>CM066034.1:650343403-650994865 GCA_033557465.1 Ichthyophis bannanicus | reverse complement strand
GGATTCTGGTATCCCTTTATCTGTCCATCTCTACAGTGAGTGGGCAAGGTACAGATGTCCTAGACATCGAAAGGGTATATAGAATGTGTCACATTCCTCCTCGATTCTCACCACCACCAAAAAGTTGTCTAATAGACAATTTTTTGGTGGTGGTGAGAAGTGAGGAGGACTGTGACAAATTCTATCTAACCTTTTTGATGTCTTGGACATCTGCACCTTGTCCACTCACAATCTTAAATGACAGAGGTGTAAGGCAGGGGTCTCCAGATCCAACCCTGGAGGGCCACAAACCAGTCAGGTTGGCAGGATATCTCTAATGCATATATATCTCATGCATATTCATTAGAGTTATCCCGAAAACCTGACTGGTCTGCGGCCCTCCAGGACCAGGTTTGCCCACCCCTGCTCTAGACTCTTGGAAACACAGAGTGAGCAGTCCATCGGGTGCTCTAACTGCAACGGCTCTGGTTCTATCACCTCTATTTGCATAGGTTCCTGTTCAGCCGTGTTGTCAGCTAGTCCTGAGCTCTCCCTGGATAAGTCAGGTTGTAGTTCAATAGATCTCTTCAATATTCCCCAGCCTTGCTGGTCTTGGTTTGGCAAATAACTGCTATGGCTTTTTACTATGTCTCTCTGTAAAGGTTTCACAAGCCCTTCCCAGCTTTGTTTCCTATCAGTACGGCTCTCTGGGTTATAAGCTTTTCTAGGAGCTGGCTCACATCTTGGAAAGGAAATATAACTGTACCTTGGATCTTTGAGACGTGCTCTGCTGGTATTTGTTCTATCCGGCAGTCTCCTTCTATCACCGTCCTCCCTGAAGACTGGCTCCTGGAGCTTTCTGGAATGGGCTTGTCCTCCCTGGAACTTAGCTCTTCCTTGTAAGTACTCCAAGCTTCTCTGCCTTTCAGTATGTGAGGTTCCTCTCTCAGGTCCCCTCTCAGTTCCTCTCTGAACTTGTGTTCCTCTCCAAACTTGTGGTCCTCTCTGAGCTTGAGGTCCTCTCTCAGCTCGTAGTCCTCTCTCAGTTCCTCTCTGAACTCGAGATCCTCTCTGCTTTCTTCCTTCTGAGCACTGTTTATAAAGCCGTTTCTCAACTGAGCTTCCTGGCTCTCTACTCAGGTGTACCTGATTAGCTCCTGCATTCTCAAAACCTGGGTGTGTCAGCTTAGCTTCTGCAGCCTCATGCCTGCTCCCTCTAGCTGCACTTTTAGGTAACTGCACCCTCTGTGAGTCAGTTGCTTTATATTAAACAGTGTTTTTTTTTTCTAAGTCTATAGCTTCAATGGCTTCAGCTTCATCACAGGCTCCATTTAAAAGCCTTGACTGAGTTGGGCAGTGCCTGTACATGCAGGCCGGGCTGAATCACAGTCCCAGCCTACATGTACAGGCCTAATCGCAATTCTGATTCTGCGTGGCTAGATGTACCCCGCGGGATCAGAATCGCGACGCCCTCTGTACATCCGGTTCAGACCGGGACAGAATCTGGCTATTAGGGAAGAAGAACCTAAACTATCGTTACATGATGCAAGGTTCCACATTAGGAATCACTACCCAAGAAAAGGATCTGGATATCATTGTGGATAATACTTTGAAACCCTCTGTCCAGTGTGTAGCTGCAGCCAAGAAAGCAAGTAGAATACTAGGAATCTTAAGGAAAGAAATGGAGAATAAAATCAAGGATATTAGAATGTGATTGCATCTTGAATATTGTGTTCAATTCTGGTTGCCATATCTCAAAAAGGATATAGCAGAATTAGAAAAGGATCAGAGGAGAAAAACAAAATGTTAAAGGGCATGGAAGGATACCCCTATGAGGAAAGGCTTAAAAAGTTAGGACTGTTCAGTTTGGAAGAGATGACTAAGGGAAGATATGATAGATGTTTACAAAATAATGAATGCAGTGGAATGGGTAAATGTAGATCAGCTGTTTACTCCTTAAAAAGTAAAAAGATGGGAGGATACTTGAAAGTGCAATTAACATGGCCACACTGGACTGAAGCTTGCCATCCATTCAACTCTTCCTGCGCTTCTTACTGAATCAGATGCCCTTTGCCAGTGGATTCCACATACTCAGCATGACTCCCTTATAACAGAGATCCCAGTACTATGTGGTTTGTTACATGAAGCTTGCTGAAATCTGCTCACTCTGAGAAGTAGCCGAAGCTGAAGTCGCAGTGCCTTGAGGAGAATGTGTCAGGTTGACAGCTCCCCTGCTTGTCATGGCCCACTCTCGCTGACAGTCTTTTCGGGGCTGCCAACTGCCTCCATCGCTGTTCCTAGTGGACCCCCCTTCCTCTGTATCATCTGCCGCCGATCGCAGCTCTGATTGCTCCCCGTGTGCTGGGCCGCATGTGAAAGACACTGCAGGCTGTTTCCAATTAAGGCCTCCTCTCTTTCTGTGTTCTGGTGGGACAGGACACAGACTGCTGACTGCCGAATCTCATCTTTCTTATGCAGGGCATGTGCTTGGAGGGTGCCTTCAGAAAAAGAGGCCTGACAGCGACAAGCTTATGCAGCATACAGTAACCAGGATTCACAGGTGAAGCCCCTCAATCAACTTTGTAGTAGGGAAGAAGAACTCAGGGCAAAGGCAAAGGCAACTTGTTAGGATAGAAAGTCTAAGATTAGATGAGGCAGTAACAGAAGAATCTAAGATTGAGTGACTAGTAATCCACACCATTATGTGGATCACAGAGGAGATCAAGAGATCAGTCAGGGTCTATCTTACGTGCGCCACCATAGCCCTGTTGGCGAGAGGGTTCTGCCACAGTGCAGCTAGCTACTTTGTCATCAGAGTCCATGAGATAATTTTTGCTCTGTTAAACAGCCGCTGTGGTCGAGCGAGAAAAAACTTGGTAACCATGACTGACAAGAGGTCATATGCCACAGCTTTGTCCAGGATCTCACGTACCAGGGATTCTGCAAGCCAAGATGCCTTTGGACTCAACTCAAAAATCTGATTCCAATCATGAGGGCTCCGCTGCTACATCCTCACCAGCCACAAAAGCAGCTCTCCTTGAGTTATTACAGGAACTTAAGTCATTTTGATTGGACTTTTCCAAGGTGGTGAGCTCAAGTCCCTGGACGACTGGGTCACCAGAAACAAAATCAATATAGATGAACAGATTGATGCAAAATCTCTCTTCCAGTCAAAACTACATAAACTGGATATGTTCACCAAAGACCGAAAAGAATGGTAAGATGACCTTGTAAAACCACCAGAGCCTCGGGTCTAAAGCCACAAAAGCCTCGGGTCCAAGGCTAACTCTGGATCCTATCCCCGCCCCATTGTTGCATGTTTCCAGTCATTTGAGGATAAAATGTGCCTTCTACGCAGACTCAGAAGTAAATGATCCATTATCTTCCAAGGCCAGGAGATCCAGGTGTTTCAAGATCTACCTCAACACATGCTGGAATGGCTGAAGACCTTCAAGCCCCTTACCCATCTTCTACAAAAGTGGTTCATCAAATATAAATGGGGTTTCCCTTCACCCTGATTTCTGAGTGGAACAACATGCAGCACAAAATTATTGAGCTCGCTGATTGCCTGGACATGGTCAACTTGCTCCAAAAGGTGAGGGACACACCCTAGACAGCCTAGAGAGCAACATGATTAGAAAGTCTCCACCCAAAGAGGCACAAAGTTTCTGGGGCCCACAGACATCTGGATGAGGGTGTGGAGGACTCTCTTGACCACAATATGGATACCACCAAGTCCCTCTAATCACACATGAGACTGTCCTTCTGTTATTCTTTTTTACCTCTCCATGTTACAAAGGTTCTCTTATCTTTTTGCAAACTTCTATTTGCCCCCAGGGGGCCCTGTTAACATATTTTATTGTTTGAATCTGATTCAATAGCTTACTTTCTAAGGGCAGGGCCTGAGACAGAGGGGCACCAGAGATCTCTTCAATAGGCTCAGTCCAACAGACCCACATGAACTGTGGCACAATTTTGGCTAGGGAGACAACTCCAGCCCTCACTCTGATATTGCCCAGATGCAATGGAGGTCTGGGCTTCCCCAACCCAGAACTGTACTGTTGATGCTCATGCCTCTGTGCTGCCTACATCTGGATGACTGGCTCAAACTCTGACTGAGTGAGATTAGAGGAGATCTGGATGGCCCCTATTCCTCTTAAAGCAGTTCTTTTTTTACAGGAACAGATGGGAACTCGCCGGATACTTACTCATTCCTTCCTTGGACCTATATGGAAGGTCTGGTATGTACTCTGTAAGTGGCAAGGGGTAACCTCCTGGCTGTCTCTATATACACCGGTCGCAACCTTCACCTTCGTGAGAGAATTTGGGGGGGGGGGGTTATGCAGTCTTGGACAGGATCTTTGCTTGCCTTCTCTGTTTGAAGGCCCCTCCTTTGTTGCCAAAGATCAGTTTTGATTCGATGTGGGGAGCATAATTGACCTTTTTCCAATACCTCCAAACGTGTCACTGTTCAGGGCCCTCTTTCCAGCTACCAAAGTGTTGTCCGCCCAAGCAGTGGGAGTGAATCCTTTTTGATTCTAAAGGCTAAAGTCCTTTATATCTCGATTATCTAAAGTTCTGGCTGTGGACTCCCCTGTCAAAACTCAAGATCTTGCCTAACAGGTGGAATGGATTAGGGAGTTGGGTGAAAGGTCGGAAGACTTCTGGAAAGAGGTGTACCTCTACTGTCAGTTTTGCTTGATATCCCTATCTTTGGTGAACACTCAGATCCACATCTTAATTCAAATGTCAACCCTGGCTAGTCAACCCTGGCTAGTTTATTTTGCTGGGGCAGAGGGGATGACCCTCTCTGCTGGAGGAACTGTGGGAGATGAGGAGACCTTGAGCATATGTGGTGGTCTTGCCCTAAACTACAATCTTTCTGATCCCAAGTACACAAGAGTATCAACTAGACTCTTAGAGTGACCCTCCCCTTCTTGATGGACTTTTGCATTCTGGGTTATCTTTCCCGAGATATCTTCCCCAAGGGACTCTGTCATCTCTCCAACTGCCTATTCCTGGTGGTCTGCAGAGTCATCGCATTTTATTGGAAAAGAGCTTGGCCACCTATGCATGAGGAATGTCTAGTCAAGGTTTGGGAAGTATATCGCATGGGGAAATTGACTGTGGATCTTCACAATAAGCCCGAGACCGTGATGACTGTTGTCTCGATTCCTGCATTCCACAGCCTGAATCTTGACAGCTCAGATACCTGTGCTGAACCCTATGATTAACCATTTTACTAATGACTCTGATGGTATTGGCACCACCCTCAGGCCTTTTTCTTAGTCTTCCTACATTTGTCTAGATGCTGCTTGCCTGCCCATGGTATGCTTAGAGGGCCCTCTTAATGCACTACCCAGATAGCTTGTCACGATACATGTTACTCTTAAACTAATCTAAGGGACCTCTATAGTGACCTTCACATATCTCTGAGATGTAAATTCCTGGTGTTTGGGAAGAGGATGGGGGGGGGGATAGTAACAGGGGGAATCTTCTAAAGGATGCCACTGGGATTGGGGATAGTATGATATGGATCTCCCCTCAGGGGGACATATTCATGCCACCCACAAGTATTCTCTCAATCTCCAGAACTCACCACACCTCACGCCTAACTCTATCCCTCTACCCTATCTTTGGAAGGGTTCTCTTATTGCTTCTGAGTGCCTTCTTATATAGTCCTTATCTGTCATCTTCTTGTGCCTGCTTCATTCTTCGCCTTCATTGTGAGCTAGCTCATGGTTGGGGATTGTGAGAGGGAGGGGGAGGGGGATAAGGAGGGATGGGAGAGTGGGAGAGTGGGAGGAGGTATGGGATGACTGTTGGCTTTTCTGAGTCATCTTGGTGAGGGAGGTACCAGCAGGGGTCTGATTGCCCACTTTTCTCTGTTACTATATAAGCGTGTATAACATAGCTAACTGTTACTCAATATGCTGCACTCCCATGTATTACACAAAAAAAGTAAAAAAGACTAAGAGATAAGCAATAAAGCTACAGTGTAGTATACTTAAGAGTAATCACAAATCAGCTGGCAATTTTCTAAAATGTACTTTATAGTACATTTAAAACAAATCAAAGATGACTTCTAGGAAGCTATTTTGGACCTAGTCCTCAGACATGGTGCAAGAGATGGCATGATCACATTTGATTTAATAAATTGAGGGTGGACAGCAAGGAAATCCACAGTACTACCTTTTAACTTTCATATGGGAGACTATGATAAAATGAGGAAATAGTTAAGAAAGAACTAAGAGGAGCAGTTGCAAAGGTTAAAGATTTACATCAAGTCTAGGCAATATTTAAAAATAATATCTTGGAAGCCCAGCCTAGATATATTCCACATTAAGCCCACTGCTTTTTAACATCTTCATAAATGACTTGGAAATGGGAATAACAAGTGAGGTGATCAGTTTTGCAGACGACACAAAATTATTCAAAGTTGTTAAAATGCAAGAGAATTGTGAAAAATTACAAGAGGATTTTGATAAATTAGAAGACTGGACATTCAAATGGCAGATGAAATTTAATGTGGACAAGTGCAAAGTTATGCACTTAGGGAAGAACAACCCAAACCATGGTTACACAATGAAAGGAACCACAGGCCTGATAAAGAAGAATTTCCAAGCCCATCTTGAAAAACTACCCATACATGTTACATCTTATAAACTCCAGCAGGAGGCTTTCTTTGGCACGATGCAAGTATTACACTGAGCATTAGCAGTAAATTTGAGAGATTAAGATCATATTCCACATATCCTGGCTTTGAAGTGAGGTTCACGACTGCCATAGTAGGCTCAAAACTAACCCATTTGGAGAAACTACCCCAAGTAGAACCACAACCCAGGGAAAGGATCAAGGAGTCATCATGGATAATATGTTGAAATCCTCTGTCCAATGTGCATAAGCACCCAAGAAAACAAATATAAAGCTATGAATCATAAGGAAAGGAATAGAGAATAAAACAAAGTATATTATAATGCCTCTGTATAGTTCCATGGTGAGACCGTAACTTGAATACTGTGTGCAATTCTGGTCGCAATATCTGAAAAACAATATAGCAGAATTAGAAACGGTACAGAGATAAGCCACCAAAATGGTAAAGGGGATGGAAGGATGTCTCTTTGAGAAAAGGCTTAAATGGTTAGGGCTCTTCAACCTGGAAAAGAGATGGCTGAGGGGAAATTTGATAGAGGTCTATAAATTAATGAATGGCGTGGAACAGGTAAACATAGATTGGTTGTTTACTCCATCAAAATGTAGGAAGACTAGGGGACATTCAATGAAGCTACATTGTAACCCAATTAAGACTAAGAGAACATATTTTTTCTCTCAACGCTTAATCAAACCCTGGAATTCATTACCAGAAGATATGGTAAAAGCTGTTAGTGGAGCTGGTTTGAAAAAGGTTTGGACACATTCTTGGAAGAAAAGTTCATAAACCATTATTAAGGAGGACCAGGGAAACCCATTGCTTACCCTAGGATAAGCATCAGAACCTGACAGATATTTGTGACCTGGATTGGCCACTGTTGGAAACAGGATATGGGGCTTGATGGACCTTGGTCTGACTCAGTATGGCATTTCTTATGTTCATAAAACAAGTTAAGCTGTGGAATACTAGACGATGTTAGCCTAGGTAGGTTTAAAAAAGGTTTGGGCAAGTTTCTGGAAGAAAAGTCCATAAAACATTATTAATCAGGTAGATTTGGAGAAGTCCCTATTTATTTCTGGGGAAGAAAAAGCATGGAATCTATTTTTTTTGGAATCCTGCCAGGTAATTGTGACCTGGATTGATCGCTTTTGGGAATAGGATGCTGGGCTTGATGATCTTTACTCTGATCCAGTGAAGCCGTTTCTATTTTCGTATATTCTTGTTATGTAGGATGTTTTTTTAGATTCTGCATCCAGATTGAAGCCATAGAGCAACATTCATGTTCAATTTTACAAATTTAAGATAAAGAGTTTCATGCAGCATTCCTTAATGTAAAATAGTATATGAAGCACTGATCATAAAAAACAATTTTCTGCCCATCAATACAACTTTTTTCTAGGAAGTTGCTAGTGATCATATTATAAAATGTTTTAAATGAGAAGAAAACTGGAAGTTGTTCATATTGACAACAGTTTTCATCTTATTGCCTCTGTCTTTTGTCAGAGATTTACCATACTGATTTCATTTGTGTTTACTTGGCTACAGACTGTTTTAGAGGCTTTCTTTTTGATAAATAGTTCCCATTTTCTAATTATATGGTACTCAGAATTAATTCACAGCTTAACACAGTCTTTATTGTATAGTGCTGAATCTTCAAGCAGAGCTGAAACTTCTGAAACATTGCATTCTGTTTTGAGAACAAGCTTAGATACATGATTTGTAGGATAATCCAGAGAAATGTTTGCATTTAATTATGCCCAGCTTTCTACATTTTTTTTAATGTTGAAATTTTAAACATTGTTACATCAAGCAACAAAAAAAAGAAAGCAATCATTCATACATGACTTACAAGAAACCAAAAGAAAAACAGAGAAGGGTTGCACAAGTCCACGTCAAGAGAAAAACACTAGCATGGATAGGAAACCTGACAACTTACTCTTTATCTCTTTTTAATCTCCAAAGAAATTAATCTAATACAAGTAAATCTCAAAATGATTTATCTAACACATCCTCTCAAGATGCAACACTTGCCAGAATATGCTATTAAGCATTTGCAGAGAAGCTTTAAATAAAATGTTCCACCAATCGCTAGAGCCTTAGGTTTTAACTGCAAAAAAAGCTTTACAACAGAGTTGAGTGGCACATGCCACATCCAGGAAGAGCATTAAAGGCTGTCCACAGAAGGGAACCACTTTTTTAGAAAAATAAAGCTTCAAAATAGCACTCTTCTCCATCTCCGAGCAAAAGGAAATTAATAGAGTTGCCCTCCTCAAAACATTATCTAAGAAGGACTCCAGAAATTGGGTCAAATCCATGTCATCTATGTTTACCTGCTCGTCTAATTCTCCATCCAGAGTTGATAAAGAAACCCTATGAGGTATATAACATCTAGAGGAAACAGATGACTCCTGAAATGTAGAATACAATAAAACCTCGTTTACATATTTTTTCAATAACTCCAGAGGAAACAGTAGATGAACCAACGGAACATTTAAAAACCTAAGATTCCGAGTTCTAATACTATTTTCTAATGATTCCAATTTATTATGCAAAAGAAGCTATCTTTAATGAAGGAATTACTCACAGCTTGCACACTTCCCATATTGCTCTCCAGCTTGGAGACTCTTCCACTAACCTCAGTGATTAGGTCCCCATGTTGGCACAATGTCTGAACCGTATCCTGAGAAAAAGTACATAGTTGTGCCAGTGTGCCTTTAAACACGCCTTCTATCCTATTTATAGCAGACCAAATATCTCTCAGAGATATAGCACCAGAGCTAGGACCCACAATTCCCAAATCAGTGGAAATGGCAGGCAGAGGCACAGGTACAGGGTACTTCAATCCCACTTCCAAGGGACCCTCTGAAGAACAAGGCTGTACCAAGGGCAGAGGAGTGGAGGAAGACAAAAAAGCACCCCGAACAAGGGATACCTCAGTCACACTGACAATAGCTGTAACATCCAGCTGAGGGGGAGGGGTGCAAAACCCAAAATTCAAAGAAGCATCCGAGGATGATCATCCCCCCGCAGTTTGTAACACAGGTGTTCCGGGCACAGCCATACTCACTAAACATTGGTCCATCAGGCCTTTCACCACTCGTACTTCAAGAGACCCCCTTGCTTTTGGCTTTCTGCTTACCCATTGAACAAATTGCAAGGGAATAAATAATCTTCAGGGGCTCCTCAGACACTCCAAAGGGGCTCCTAGGGGGCCAGATGTGCCCCTTAGGTCACACCCCTTTAGGCACATGCCTGCATCCACATCCCTTGGAACTGGCAGACTTTCTCCCCTGACGTGCTGGAGGGAGGAGCTATGACACCAGGAACTGCCGCGGTGGAATCCGGACCTCTAGCTATCCACACGAGTGCCTCCCTCTACATTTTAAGCATCTGAAAAAAAGCTTTTATGTCAAGGAACAGACCCCTAGAACCCAAAGGGGTTTTTACTAAAGTATGTTAAGAACTTAGTATAGGTTTTGCCATGCAGTAACTGACAGGGCAGACTGTGCTGATGAGTACCACATGGTAAAAGCACTGCCATGGTAAAAAAATAAAAATAAAAAATAAAAAAAAATGCTAAGTGCTCAGTATGGAATTTCAGTGGATCTGTGATAGAGAGTGTGCATGGTAGCTGGTGACAACTAACATGTGGAAGGAACCATGCACTAACTATCACAACTGATAGCTTACACCACCTCAGCTGTGTTATTAAGTGCAGTTGTGCCACCAGTAGTCCAGTCATACAAGCAAGACCTTTCTCATATGGGAAAACATACTCCATGTACCCTGGCTTAGAAGTGAGATTCATGACTGTCATGGTATGCGCAAAACTCATCTATTTGGAGAAAGTGTCTTGAGAAAACAAACATATCAAATATATCTATCCAGAAAGTTATTGAATTGAAAACATGTCTATATTTTTCTAAGCTGTTTTTTAAGCTGAATAACTTAAAGCATTATTTATTCAAATGGACCAATGATGAAAAACATTGAGCCTGGCCCAATAGCCCGTAGTTTTGAGGCCTGCTTTGCCTGAGGTCTTTTGAATATATGTGTGATTAGATAAAAGTGAAACTGAGATAGTGAGTGGGTATATTTGACCAGTAGTCCAGTAACACAGCTGCTGCCCAGTGGGTTTAAAGAATATTTTCCTGTGCCATTAAAACCCTTATCCAACCTCAAGGCCCTTCGAACATCAAGACCCCCCTCAACCTCAAGATAATCCCTGATCTCAAGATGCTTCTTCAATAACATCTGACTGGATAGCGGCCCTTCCAATGAAGGTGCAGGGAAGGCATGAGATCCCAGAACATTCGCCCCCTCCAAAAAAAAACCCGTTCCCCAGGATCTCCAAAGAGAAATGCACCCTGACAGACCCCAGCTTGGCCCTCCCTTCATCCGCTCCTACGCCTCTGACCTAGGGGCTTTAGATAGTAGGATGTAAAAAGGGCAAGAGCCATTTCCCACCATTCCTGTCCCAGGTGCCATTGGATTCAAAACAGTGGCAGTAACCCCTAGCAGTTTCTCATGGTATTACCTTAATAGATCAATCCATGCAAGCAATACTGTGAGACTGCCACCGTTTTGAATCCAGTAGCAAAAGGACAGGGGAAGGGGGCATTCTTGTCCCATCCACATCATACTTTCTGCTACCCTTGAGTAAACTTTGGCGGAGGGGGTCAGGGGGGGAGAGGGTCAGGCTGTAATTTGTGGGGGTGCATCTTTCTTCAGGGGTTCCTGGGGAGGGAGTTTCCTTTGGGAGGCATGTTTTGGGACTTTAGAACTTCTCTGCACTCTCTTTGGAAGGGGCTCTATCCGGTGGGTGGATACATAGGTCAATTGTTTATGCTATCAAAAAGTAGAAAGACTAGGAGACATACAATGAAGCTACTGTGTAATCCATTTAAGACTAATAAGTAAATATGTTTTCATTCAACGCGTAATCAAACTTTGGGATTCATTACCGGAGGATGTAGTAAAAGCTGTTAGTGTAGCTGGTTTTAAAAAGGTTACTGGTGTGTATTAAATAAAGTATATATAAAAAAAAAAGGTTTGGACAAGTTCCTGGAGGAAAAGTCCTTAAACCATTATAAAGAGGACCTGGGAAATCCACTGCTTGCCCCTATAAAAGCATTATGGAACCTGTGTGTTTTTTCTGGGAAACTGCCAGGTACTGGCAGTTCTTTTTTTGAAAACAGGATACTGGGCTTGATGGACCTCGGTTTGACCCAGGATGGCATTTCTTTTGTTCTTATGTATTGAAGAGGGTTCTTGGTGTTTGGGGAGGGGTGGGGGTGGGGGTGGAGGGGGTGGTTATGAATGAGTGGTCACAGTAGTGATTTTTTTTCTTTACATATTAGCATATTGGAACTCAGGCCCATGAGGTAAGGGCCTGCCCTACATGGTAAATGCAGGGGAAATGCTGGGCACTCCACCTGCATTTGTCAAGGAGACTCTACACATACCATGCATTAATTTTTGCACACAAACTGTGGTAAGTGCAAAACCTTACTGCACTTTAGTGACAGGATCCCTAAATAATGAGATGTATATGACACAGGTTGATGAGGTTTGGAAATAATTCAAATTTGTATAATTATTAAAAATAATTTATAAAAGAAAGAAAAACTATTACTATCATTTGTATAGTGCTATAAGGTATGCAGTGCTATAAAGACTAATTCAAGTAGTTCTATTTTTCTGTATTTATGGTTATTCTAAATGTTATGCCACTGTTATTTAGAGAAGTGAATTACTGACATCTGAAATTCTATGGGGCCCTTTTACTGAACTGTATTACACTTGACATGCATTAACTGCAAAAGCTAATGTGTGTTAGGTTCAGACCCTCTGCGGTAAATTTAAGGACTATTCCAGACAGATAAGGAAAGACAGCTGTTTCACTAATGAGGAACCAAGTTTGCTACTGTGCATTAACAGCAAGGCAACTAATGCAGAATGCAGTTAACTTTACCTCTAGAAGTTAACAGTTCCATATTACCTTTCACAATAGAAGCTAATGATATCTGTATGGATTCAAGGTACACTCTCTGCCTTTTCTCACCCCCCTAATATGAAACACACCAGTTAACATGCAGTAACGGTTAATTTGTCTTGTGGCATTTTATGGTTTAATATGATGCCTGTTGGTCATTTTGAACCCTTCTGCAATGTTGTTTCATTTATTTTATTATTGCATTGGTGTATATGTTTTCCCATTAGTTTATTTTTATTTTTATCAGTTTATAATTAATTTTGATATTCAAATATCTTATTCATTGTTTTAATTTATGATTTTAATTATGTATTTATTCTTATTTATAATTGTTGATATGTCATTAAGATGTTTTTATAGTTTTTAGTGTGCCTCACCCCTGAAGAAGAATCATACGAAACACGGCCTGTGTTGGGTTTGGGCCTCCTCCATCAAATAAGGATCAATAAAGTTTGTGAGTTTTACCTACTGCCCACGTCTTTGGACTGTTTTCTCTGCAATCTAAAATTACCATGAAGGGATTAAAAACTTACTTCCTCTATATTACAGGGCTTTTTCAATCTATTCCGGAAAACTGGTCAAAGACATGCCAAGTCAAATAAAAGGTTTTGTTGACATTCACTTCTACAAGTCATTCTTTAGAAATAATATTGTTTTTTCTTTAATCTGCCATCTTTCATACCATACAAAACCATCTACTTTTCAAATGCCTCATTCATTCTATAATAAGAATTCCATCATGCATGGATTTCTTTTGGTGTTAAATCTGTCACTCCAGGGGATATCACCAAAGAAAGTACTTATTACAACAAGACAGTGGAACTAGAAAAAATAGTAAGAAATAGCTGCAAAGAATGACAGAAATTCTTTAACAATACCTTAATAGATGATTTAATTTCTTTTTGATCTGCTACAAATCTAAGGTCTTTTTATTATATGAAGCGGAATCCATGCACCATAGTGTGCAGACAATCATCTCCTCTGAGCTTAATATCTGTTTATTTTCCTTCCATGCCTAAAGATGATACAACAGAGTTTCTAAATTTATAGCAGAAGCTATTGAAGTACTGACACTGTGCAGGTAGAACCAAAAATTTGCCCTCAAAAGAAGTTCATCTTGGGATTACCCCTGTGATTAATGTAATTTCTTTCACCAGACATTTTCTAGCACACAGTGTTTGATATAATAAATGGAGGAAGGAAGGTAAGGAAATCCACATTACTACCTTTTAACTTTCAAAAGGGAGATTATGATAAAATGAGGAAAATAGCTAAGAAAAATCTAAAAGGAGAAGTTGCAAAGGTTAAAGATTTACATCAAGCATGGGTGTTGTTTCTTGGAAGCCCACACCAGCTGTATTCCACGCTTTAAGAAAAGTGGAAGGAAGTCCAAAAAACTGCCAGCATGGTTTAAAGGTGAGGTCAGAGAGGCTGTTGTTGCCAAAAAATCACGAAAACTGGAAACAACACAAACACTGGCAAGTTAGATGCAAGGCATTGATAAGGCAGGCACAGAGAGAATTTGAGAAGAAGCTTGCTGTGGAAGTAAAAATGCATAATAAAGACGTTTTGAAGTGCATTCATAGCAAAAAAAATGTGAGAGTCAGTTGGACCATTAGATGATAGAGGGGTAAAAGGGGCACTAAGAGGGGACAAGGTCATAGTGGAGAGACTGAATGAATTCTTTGCTTCTGTCTTTACTGAGAATGATGTAGGGATGTTACCCATGATTGAAATGGTATTTAAAGAGGATGCCACAGAAGAATTGAAAGAAATATCAATACACTGGGAAGATGTATTGCAACTATTTGATAAACTGAAAGTAGCAAATCAGCAAGACTGGATGGTATACATCCAAGGGTGTTGAAAGAATTGAAATATGAGATTGCAGACCTACTATTAGTAATCTGTGAACTATAATTAAAATCGTCTGTAATACCTGAAGATTGGAGGATGGCCAATGTAATGCCAGTTTTTAAAAAGGGTTCCAGGGATGACCTGGGAAACTACAGACTGGTGAGCCTGACGTCAGTACTGGGAAAAATGGTAGAAACCATCATAATGAACAAAATTACTGAACATGTAGATAGTCATGGCTTAATGGGAGACAGCCAACATGGCTTTAGACAAGGAAGATCTTGTCTTACTAATCTGTTAGGTTTTTTTGAATGTGTGAATAAAAGTTAGATAAAGTTGAGCCAGTTGATATAGAGTATCTGGATTTTCAGAAAACCTTTGACAAGAGACTTTTGGCAAAATTAAAAATTCATGGGATAGGAGGCAGTGTACTATTGTGGATCAGGAACTAGTAAAAAGATTGAAAGCAGAGGATAGGGCTAAATGGCCAATTTTCACAATGGAGAAAGGTGAATAGTAGAGTACCCCAGGGATCTGTGCTGGGTCTGTTGCTTTTTAACATTTTCATAAATGACCTGGAAATGGGAATAACGAGTGAGGTAATCATATTTGCAGATGACTCAAAATTATTCAAAGTTGTTAATACCCATCAGGATTGTGAAAAATTGCAAGAGGACCTTGCTAAATTGGAAGATTGGGCATACAAATGGCAGAAGAAATTTAATGTGGACAAATGCAAAGTTATGCACCTAGGAAAGAACAACCCAAACTATGGTTACACGATGCAAGATTCCACATTAGGAACCACCACCCAGAAAAAAGATTTAGGCGTCATCATGGATATCATGTTGAAATCCTCCACCCAGTGTGGCAGCCAAGAGAGCAAACAGAATGCTAGGTATCATAAGGAAAGGAATGGAGAATGAAACAAATGATATTATAATGCCTCTTTATTGTTCCATGGTGTGACTGCACCTTGAATATTGTGCGCAATTCTGGTTGCCATATCCTTAAAAAGATATAGCATTATTAGAAAAGGTACAGAGGAGAGCCACCAAAATGGTAAAGGGGATGGAAGGATACCCCTATGAAGAGAGAATAAAAAGGTTAGGACTCTTCAACCTGGAAAAGAGATGGATGAGGGGAGATATGACAGAGGTCTATAAATTAATGAATGGAGTTGAATAGGTAAACATAGATTGATTGTTTATGCCATCAAAATATAGAAAGACTAGGGGACATGCAATGAAGCTACAGGGTAACCTATTTAAGACTAATAGGAGAAAATAGTTTTTCACTCAAAGTGTAATCAAACTCTGGAATTCATTAAGACTATGTTACTTGATCTTGAGAAGAAAATATTTCAGATTGTCTTCACTTTCAGCTAGTAATGAGGTATCATCAGCACAGCAGAGACTGTTGATGAGTCTTCCACCAATCTTCACATCTCGGTTGTCTTCATACAGTCCTGCTTCTCTGATGATTTGATCTGCATATAGGGGGAATATATGCAGCCTTGTCGTACGTCTTTGCTGATTTTAAACCATTCTGTTTCTCCTTGTCCCATTTGAACTGTTGCTTCTTGATCAATACAAATGTTGTGCAAGAGAACTATCAGATGTTCTGGTATACCCTTGCTTCTTAATGTGGCCCAGAGTTTCTTATGGTTTACACAGCTAAAAGCCTTGCTGTAGTCAATAAAACACATATAGATATCCTTTTGGTATTCTTCTGTCTTTTCAAGGATCCATCTCACATCCTCGATGATGTCCCTCATTCCTTATCCTTTCCTGAACCCTGCTTGCACTTTGGGCAGTTCTTGTTCCAGGTATGATTGTCTCTGCTGAATGATCTTGAGTAGAATCTTGCTGTCATGTGGGATCAGAGCAATTGGGTGATAATTTCCACAGTCAGTTGGATCACCTTTCTTCAGTATTGGTATAAACATAGATCTTTTCCAGTCAGTTGGCTATGATGTTGTCTTCCAATTTTCTTGGCAGAGCTTTATATGTATGGTAACAGCTGAATCCAGTTGCTGTAATATTTCAGTGGGAATGTCATCAATTCCTGGTGTTTTGTTCTTTGATAATGTTTCCAATGCTGCTTCATCATCTTCTTTCTTTCATGGTTCCTGATCACAAGGTACAGGTTGAAATGGCTGTCAGTCCACTTGTTCTTTATGGTATAATGACTCTGTATATTCTTTTCACCTTTTCTTGATTTTCTCAGCATCATTCAAAATGGATCCTTGAGCATCTTGTAGTATTCCATTTAGAGGCTGTAATTTTCTGTTTAACTCTGGTAGCTTTAAAAAAGCCAATCTTGTTCTTCCTCTAATAGTTTCTGATTCTATTTCCTTGCATGCATCATGGTAGTACTTCTCATTATCTTGTCTTGCTGCACATTGGAAATTTCTGTTGAGTTCTGTGATTGAATCTTTTTCTCCTATGACTTTAACTTTTCTGCATTTCTGGGCAATTTTCAGAGTTTCTTTGGTCATCCATTTTGCCCGTTTTTGTTTTTTTTCACCTTTTGTAGAGAGTTCTCACTTTCTTCAAGCACATCTTTCTTGATGTCATCACATAACTCTTCTGGTGCTCTGTCATTTGTATCCAAAGCAACAAATTGATTTCACAGGCAGTCTTTAAGTTCCAGTAGTATATTCTCAAGGTCATATTTTGTTACATTCATGAGTGGCTTGATCTTTTCAAGCTTTAGTTTAAGTTTGCATACTAGTAATTGGTGATTTGTAGCACAGTCAGCTCCAGGTTTTGTCTTTGTTGATGTTATTGAGCTTTTCCATCATTGATGTAGTCAATTTTATTTTTGTACAATCCATTGGGTAAAGTCATGTGTACAGTTACCACTTGTGTTGCTGGAATAAAGTATTTGAGATGAATAGATAGTTGGTCTTGAAGAATTCTATCAGACTTCCTCCAGCTTAATTTCTGTTGTCAAGAACATATTTTCAAATCACTTTGCCTTCTTCTTTGTTGTCAACATTTGCATTCCAGGCACCCATGACTATCAGGATATCCTGTTTACATGTCCTGTCAATTTCAGCTTGCACTGATCAACTTTTTTCTTCTTCTGCAACTGTTAGGGCATACACCTGAATAATAGTTATGTTGAAGGGAAGTCCTCACAGACAAATGGAAATTAAGCACTCACTGATTACACTGTTTTTTTATTACAGTTCTTGTAAATATTTCTTAATTATAAATGCAATTCCATTTCTTTGCTGTCTTTCATTTCCAACATAGTATACCATGTGATCATCAGATGCAAAGTGCCCGATGCCAGTCCCTTTCTGTTTGCTGACACCCAACAGATCGAGTTCTACATATTCCATTTCATTCTTGACCACCTCCATCTTCCCTTGGTTCATTCTTCATATGTTCCATGTCCCAATATGTAAGACAACGTTGCAGCTTCTGACTCATGTCATGTGCAGCTATATCAGCTGGCAGATGTCCTGAGGGCTTTGATCCAACCACATTATAAATGCTGCCTTTACTCTGAAAAGTCTTCAGCTCATCCCCAGTAGCCGGTTGAGTGCCTTCTGACCTGATGGTCTCAGCTTCCATCACTATAGTGCAATTTGTTTTGCTGCAACTATCTATTCGGTTTTCATGACAAGATATGGAAGTAGATTGCCAGGCCTTTCTTTTATGTAGGTAATGTTAGTGTTGTTGTCGTTGTCACAGAAATATGATCCTCCACCACCAATAGTGTCCCATTCTATGCTGCCCAAATGGGTGGTTTGACTTAGTCTGGCACCTCAGCTGAAACATATCCATCTTAGGAGACCCTGCTAGTAACCAAGCTAGTTCTCAACATCACTGATGCACACAAGCCCTCACAGCACAACAAACTGCAAGCCAAGTGAGGTATTAAACCTTAGGAATAGATTAATTCTAGGTCCTTACACTTCATCGTGAGGTGAACATTAAACAAAATCCCTTAAATATATTAGGTATATTTGTATTGGTTCAAGTATCCCTATTCCCCTAGCAACTTTAAATAACTAAACAAATAATCATAACTAAGATGTAGACAGCAGTCTAGCAGCGAGGTGGGGGCTATCCATTCTTTTGCACTGAGTGTCACATGTATGATTTTCTCTCTGTCGGTGAGAGATCTGATGTTTGCACTAGGTGTAAAGGATCTTTGCACTCAGAGAATGAGTCCAATCTCTGGAGGCTAGAGTAGAAGAGACAGATGAGGTATATTTAGGAACCCTTTGAGGACTTAGGTCCCATCTCCATTCTGTTGGCCTCTCTGTAACCATGGAGGAGAGAGGTCACCTGACAGGACAGCATCACCTTGGTGTGACATGAAGTGATCCTGTACTGTAGTACCAAGGATGTAAATTCAGTGGTATGTGCCCATAAGGGAAAGGTTAGGATGGCTGTTGTAGTTGGTGATTCAATTATAAGTGGAGTGGAGGAGTGGCCTAGTGGTTGGGGCAAGGTACTTCAGACCGGAAGGTTGGGGGTTCAAATCCCACTAGAGGACAGCAACCTTGGGCTGGAAGGACTGGGGTTTCTAGTCCCACAGGTGCTCCTTGTGGTCTTGGGCAAGCCACTTAACCCTCCATAGCCCATGTTCCCTGTAAAATAGTTATCTCCAAGTTATAATGCCCTGTTCAATGTAATTTCAGTTTGTTCAATGTAAACTGCACTGATGCAGAATAGCACGGTATATAAGAGAATGTAATAAAATAAGGCATGTAGACAGCTGGGGGGCTGGTAGACCTGAGGATCGCCTGTTAATTTGCCTGGTGCAAAGGTGATGATAAGCTTTTAGATCATGCTGGGGAGGAGCCTGCTGTCTTGGTACATGCTGCTACCAAAGACATAGGAAAGTGTGGGAAGGAGGTTCTGGAATGCAAATTTAGGCTTTCAGGTAGAGTTGAAATCCAGAAATTCCAGTGTAGCATTCTCATAAATGCTTCCATTTCCATATGCAAGACTCATGAGGCAAGCAGAGCCTTAATGTGTGGATGAGATTATGGTGCAGGGAAGAGGGGTTTAGATTTGTTAGGAATTAGGCAACATTCTGGAGAAGGGGAGGCTTTTCCAAAAAGATGGGCTCCAATTAACCAGGATGCTCTCATTAATTTTTAAACAAGAGATAGAGCAGCTTTTAAAACTAGATAATGGGGGAAAGTCCACAGTCACCAAAGAGAATATGATTTGGAATGATGTATCTTTGAAAGATACTAGCACAACAAATAAGTAAGACACCCCTATAGAGAAGTCAAATAAAGGTAAAAATAACTCTTATGAACTGATAATATCAACAAAAAACTGACTTTGAAATGCCTGTATACAAATGCTAGAGGTCTAAAAAATATGATGGGAGAGATAGAATGTATAGCACTAAATGAAAGGCATAACTGGGATCCCAGAGACCTTGTGGAAGGAGGATAACCATTGGGACACTGTGATAACTAAGTACAAGTTATATCATAATGATAGGGATAGATCAAACTGGTGGAGGGGCAGCACTGTATTTTAAAGTGGACATTGAGTTAAACAGGATCAAAGTTTTACAAAGGAAAACAAATATAGGGGCATGTTTACTAAAGAACGCTATTTGCGCCGCGTCCCGTTATCGCGCGGTAAGGTACATTACCGTGTGATAATGGCGCTTTAACGAGCAATAAGGTACCTTATCGCGCGTTAAATGTATTGTAAATTATGAGGGTGCTACCTTTATTTTTTCAGATGTTACTCATTTGGAAAAATTTGTTTTAGATCGGCAGGGCTCTGGTGAGGTTATTGCCTCCAGTTTCGTAGGTTTCATTGAAACCTTGTTTTCCTACGTTTATGATGTTTAATTTTTTCTCACATCCAGGTCCCAGTAATGTGGACTCTATCACTTTTGATTGTATGCTGTAATGGTATTGTTTCCTATTATATTTGTTATGATTGTCTTGATTTTGTTTGGATTAACTTGTAATGCTGGTTAAAATCAATAAATTTAAAAAAAAAAAAGCGCCATTATCGTGCGGTAATGTACCTTACCGCGCGATAACGGGACGCGGCGCAAATAGCACTCTTTAGTAAACATGCCCCATAGTGTAAAATCTCTAAGGATAGAAAATTCCATGTAAAAAGGAGAAGGGAATGGCAGTGGGGATGTACAACTATCTGCCTGGTCAGAATGAATACACATGACAAAACGCTAACAGAAATTAGGGAAGCTAACTAAATTTACAATATAGTATTACAATATAGTAATAATGGATGATTTCAATTATCCAATATTGACTAGGTAAATGTCACCTCAGGACATGCTAGGATGAAACAGTTTCTAGTGAAATAAATGTCTGTTTCATGGACCAATTGGCTCAGGAACCGAAACAAGGAGCAACTACTTTAGACCTAGTATTTTCTGGAATGCAAGATCTCATACTAGAGGTAAACGTTTTGGGCCTCATCAAAATAGTGATCATAACATGATCACATTTGATTTAATACATTAAGGGACAACAGCAAGGAAATCCACTCAGCTAGCATTTAACTTTCCAAATGAAGATTATGATAAAATGAGGAAAATTGTTAAAGAAAAATTAAAAGGAGCAATTGCAAAGCTTAAGAGTTTACATCCGGCCAGGACTTTGTTTAAAAATACTATTCTGGAAGCTCAGAGCAGATGTATACCACCCTTTAAGAAAGGTGGAAGGAAGGACAAATGATGGGCAAAATGGTTAAAGTGAGCACAATATTGATTTAGAACAGCTACGTGCATAACCATTGCCGACAACCCTTAACCCCAGATATTCAATGCCGGGGTCATATGCAGCCCCCAGCACTGAATATCTGGGTTTGCCACAAAGCTGCCACAGCTGCAGTAGCTAACCAGGCAGCGACAGCCTGGTTAGAGAATGTCCCCACCCCCAGAATGCCCCAAAGTGCCCACAACATGCCCCGATACTAAGTGGTTAGCATCGGGGCATGTAGTGGAGATAATTGAGGCTATTCAGTGGCACTAACCATGCTAGTGCCATTGAATATCTTGCTTAGCGGTATTTACACAGTTTACAGGGTTGTAAACCATGTAAATGCTTTCAAAGATGCCACCCTATACTACTACTTCTTATTTGTATAGCGCTACAAGGCATACACCACGCTGTTCAGAAACATGTAAGAGACAGTCCCTGATCATAAGATCTTCAAGTCTAGACAAAACAAACAACAAAACATTAAAACAGACAGCACAACAACTGGGGGCTAGGATATATCTAGGGAAATGGTAAGGAAATACATAGGAGGTGTACAGAAGATTAAGGGGATCAGGGTCCAAAAGCAGTCTCAAAGAAGTGATTTTTTAGCCTGGATTTGAACAGGGTCACAGATGAAGCCTGATGCACTGACTCAGTTACTTTGTTCCAGGCAAAGGAGCAGCAAGGTAGAAAGAAAGTCTGGAGTTGGAAGTGGAAGAGAATGGCACAGATACAGTAGAAGGGATCTGCTATAAGAACCGGAGTTCCCAAGGAAGGGTGTAGGGAGAGATAACAGAGGAAAGGTAGTGAGGAGCAGCCGAATGAAAGCACTTATAGGTCAGTAGTGGAAATTTGAAATGGATGCGGAAATGGACAGGGAGCTAATGAAATGACTTGAGAAGAGGGTTGACATGAGCATAGTAACCCTGGCAGAAGATTAGCTGTGCAGATGAGTTTTGAACAGATTGAAGTGGGGAAAGATGATTCAGAGAAAGACCAGCGAAGAAGAGGTTGCAGCAGTCTAGACGGGAGGTGACTAGATAATGGATAAGGGTCTTAGTACATCCAAATGTGTCAGCTCCCTTCATCCCAGCCCAACTATCTAGCCCCCTTTCAGTCCCAGTCCCTCTGCCACTGCCTAGCCTGATTCCAGTCCTTATATTATCCCCAGTATCAGCTCTTTCCAGTCCTCCCCTCTCCATGCATCAGCCACAATCCTAGCCTGCCTCTTTTCCCTAGCATTGGTCACTTCCTGTGCTCTTGCAGCTGATTTACACAGCTGTGCCATCATTTGTCTTTGCTCCTGCAGTTGTGCTTCCTTACAACAACTACTACTACTACGTATCATTTATATAGTGCTACAAGGCGTACACAGCAAGAGTCCCTGCTGCTAAGGGCTTACAGTCTAATCAAGACAGACAATATGACTGGTGATTGGGATACATCTAGGGGAATGCTAAGAAAATACATGGGAAATGAACAGGAGACTAGGGGGATCAGGATCCAAATGCAGGCCCAAAGAAGTGAGTTTTAAGCCTGGATTTAAACAGGGCCAGAGATGGAGCCTGATGCACTGACTCTGGTAGTTTGTCCCAAGTTGATTCTATCCTTACAGGTTATACTGTTCTCTGGATTGCATTATTAACATAGTAACATAGTATATGACGGCAGATAAAGACCAGTATGGTCCATCTAGTCTGCCCAGCAAAGGCGGCAAGAGTAGGTGCACTTGCTGCTCTATGCAGGTCACCCCTCCCCATGCCTTTATTTAGGGGTGTACCCACCGCTCCGTGTAGGTCACACCTATTTGTTGAGATGTAAGAGATAGTTATGTTTATTTTGATTTTATCATGTTGCTATAAAGAAATCCACTGTGTCTGTCCCATGCCATTTTGAATTCTGTCACTGTATTTGCCCCCAACACTTCCATCGGGAGGGCATTCCAAGCATCCACTCCAGTGAAAGAGTATTTCCTGACATTGACTTTCATTTTGCCCCCTTGCAGCTTCATGTTATGCCCTCTAGTTTTACAGCTTCCCCATCTCTGGAAGAGGTTTGGTTGCTCATTAATACTTTTTACGTATTTAAAGGTCTGAATCATATCTCCCTTGTCCCTGCTGTCCTCCAGAATGTACATATTTAGATCTTCAAATCTCTTCTCACACGTCTTTTGATGCAGGGTTCAAATCATTTTGGTTGCCTTCCTCTGAACCGTTTCCAGTCTTTTTATATCCTTTGCGTGATATGGCATCCAAAACTGAACACAATATTCCAAGTGAGGCCTCACCAGCGACACTATAATTCCTCTCTCTATGCAACCCAGCATCTTTCTGGCTTTTGCCACTGCCTTGTCACACTGTTTTGCCACCTTGAAATCCTCAGAAACAATCACTCCAAGGTTCTTTCCTGGTCCGTGCACACCAACCTCTTGCCCCCTATCACATACAATTCCCTTGGATTTCTGCATCCCAAGTGCATGACACTGCACTTCTTCACATTAAATCTTAACTGACAAGCATTAGACCATTCTTATAGCTTTTATAGATCTTTCCTCATGTTATCCACTCCCTCAGAGGAGTCCACTCTGTTGCAAATTTTCATGTCATCTGCAAAAAAGACAGACTTTTCCATTCAGTCCATCAGCAATATCACTCACAAATACATTGAACAGTACCAGTCCCAGAACCGAACCCTGGGCCACACCGCTAGTCGCTTTCCTTTCATCTGAGTGCATTCCATTTAACATCACCTTCTGTCATCTGTCAGTGAACCAATTTCTGATCCAGTTCACCACCTTGGGACCCATCCCCAAGCTGTCGAGTTTATTGATAAGCCTCCTATAAGGAACACTATCAATGGCTTTGCTGAAATCTAAGTATATCAAATTGGGAGTACTATTCAAGTACACTGCATATCAGTGGATAGAACCGCATTCTAAACTGGGTCAGTATCATTACACTTCTACACATGTTCACTTTTAATTGTATATCGTATTATAAATGTATGTTTACAATAGTATATTCTTGTCTTTTTATCTTTGTGCTCATGGGACATCTTACAGTTTATAATGTTTTTAATATTATCGTATTTTTTACCAAATTTGATTTTATCTATTGTTAATTTTACTGAATTTATGAGTTGTTGCCCCTGCATAGGAGTGGAATGGCCAGAAGGAAGAAGGAGGTGATAGTGCCTCTGTATAAGTCTTTAGTGAGACCTAATTCAGAATATTGTGTAGAATTCTGGAGACCACACCTTCAAAAAGATATAAATAGGATGGAGTCGGTACAGAGGGTGGCTACCAAAATGGACAGTGGACTTTGTCATAAGGCATATGAGGACAGACTTGAATATTTTATTTTATTTTATTTAGACAGTTTTGTATACCGCCTTATCCTTCAATCAAAGCGGTCACAACACAATTGGGGGATACATTTAATACGCGGGGATATGAGACACATACACTAATACTTACAGGGAACATGGGCAATGGAGGGTTAAGTGGCTTGCCCAAGACCACAAGGAGCATCTGTGGGACTAGAAACCCCAGTCCTTCCGGCCCAAGGTTGCTGTCCTCTAGTGGGATTTGAACCTCTGACCTTCCGGCCTGAAGTACCTTGCCCCAACCACTAGGCTACTCCTCCACCAAAAGACAGGAGAGGGGAGATATGATAGAGATACCTCAGTTGCTTAATGCACAGGAGGAAAGCCTCTTTCAATTGAAAGAAAGCTCTGCAATGAGGGGGCATAGGATGAAGGTGAAAGGAGTAATTTGCAGAAATATTTATGGAAAGAGGGCAGATGCATGGAATAGTCTCCCAGTGGAGGTAGTAAAAACAAAGACTATGGGGTATGTTTACTAAACTGCGTTAGTGCAAATCGCGTTAGGAGCCGCGTTAGTGAAAGGAAAGCCAAAAAAGGACATGGGCGGGACATCGTAACGACTAACGTGCGTTCCAAAAACTAACGCGCGTTACAGGGCGCCGTGGTGGGTTACTGCACGTTAATCATATGAAGGCGTACAGACACAAATCATTGAAACAGAGCTGTAGCACAATGGTTAGTGTACTCACCGCTGTTACAGGCAGCATGGGTTCGAGTCCCCAATGTGCCTAACGCAGAATGCTGCCCCAGGCAGCACCCTGTACATTACATAGGGAATGAAGAGGCATGTTTTTCTTTATGTTCAGTAGTTGTTAGTGAAACACACTCTCGCAGTGCGCATAGCCATGTACGTTGGTGCGTGCGTTGTTACGGGCGTAGCCACGTGCGTTGGTATGTGCGTACAATCGTGCGTGGGTACGTGTGTTTTTACCAGCTTGGGCACCTTATAGTACAGACACTTTAGGGTGTCTTGCACCTATGCACTATGCTAACAGATGTACGTGTGATGACCTATGGTTTATCAGAGCCTGAGAGCAGGCGCTGGATCTTCCCAGGGTTGGATTGTGCCAGTCACACCCATGATGCACTGCACATGCAAATCAGCTGTCCACAGATACACACCATGGGGAATGCACCCCCACAGCAAATCGGCCTGGTAGGGGGAAGTGACCATGTGCACCCCCACAGCACCTCGGCCTGGTAGGGGGTACTGACCGTGTGTAGTACTGGCACAGAGTAGCTACACACCGTCACAATCTGCTGGTACTGTGCTCACCCTGAGGGTGCAGTGAGGCGCCCAGCACTAAGTCCACAGCACCGTCCATGGCTGAAAGAGGCCATGGCACAGGTCCAAAGCAGTGTTAATGTGCGAGATAGGTAGTTTCTGCACAAACACCTTGCAGTCAGGTGTAGCCCCCATTGACCCCCAGGTGGCCCATGTACCCCCCCCCCCCCCCCCCCCAGCGCAGCAAACAGGGTCTCCCAACAATAGATCCACCTTCTACCTCCCTGCAAAGGTGGCAGTAGAGAGGAACATCAACCCCAGTTCTGGTGAGGAACAGACACCCCACAGCACAGGCACCGCAGCTCTGTACACAGACAGACATCAGGCCTGGATATGGTAAGCTGCACCCCACCACTATCTGATATACTCCTGCAGCAAGCCATCAACCACTGCACCCTGCAAGCCACTCCAGCAAGACACATACCAGCTGCAAACAGTCTGCTAGCTAGTCCATAATGCATGTGCCCAGTGGATATGCATGCACCCAAAACTGGGATGTCAGCATACACAGCAAACAGATAAATCAGTGACTGAGCCCCAAAAGGAAACCCATATCTATCACATGAGAGAAATACTATATAGCACTATAGGGGTGCCTAGCCATGCTGTGGTCACTGCACAGTCAGGGTGAGAGTGATCTCTCAGCAGGACATACTGAGGTCACCCTGTCTGTGTAGGTGGTGGCCGGGCACTAAAATGTGCCTGTCACTGCCCTATGCCATGTGCAGATGCACCCTGGACAGGCCACCCTGTCCGGCCTATACCCATGGTACCTTGCTTCTCATTATGCACATTGGCAGCTCAATACTGGCAACATTGCTGGCAGTGTGGGCTGTGGAAGGTGTTTGCAGCCACCACACACTGGATAGACAGACAGACACCCCCACACCTATGCCAGCATTGTGCAACTATAGAGGTGTTCAGCAGCCATACCCACCACACCAGTCCTGGGCACAGTTCAGGCATGGATAATTTATGCAAGACTGTTGGGGGTCACTCCCCATGGTGGTACGCACTGTCAGAGACCAGACCTGCAGCACACACCACAGACAGCAGAATGATGGTTATGGTGGAGCTCACTGAGCAAACTGTGCCTAATGTAGGAATTGATATCTGCCAGTTATCACAGGAAACGTTTGATAGCTGTGTACCATATACCCAGGTGTAGGGTGGCATTGCTAAGGTATGCATCTGCTAGTATTGGGAGATACAGGCAGGGCCCAATGTCCTGCTTCTCCAGGAGGCATTGGCCAGTGGGGCCTGTGGGTGTGTCTGGCCCTGTTGGCTGCTGCTTTACGGCAGAGTTCCCCAACTCCAGTCCTGGTGTTCCAAACCTGTTCGGGTTTTCATGCTGTCCCTCATAAATATGCATGAGCTACATCTGCATACCATGGGGGTGGTGCATAGATATGCAGCACAGGCATCTTTATTAGAGGCAGCATGGAACCTGAATGGTGTGGGACCCTCCAGGACTGCAATTGCGAGACTCTGCTCTGGGTAATGCGCCTGTTTCTGATGTCTGTGTTTGGTGTGGTATAATATAGGCGTATTAACCATGCGTATATTCTCTGCAATAAAGGAGTGTCATTACTATCACTGTTTAGTGGTGGGTAAAATTATGGGGATTGGGTTGGCAGGAGCCCCAACTGGGATTTGAACCTATGACTCTCTGGTCTTACAGGCACTGGCTGTGTCTGTTGCACCACACTGTGGCCATAGAGATGCTGCAGTCCCTGGAGTTAGTTAAAGCGGCCTGACGAGTCAGAAACCCTGCTCTGCACAGGTTTACTGTGGGCTCATTTACCTTGTATGGAGACAACGGTGCACATAAACCTCAAAACAGACCTCAAAAAAAGGGGCAAACACCCATAACCAAGCTGGGCAACAATGATATCATTGGGCAACATTACACACCACTCCCAGGAAAGCTCCATCACAATGAAATGATCTTTGAAAGGGTCTACGGAGCGTAGACCCTTCCAAACATCATTTCTTTCTTTGGTGCTTTCCAGGGAGTGTTGTTCATTGTTGCCCATTGCTATCACTGTTGCCCAGCTGAATTGTGCTTTTTACAATGTTTCTTGTGGTCATTCTTAAGGTTTTATGTGAACTTTTGGTCTTTGCACATGTATCACACTGCTCACGTTCTGTAGGTTTCCCCGGTTTTGCTGTACATTGCTGACGGAAATGGTTTCTCTTCCCTTTTATATGCCTTTAACGACAGGTTTTCATTTGCGTTGGGATTGAGCTCAGAAATTCAGCGCGTTAGTATGAGGGGAGCCTCTCCCCGCCCACTCTCCACCCATTGACCCCTTATCTCCGCCCACTCTCCACCTTCTGCGCTGTTTTAACGCGCCGCAGAGGTTTACGATCGTTAACTGCGGTTAACGCGCGTAAAGTACGTTTAACGATCGTTAGCACATCAGAACGCGTGTTCGGACGTGCGAACGATCGTTAAACGTACTTTACGCACAGTAATCACGATTACCGCACTTTAGTAAACATCCCCCTATATCTCATTTCAAGAAAGCATGGGACAAACACTGGTTTTTAAAGGAAATAAAATGTGACTGTAGACCTAAATGATTGGTATGGAAGGGCAGATTGGACAGGCCATTTGCCATTTATCTGCTGTCATGTTTCTATGCTTCTCTGTAAAATCAGCAAAATTTATTCCTTCCTTTCTGAAAATACTACTAATGATCCTGAATGATCCTCCCCACTTCAATCTGTCAAAACTCAGCTGAACGGCTTATCTTTCACCAGAGTCACTATGCTCATTTCACCCCTCTTCTCAAGTACAGTTGTGGTCAACATTATTGTCACCTTTGCATTTTGGATATGTTGTGTACAATAGCTTGAGAAATAATTGAAAATATTCCAAGTGCATGCCCAAAGATATATAACAACAAAAAAGATGTCTGTGTAACTTAGATGTAATCATTTCTAAGAAAAAAAACTAAATAAGACGTGGAATGGATTAGTGGCATTCTTCACTAATATTTGGTTGCGCAACCCTTGGCAGTGATGACAGCTCCAAACGTTTCTTTTAGCCATATATAAGATTTGTATATTTCTCTGCTGGTAGTTTCTCCCACTCTTCAACTATTGTATGATTTGTTCCAGTTCATTAATGTTTCTAGGATTCCTTTTACCAATGCCAGATTTCAGTTCTTTCCAAAGGTTCTCAATTGGATTGAGATCAGGACTTATTTATTTAATGTCTTTTTTTTATACCACACTCTTTAGAATCAGTGCGGTTTACAGTTAACAAATTTGTGCAGTGCAGGCAGGGCCTACACTGGACTTACAGTGAACAGGGATTTCTACACGGGGCTGACAGGGTAACTATGTACAGGCAAGCTGGCTGTCACAGGCGACATGGTCTTATTGCTAGCCAGTTTAAACAGTCCATTTGTTCCTTTTAACCATTCTTTTGTGCTCTTGGATGTATATTTTGGCCATTGTCCTGCTGGAGGACACATGATCTTTGACCCAGGCTTAGCTTTCTAATACTTGCTAGCATATTTTGCTACAAAATAACTTGATAGTCCTCTCACTTCATGACTCTTTTAATACGTTCCAGGCTTCCAGTTCCTGAGGTAGCAAAACAGCCCCACAACATTATGGAACCTCCCCCATATTTAACTGTAGGAAGGGTATTTATTTTCCTTGTAAGCTTCATTTCTTTGTCTGCATTGCCAAAGAGCCCAAGTTTGGTTTCATCTGTTCACAGAACATTTTCCCAGAAGGGTGGGTTTGGGCAAAGATCAGGCATGCCTTTTTATGTCTGTCTTTGAGCAATGGGATCATCCATGGCCTTCACCCATGAAGTCCTTCCTTGTTTAGTGCATGGCGTATGGTGAAGTTTGAAACCACCACTCCAGATTGCTCCAGGTCAGCCTTAAGCTCTTTGGATATTGTGCATGGTGTTCTTCTAACAGTTTGCACTAACCTTCAAAGACTTCTTGGAATAAATTTCCTCTTCCTACCAGATCCTGGTAGGTTATTGACAGTTCTATGAGCAGAAAACGTCTTAATAGCATTGCAAACTGTAGACACAGGAATTCCAAGGTCTTTGGAAATAGCTTTGTACCCCTCTGATGTTTGGTGATAATGTTTTTTTTTTTATTCTTTTGCTGGTTTCAGGCAGCACTCTTGTCTTCAGCATTGTGAAAATGGAACAGGGAGTGAATGTGACCATTTTAAAAATTAAAGCCATCATTCATTGGTTGATTCAAGTCATGTGAATCACTAACAAGTGATCACAGGTGCATCTAATTTTATTGCAATGGGAATGTTGTTTTCTGTTCAAACTGATTTGAATTGTTTATAAGGGTGCCAATAATCATGTCTTAAATTCCAAATAACATCATTCTACCTACCCTTAACAAATGGAGATAATTCCTAACTCACAATAACAAGGGAAAAAAAGGATCTCAGCACCCACAAGCTCAATGTCCCAGCTTAGGAAAATTAGACCATGGACTAGCTCTATGTATGACATCTTGGATCCAAAAAAACTCCCTTCAGACATGATACACATCTATTCAGTACAATCAGTATGCCCTTAAACTCATCACAAACAAAAATGCATGACAAAAGATATAATATATATATTGCATATATTACACACAACCCTTATGCCTCATACCATTACATATATTGTACACAGCCCTTATACCCTTGAACCCATCATAAAAATACACATTATAGAAATATATAGCATATACAGGCTCTATAATATTGTATGTATTATACACACCCCTTAAGCCTCAGCACTTATAATATCTCAACTTGTCCCTTATGCTTTAAAAAGCTTTTCTCAAGGGTGTCACTGAATACCACTTATCTCAGCACTTGTAATATCATAAACTGATCCCAACACTACAATGGACACCCAAATAGCCCAAATAGTTTGACTGGCTAAGGTAGGAATTTACTTTAGGTCTCTTAAAGGAGAATGTATTTTAATGGAGGTTTTTTGGTGTTTTATGGTGTGTTTTACTGGGTCTGGTGACCTGCTGTTAAAATGTGAGCCAGGACCCTTCTTAGAGGAAGAGGAGACCTGCTGGTGAAATGTCAGCTAGAACCCTTCACTGAGGAAGCGAAAGCTATTTGGGCGTCCATTGCAGCATTGGGATAGTTGACGATATTACAAGTGCTGAGATAAATGGTATCCAGTGACACCCTTGAGAAAAGCTTTCTAAAGCATAAGGGATAAGTTGAGATATGATAAGTGCTGAGGCTTAAGAGGTGTGTGTAATACATACAATATTATAAAGCCTGTATATATATATATATATATATATATATATATATATATATATATATATAATGTGTATTTTTAAGATGGGTTCAAGGGTTTAAGGCATAAGGGCTTTGTGCAATATATGTAATGGTTTGAGACATAGCCCTGAGGGATCAGAATCGTGAATCAGCCTGTACGTGTAGGCTGGGACCCTGATTCTGTCCGGCCTGCATGTACAGGCCTTCTCCAGCTAATTCACTCAGGGCTGTTCAATGGAACCAGGGCGCCATGGCTCCATTGAAAAGCTGCGATCCCCGGTCACCCGCTGCAAAGATGCTTTTCCCACAGCCCAACCCCCAATCTGACCTCCTAAGGCCAGGATCGGGCTGCGGGAAATCTCCTCTGCCCCCTCCTGCTGCTTCCCAGCTCCGGGCCTGCCATCCTCTGCTGATTAGGGTACTTTTTCCACCTCCGAGATGGAATAAGTTTCCCATGCAAGCCGCCGGCCCCGGACGTACAGGGTCGACATTGGAATCACCCTTGATCTGTCCCTTTCCCGCTCCATCTACCTTCCCCGTACAATGCGCGGGAAAGGTAGACGGGATCAGGAAAGGCCATGAATAGCGAGGATGGATGTCCATCCCTGCTATTCGGGCCCCAGAATGACCCCTATTATGTATTATATCTTTTGTCATGCCTTTTTGTTTGTGATGATTTTAAGGGCATACTAATTGTACTGAATAGATGTGTATCACATCTGAAGGGTATTTTTTGGACCCATGATGTCATACTGCTAGTCCATAGCCTAATTTTCCAAAGCCAGGACATTAAGCTTGTGGGTGCTGAGTTCCCTTTTCTCCCTTATTGATGTGAATTAGGAATTATCTCCATTTGTTAGGGATAGGTAGAATGATGTTATTTGGAATTTAGGTATTATAGGCATCATTCTGGTGAAATGGACTAAGAAATAATGAATAATCATGTCTTGACAATGACCCAGTTTTCATACTATTTCCTATTGTTTCATTTTTTAATTGGTCTTGTTTTATTTCATTCTTTTGTGTCAAATATATGTGCATATATAGTCCAAAGCCATTCCACTGGCCACTTTTTTTTAGGAAATATTGAACATTAAGGGGTTGAACTTCAAGGGTGCCAATAATGTTGACTGCAATTGTAAATTTGTTGGTTCCTTATCCGTTTCTGCATCCAATTCAAACTTCTACCACTGACCTATAAGTGCATTCTCTCTGCAGCTCCTCACTATCTTTCCTCTGTTCTCTCTCTACACTCCTGCTCAGGAACTCCACTCTTCTGGAAGATCTCTTCTATCTGTGCCCTTCTCTTCCACTGCCAACTCCAGATTTTGATCTTTCCCTTTTCTGTTCCTTATGCTTGGAACAAACTATTCAAGTCAGTACATCAGGTTCCATCTCTGGCCTTGCTCAAATCCAAGCTAAAAACACACCTCTTTGAGACTGATGTTGGATCCTGATTTCTTAGTCTCCTCACCTCTTATGTTTTTCCTTACCATTCCCCTAGATATATCCTAGTCCCCAGTTGTATTGTCTGTCTTGACTAGACTGTAAGCTTTTATGAGAAGGAACTGACCTGGAAGCCCTGATAGTGGAAATGGACTTGGACATTGTGGCAATTACAGAAACATAGTTTAATGAGTCACATGAATGGGAGATAGCCATAGCTGACTATAATTTATTTAGAAGAGACAGAGAAGTCAGAAAAGAAGGAAGAGTTGCCCTATGTCAAAAGCAACATTAAACTCAATGAAATGTAGGGGACATAGGGAAAAGAAGAGGCACTGTGAATTCTGTTAGAAAGAGGAGATGGCACTATCATCCACAGTGGTGTAGTCTACAGGCCTCCAACTCAAACTGAGGAAATGGATAGAGACTTGATTATTGATATTGCAAAGGTAGCTATGAAGGGCGAAGTGATCATATTGGGTGACTTTAATCTACCAGATATGGATTGGAGTATTCCTTCTGTATATCTGGAAAGAAATAAAAAGATTGTGGATGCCTTCCAAGAAACATTGCTCAGACAACTGGTGAAGGAACCGGCCAGGGAAAGTTTAATACTGGATTTAGTACTTACCAATGAAGATAGCATGTCAAATGTCTGGGTGGATGCCCATTTGAGCAGTGTGGTTTGAGTTAAAAGCCATGGCAGAGTCCAATCACAGCAAACTCAAAGTCCTAGACTTCAAAAATGCTGACTTCAGTAAAATGGGAAAGTGCCTGAAGGACAAGTTGGCAGGGTGGGAGGGGAAAAGGGAAGTGGAATTGCAGTGGGCTAAACTTAAAGAGGCAACAAAAGAGGCAATGGATATATATGTAAGGAAAGTAAATAAGAACAAGAAAACATGAGGAAAAGGAAACCTATATGGTTCACCAAAGAAATGGCTACACAAATAAAGGTAAAAAAGCAACTTTCACAAACACAGCTTTCAGAAGATCACAAAAAGAGGAACACAGAAAAGAATACAAAATAAACCTAGAAAAGACATAGAGAAATAAGGATAGCAAAAGCAAAGGCGGAAGAAAAGATGGCTAAAGATATGATGCGTAGAGACAAATCTTTTTTCAGGTATGTTCAGGAGAAGAGGAAGATCAGAGGTGTAAATGCATGATTCAAAAATGCCAAGGACAGATTTGTGGAAAATGACATTGAAAAGCAAAAATGCTAAACAAATATTTCTGTTCTGTATTCACAAAAGAAAATTCTGGAGAAGGATCACATATGATTAATAAATATACAAATGGGAATGAAGTAGACACCATACCATTCACAGAAGATGATGCTTTTGAACAGCTTGCAAAACTGAAAGTGGACAAGGCCATGGCACCAGATGGGATACATCCCAGGATACAGAAAGCGCACAGAGAGGTTCTGGCAGGGCCATTAAAGGCTTTTTCTAATAGTTCCTTGGAGATGGGAGAGGTTCCTCAAGACTGGAAAAGGGCCAATGTGGTACCTCTTCACAAAAGTGGTAATAGGGAAGAAGTGGCAAACTACAGGCCAGTAAGCCTTTCCTCGCTGGTGGGAAAAGTAATGGAGGTGCTCCTGAAAGAGAGAATAGTGGACTTTCTTGAAACCAATAGGTTGCATGATCCCAGACAATGTGGTTTTACCAAAGGACAATCATGCCAAACTAATCTGATTGAGTTCTTTGACAGGGTGACCAGAGACCAAGATCAAGGGCTTGCGATGGATGTGATATACCTAGATTTCAGCAAAGCCTTTTATACTGTTCCTCATAGGAGGCTTATCAATAAACTGAGCAGACTGGGAATGGGTCCCAAGGTAGTGAACTGGATCAGAAACTGGTTGACTGACAGAAAACAGAAGGTAGTGGTAAATGGAACTCACTCAGAAGAAAGGAAGGTTTGTAGTGGCCTGCCTCAGGGATTGATCCTGGGACTGATCCTGTTCAATGTATTTATGAGTGATATTGTGTAAGGATTGAATGGAAAAGTTGGCCTTTTTGTAGATGACACAAAAATTTGCAACAGAGTAGACACTTCTGAGGGACTGGACAACATGAGGAAAGATCTACAAACACTGGAAGAATGGTCTAATGCTTGACAGTTAAGATTTAATGTGAAGAAGTGTAGAGTAATTCACTTGGAATGCAGAAATCCAAAGGAATTGTATGCAATTGAGGGAGAGAGGTTGGGGTGCACAGACCAGGAGAGGGACCTCTGAGTGCTAGTGTCTGAGGATTTCAAGGTAGAGAAACAATGCAGCAAGGTTGTAGCCAAAGCTAGATGGATGCAGGGCCGCATATAGAGAGGACTAACCAGCAGAAAGGGGGATTTATTAATGTTCCATCCAAAGTTGAATCCTACAGACCAATTTTGAGTATCCCCCTGCTTGCCAAAATCATCAAAAAAGTCGTCCAGTGGCAGATCCAACAGCTCATTGAGGCCGAGGCACCTCTTGATCCATTTCAACATGGCTTCAGGGAAGCACACGGTGCCGACACCATCCTAATGACCCTCCTCAATAATCTAATCACAGGAATCGACAACATACACCGAGGATTCATTCTCATCTTCATGGACATTGCTGCCGCCTTCGATTCAGTGAATCACGAGATACTACTACAACGTCTCCAAGAAAAAGGAATACAAGGTACGGCTCTACAATGGTGCGAATCATACCTGACTAATAGATGGCAACAGGTTAAGACAGGTACCACTACTTCCGAACCATTCCTACAGAAGCAGGGGGTACCCCCAGGGATCATCCTTGTCTGCATTGCTGTTTAACATCTATATGCAGCCTATCTGCACCTTGATTCGTTCTTTAAACGTACAATGCCTCGCCTATGCAGATGACATCCTGCTATACCTCCCATTCACGATCAACCAGCCTGATTTCTCTCCTATCATCAGATGTTTTGAAGCAGTTTCAGATTGGCTTCTCACACAAAACCTGCAGATCAATCACAGCAAAACTGATGTTCTTTTCGTCACAAGAAACCAGAAGTTCATCCCACCTCCCTCTCTCCAAGTTAATAATGCCGAACTCAAAACAAAAACCACAATTCGCTATCTAGGCATCACCCTAGATCAGCGCCTTGATATGGTATCACATGTGAAAAATGTCACAAGAGCAGTATATCATAAGATACAAACATTACGCCATCTTCGGCCACTACTTGACTTCACTGATTATCGGACCATTTTCCAAGCCCTAGTTATCCCACACCTTGACTTCGCCAACATCATTCTCCATGGGCTCCCACAGGCAACTCTAAATCCACTCCGTCTTGCCATGAACTCGGCCGCTAGAGTACTTGCAGGTGTACCAAGATCAGAACATATAACGCCTGTGTTGAAGGAACTCCACTGGCTACCACTACAGGCCCGAATCCATTACAAGGCACTTATCCTGACTTTCAAAGCCTTGAGAAACCAGCCTCCCACACCCATTGGTAGGCTGATCAATAACATCCCTGACAACAGAGTCAGAAGATCTGCAATGCTGAACACGCTAGAAGTCCCTAAGATAAAAGTAAAATGCATGAAGGCAACCGCCAATAGGGATTTTTCGATATATGCACCCATAGCCTGGAATGCCCTTCCCACTGGAATCCGAGCCATCATGAATCTTACCTTATTCAGAAAAGCGCTAAAATATCATCTGTTCCAGACACACTATCCTCAATCGAGCCCTGGAAAACATAGAAGGTGCCCTCCGACCCTCCTTCCTAACTGTTCCAATAATATAACTCAACGTGAGAATGGTTAATCAGCCCATCCCTGGTACAGATTTTTCAATGACATCAAACTTGTTTCAACTATGAATACCCTGTAGCTCTGTAAAATGCACTGTATATAGTTTTTCCCAGGTTCTCCCCTAAGCTATTACCCTGTTCTCTGTAAGCACATTGTGTCGTTGTTGCATTGTAGCATTGTTCTGTTCACTGTGAACTGCACTGATTTTTAATAGCGCGGTATATAAGAAATGTAAATAAATAACAAATAAAATAAATAAAGTCATTTATGAAGCCACACTTGGAGTACTGTGTTCAGTTTTGGAGACCATATCTCACAAAAGATATAAAAAGTCTTGAAATGGTTCAGAGGAAAGTAACCAAAATGATTTGGAGCCTGTATCAGAGGACGTATGAGAAGAGACTCGAAGACCTAACTATGTATACCTTGGGGGAGAGGAAGGACAGAGGAGATATGGCACAGACCTTTAGATACTTAAAGGATATTAATGAACAAACAAACCTTTTTCAAAGAAGGGGAAGCTGTAAAACTAGAGGGCATACAATGATGCTGCAAGCCGATAAACTTAAAAGCAGCATCGGGAAATGCTTTTTTCACTGAAAGTGTGGTGGATTCTTGGAATGCCCTCTTGATGGAAGTGGTGGGGGCAAATACAGTGGTGGAATTCAAAATGGCATTGGAAAGACACAGTAGATCCCTTTATAGCAAGAGGATGAAAGCAATGCAAACTTAAATCTTTTATACTTCAATAAATAGAGGGGCTGACCTATGCAGAGCAGCAAGTGTGTCCCTGGACATGGGCATGGGGGGTGATCTGCATGGAGCAGCGGTTGCAACCACTCTAGCTACCTTACTGGGCAGACTAGATAGACCATACTGGTCTTTATCTGCCATCATATACTGTATTACTATGACTGTTTCTTACATGACTCTGTACAGTGCTGCATACATCTTATAGTGCTATTCAAATGACGAGTAGTAATAGTAGTAGAAAACAATGACTGTGACATAGTTACACCAGGCTATATTCTATTTGGGAAAGACTGGGTAAGAAAAAAATGGAGGAAGAATGGTGCTATATGTGAAAAATAATGTGAAAAGAACTGCAGGGCTTATGAAGGAAGGAGGAGGCACTATGGGTTAGTCTAGAAAGAGGGAATGGAAAATCTATTTACATTTGTGTCAAATACAGACCTCCCTCACAGGCAAAAGAAACAGAGAGAGCTTTCATTGAAGAAATTCAAAATATTGCTATGAAAGTGACAATACTATTGGTAGGAAATTTCATTTTGCCAGATGTTTGATTGGAATAGTCCAGCTGCAATGCCTTCTAGAAGAACAGACAACCTGGGGCCCGATTTTCAGTTGGGCAGGCCATGCGCTGCATCTGTGCATAGTGTGCCCGCCGACTCCTTTAACCCAGATTTTCACTTCCACAGCAACGGAAGTAAAAATCCAGGTATGCTTGGACATGCCGGCAGCCGCTGAGGCAAAGTGGGTAGCGGCAATTTTCGATGCTACCCGCTTAGCCCCTGCACCTGAAAGATAGGCAAGGAAAAACTTCACCTATCTTTAAGGTGCAGAGGGCTAAGCGGGTTACATTGAAAATCGCTGCTACCCACTTAGCCCTTTCCTCCACCCCCGCTCCACCCTGAAACACCCCTAACACATCCTGATGCTAATCACATAGCATCTGGGCACGTTAGGGACTTAGCCAGGATTTTCAAAAGGCACCACTCATGTAGGTGCCTTTGGAAAATCCTGGTTAAGGCATTTACATGGGTATCTAGGGCAGTTACCTGTGTAAGTGTCTTCGAAAACGCTGTCCCTTGATTCTAAACAAGCAACACTGTTCCAGCAACTGGTAATGTAACCCATACAAGAGGGAGTGATACTTACTATGATGGTTGTAAATAAAGAGGGCGTTTTTGATGTTATAATGGGTGGTCTCTGGCATGCAGTGATCATGGGATGATGAGCTTCAAAATTAGCAAAATCGAGTGTCCTAGACTTTCGGGAAAACTATAATGGCGAAAATGGGAAATACCACAAGGAGTCATTAGTCTGATGGGAACATCTGGGGTAAGTAGAACACCTGGGCAAAACTGAGAGGAGATATTTTAAAAGGCAACAAAGATGTATGTTACCAAAGTAAGAGGAAAATGAGATAGCTATAGTTTTCGAAAGAAGTAGCTGAAAAGTTAAGGAAAAAGAGATTGGCCTTCATAAACCATAAAAGATCACAGAAAAAGGAAGACAAGTAACAATATTGGGAGAAACTGAGGGAAGTTATCAACACCATATGGATAGTGCCCTGAACATCACTCTGGCTGGCACTACTAATTGGATAAATGCTTTTCTACCTTTGTTGTCTGGACATTTTGAGAGTAAATTTATAAAGTCACCTAAGTTAATGTGCATTCCAATGTAGGCAAAGTGCATCCTAGGTGCATCCTAGGTGCAAGCACTTACACCAGCCCTTGACTTGGTGCAAATGCGCACACCTAGATTTGTAAAGAACATCCGCCAGCTATAGCATTTTATAATTTATACGTGTAAATTTGGACTCTGCTTAGGCTCTGCCCAAGCTCTGCCTTTATGCTCACCCTCTCTGAAAGTATGCACCATCGGCCTGACATTCATACTTATAGAATAGCAACTGCTTAAAGTACACATGTAAGTGCCCTTCCGCAAAATTACTTCCTTTATTTATCTAATTGTATCGACTTCATTCTTTTGCCATCTTCCTCTTATTGACCTTTCTTCCTCATCTAGTTCCTGAATCTCCATCAAATGCCCCAGTACTTGCTCACCACCCCCAGTACTTGCTCAACACCCTAGTCTTTGCTTCCAAGCTTCATTCTCCTACTCAGTCTCCCAATCCTGCTCACCCACTGGACCCCAAATCCAACCTGAGTTCTCACTCTCTCCTCCTCAGATGTCTCCCCCCCATTCCATTTACCCCCTACCAATCTCCATATTCCTAATCACTCACTCAATCCTCCATTCCCTGCTGTTCCACCTCCAGAACTTGAATCGTTACTCTCCTATCACCAGGCCTCTTTTTTCCTTTGAATCTGCATGCTCCCTTCTCTACCTGGGCAGCCATCCTACTCAAAGACTGGTGATAAGTGCACCCATGTTAGATGTACTGGCCAGTTAGCACGATGAGGTTCATTTCCCCATTCTAACTGCAGTGGGACATTCTGAGCATACTCCTAACAGCTCAGGTCTATGCTATCTCCTGTGCACAATTTGAGGTTTCACCACACACTAACTTAGCATGCTTTAGTAAGGATGTCCCTCAATCTTTTAATAATAAAAATCGAAAATAATAAACCCCCAAAATACAGTTAACCCTATGGTGAGATCAGCAACAATTGCTCACCTTTTTCAACAATGTGCTTTGCATCTTCTATTGCTGGTTTTCCTCTGTGCAGATCCTCCACAAATTTTGGAGGTGTTACAGCAGCTTTTGTCTGTGCACTCTCCATAGTGATAATAGACAGTGAAAATAAGCCAAGGAGCAGCTGTGGCAACATAATTTTGGCACAGACTACCACGTAGACTACAAATAATAAGTTGAAGGCTATTTGGATAACAAAGAACCCCACATACCTACAGTTACCCTTAAAATTGTTTTAGCAATCTCCCGTCTCGACTATTGTAACTCTGTTTATTGTAGCCTCTGATCCTCAAATCTGAAAAAAATGCAGCTTATTCAGAATACAGCTATCCAGTTATTCACAAATGCCATCAAATATGACCATGTAACTGTGCAGCTTTATAGGCATAATTGGCTATCACTTCAACATAAAATAAGAACATAAGATATGCCATACTGGGTCAGACCAAGGTCTATCAAGCCCAGTATCCTGTTTCCAACAGTGGCCAATCTAGGTCATATGCACCTAGCAGTTTCCCCAAAGGATAAAGGTTCCACAATGCTTGTACTGGGTCAAGCACTGATATCCTGGGTCCCTTCTTAATAATGGTTTATGGACCTTTCCTCCAGGAACTTGTCCAAACCTTTTTCTAAACCCAGCTACACTAACAGCTTTTACTACATTCTCCGGTAACAAATTCCAGAGTTTGATTACACGTTGAGTGAAAAAATATTTTATTTTATTAGTCTTAAATAGTTTACCCTGTAGCTTCATTGCATGTCCCCTAGTCTTTCTATATTCTGATAACTTAAACAATCGATCTACGTTTACCCGTTCCATTCCATTCATTAATTTATAGACTCCCCTCAGCCGTCTCTTTTCCATTTTGGTGGCTCTTCTCTGAACTTTTTCTAATAACGCTATATCCTTTTTAAGATACGGCGACCAGAATTGCACACAATATTCAAGGTGTGGTCTCACCATGGAACGATATAGAGGCATTATAATATCTTCTGTTTTATTTTCCATTCCTTTCCTTATGATACCTAGCATTCTATTTGCTATCTTGGCCGCCGCTGCACACTGGGCAGAGGGTTTTAACATGTTATCCACAATGATGCCTAAATCTTTTTCCTGGGTGGTGGTTCCTAATTTGGAACCTTGCATCGTGTAACCATAGTTTGGGTTGTTCTTCCCTAGGTGCATAACTTTGCACTTGTCCACATTAACCCTGGAATTACCGAGATTTTTTGAAGACACTGAATACCGTTGGGGTCATAAAGGACCCCACGACGAATTTTAATTGTAAACCATGAAAAATTTAAACTAAACAGACAAAATATTATTCCAAGTTATTTATTTATTATATGAAGGTTAAATGTTTCAAAATGTAATGCTTTATCATAAAATTACATGAAGAAGAGTTGCCATGAAAGCAGTTTTTGCATGCACTTGATGAACACAGTCAAGTACTACAGTCATTTGCATGAGACACAGACAGTTTCTGAATGTTCTTTGCAAACATTGCGCTTGCAGGAGGTGCAAACTATGTTGCTTTTCTTGTCTTTTTCTCTGGAACAGCAGTGGCACCTTGACCTTTTCTTTGGGATCCCGACATTGCAAACAGCATCAGTGGTTTCTTCAATGCTGGAAGAAGTCTCGCTGCAATTACTCTGAAGCAGCTGCTTTCCTAATTCCAAGAGGAATAGACGACGTCTGTGCTTTGACTTGGACTGCCATTCTGGATTTAGTGACATCCAGACAATGAAGGTGTTCAAAGCACTGATGTCCACCATGCTGTAGAAGATTGTCACTGGCCAGCTTCTTGTCATTAGTTTTGTGATATATGTGCACAACATTTGATCTGCCGTATCTACTCCACCTTTACTAGAATTATAGTCCAAGATCATGCGTGTTTTTTTTGTCTGGACATGTGTTATCTACTTCTTCTTGATCATGCAAACTGCTCAGAAGAACAACCACTTTTCCTTTCTTCAGGCAATAGGAAACCAGAGTAGCATCATCGCGAAAGGCAAACAGTGAAGTGAATACCTTTCGGCCCTTTGCTGTTACAAATTCTGGAGGTAATTATTTTCTGTTCTTTTGAATTGTCCCCAAAAGTGTCATTTGTTTTTCTAGCAATTTCCGTGACAGGGATAAACTGCAGAAGAAATTGTCAACAGTAACATTTCTGCCAGATTGCGTCAATCCTTCAGTGAGTTGCAGCACAACCCTTTCACCCTGATTCTGTTCCCTGTTTTGTCCGAGTTCTCTTCCTGTATATACTTGAAGACGGAGAACATATGGTGTTGCACTGTCACACAACATCCATAGCTTTATGCCATATTTCCCAGGTTTGCTGGGAATATATTTTCTGAATGGAACACGGCCACGAAATGTAAGCAGTTGCTCATCCACGGTAATATTTTTACCAGGAACAAAGGCGTCACTTAGAGTTGCTTCCCAGGAATCAAAAACGTGTCTGAATGGAGCAAGCTTATCCACGCCTCTTCGTTCATGTCTGTTGGTTGCATCATCAAATCTGAGAGCACAAGAAATTTGCTGAAAACGGTTATGGGCCATATTTTTGCTGAAAACTGAACAACCATCTTCAAGGTTCCACAACTGAACTATGGATTCATTTTGTGACTTGTACATGCCTGAGAGGATCAGAAGTCCAAGAAAACATTGAAATTCTCCATCTATCAAATCTTTCCAGGTGTCGTCATAAATGTGTCTTTCTTGTTTGCTCGTCCACATCATGATTTTATTCAATAAGTTCTTCCTCATGAACAAGTGGAATGCTGCGAAAGGGCCATCAACATTTCGTACAGCATACCTTGTAGGACCTTGTTGTATGGGCATGACATTAGCTCTGGCGTATCTTCCAGTAGCTTGCTTTATAGGTTTCCTCTTCCATGATGTGGCATCCTTAGATACATAGGCTTCAATGGCAACATTTGTGCTTATAGTTGATGACCTCTTTGCTCGTCTATGACCACAACTAAGATTCCTCACAGATGATACTGACACCGAGGACTCCTGCCTTCTTCCCCGTCCAGCACAGCCTCGACCTTTGCTTCGACCTGTAACTTGACTCTTTGCTGCAGGCGATGTTACCGGCTCAACATCAGTCTCGCATTCACTTGGCGACCAACTGCTGTCGCCATCTGAATCATGACTGTCTTCATCAGATTTATCGCCCGAACTTGGCTGATATGCTTCTTCGCTTGCTGAATATGCTGCATCATCAGATGACTCAGAGCCGTCACTGTCAGCATCTCGTTGCAATATTTCTTTTACTTGGGCAGCTGAATACTTTCGTTTTGACATCATAAACAATAACCTAAAATAAATAAACAAATATAAAGTTGAACAAAACGCAAAGCAGTTTTACTATAGGTGTACAATAATTGTAATGAATGAGCTGAAAGCCTTTAGATTTCATTGGAAATGAGAGAACGTATGATTTTAATTACAGAAAATGTGTAATTTTCATAAAATAAGAGTACAAAAAATAAATGAGACATAATTAATGATAAATACCTTTGTCAGATCAAAAAATTCACAAAACTGCAAATTGTTTCACGATCCAAACCGGACGTAAGCAACTGGGGTCAAAAATGACCCCACTGGTATTCTATGCTGCAAATCATCACTAGCGTCACCTAGCGGATGAAACTTTTTCCTCTCATGGCGCAATATAAAGAGAATATTGACATGTGAAAAGTCATAAAAAGACAGCATTCTTGAACAACTAGTTTCTGAGATATGCGTTGTGATACTTGCAATTGGGTCACTTTTGCCCCCATCGGTACTCCCAGGGTTAAATTTCATCTGCCATTTTGATGCCCAATCTTCCAATTTATCAAGATCCTCTTGCAATTTTCCACAATCCTCTTGGGTTTTAACAACTTTAAATAGTTTTGTGTCATCTGCAAATTTGATAACCTCACTCGTTATTCCCTTTTCCAGGTCATTTATGGATATATCAAAAAGCAGCGGACCCAGCACAGATCCCTGGGGTACACCACTATTCACCTTTCTCCATTGGGAAAATTGGCCATTTAGCCCTACCCTCTGCTTTCTTTCTTTTAACCAGTTCCTGATCGAAATAGTACACTGCCTCCTATCCCATGACTCTTTAGTTTTTCCAAAAGTCTCTGATGAGGGACCTTGTCAAAGGCTTTCTGACAGTCCAGATACACAATATCAACTGACTCACCTTTATCCACCTGTTTATTCACACCTTTAAAAAAACATAACAGATTACTAAGACAAGATCTTCCTTGTCTAAAGCCATGTTGGCTGTCTTCCATTAGGCCATGACTATCTACATGCTTAGTAATTTTGTTTTTTAGGATGGTTTCTACCACTTTTCCTGGTACTGACATCAGGCTCACCGGTTTGTAGTTTCCCAGATCACCCCTGGAAACCTTTTTACATTGGCGATCCTCCAGTCTTCAGGTATTACAGATGATTTTAATGAAAGTTCACAGATTACTAATAGCAGGTCTACAATGTCATATTTCAGTTCTTTCAACACCCTTGGATGTATATCATCTGGCCCAGGTGATTTGCTATTCTTCAGTTTATCTAATAATTGTAATAGATCTTCCTGATGTATTAATATTTCCTTCAATTCTTCCGCACCTTTCAATACCAGTTCAGTCATGGGTAACATCCCTACATCTTCCTCAGTAAAGACCGAAGCAAAGAATTCATTCAGTCTCTCCGCTATCACCTTGTCACCTTTTAGTGCCCATTTAACCCCTCTATCATCTAATGGACCAATTGACTCTCTCACAGGTTTTTTGCTACAAATGTACTTGAAAAAGTCTTTATTTTGTGTTTTTGCTTCTGCGGCAAGCTTCTTCTCAAATTCTCCCTTTGCCTGCCTTATCAATGCCTTGCATTTGACTTGGCAGTGCTTGTGCTGTTTCCAGATTTCGTCATTTGGCTCCTTTTTCCATTTCCTGAAAGATGCTTTTTTGGCAACAACAGCTTCTCTGACCTCACCTTTAAACCATGCTGGCAGTTTTTTGGACTTCCTTCCACTTTTCTTACAGCGTGAAATTCAGCTGGTCTGGGCTTCCAAGATAGTATTTTTCAACAACACCCAAGCTTCCCTATCATTGTTATTTAAAGAAGTAGTTGTAGCTGCTGCCTAAAATAAAAAGCATAGCTGAAAGTTTGCTAGAGGTTTCAAACAAAGAAAAAACAATATGTTTTGTTTTTTTTCTCACAGTCAGAGGCTGGTCTTGAACCACTGACCTGTGTTTAGAATGGTAAAGATCCCCAATGATTTGGCCATTGGAATCCAGCAGCAGGTCAGCATTCAAAGTGATATCAATAGTGATAGTCTTCCAGGTATTTGCGTACATGAAATAAGCCTAGAAAATGTTATCTTAGAGGACCCTTGGAAATTGGGGCCGAGAGGGAATATGATCCCAAAGGAACCACTGAGGAGAACGTGGAGTGAAAAGGCAAGGTACCGAGAAAGGCACAAAGCAGGCTGAAGAGAAAGACTGGCATCTGACCAACTGATGGCATGATTAGTAGGATCAGAATGATGGATCACTTGGGTCATTGGTAGGTAAAGTTAGAAAGAGGTAATAATGTCAGATAATGGAGAAGGGTGCAAAAGTTGCTTTAAACCTGGAGATAAAATAAAGTTTCTCTTAAGGATCATCTGGAGCTTCTGCAGCAACTTTTTGTTGGATTATTGCCAAACCAAAGGATAGGTCCATGAGTCAGCATGAATTGGCTACTTTCCCTTTCCCTTTACTAAGACTACATTGGTTTAATCTTTCAAGGAATTTGTTTCTGGTTTGGCTATTCATGTGATAATGTAAACTTCTTCACAACATCAGTTTCAAATGTAGTGCATTGCTTGGGACAAACAGGATTAATGGTATTTAAGAGGTTAGATTGGCATTTGTCCTAGATGATGTCGGTACTGTGGGTTTTGTCTACTGGAAAAATGCTAGACTACATAATCTCTTGAAATTCTTTCCCATTCTATTTTTTATTGCCCTATCACCAAGCTTCCCAAACCTAATTGGGGGGGGGGGGGGGGGGATGTATATTTACACTGAATATATATGAATTAAATATGCATGCACTGAGCCTTCTGTTTATCTGCCTGTGGTGTTACCAGAACAGGGTTGGAAGCCCTGCAATTGATACTCATTAGATTATCTAAGATAGATCTACTAGTAACCATTTATCTTCATAACGTTTTCTAAATATATAGTTTGCACTAAATGTGCAGTGTTTGTTTTACACAGAGGGACTAGACAAGCATGTTTCCTTTTTTTTTTCTTATTTTCTGCACTGGCAATTTATCCCTGGTGAATTTAAAAGGAAACTGAAACTGTAACAGTACAAACAAAATCACACTGTATGCAACATTTTTTTTCATATTCCAGTCTTTTACTTCTTCTTTCCTGAATCTAATCAAAGCCCTAAATATTGCTGGAGATATGAAATTCAGAGAAGCAGATATTCCAAAATCTCATTAAGAACATAAGAACATAAGAAATGCCATACTGGGTCAGACCGAGGTCCATCAAGCCCAGTATCCTGTTTCCAACAGTGGCCAATCTAGGTCATACGTACCTAGCAGTTTCCCCAAAAGACACAGGTTCTGCAGTGCTTGTACTAGGCCAAGCACTGATATCCTGGGTCCCTTTTTAATAGTGGTTTATGGACCTTTCCTCCAGGAACTTGTCCAAACCTTTTTTAAACCCAGCTATACTAACAGCCCTTACTACATCCTCCGGTAACAGATTCCAGAGTTTGATTACACGTTGAGTGAAGAAATATTTTCTCCTATTTGTCTTAAATAGTTTACCCTGTAGCTTCATTACATGTCCCCCTATAGAATGAAATCTATTTTATACTTTAAGTAGATGTTTAAGTCAATTAAACATTTTGAGGTTATGGTATCTTCTAACATTGATTTCCTGCTTTCATTAAAGCTATCATCCCCTCCTGAGAAATGCAGAAATGAAGCAGCAGTATGGAAGGAATAATAGCATTTAATCTTCCCATCCATCTAGTGCATAAAGATATGTTGATTACCAATGTACTTCTTTTTGCATGATGTTTCCTGTGTTTATATCTACACTAATAATTCATTTTAGAAAAGTGCTGAAAATATTTAGGAGCTAATTTTACACTGCCAGCATGTGGCTTGCAAGGCCTTGGATACCTATTACCTAAGTTTAAAATTTGAGTGATTATTCATAAATCACTCAACAGTGATTTTCCTAGCTGTGATAGAATAGTTATCAAGCTGTGCAGACCTCCCTGAGTTAAAAGGCCCTGTGGTCAGAATGTCCTAGACATTCCTACTGTACATTTCGTTATTTATCTGAAATACCTGCTTGAACGTTTGCAGTTGAAGGTCTAGCAATGTGGAACTCTCTTCCTGAAGCTCTAACTACAGAAGCTAACCTGATCACTTTTAGAAAAAAAAGGAAGACCTTTTTTTTAACCCAGGCTTTTCATTCAGATATGTAGCCAACATAGATCTGCAAGTATTTCAGAGATTCTAGGTTTTTTTTTTATTGCTTTATGGATGTAAAATATGTTTTAGTTGTTCTGGGACATGTTTATTAAAGTGCAGTAATGCTTACTGTATGGTTTAGCACATGTTAAGTGGTTAGTACAGGACTCTGGTAACTGCCATCACACGCTAAAATAACCAGCTCAATAAAAATCCCCCACTAATTGCTTAGCCATCAATGGAAACAAGTCCAGAGCATCAGGATGAGTACCCTTGAGTGTCTGTCACCTCTGTGTGATTATAATAAAGCTCTATTTATACTACTCACTCTGAACTTTGTGCTGCTTTTTGGTTGGATGTTAGCCAGTGAAGGGGAAGAGATGGGCATTAACTTTGCATTGCTGTATTGCATGCTAATTATCAATGTTGCAGTTAGTGTAAGTGTACTAATAAAGTATGTGAATGACGTTTTAGCACCATGATGTACTTTTCAGTGTGGTAACTGCAAGGGAGACATACCTGGGCATGCCTCCCCCTCCCCCCAACAGTTAGCACATAGCCTTTGTATGTACAATGTGCTCGTTTTTCCTCCAAATTTGTGGTAAGTGCACATACTTACCGCACTTTAGCAAAAGGGCCCCTTTATATTTTATAATGTGTACTTATTTGTATTCTCATTTAGAATGTTAGATGGTGTGGGCTATAAATGTAAAAAGATACATAGATGACTGGATTAGCTGAAAACCAAATACATACTCCCAAAAACTCAAGTCACAACTAGAGTACATTTCAAAAGACATTTCAAGAATATATATAGTGCCATCAAGTCAGTGCTGACTCCTGGCAACCCAGCTGCCTCTGGGTTTGCTTGGTACCTATTGCAAACACAGGAAAGTTTTACACTTTGTCTAGGTTATCTTGTACACATCTGGAAAACTCTGAAACCTTTGTCCATAAAAGTGGGAATATTATGAAAAAATACGTTTTTAGAGCCTAAACCTTATTACGTTATAAATTGAAGGTTGTGAGGAGTGCAGCCCTACTCGTTTTCTCTTCCTCACTTACCTCTAATAATATTATCCGTTTGAACTATTTGAGAGACTCAAAGAATCCCAAGTTCTTCCCACTTCAACAGACTTTTGTTTAAATGACAAGTTGTTTGAAAGTGCACATTTCTCTGTTAGAGAAGTATGACGTTCTCATTCTCAAAGTAATGTCTCCAAATGGGTTAATTTTGCACATAATATTTCAGAAATGTATTTGTTTTTAGATTTACAGTAATCCATATCTTTTCAGAAGGAGCTCAAGGCAAGTTACATTCAGGTGTACCCCTGTCCCTGTAGATTTACAATCTAAGGGCAGTTTTACTAAAATATTCTAAACAGATAACGCATATTTTTGCACATCGTAACGGTGCACAAAGGCTCGCAGTAACTTTTACCATGGGGCATGACAATTACTGCCAACTGTTTCACATGCTAATTGCCAATCCTATATTCAGGTGGTGAATGGGCAGATTAGAGATGGAGCATAGTGGAGAGCACATTTTAGTTAGCAAGGGAAGACAGATCGTGAGGTGTAAATGTTGCAATTAGTGTGGGTGCAACTAATGTCACCTCAATAGGTGGAGTTAAGGTGTTAGCCTCCATTTGTTAACTATTGGGAACATGCTGGCCATACTCTGAACAGTTAGGGCCTGATTCTATTCACAATATAGATCTCCTTTGTACGTCCGGGCTGACCCGGAAGTACAAAGGAGATCGCGATTCTGATCCCATGGGGCACACCCAGCCCTGTGGGATCAGAATCGCAAACAGCACTATACGTACAGGCCAGGATTGCGATTCATTTCTGGCCTGCACGTACAGCGCTAGCCCAGCTATCTCAGCCAGGGCTTTTAAATGGAGCCGCAGTGCCATGGTGTCACATTGCCATGGAACAGCGGCTCCATTTAAAAGCTGTGATGCCGGATGCTGCCCCAAAACGTTAATTCTCTGCAGTCAGACCCCCATCTGGCCTCCTAAAGCCAGGGTTGTGCTGCGGGGGATTAACTTTGCCCCCCCCCCCCCAGCCCCTTCCATGCCCTGAATCGAAAGGAAAAAAAAACATTTAGGGAGGTTATTCCACCCCGGGGGTAGAATAATCTCCCCGGCCAATTAGCCAGCCCCAGACATACAGGGCCGACATTAGAATCGATCCTGTACGTCCAGGGCCGGCGACCATCCACTGCCCACCTACTCTCTGCCCCTGAGCCGCCTCTTCCCTGCCCCTGACTAACTTCTTTGCACAACCGGCAGGGAAGTTATTTGGGGGCCTGCAGCAGCATGAATAGTGGGGATGGACGCCCCATTGGGACGTCCATCCCCGCTATTCGTGGTTCGGAATAACCCCCTTAGTGCATAAAGTGCAAAAACCTAGCGCACTATATTAAAAAGGGCCCTTAGGTTTGTGCCTGATGTAAAAGTGACTTGCCTGAGGTCGTAAGGAGCAGCAGTGGGATTTGAACACTGACTTCCCTGATTCACAGCTCACTGTTCTGACTACTAAGCTACTCTTCCACTTGAATGAGTCTCATTCCTATACTGGAGTATATTGGAGATTATCTCATTTGCTCAAATTCACTCCAGATGTTCAACTCAACACTTTTTTATAATTGTATTACTCTATTTAAAGAAAGGATATAACCAGATAAAAATATGAACATTTCAAATGTAAATGTAAAACTTATTGAAATTATTTCATAATCCATACGTGTCAGTGAAGTTACACTAATCCACCAACCTAGTCTGAACAATAATACTAACTTACAGCTTAACACCAACTGTGCTCCTTCCCTCCACCCCACAAACGTTTGCATCAAACAAAACAAATGCACAATGAAAACTTAAACAGAACTGGAACAAATCCAAATCCAACCAGACATCCATGTCAAACTGTATATATCTCACAATAGAAAATGACAAAAGATTTCTGATTTATACACAACTCAGACTCAATATATTGAACAATAGGAGCCCAGATCTGTTAAAACTAATTTTTATCATATAATTCATAAGTTAATGTTTTTATCATGAATATGTCCCTAGTTTTATTCCACCACTCCAAACAATTTGGGGAGGATTTCTCTTCTACTATTTGCCCAACATGCATCTCATCGGTAATAATAGACATTGAATTAACAGGAATGTCAGGTTTGGAATAGGATCTAGAAGATTTGAGCCTCCCTAAAAAACAGATATATAACATGGTATATGTATCTCAGTAATTGCTGGTATTAGAAATTACACCAATGACCAAAACATAAGAACATAAGACATGCCATACTGGGTTTGACCAAAGATCCATCAAGCCCCGTATCCTGTTTCTAACAATGGCCAATCAAGGTTACAAGTACCTGTCAGATTCCCAAATGGTAGACAAATTTCATCTGCTTATCCAGGGGTATGCAATGGATTTCCCTAGTACACTTCAATAATGGTTTATGGACTTTTCTTCTATGAAATTGTCCAAAATTCTTTTAAACCAAATTACACTAATAGCTTTTACTACATCCTCAAGCAACGAATGCCAGAGTTTTATTATGCATCAAGCGAAAAAAAAAAATCGGATTAGTCTTAAATATGCCACATTGTAGCTTCATTAGAGGTCTCCTAGTCTTTCTACTTTTGAAGAAGTAAACAATCCACCTGTGTTTACCCATTCCACTCTACTCATTATTTTATAGACCTCTGTGTTTTCCCTCAGCAATCTTTTTTCCAAGCTGAGGAGCCCTAATATTTTAAGCCTTTTCTCATAGGGGTATCTATCCATCCCCTCTGGGATCTATTCTGTCCATCCCTGCTGTTTACCCCCCCTGCTGGCCATGTCAAAGGCCTCCCCATATGAACAAGGAGTTTGCATGGGGAGGCTTAGACAATTGTGGGAGTGGTCGTTGCGGAGGCAGAGTTATGGCAGGCAGTGGACAGTCCGTGACCCCAGACGTACAGGGCCAATTCTGAAGTCAGCCCTGTATGTTCAGGGTCAGCAGACTGAACGTGGGATTTATTCCACCTCAGAGGTGGAATAATTCTTCCTGGATGTCGGGGGACAGCACGCCTGTGCAGTGCAAGTAAGGTGAAGGGGTGAAGGTGGTTCCCCGCAGCCCGATCCTGGTCATGGAAGGCTAGATTGGGGGGTCGGGCTGCAGGAAAAGGAAAGAGTGCTTGGCAGCAAGGAATTGCAGCTTCTGAATGGAACTGTGGTGCCATGGCAATGGGACACCATAGCACTCGGCTCCATTCATGAGTCTAACTGAGTTAGCCGGGCATGGCTCTGTACATGCAGGTCAATCGGAATTATGCAAAGTGTTTTTAAAATGTTACACCTTTTTTAGTCGATAAACACTGGCTACTGATATCAAGTCTAACAAAGTTCAAAGTTCTGAAACTAGCTCACTGCTTTACCTATACCGGGTTCCCAACATACCTCTCTCCCTTTTCATTCCTTATTGTCCGCAATGAATATTGAGATCCTCACAGGCTCATTTGTTGGTAATCCCTTCTTTTCATCAACCAAGGTTGAAATGTATAAGGAATTCTACATTTGCTTACTAGGCCCTGATCCTATGTAATTCCTTTCCCTTAGATATTTGAACCAAGAGTTCACATAAAAAGATTTAAAAAAACAACTGAAAACCTGGTTATTCCAATGCTCTCATAGAGGATTTCTTGATTCACAAAGTGATTAAACTTGGGTTTCCCCTCCATCTCTGACTCCTTCTGTGTCTCTAGAATAATTCATACTTTGTTGATGGTTTAAATTCTTGTCCTATACAATCCCTTTCCTCTGGAATGCCCTTGTTTTTATTGATTATTTTTAATTGTTACCTACCTTATTTTATTATATTGATTGTGCTGCTTTCAGTGTTTATTCATTTATGTTCCAGTTGGCCTCTTTGCACTTATTGGTCATCGTAAATCACCAGGCCACCATATTGTCAGCATATTAAATATCCAAATAAACTAGCAGGGTTATAGATTGCTATCAATTCTTCAAATTACCAAATCACCAAGGATTAGATATATGAAAAGAAATACCTTGCAGTAATAGTTGGGCCAAGCTTCATCTAGGCAACATAGTATCAGAGGATTGTTAATCATCTCATGAATCTTCTCACTCAGCTTCCTGAATTAACATATTTTGATTTTATGTTGCTAAGTAAATTTTGCATTGAGGCATCTTTTTATTGTTTTTGTTTTTTTCATATGTGGAATCTTGACAATTAAAACTCCATAAATTTATACCTCAGACATGTGCCTATAAATCTCACTCTTTGTGGCAATCCACCCTTGGTATTTCAGGTTTGAACCAAAGACCATGGAAGGTGAAAATGACTTTTCCATCCTGGTCCTCAGCCCTTATTTATTTAACAGGTTTTATATACTGCTTTATCATTTCAGTTAAAGCAGTTTACATTGAAATTTAAACTTGGTAATGTGCACTAGACAGGGGCATTGATAACTTGGATTTTTCTGAGGCAATGGGAGGGTACGTGACTTGCCCAAGGCCACAAGAAGTGCTAGTGGGAATTGAACCCTGATCTCTAAGCTCCCAAACCAGTTGTTCTTAACCATTAGGCTACATCTCCACTCCACTCCACTTGTTCTACTAGGCCACTTCATTTGAAGAATGTATTTGCACAGACCCAATGCTCATTTACAGCCTGCTGATGCTACTGCTGCCATATCCAGAACTTAGTCCTGTAGGTTTCCCTACTTTACTTCTGGAGAGATCAAGACTGACTCTACTATAAGCCAGAGAAGGTGTGGCAAGCTTGTAGAGGGGCAACAACATGTCATTGGCCATAAGACAGAAGTGCAGCAACAGGTATTTGAGTGCCCTGCCACTAATGCTGTAGCTCTGTCTCTCAGAGCCGATTCAGAAAAATGAAGGGCGGTGTGAGGAAGGCCTTTGAGCACCGTTATCTGCTCAAACCCTGCTATATCCCATCCCTCTCCAACAAGATGCTTGTGTCAGAGGGGGTGGGAACTCGCAGGCCATGAAGCACGTGGTGCTCAAGGTCCTGCTGACATGTTGCTCTTATCTTTGCTGAGTCAGCCCAGATGGAAATAAGGTACGGCAGCACAGGGGTGACATGTGGAAGAGAGGGAAGTGGTAGGGAAGGAGACACTTTGGAAGGAAAAAATGGTAGATGATTAATAAGGGGAAGGAGAGGAAAGGGGAGATACTGACCATCTGAGAGGGTTCGGGAGGAAAAGAGAAGAGTAGATGCTAGACTCTGGAGAGGGTAGAGCCTTGAGCTTCCCTTGGGGGTGGGGGGGGGGGAGGGCCTTGACCTGCCGCCAAGTCAGAGTTAGCACAGCTGAAGGTTTTCCTAGAGAGTCAAATACTCTTGGATAGGTCCTGGGAGAGGTGTAGCATGGCAGCTTGTAGGGAAAGACAATGAATGAAGATCCTGGAGAAGTGAAGGAAGGAAAAGAGCTAATGAGGGAGTTTGATAAATGAAGGAAGAGGAAGATCTTCAATGATTTTCAGAAGACTGTATATGGCAGGAGCTAGCTAGATTAAAAGTAGACAGAGCAATGGAACTGAATAGGATACATCCAAGAGTATTGAAGATATTTAGGGAAGTTCTGGCAGGTCTGCTTTCTGGTCATTTCAATGTTTTTTTTTCAGAGTTATGAGTTATGAGGACTGGAGAAGGGTGCATGTGATCCCTCTACACAAAAGTGGAAGCAAGGAGGAGGTTAAGAACTGCAGGCTAGTTAGTATGATCTCTGAGGTGAGTAAATTAATGGAAATACTCTTAAAAAAATATATAGTAAGTTTTCTCAAATTCAATGAATTGCAGAATCCTAGGCAGCATGGTTTTATTATAGGCAGATCTTGTCAGGTGAATCTATTAATTTCTTTGACTGAGTGGCCAGAGAGTAGGACAGATGGAGAACACTAGATGTGGTGCACTTAGGTTTCAGAAAAGCCTTTGACATGGTTCACACAGATGACTTATAAATAAAATGAACTCTCTAGGGATGGACCCAAAAGTGATTGACTGGGTTAGAAACTGGTTGAAAGATCCATCAAGCCAAATGTCTTGTATCCAAAAGTGGCCAATCCAGGTCACTAGTGCCTGACATAGCCAAAAAGTAGCCAGTTCCATGCTACTAATCCTCGGGGATAAGCAGTGGTTTTCTCTTGGACTACCTTAATAATTCTTTATGGACTTTTCCCCCAGGAATTTGTCCAAACCTTTTACTGCATTTGCTGGCAATGAGTTCCAAAGACTAATTATATGTTGAACAAAAAGATATATTCTCCTTTTGGTTTTAAAAATACAACTTTGTAGCTTCGTAGCATGTTCCCTAGTCCTTCTATTTTTTAAAAGAGTAAACAATCGGTTCACTTCTACCATTTCACTCTACTCACAATTTTATAGACCTCTATCATATCTCTCCACAGCCGTTATTTCTCCAGGCTGAACGGCTCTAGCCTCTTTACCCTTTCCCCATAAGAGAGTCGTTTCATCATTTATCATTTTGGTTGTCCTTCTTTGTACCTTTTCTAATATCACTATGAGGGTCTTTTACTAAAATGCGTCAGCTGACAATGCATATTCTGGCAGCTAGTGCAGGGCCATGAGAGATGGCATGGGATGATTCCCATGCTGTCTAACTCGTGTTAGGGTAGTGAGTGGGTGGGGTAGGGACGGAAAGTGGGTATGGTGTGCTCCATGCAGTTAATGCTGGGTTCACACCATTGGATAACTGCAATAGTGTGGAATCACCTAACACCACCTCAACAGGAGTAGTTAAGTGCATTTCCATTAATGTGGCATGTGCTAAAGGATAGGCTCTGCATTAACTGCTGGGGAAATGCTTTCCACGCTCCTGACAGTTAACACAATGGTGTTGCACCTAACATGCCACAGTTTCAGTGCTATTAGTGTGTTTGGTGGAATACCCTAGCACCCTATAGTAAAAGGGCCCCTATGTCTTCTCTGAGATGTGGAGACCAGACTTTCACAAAATACTCAGGGTGCGGTTGTACCATAGAGCGATACCGAGGCATTATGACAACCTTTGTTTTATTTCCTATTCCTTTCCTAAAGATTCCAAACATTCTGTTTGCTTGTTTGGTCACTGCCACACTGAACAGAATATTTCAATGTATTATGTATGATTGCATCTAGATCCTTTTCTTGGGTAGTGACCCATAATGTGGAACCTAGCATTGTATATCTATAGTTTGGCTTATTCTTCCCTACATGCGTTATTTTATACTTATCCACATTAAATTTCATATGTCATTTGAATGCCCATTCTCTCTTTCTCCCAAGTTCCTCCTGCAGTTTCTGAAAACCCATGTGTGATTTAACAGTCTCAATAATTTGGTGTCATCTGAAAATTTAGTCACTTTTCTCATTGTTACCAATTCCAGAGCATTTATAAATATGTTAAAAAAGCACTGGTCCCAATACAGGTCCATGCGGTACTCTACTATTCACTTTCCTCCTATGCCATGACTTTTTAACTTCCTCAGGAGTCTCTGATGTGGGACTTTGTCAAACATGTCCTGAAATTCTAAACAACATCAAGACCCTTATCAACTACCAACCGTATACTGCAGAAGTCATTGTAAGAGAATGCACTGGACCAGAGTTTGAAAACTTGGAATTGTACATTCATTCTATAGGGAAAAAGACTACCTATTGCATCCCTCAGCTGAAGAGATTGCAGACCATGAAAGTGTTTCATGATGATTAACTACTGAAGGATTATGTTTTCCCACCTTCTTACTATTTGCAACTGAAAGGTTGCACCTATGGCATATACTAAAAAGTGTTTTCCTTGTATATTTGTGAATGATGTCTCTATTGTTTTCAAGAAGTGAAAGGCCATGGGCAGGGTCCCGGTGGCCGCCCGTAACTGGGTTCATGGTCCGGGGTGGGGACCCTGCGTGCAGCCTCGGGCACGGGCACGCTATGTTTGGGGGAGCGGTGAGGAGGCAAGAAATTTAAATTCATTGGCTTCCCATGGATGCGAGAGTGAGGGAGCCAATGAAAAAGGAGGAGGAGCGGCGTGGGGAGAGAGGAGTCTGGACGGCGACACTTACCTGTGCTGGAGCGTCTGCTGGGGCTACGGGTGCCTTCTTGTGCTGGTGCGCCTTCTTGTGAGGAACTGTGAGGGTTCGGCTGGCTGCCTGGTTGGAAGAGAAGAGCCGGGGCAGTCGGGAGTATGGCGTGGTGAGAATGAGCCAGCAGTGGGAGAGAGAGAGTGGAGACAGGGAGAGTCGCGGTGGCGTGGGACCAACAGGTGAAGTGAGACGGACTCCAGCCATTCTCGGCATTGTACAAGTGATTGAAGGACAGAAGGCAGTTGAGGAGACAGTTTGGTGGCAAGTGGTATAAAAAAAATATATATTAAATTAATAAAAGAAGAGCTTGTCTGGAAAAGGGTGGGCGTTTTTGTGGTTATGGGCTATTTCGGGAAGGCTTCATAGGCTAGCCATCAGGAATTGATAACTCTCACGGCCAATTGTTTGGACCTTGGGGGCAGTCAATTTACTACTTTAAAAAACAAAAAAAAAGCCTGATGCTGCCACGTAGAGGATGGCAGGGGCGACTTGGAGGGCCTGGCAGAGCAAGTAGAGCAATGGGACAGACTGCCACACTTTCAAGAGTGGATTTGGGGGGTCAGGTGGAGGAAAATGTTGGTGAAAGGAATTTGGGTGAGGCGGAGAGTGATGCAAGTATTAGGGGATGGCTGGGTCTTAGGGCCATCCATAGGAGGCCCTCATGAGTTCAGCAGCCGGGACAAGGGCAAGGGGGGTCAATACCAATGCAAAAGGCAGGTGGGGCAGAGGTAGGTTACTTGGGGCTCAGAATCGTGGAACAGAAGGGCCCCGAAGAGGTGGGTTGGGGTCGCCTCAGAGTGTTATGAGGCCAAGCGGTCTACAGAGTGGTAGTGAGGGGTAGGGGTGGAAGACAATAGCATGTTTAGAGGAGGACTGGGGGTTGGCAGTGGAGAGGCCACCTCTGACAACCCGAGTGGATGTGCAAGAGATCAAAGGCAGTTGGGAGTTATGCATCCTGGTGGGGGACAAGACATACCGAAGGAGGGAAGGGGCCTGTCTGCGCAAGGGGCTCCCAATTTAAGAGGGCAAGGTACATTATCCCCTGTTGGCTGGATGACGGTTCAATGCGGCTATATGCCAGGAAGGGACCTGCAGCATAGGAACACTGGCTTGGGGGGGGGAGCAAGGTTCATCCGGAGTTGAGTGGTTAGGGGCCTGGCAACCTTTGTGGTCTCTGGCTGTCCCCCCCCACCCTGTTTTTTTCCTTTATGTCTCCACAGGTACATGCAATGAATCAGCACACTGTGGGACATGGAGTGAGTGGTCAAGAAATAGCGGAGAATTGGGGCATAGGAGCAGCATCAAGGCAGGGTTTCGCTGAGGAGGCAACCAACGTGGTGCGGAACATGCAGCCACAGCAAGTAGATGAGGTCTGCCAGGCAGAGAGCAGTACAGCAACAGCATCAGCATCGGAGGCAGTGGCGACAGGTGAGTGGCAGGCTGACCAAGGAGAGGTGTCGCAGCGTGGTTACTCGCGTGAAGGGAAAGGAGGTAAAGCGGGTAACAAAAGGAAGCATTCCTGTCGGCGACATCATAGCTTGGAGTCATTCTCATCCTCCACCTCGGACTCTTCGTCATCATCAGCCAGAGTGGAGGTTGAGAGGCAGGGAGTAAGTGGCAGTGTGGGGGCAGGGAACAGGTCGGGAGGAGGAGTTCCTACCTTAGTGTCGTTTTCAGAGTAATGGGAGGGAGTTCCGAAGATGTTGCGCCGTAAGATTAGGAAACGGTGATACATAGATATAATCCGCCTGCTAGAAGGCAGGAAGCGGTCAGGTGAGAGTAAGAAAAAGAAAAAAGAAGACGAAAAGGCGGGCCGAATCAAAAAAGTCTTGCGCAATGTAGTAAATTGGACACAAGCATTTCTGTGATTAGCAAGTGTTTGGAGGTCATCACTCGCTGGAGCATTATGGGATGCTGCTAGCATATGCGGATTCAATTTTGGAGGCAGCACAGACGCATGAGGGATAGGCATGATTAAATTATGACGAGAGGTTTAGGGACAAAATGGAGGAAAACAAATTATTTTCTTGGGGCACACAGGATATTAACCTTTGGCTGACTCAAATGTCAGTCAGGGCAGGTTCGGGGGGAGGGGTGGGGCGAGAGAAGGGATGATAGTCAATGCAGGAGTGGGTCGTTCCTTTCGTCCAGGAGGGGTCATGCCGCAGCTGAAATCGGGGGCAAGTGGAGTCGGATGTCTGCTGGAGGTTCAATAAGTCCTCCTGCCCATTTCCAGATTGCAAATTTAGACATGTCTGCTCTGTCTGTAACAGAGGGCACTCGGCAACAAAATGAATTTAAAAAGGGGCCGCTCAGGGGGCGGAGCCAGCTGCAGAGCAGAATGGACGTGTGAGTTTGAACTCCCGTTGCCATACAAGAATCCTGATCTAATGCTTATAGAGATAGTCCCTATATGTTCACCCCTGGGTAAATACAGAGAAATTGAAGATGTCAGCACTAAAACCTGCGCGATTAGAATTCCAGCAAAGTACCGGTTCAGCGCCAAAGCGATTGAAGCAAGAGGCCGGATCCCCACACAAAATGGCCGCGGCTGAGAAGGAAGCAGCGGGGGAAGGCATCAAAGAGATTCTGGCTGAACTGAGGAGTGTGAAGGATTTGATAGTCGCCAACACCACATCTCTGGAAGCTATACAGGAGGATTTGAATGAGGTAAAGGGCAAAGTACAAGACACGAATGGACGATTAATTGTTACTGAAGGATTAGTGCAAAAGCATGGCGCCATGTTAGAGTGCATGGGGTCTTTGTCAAAGTGCATCAAGAAGATTGAGAGCCAACTAGAGGATCAAAATAATCGAGTGAGGCGCAACAACGTTCATTTAGTAGGGGTCCCCAAAGGAGCTGAAGGGGCAGACATGATAGAATACCTGGAGAAGATGAAGGCGTTTGAACTGGAGCGGGCGCACCGCATTCCTATGCATAGGGCTGAGAATATCAAATACCCAAGGCCAATTGTAATGAGAGTACTGCGCTACCCACAAGTTATGAAGATACTACAAGCTTCGAAGAGAGCGACAACTTTGAAAATACAGGGACAGAAGGTCACCTTTTTTCCTGATTTGAGAAAACAATGGACCGCAGGAGGGAATTGCTGGCTTGTAGACCACTCTTGCAAAAGCTGCAGGCAAGATATGGACTGTATTACCCTAGTACAATGCGGGTAACGCTAAATAATGTCACCAGGAACTTTTTGGACTCTGGATCACTGAAAACTTTTCTGCAGGAGAGTAGTGCTATGGAGACTTGAACATAATTGTGACGATTAATGCTGAGAGGAGTCAGAATGATAAAATATACAACTGTCAGTTAAGAATAAGAGTGAAAGTATATCCTGTATGGATGGAGTGAACATGGCATATGAATCAGAGTCCAGCTGCATAGGACAGAGTTTTATTGATAGCCCTCTCAATACAACTTATAAAACTTGGTGCAATCTAGTTTTGCTATAGGGTTGGAATATGGCATGGTTGTGTTTAGTTAAAAATGGAAAATGGGATAAGATTTCATAAGGTTCTATTAGGCAACGACTGATGTCGGTAGTGATAGATTTTCTGCCAAGAAGGGTGGTTTTCGCCAGGAGGTGTTTAATTGTACAGTTTAAGTGTTCTTGCTGGTCAATCCAATCCAATTATACACTGCTGCTACAGAGGTCCACTAAGGACAAGGATAATAGACTTATCATGCTTAGATTTATCCATGTTAACAAATGCTGTGAATAGACTGGTATTGCTCACCCTGAATGTGAAGGGTGTCACAAACCCAGTTAAGCGCAAGAAAATTCTCACATATTGTCAACATAAGAATGCTGACATAGTGTACTTGCAAGAGACGCATCTGACCGAAAGGGAGTCATGGAAGGTTGTCTCGAAATTCTATCAAGTAATAATTGCAGCATCAGCAGTAAACAGAAAAGGAGGAGTTCTGACATTAATGCGGAAGTCCCTGGCAGCAGTAGTTAAGGAAACGAAAGTAGATCCTGAGGAGAGGTGGGCCAGAGCTACTCTGGAAATTACGCAGAGGTCTTACACACTAATGAACATATATGCCCCGAATACGGACGATTCTTCCTTTTACAAGACAATAGCTATGGAACTAGTGGACATGCTACACACTGGGATAATACTGGGAGGGGACTTCAACCTGGTTCTAGACCCTTTATTGGACAGGACTCCGCACCGGCCAGTATACAAAGTTAAATCGCATGCAGTGCTACAGAGTATGCTGAATGAACTGCAGTTAATTGATGCATGGTGTCTGCTACATCCCACTGACAAAGAATATACATTTTACTCCCTCCCACACGATACTCAGACAAGAATTGACTACTTTCTTGTAACGAGTGGGTTAATTAAACAGCTTGTTGCGTCTGAAATCAACGCAGGGACAGTCTCGGATCACTCAGCAGTCTCCTTAGTTTTAGACATGGGAGAGAAACATCAGATGCCCCCTCGGTGGACATTTGATAAATCCTTATTAGCTGATGCCGCCTTTGTGGCCTGTATGAATAAAGAGATTGAGGCATATGGAAAGTTCAATGACCCTTCAGAAACATCGACATGGGCTTGGTGGGAAGGCTTTAAGGCGACGATTCGGGCGCATATCACAACCTTCTCGATTCAAACAAACAGAGCTAAAAAGAAAGAACAAGAAGAATTGGAGGAGCAAATAAAAGTGGGAGAGCGCCTGTTGACAAAAAGAGATGATCCAATGATACTTTTAAGGCTTCAGAAATTGAGATGCAAATATAATAACATCCTCCATACGCAGGCGCAATCTTGTGTTCAGATGCAACAAAGCACTTACTATCATGAGAACAACCGGGCTGGATCGCTCCTTGTGAAACTATTGAAGGCAAAAAGAAAAATGGCTCACATAGCAGTGTTACGCAGTGAAGAAGGAGACCTTCTGATGCAAAATGAGCAAATATTGAGACGTTGCAAAGAGTTCTATGAAAAGCTGTATTGTTCTGAAGTAGTCTGCAGTACTGCGGACTTCGGAGAATTTGTATCGTATATAATGGGTCCTAAGTTATCGGCAACTCAGGCATGGATGTTGGAGCAAGAAATTACCATAAAAGAGATACAAAAGGCTGTTGGTCAGCTGGCCAAGGGGAAGGCGTCAGGACCCGATGGAATCCCGTTAGAATTTTATCACAAATGTCAAACGAAATTGGTCCCTATGTTGTAAACCTATTTTAGTGGCTTGTGCACAGAGGACCCAGAAGTTGGAACCTTCACAGAGGCAACTATAGTTATCCACCCAAAACCGGGGCGGGACCCGCAGAGAGTTGAAAACTATAGGCCTATTTCTTTGCTCAATGCAGATTACAAGATATACGCAAAGTTGTTGGCAAATCGTCTCAGTAAAGTCCTGAGTTCCTTGATACATACAGATCAGTGCGGCTTTATGACCGGCAGGTCTACTACGGACAATGGAAAGTTACTTGCCCATGTCTTGCTTAAAGCGCAGATGGTTCTTGAGCCACTGATGGGGCTGTCACTGGATGCCGAAAAGGCCTTTGACAGACTGGAGTGGTCCTTCCTGTTTCAAGCCCTTAGATGGTTTGGAATTGAAGAAGTCTTCATCAAGAGGATAGCACTCTTGTATTCTAACCCCACTGCTCGGATAGCAGCTAACTCTGGGGTGTCAGGGCCCTTCAAACTTCAAAGAGGTACTAGGCAAGGTTGCCCTCTATCCCCGCTCCTCTTCAACTTAGCTCTGGAGCCGCTCATGATATCGATTAGACAACAAGAGAAGATTAGAGGAGTAACACTCGCGGATGGTCAATGCAAGTTATCTGCGTATGCTGACGATCTTATATTATTCTTGCAACCTACCTCCTTGCCCATGGCCATGAGCATAATTGATAAATATGCTGCTGTGTCTGGTTATAAAGTCAATCTTTCCAAAACAACAATAATTCCTCTAAACGCCTGGGTGAAGGAAGACATGTTTACAAATTATCCATTTCAGTACGCACACTCGTCTTTTAAATACTTGGGAGTCAATTATGGGCATACAATGGCGGAGACTGTGAGTCTGAATGTAGAAATCTGCAAAGAACTAGGGAGTGCTTGCGCCTTAAAGTGGTCCCCCCTAAATTTAACCTGGTGGGGTAGATTGGAGACAATCAAAATGGTACTGGTCCCCAAGCTTAGTTACATACTGAGTATGATTCCAGTCAATTTTCCACAAGGTTTTTATAAAAAATTAAACAGTATGCTTATATCATTTCTCTGGAACAAGAAAGTCCCTAGGATAGTGACGTGGAAGCTTAAATTGCCTAAATGGAAAGGGGGAGTACACTTTCCTGATGTTGGATGGTTGCATATGTCCTCATTGCTAAAGCAAGGAGCACAATGGATGGTAGAAGGAGATTATAAAGAATCTCCCAGGTGGCTGCTGGTAGAAAAAGCTATGAATGATCCTCTGGAAATGAGTATGATGCTTGGAACTTCCAATTTACGGCAAAATGATGTTATCCTGGCAACTCAGCAAGCATGTCGGCTAGTGGCCTCGTGTATTGATGGGAGTGATGACTTTGCTTTGGAGACACCGTTGTGGCTGAATCGAAGATTTACAATAGGTGGTAAATTAATACTGTGGAAGAAATGGATGAATTGTGGTATCACTACCCTGGGACATTTGGTTCATGCAAGCAAATTCAAAGCTTTTGAAATGATGGAAAGTGAATTTGGTTTACCCAGTTCCTGCTATTTTCAGTGGTGTTCAGCTCTGATGCTGTCTGAGCAAAGCAGGGGTGTCTCCATTGATTCTACGGCCAGGGTAGCCCCTACTCCAGAAATTTCGTGAAATACAAACCGGAACCCGAGTGATGTTGAAATTTCTGGAACTGCTCAGGACAGGGTCCAACAAACTATGTGATGGAGTACAATCAGTATGGATAAGAGAATCAGGAGATCATATACAACAGGAACACTGGGACGCCTTCTGGTCCCTCACACGAATCACTAGAGCAGCCTCCCTGATGCAGTCGTTGTACTTTCTCTCGCATCGAGCATATCTGACTCCAGTGAGGACAATGAAATGGGCACCCCCCGCTGGAAATAGATGCTGGTCCTATAATACAGAAATTGGGATGCTGGATCACATGCTTTATTATTGCGAGTATCTTCAGAGATACTGGGAATGTGTAATGAAACAAATATCAAGAATTTTAGGCATGACACTACCCGCCTCGTATCAAATAATAGTATATAAGTTGTCACAGAGCAGACTCTCTAGAGCCCCCTGTGGAGCTAAAAAACACTACTCCTCAAGTAAACAGTGACGTGTGGAGAGAGCACATAACACAAGGGTATCAGAATAGGTATAAGGGAGTGAGGTCACAAGCCTGGAATTATCACCCAGCCAGTAGGGAGGCAAGGAAGGTCCCACCTGACCCCAATAGGCTAGGGTGTGGTGCAGCTGGGGATTACGTAAATAATCAGCACAGCTCACAGGAGGAAAGCAAGGCAGAAAGAGCCGAAGAAGCTGGGAGACCTGAGAGACGAAGGAGGTTAAGAGACACAAGGCAACCAAGGGAGTTGAAAGACCCAAGGAGAAAGGATATTCCCAGGCAGAGGAGATACCCAGAGTGGGAAGAACACAGACCTCCCAGGTCTCTACAGCAAGGCAGAAGGCACTGGCTGAATGAAAGTCTGAGTGAGTCTGATGAACAATTAAGTGAAAGAGATGAGCAACTGAATTCAGACAGGGACAGTGTATGCAGCAGCCTTGATAGAAGCTATGCCCTAAGACACAAGTTACAGGCTAGGAAAAGCTATTCTGAGCCAGAGAGGAGAAATGCTAAGCTGAGCTATGAGAGGCATTTGTATGAGAAACAAAAGCCCTATAATGTTAACTTAATGAAAGCAGGAAAACTCCAGAGTCTGGGCTACAGACAGAATATAGAACAAAGCTTGTTACCTGTGAGAGAGAACCCTGCAGAGGGATATAACTGGCATAAGCCTTCTCAGAAACTGCCGTTGGAGATAACAGCTGTTTGTAAAGCTCCTGTTAAAACAAAACCCCGAACAAAGGTTCCACTCTCTAATAGCTGGGCAGCTAACTGCTTTACTCTGCCTGATAACCAGAGGCAGAGGAAAGGCTCCTGGTTGAGCAACTCCAGAGAATATGGTAAAGCCAAACAGATACATTCTGTAGAGAGTCAAGTACGTCACAAGCTGGAAAGTTTGTTGAACAAAGTACCTCAGGAGAGAAGTGACGAAGCATCTGTACAGGACAGTGTTCCAATGCAGTATGAGCCTTATGCAATAGAGGATAACATTGAATTGCCTGTTGAACAGATGGACTGTAGTTTGATACTAGCTGACCAAATAGAGTCTCTCAGATAGAAGGCTGAACTGCTCCAGAGAAGCCTTTATCTGGAAACCTGACAAGCTGTATTTCTGTTTCCATTCATATTTTTGTTTGCTGAAAAGAAAGCTATTTTTGTTATAGTTCTTTTTGTTTACCCAAGAAGGGTTATATTGATTTGATTGTTATACTTTTGAAAGAATCCTACGGGACGGGGAATAAAACCCAGTTAAACCGATTTCGGTGTCACAACTTATTTGTGTACTGGCAAGGACTATCAAATATTGAAAAGGCCAGTACTTTACACCCGGGTGCAGTACCAGCTGTGACCAGCAGGAGGTGCTGCATGACAAAGGGGTGACATAATGGCGTAGTGTTTCAGGATTTTGATACCACGTGACTTCCCCTGGAAAAAGACAAGTGCTGAGCAGTGCTGGAAGAGACGACTCACCCGGAAGTACTTGCTGAGAGAGGATTTTCGCTGGCAGGTCGGCCAGAAAAGGAAGGAAAGGAAAAACTTTCTCACACGCTGGAATCTACCCAAAACTCAGGTAACAGTCACCTGGGAGAAACCGTAGATGGATAAGTGAGAAAGAGGGCACTGTTCCTAAGTGGGAATTTAAAAAAAAAAAAAAAAAAGGTGCCGCACTTGGTGTGTTTTTTCTCTTTTTTTAGCAGGTCCTCAAATGACAGGAAGAATGGATGTACGTGATGTTCAGGCGTGGATGCAAACGCAGTGGAACGAACAAGCCAAGCTTATGCAACAAGTGCAGAAACAGTATATGGACGCTATGCAGGAGCAACAGCAACCGTTGGTGGAAGCATTGAAGGCTCTAGTTACCAAACCTCAGGACAATGAGGCAATGACTGTGCCAATACTGACGCAAGTAGCCATGAACCCTGCTTCTAATTTTTCTGTAAGACAGTTAACACAGTATGATGACATTGATGATCATATTGAATCGTTTGAGAGGATGGCAGCCACCCTCAAATGGCCGCCAGAGCTCTGGGCCATGCAATTTACCTTAACTTTGACCGGAGATGCTCTGTCAGCCTTTAGAGGGATGCCTGCTGATTTAGTTACGAATTATACAGAGATTAAGAAGGCCATAAAAGATAGGCTGGGTTTTACACCCAGACAGTATAAGCACCAATTTAGGGAGGCACGCATACAACTCAAGGAGACTCCCCGAGCCTTGTATCAAAGGTTAAAAGGCCTCGCGTATAAGTGGCTTAACCCTGAAGGGAGATCCATAGATTCTGTTATGAAAGATATTATAATGGAACAGTTCATGCATTTGGTATCTGATGATTTGAGAACTTTTCTCATGTTACAGGACTGCCATGATCCGGAAGAGGCCGCAAACATGGCAGAAGCTTATTTTGAAGCCAGAGGGGCAAATGCCTTAAGGACTGGCGGGTTAAAAATAAATGGACAAGAAAGTCCAGGTAGCATGAGAAAAGGGGACAGGGATGCTAGGGAGAAAAGAAGTGTGCGTGATAATATTGGTGAGGCTGTGGCTAAGAATGTGGGATGTTATAAATGTGGTAAAATAGGACACCACAAGAAAGTTTGTAGGGTAAGAACTGTGTTAGTAACAGGGGATGATGAGCCAGACCTGGAAAACTTTCTCCAGGAAGTTCAGGTGGAGGGGGTCGACGCCCTAGCATTGCTTGATTCAGGCGCCAATCAAAGCATGGTTTCCCAAGAGTTTTGGGAAACCCTAGGGGACCAACCATCCGTGGCCCCGAATCAAGCAGTAGGCCAGGTGCGTATACGTTGTGTGCATGGAGAAGCTTCCTGTTATCCCTTACACATGGTTGACATAAAGGGTTCTGGGGTCACCCGACGAATGGCAATAGCGATAGTACCAAATTTACCCTATACAGTCATCCTGGGAAGGGATTGGTCGTCCCTTAGTCAAGAAACAAGGAAGGGTCCTCCAGAATCAGTAGCCCCTACACCCACGAACAACCAGCCCGCCGAGTTAGGCGCTGAGGTTTTAGCAGCCAGTATCCCAAGTCCTTTATTTGAAAGAAAACATAAGCCGAAGTCCCAAAAACAGTCCTCTCGCCCGGTAGTAACGCCTGATAGACCGAAATTCCTACTACAATTTTGTAAAAGTAATGAACAGGCTAAGGGTCCTGTAAGGGCTACGGCGGCAGCCGCCGGGTACGATCTTTTCAGTATAGAAAATATCTTGGTCCCAAAAAGAGGACAGGCCCTGATAGATACAGGGATCCAGGTAAAATTACCGGAAGGTTGCTATGGGCGCATCGCACCCCGGTCAGGACTAGCGGTAAAACATGCTATAGATGTTGGAGCGGGGGTTATTGACCCCGATTACCGAGGCCCTCTAAAAGTCCTGCTGTTTAACTTTGGAAGCCAGGACTTCCAGATACATGCAGGAGATCGGATTGCGCAATTATTGTGCGAACGGGTAGGGTTCCCAAAAGTGGAGGAGGTACCCTCCTTACCACCGTCCGAGCGGGGCATGGCGGGGTTTGGCTCCACCGGGGAACGCGAAGTAAAAAACCTAACGGCTATAGGAGAAGAAGAGAGGGAGGAGGATTTAGGCCCACAGGTCGGGGATTGGGGAAAACAACCCACTCCAAAGATAGGGACAGAGCTGTCGCCCCAACAGCGAAAAGAGTTGATGCACATGATGGGGAAATTTAAAGATGTACTTACCACCCGGCCGGGCGAGACACATCTTGTAGCCCACGAAATCCTCACAACCCCCGGTCGTGTTATCAGGACAACGGCCGTATAGAATGCCGGAGAGTCCCGAAAACGTGAAGTAATAAAACAGGTAAAGGAAATGCTGGACACCGGCATAATTGAGGAATCCCACAGCCCGTGGTCCAGTCCCATTGTCCTGGTACCAAAGCCAAACGGAACACTGAGATTTTGTATTGACTTCCGTCAGGTCAATGCAATCTCACAATTTGACGCGTACCCTATGCCCCGCATAGATGACCTATTAGACCAGTTAGGCCAAGCCAAATATCTGACCACGCTTGACCTTAGTAAAGGATACTGGCAGATTCCCTTAACCAGGGAATCAAAACCCAAGACAGCATTCACAACACCAATAGGGCTGTTCCAATTTAAAAGGATGCCGTTTGGGTTGCATGGAGCCGCCGCCACGTGCCAGCGGCTGGTGGACCAGGTCCTGCGGCCACACCATGAATACGCCCTCGCCTATATGGACGACGTGGTTATTCACAGCACCACGTGGCCTCAACATCTGGCCAGAGTGGAAGCTGTATTAAGGGCTTTAAGGAGGGCTGGCCTCACCCTCAATCCCGAAAAATGCGTTTTTGCCACGGAAGAGGCAAAATATTTAGGGCACATAATAGGTAAAGGGGTGGTGAAACCACTGGCCAATAAAATAGAAAGTGTGAGGAACTTTCCTCCACCTAGTACAAAAAAACAGGTCCGGAGCTTTTTAGGGCTACTGGGATATTACCGACGTTTTATTCCCCGATTTGCAGAGCAGAGCATAATCTTCACAGCAATGTTGAAGAAAAACGCGCCAACCCGAGTCCAGTGGACTCCGGAGGCAGAGGCCGCGTTTGAAGCTTTGAAGGGACGGTTTATGTAGTGCCCCTGTACTACGCGGTGTAGATTTTAACTTACCATTCATAGTCCAAACGGACGCATCTGACACAGGTCTAGGAGCAGTATTATCCCAAGTTTTTCAGGGTGTCGAACATCCAGTAGCCTACCTCAGTAGACAGCTCTCCCGTGCTGAGAGAAATTATGTGACCATTGAACGCGAGTGCCTAGCGATAAAGTGGGCGGTAGAAGCACTCCGTTTTTATTTGACCGGGCGCAAGTTTTTATTAATAACGGATCATGCGCCCCTAAAATGGCTCCACCACATGCGGAACAACAACGCGAGGCTGACAAGGTGGCACCTTGCGCTACAGGCCTATGATTTTACTGTTCAGCACAGAGCAGGCAAAACCCATGGCAATGCAGATGCGCTGTCGCGTCTTACGAGCTGTCCGTCTGAAACTGAGACAACACGTAAGATTTTAAGGGGGAGAATATGTCACAGAGCAGACTCTCTAGAGCCCCCTGTGGAGCTAAAAAACACTACTCCTCAAGTAAACAGTGACGTGTGGAGAGAGCACATAACACAAGGGTATCAGAATAGGTATAAGGGAGTGAGGTCACAAGCCTGGAATTATCACCCAGCCAGTAGGGAGGCAAGGAAGGTCCCACCTGACCCCAATAGGCTAGGGTGTGGTGCAGCTGGGGATTACGTAAATAATCAGCACAGCTCACAGGAGGAAAGCAAGGCAGAAAGAGCCGAAGAAGCTGGGAGACCTGAGAGACGAAGGAGGTTAAGAGACACAAGGCAACCAAGGGAGTTGAAAGACCCAAGGAGAAAGGATATTCCCAGGCAGAGGAGATACCCAGAGTGGGAAGAACACAGACCTCCCAGGTCTCTACAGCAAGGCAGAAGGCACTGGCTGAATGAAAGTCTGAGTGAGTCTGATGAACAATTAAGTGAAAGAGATGAGCAACTGAATTCAGACAGGGACAGTGTATGCAGCAGCCTTGATAGAAGCTATGCCCTAAGACACAAGTTACAGGCTAGGAAAAGCTATTCTGAGCCAGAGAGGAGAAATGCTAAGCTGAGCTATGAGAGGCATTTGTATGAGAAACAAAAGCCCTATAATGTTAACTTAATGAAAGCAGGAAAACTCCAGAGTCTGGGCTACAGACAGAATATAGAACAAAGCTTGTTACCTGTGAGAGAGAACCCTGCAGAGGGATATAACTGGCATAAGCCTTCTCAGAAACTGCCGTTGGAGATAACAGCTGTTTGTAAAGCTCCTGTTAAAACAAAACCCCGAACAAAGGTTCCACTCTCTAATAGCTGGGCAGCTAACTGCTTTACTCTGCCTGATAACCAGAGGCAGAGGAAAGGCTCCTGGTTGAGCAACTCCAGAGAATATGGTAAAGCCAAACAGATACATTCTGTAGAGAGTCAAGTACGTCACAAGCTGGAAAGTTTGTTGAACAAAGTACCTCAGGAGAGAAGTGACGAAGCATCTGTACAGGACAGTGTTCCAATGCAGTATGAGCCTTATGCAATAGAGGATAACATTGAATTGCCTGTTGAACAGATGGACTGTAGTTTGATACTAGCTGACCAAATAGAGTCTCTCAGATAGAAGGCTGAACTGCTCCAGAGAAGCCTTTATCTGGAAACCTGACAAGCTGTATTTCTGTTTCCATTCATATTTTTGTTTGCTGAAAAGAAAGCTATTTTTGTTATAGTTCTTTTTGTTTACCCAAGAAGGGTTATATTGATTTGATTGTTATACTTTTGAAAGAATCCTACGGGACGGGGAATAAAACCCAGTTAAACCGATTTCGGTGTCACAACTTATTTGTGTACTGGCAAGGACTATCAAATATTGAAAAGGCCAGTACTTTACACCCGGGTGCAGTACCAGCTGTGACCAGCAGGAGGTGCTGCATGACAAAGGGGTGACAAAGTTCACGATGGAAGGCCTCATATTGAGAAAACAAGAGAGCCGATTACTGGATGTTTTGCTCAGTATAGCCATCAAGGTAATCTTGATTCACTGGAAGAACTTTGAGAAGGTACACAGCAAACACTGGTGGAATCTAGTGTGTCAACCCAAGATTTATGAGGAACTGTATGTACTTAAAACTCCTAACTTGGACAAGCTGCTTAACAAATGGGAGGCTATGAATAAGTATATGGAGTTAAGCACGTACTAGCTACATTCCCCTGATCCAAGAAAAATAGGCCACCAGCTAAGCATCAGCCATACAATTTGAATGCGCTGATTATGTGACTTAACCAGTTAACTTAAAATAGTATTGATTACAATGAAAGGATGATAAGTAGATTGGATTGGATTGACAATAGTTAGTTTAATTAAATGTTTCTGTTTCTTACTTCTTCTTCCCTGTTAATGAAGTTTTGTAACTGTTATGAAAGGAAGTGATGTGACGGAGTTATGCTTTGTAAAATGTATAAAAGATATTAAATTAAAAAAAAAAAAAGGGGCCGCTTTTGCCCCTGGGCCGGCCCCCAAGCAATAATGATGTAGTTGGCCGGGCCCCGACTCCAATACGATTGGAGGCATTGCGGACCTGGCTTCGGCAATACCTGAAGCGAGGAGATAAGGAGGTTCTACAGTTTGGTTTTCATTTGGGGTTTATTATACCAGTACAAGGTAAAGTATTATCGTCTACAGCATGAAATTTGCCTTCAGTGTGGCGTTTTGCGACCATAATCAGGGATAAGCTGACAGTAGAGCTGAATTTGAGCAGAATCGCGGGCCCAAATTTGGGAGCCATCTTTCTCAGAATTTATGGTTTCGCCGTTGGGAATCATACCAAAAAAAGAGCCAGGGAAGTTCCGGCTAATTCACAATGTGTCATTTCCGCTGGGAGCATCAGTAAATGACCATATCCCATGGGAGTGGTGTACGGTTCGATATGCATCATTTTATCGTGCAGCGGAGTTGGTTAGACGATCAGGTTACAGGGCGCTAATGGCCAAAGTAGATATAGAATCTGCATTTCATTTGTTTCCTGTGCACCCGTCAGCTTTTCATTTGCTAGGTTTCCGCTTTGAGGATGGAATTTATTTTGACAAATGCATGCCTATGGGCTGCTCAGTCTCTTGCGCCTACTTTGAGAAGTTCAGTACTTTCCTGCAGTAGGCGTTGGTACAGAAAATTGGCTGTGAGGAAGTAGTTCATTACCTTGTTGACTTTTTGCTCGTTGGATCAGCTCAGTCATCGGAGTGCCAAGAGCTCTTGGAAGGTTTTGTTGATCTATCTCATGTATTGGGTGTGCCATTGGCTGCGGGTAAGACAGAAGATCACTTTTTTAAGAGTGGAGTTAGACTCAGTTGAGATGGTGGCTCGCTTGCCTTTAGAAAAGGTATACAGATTGCAGGTTTTAGTCGCTAACGTGTTGGCTTTGTCTAAGTTATCATTAAGGGAGATGCAGGCGTTAATAGGCTCGCTGAATTTCGTGTGCAGGGTCATACCGATGGACAGGGTGTTTCTGCGGCAGTTGTCATCTTCAACAGCTGGTGTGCGTAAACCGCATCACCTTATTAGAGTCTCTGAAGTGATGTGGGCAGATTTGCGGATCTGGAACAGATTTTTGTCAGACTTTAATGGGACCTCAGTGTTGATGGAGGCGGAAGTATCCAGTGAGGATTTGCAGCTATATACAGATGCAGCGGGGGGGATTGGTTTGGGAATTTATTTTGGAGGTGCGTGGTGTGCAGATAGATGGCCGCAGTAATGGCATGAGGCTAACATCACTGGCAACATAACCTTCTTGTAATTGTTTCCCATCTTGGTAGCTTTGGAGTTGTGGCCGGATAGGCTTTGCAACCGCAGGGTGGTGTGCTGGTGTGATAATGCGGCAGTGGTCAGTGTGATCAATCATTTTATACCAAGATGTTTGCAAGTAGCGACACTAATGAGGGAAGTGGTGTTAGCATGTTTGCAATTGAATGTTTCGGTAAAGGCCCTGCATATCCCAGGTTGTACTAACGAGATTGCTGATGCTCTTTCCCGTTTCAAGTGGGATTGGTTTCGGACATTGGCTCTAGAAGCAGACAAAGAAGGATTCGTGGTCCATGGGAAATTATAGAGCGTTGGCCAAGGGAGATGCTGAATCTACTGCAGAGTTCAGTGTCGGTGGGGACCTGGTCAGCATATCAGTGAGGATGCAACAAGGTGGTCAAATTTTTAGCAGTTCATGGATGGCAGCCGGGTTTGGTGTCTGATCAGTAGATGGGCCAGTATTTACTAAAGGCCAAGAGAAATGGGTTCTCCAGATCATCCGTGAGTATCCACTTAGCGGGATTTACCTTTTTCACGAGAGCAGTAGGTTGGGACTCGTCTGCGGCACCACGAGCGAATAAAGAAAAAGCCGGCATTGATACTTGTACACTTGGGGGGTAAAGACCTGGTCTCATGGACATGCAAACAACTGATAAGAGCAGTAAAGAAGGATTTGACTGTGGTTTTGAAAAGGTTCCCAGATGTGGTATTAATGTGGTAAGATATTATTCCAAGGCCTGCTTGTTGGAACCAACGACATTGGTCACTGGGTCTGACAAAAATTAATTGCCAGATTGGCCGTTGGGTCTGCGAGCAGAGAGGTTATCAAATCATGCATTCCTGGGTGGAAATAGCTTGTGCAGGGTTATACAGGAGTGACGGAGTGCATTTATCCCGAATTGATGTTGATTTTCTCCTGAATGACTGGCAGGAGGACTTGGAATACGTTCTTAGGCAGGATGCACGCTAGTCGCAGCTTGGTGGTGGTGGGGGGCAGGGACAGTGACAGTGTCACTGTCCCCAGCGCAGGGACAGTGATGTCACTTGTGCCAGTGGCGGGATCCCAGAGGTTTCCGTGGTCCGGAGCCTGAGGTTATACATGGAGCAGGGGTGGGGTGCCCCAGACCCGGACAACCCCTGGCTGACTTTTGCTAATTACATGGCGAAGTCGGGGAAAGGGAGTAAGAAGCTTGCCGTTTGCAGGACTTTGGCGGTAGCGGAGGCAAGGTCACCTTGCTAATTGCATGGCTGGTGAGGAATTGCTCCACTATTTGGATTGTTAATGGTTTATTATTACAATGTATGGTTAAATTGTTATAAATTAATAAAGCAGCAACCAGTTAATTTCCAATAGCATTTGATGTTGAGTAGTTTGTGGATAGAGGGTGGGGGGGGGAGGGAGGGGGGTAGAGGAGGGGTAAGGTGATGGATATTAGTGGAGCCTGGAGCACCGGGTCCATGCTACCTCGGTTAGGGGAATCAGTCCAATACATGTCCCCACCAAATCTGCCAAAACATTCTTATGTATAAATTACAGAGATGAAGAAATAAATTATAGGGACTACTGTAGTGGCCTTCAACCACAGTTACTGCTTGGGTTAGAAATTGGTTGGGTGGGAGGCGACAAAGAGTACAAGTAAATGGAGCTCACTCTGAGGAGAAGGATGTTACCAGTGGTGTGCCTTAGGGATCTGTCCTTAGTCCGATTCTTTTTAACATCTTTGTTAGTGATATAGCGGAAGGGCTGTCGGGTAAGGTTTGCCTCTTTGCGGATGATACCAAAATCTGCAATAGAGTAGACACCCAGGAAGGTGTAGATAACATGAGGAGGGATCTAGCTAAGCTTGAAGAATGGTCTAGAACAGCGATGGCGAACCTATGGCACGCGTGCCAGCTGTGGCACGCGAAGGCCTTGCAGCTGGCACGCGGGAAGGTCGCACATTAAAAAAAAAAAAAAAGCTGCCCGCTGCCGCCGCGGCGGCATGGAGTGTCCCGCGGGGCTCCCTCTGCTCGGCGGGACTCTCCCGGCGCTGCTCAGCCCCTCTCTGCCGGCTTGCAGAGACACGAAGGGAGAGTCTCCCTCGCGTCTCTGTTAAGCCCGCAGGAGCTGATGGGAAATTTCCCATCTGCCCCTGCGGGCTTAAGAGAGACGCGAGGGAGACTCTCTCTCCCTTCGCGTCTCTGCAAGCCGGCAGAGAGGGGCTGAGCAGCGCCGGGAGAGTCCCGCCGGGCAGAGGGAGCCCCGCGGGACACTCCATGCCGCCGCGGCGGCAGCGGGCATCTTTTTTTTTTTTTTATTGCCATGAGCCGAGGGAGGGGGGTTAAGACTGGCAATGGGCTAGGGAGGGAGAGAGGGGGGTTAAGACTGGCAATGTGCTAGGGAGGGAGAGAGGGGGGTTAAGACTGGCAATGGGCTAGGGAGGGAGGGAGGGAGGGAGGGAGGGGGGTTAAGACTGGCAATGGGCTAGGGAGGGAGGGAGGTTAAGACTGGCAATGGCTAGGGAGGGAGGGGGGTTGAGACTGGCAATGGGCTAGGGAGGGAGGGAGGGAGGGGGTTGAGACTGGCAATGGGCTAGGGAGGGAGGGAGGGGGTTGAGACTGGCAATGGGCTAGGGAGGGAGGGAGGGAGGTTAAGACTGGCAATGGGCTAGGGAGGGAGGGAGGTTAAGACTGGCAATGGGCTAGGGAGGGGGGGAGGGGGGTTGAGACTGGCAATGGGCTAGGGAGGGAGGGGGGTTGAGACTGGCAATGGGCTAGGGAGGGAGGGAGGGGGGGTTGAGACTGGCAATGGGCTAGGGAGGGGGGGTTAAGACTGGAAGTGGGCTGTGGAGGGGGGTTAGGACGCAGTGGGCTATGGGGGGAGTTAAGACTAGCAATGGGCTGTGGGCTGATGAGGGCTGGCAATGGCTATGAGCTGATGAGGGCTGTCTGGAAATGGGGTGATGGGGGGGTTAGGACTGGTAATGGGCTATGGGGGGGTTAAGACTGGTAGTGGGCTGATGGGGGGGTAAGTACTGTTAATGGGCTATGGGGGGGTTAATACTGGTAGGGGGCTTATGGGGTGTAGGACTGATAATGGGTTTTATGGGGGGGGGGGCTAGGACAGGAAATGGGCTGATGGGGAGGGGTTAGGACTTGAGGTGGGCTGATGTGGTTAGGACTGGTAATGGGCTGTGGGCTGATGGGGGGGTTTAGGACTGGCAATGGGCTATGGGGGGCTGACTGGAAATGGGCTGATGGGGGGTTAGGACTGGTAAAGGGTTATAGGGGGCTTAAACTGAAACTGGGGTGATGGGGACTCGGACTGGCCGCTGATTGCCGGGGGGCTAGGACTGGTAATGGGTTGGGGTGTTGCTAGGACTGGAAATGGGCTGAGTGGAAGGGGAGGCTTGAACTGCAAATAGCTGATGGGGAGGGGGCTTGGAATGGAAATGGGCTGTGAGGGAAGGGAGCTAGGACTGAAAATGGGCTGATGGAAAAGCTAGGATAGGACTGGAAATGGGCTGTTGGGGGGAGCTAAGATTGGAAATGGGCTGTGGTGGGGGCTTGAATTGAAATGGACTCATGGAGGGGCTAGAACTGGAAGTAGGCTCATGGGGGGGCTTGGACTGGAATTGGGCTGAGTGGAGGGGAGCTATGATTTGACATGGGCTGATGGTGGGGCTAGGAAATGAGTAGAAATGGGCTGATGGGGGGGCTAGGATTGAAAATGAGCTGATGAAGGGACTTGGACTGGAAATGGGCTGATGCAGGGACTAGAAGGGAATGGATGCTGGGTGAGACTGGAACTAGAAGGGAGCTGATGTTGGGGGAGGATTAGAATGGGATGGGGCTGGGAGAGTAAAATGGAGAGGGGAAAAATATTTTGTGTAGGAGGGATGAAAAATCTACAATTGGCCAGGTATTGGGAGAGTAATTGGGGATTGAGGATGGAGGGGTAAAATTTGTGTGGATGAAATAGGAATGAGGAAAGATCAAAAGGAGAAAGATTAGTATGTTAAAGCAGATGTAGAGAGAGAGAGAGAATGGAAAAAAAACTAGAAGAGAGAAGAAAGGACAAATGGACAGCAGACGATGGAGAGTTAGCAGAAAACATGAAGAAACCAGAAGAAGGTGGCTGGACCAATTGCAACTGAAAAAAAAATGCACAAAAGGTAGAAAGATATCTCTTTATTTTGAATTTATTAACTGGAATATGTCAGCTCTGGGAAATGTGCATCATTAACATCTGCGCTTTGTTTGGTACAAGAGGAAATTCCTATTTGACGTTGCCACTTGTTCTCTTTCCCCAGTATTCTCTGAAATGTATTGGTTTAATATTTGCAGTGTTGCCTTTTGATAGGTAGGGTATGGTGCTTTGTGAGTCCTGGTAATGCTGTCAGGATACGGCGGGTTTGCTATGGGTTCTAAATGGGCAGCGTTTGTAGTAGTTCCTAATGTGCCTGGCGGTTGGCACTGGATTATAGTAATGTAGAAATCTTTTAGTCTTTCTTTATCCATACACTCATTAAGAGACATGTTTACTAAAAGTTAGTGTATGGTAACATTATGCAAATATTTATGCAAATAAGACCACTTATGCAAATGACGTGCTGGCACTTTGAGGAAATTCTTTGGTTTTGTGCGGCAGTTTGGGCACTCGGGCTCAAAAAGGTTAGCCATCACTGGTCTAGAATTTGGCAGCTGGGATTTAATGTTAAAAAATGTAAGGTCATGCATTTGGGCTGCAGCAATCCAAGGGAGCAATACAGTATAGGAGGTGAAGTACTTTTGTCCACTAAAAAAGAGCGGGACCTAGGCGTGGTTGTGTCTGATGATCTTAAAGTAGCTAAACAGGTAGAAAAGGCGACGGCAAAAGCTAGAAGGATGCTTGGGTGCATACGGAGAGGAATGGCTAGCAGAAAAAAGGAGGTGATAATGTCTCTGTATAAGTCTTTGGTGCGACCTCATTTGGAGTATGGTGTGCAATTCTGGAGACCGCACCTTCAAAAGGATGTGAAGCGGATGATGGAGTCGGTGCAGAGGGTGGCTACTAAAATGATTAGTGGGCTTCATTATAAAGTATATGAGGACAGACTTAAGGATCTTAATATGTACACCTTAGAGGACAGGCGGGATAGAGGTGATATGATTGAGATGTTTAAATACCTCCGTGGCATAAATGTTCAGGGAGAGAGCCTCTTTCAATTGAAAGCGAGTTCTGCTACGAGGGGACATGGGATGAGGGTGAAGGGAGATAGATTCAGGAGAGATATGCGGAAATATTTCTTTACAGAAAGAGTAGTGGATCCATGGAATAGTCTCCCAGTGGAGGTGGTAGAGATGAGGACAGTAACTGAATTCAAAAAAGCATGGGACCAACACAGAGGATATCTAAAGGTAAAAAGTGGACTGTTGTAGTTGTTGTTATGGAAGGACAGACTAGAAAGGCCATGTGGTCTTTTTCTGTCATCATGTTTCTATGTTTCTATGTTTCTAAAATAACAGTAACTATCTTTTTAAAGTTAGGCCTGCTTTTTCACATGACTAATTTTAGAAGCAGCACTTATCAGTTTAGTAGCTGAATAACTCTGCTAAAAGTACAAATTTAAGCAATACCATTTCCCTTTCCCAGTGCTGGTCCCTTTTTGGATGGATAAAAATAGGCCATTTAGCAAATTAAACAGTTCATTATTATCATAATTCACTTTGAATATCAAACCTATAATCTCTACTTTATCCAGCTCTTTTCTTATAACTTTTCCATGGTTCCCATGATTTTTTTTTAATTTTCTCTTATAATATGTAGTACATATGTACTAAGAGAGAGCTTGGAAATGAAATATGGTGATTTTAAATGTGTTTTCAATTCACATAAACATGAAGAAAGGAGTTGGACTTGATGCTTTCTGTTTTGTCAGCTTTTTCCTTTGTATTATAAATCTGTTTTTGCCCCCTCTTTTGCCTGAATGTCATATACTGTAAAAGAATGAGAATCGCTTTACAGTAGTTTTCTCACCCACTCTATGATCTAATTAACACAATCTTAATAGCAGAAATTTGTCATGTTGAAAGCTAATGCCAAGAAGTGAAACATTGTAAATGTGTATGTATACCAAGAGATTTTTATTATGAGGTATCAGTTGATTTACAACTTTCTCTCTTGAGAAAAGTAAGCACAAAGATGATCAATCAAAAAACAAAACAAAAAAGAGGAAGAAGAACAGATACAGGAAAACATAAAAAAAACATCATGATAAATAAATCAGCTAATGAGGATTTAATGTTCTGACAGGCTGATTCAGAAACCTTACGGTTTCGTTGCTAAGCCATGTTAGCTGTTAATGCAGCCAGATAGCGCATTCTATCTGGCCACGTTAACAGATAACACATGCAAAATGCAGCAAGTTTCTGTGCTAGCTGCAGAACACACATTATCTGTATTGGTTAGTGGGATAAGGGCAGAGAGTGGGTCTGTCCACAATGTATGTTTATGACGAGCCTCAAGAGCGCAGTAACCGTCGGATTTGCAGACATCATGGATGCTACTAACGCCACCAGGCTGCTGTCTGAGCATGCTCTCTGCAAATTTGCTGCATTATCCTCTGATGAAATGCTGTGCACGTCCCCAACAGATAATATGTGTTTTGCAGTTAGTGCCACGTTCACTGAACTTTTTTTGCCATGTTAGCTGCAAAAGCTTACTGCGCATTAGTAAACAGACCCCTCCCCCCCCCCCCCCCCCCCCCCCCCCCCCGTGTTAGAGCCCTGCATTAGAGCAAAAGCTCAGAGCAGGGTTCCTTGATGCAAGTTTAATTAAGATGTTTTGCTCATCGATGCTGGAAACAAACTGTATGCAAATGCATTGTGCCAACTAGACATATGTGTACAAGAGTCTCAGTTAGCAGTACCTATACTGTGTGCATAAAAACCACACTGTCTGGCACTTGTGTGCATGTGCTGGCATGTTATCTGGTACATAAAAATCAATATTATTCTGCACAGATGTTTTTCTCAGAATGCTATTCATAAACAGTGACATTATTTTGTACAAGTCTGTGCAGAATATTATTGATATTTATGTGCCAGATAGCATTCCAACAGTCACTTCTTTAAGTGAACAGAAAAAAAAGTTGTGGATATTATAAGCTCAACATAGAGAAGTCACAAGTGTAAATTCCTCACCACCGCTGACCACAGATCTAACCTTCTACATCTCCTCAGAGCTTGCATTAAATCCCAACGTTGAGCTCAACCTTCTGATTTGCATACTTTTCTGTATTTGCGCTGAAAAGCTAATTGCTTCATTACCATGGATTTAAATGTTCTGCGGACTTCTGTCTGCTTGTGGCTTTGCACACAGCTTCGTAGCTCATTTGCAAAATCCTTTTCTTTGCTGGTAATGCATAAAATTCTGCAAAACAACCGAGCTAACCTGTACGCAAAACCTAGCACACTTCACTGCATCAACTCTACAGTTTGAGACAGGAAAAGCAGATGTATTGGTCAATACTCAAAAAAGGTGATCACACAAGGCTGTGTCATTAAATTATCCATATATAATGTCTCATTACCCAGATAGTGAGAGGCTTTTTATAGACAGCAGTGACATTCAGTCCGCTGTCCTTAAAGCTGAGTAGTTTAATTTAGGATATCCTTTTTGCTGTCAGAAATTAAACCACATAGCTATGTGAATAATGGCTGAATCACTGACTATCAGTAGAATTAGGCAAAATGTCCATATTCTGCTCTTGCTATGCTCTGGCACTATCCAGATAGTGCTGAAGAGATCTGTAAGATTTTTCATTGGAACTATCCATATAGTGCCACTGAAAATTCATGGATAGGAGACTTATCCATACGGCAGCGGCAACTATACAAATAAGTCCTTTCGAATATCGACCCAGCAATGAATAACTATTCAGGAAGACTAGAAAAATTAAAAACAAATTATATTCAAGACTGGAAGAGGGGCTGCACAGGATACTGTTTAGTGGAGAATGGAATTCTAATGAACTTATAATGAAGTCATCTTGGCCCTGATCTGCAAAATGTATTAGCGGCTTCATCATCCTCTGTTGCAGCTGGATATCCTTTTCTAAATATATGAGGTTCATTTTTTCAAAAGATATGAGACAGTCATTCATAAAAATGATGGACCAGATATTCAGCGGTGGTGACTTGCCGCTGCTGCTGAACTTTAAACACTGATATTCAATGCAGGGGCCATATCTGGGCCATGGCATTGAATATCTGGGTTGTCTGGATTGCCGTGAAGTGATAACCAGGCAGTTGTTCAATATTGTCACTGCCCAGTTATTGACAGATGCCACCCCCAGATTGTCCCATTGCTAAGTGGTTAGCATCGAGGCATGTAGTGGTGGCACCCAGGGATATTCCGGATAGGGGATTGACTCAGTGAGCAGGACTGCCAACCATGTTAGTCCCATTGAATATCAGGCCCGACATATTTTGTTAGTAGTAAATTTGAGAGAGACTAAGATCATACTTCACATACTTATCTTAGGAGTAATATTCATTACCAATATGATATATACAAACTAATCCATTTGGAGAAATGTCCCTAAAAGGAATGTGTGCGGTGTTATTTTGCAATGGAAGTTAATAGGCATATATACTGTACTGTTAATAGCGTGGATAATTTCACATCTCCAAAAGAGATGTGTTTTGAGCAGAGAAGGGCATGTAACATTGAACTACCAAAGTAATTGCATGGTATATATTTTATAATATTTTAACACTAAGAGGCCCATTCTGAAGATGCACGTCTGGGCTGTCCAGACATCCAGAAATCTGGACGGCCTGGAGATGCACCCAATTCTGCTCCCGTGGGGATTAGACAACTCCATGGAAGCAAAATCACAGTACAGTGGCTCGACATCTAGGGGGTGCCCCGATTCTGGCACCCCAGATGTCCAGTCATTTGCCCGACTAACTCAGCCAGGCTCCTTAATGGAGCCGTGGTGCCATGGCATCATGTTGCCATGGCACCATGGTTCCATTAAGGAGCCGCAATCCCCGGCCACTGCAACAATGTTCTTTCCCTGCAGCCTGACCCCTGATGTGGCCTTCCAAAGGCAGGGTCGAGCTGCTGGGAAGCTCCTCCACCCCCTAGTCCCACTGACCTGCCCCTGAGCCGCCGTCCTCCAATGTTAGGGGGACCTATTACACCTCTGAGGTGGAATAAGTGCCCCGTCAATGTTGGCGAGTTTTGGGCAGGGGATACGGTCCCAACGTTTAGCGGGGATGGACCCGGACATCCATCCTTGCTAAATGCAGCTCAGAATGACCCATTTACTATATATCCAGTGGCATAAATTCCACCCAAACAGTCTCTGTGATGTGGGGGGGGGGGGCAGATAAAGAGCCCACAAAGCTATGGTAAGGCAGCCCCGCAAAATTACTTTAACATAATTGATGCGATGCCTCCACTCTTGAAAGTTTCGAGCAGGCCCAGTGGCTGTTACCTCCTAGGCTGAAGTCTCACAATGTGGCTGTTATTGCAAGACTGGCCTGGGAGGTAACAGTCACTGGGCCTGCTGGAAACTTACAAGAGTGGAGGCAGCACAATAAACATGTTCAAGTAAATTTGCTGCTGCGGCCACAAGAGGTGGGGCTTCATGCTACTGCAACAATGGGGGGGCCCTCAGCAAAATTTTACTTGGGGGATTTTCACTGGAACCTATGCCATTGCTTATGTCATCCAAAGTGCATGCCAGCATTTACATCTGTAACCCTTTATTCAGATAGGCCATTGGTTGCAGCACTACTAAAGGTACATAATTTTTTTTTCTTGGTCCTCTCTCCTTTTTTGCTCAGCTAGGGGTAGCTTCTTTGTGGGGGGAAGGGATTTCTCTTGAAGACCCAGACACTGAGACTCTTATTGGATGCCCCAACTAATTTTTATTAAACACTTGTGCAAAACAAAAACTTTGAGGTAGCCTTTCATTCCAGAGTTTACACAATATTGGTTAAATCAGTTTAGTAATACACCATACAGTTCCTTCTTCTGTGTTTGTGATCCCTGTGCATTTAAATGCACATTTTACAAAAGCTATTGTGATGGCGCAGCTGGGTTAAACGCTAGTGAAAGGAGGAGAAACCACTCTTTTTTCCCTGTAGCCAAGAGCAGTGCAGGAAGGGAAAGGGTTAAACCTTCAACTTATGAAAAAACCTCCATGCACAGAGAGCAGGAGAGAGAGCCACACCTCAGCTCCATGGCAACTAGGGGAGCTGACGTGAGAGGCAGGGGGGCAGAGCCAAAGCCCATAGGACAGCCCCAAACATTTAGGCAGGAGGAAACAGTTAGGAGACACGCTGAAGCACATGCTAGGAGGGACGGTGAAAGGAGTTCTGAGAGGAGCTGTGAAAGGAAGTCTGAGGGGACGTCTGAGAGGAACCGAGAAGGGAAGTGTGAGGAAGAGAGAAGAAGGAATAGTCCTCAGGAGAAAAGGCTGGAAACTTGGTACAAAGGCCAGAGGAATTCTTCTCAGCAGTCTTCCTTTGAAGCTGTTGTAAAAGGTGGGAAATTAAGCAGGAAGAAAGCTCCATTTGAAAGGCTACACAGACACTCTGATTGCAGGCAGCGTGTGTGTAGCTCCAGTTCAGAGAGAAGCACAGCTGACAGGGAGCAAGTTGTTGATTGGAAGCTCTGGAGACAGGAGTCAGAGTCAGACCCTGTTGAGAAGCTTAACGGCAGAGAGCAGAGGAAGCAGTCTGGGGACAAGAGGTTGCCTGTAAGCCTACCAGAAAGGGTAAGGAAGGCCAGGAAAAAGGTGAGCCCTTTTGAATCCATTAAGTCAGTGCTAAAGGAGACTGGTGTAATAAGTTCCTCCCCCATACCTCAGAGTAAAGAAGAGTCCCGTTGGAAACAGATTAAAGCTTTAATAGAGCAGTGGAAGCCTGCTCAGGAGAAGCCTGTAATTGAACAAACATATCAGACTCAGAGGGAGAGCCCATGCAGATTGAAGAAACTGTTATTGGAAGCGAGGGTTCTGATATGGAAACAGATTGTGCATTTTGCCAGAGAGGGTAAAAGCTGTAAAATGTTAGGCTAATAGTAAGTGCTGGAAGAAGCCTGAGATTGTGCTGGTGGGATTTTACAAGGGAAGAGGCAGAGAGCTGCCGAAGTGTAAAAGCCAGGCCCAATTAGGCAACCGTGGAAGAAAAGAGCATTACTGTTTTATGGTTTGTTTTAAGAAAGCATTTGTTGCTGGAGGAGAAAGCAGTGAATGTTTTATAACAGAAAGAAGCTTGAAGAAAGTGCTTTGAAAGAAACATGCCTGTATGTCTAACAGGTGAATAATGCTGTATCAATTAAAAAGACACTTTGGTTTGGAGAAGAATCCTTTATTTCTGTTTATTGGGATAGTAGATAGACACTTGTGCAACAATAACAATAAAACTTATTGTTAACCCAATTCCTTGCTGACTCCGTCTTTGCCACAACTACAAGGGAACAGAGACCGCAGCACTTAAAAAGGATAAAATAAATATGTGGTCCGTCCATTCCCACTAGGCAACCACCTATACCAAGGGGTGGACGCGACAGATGGCGTAGTTTTTCGGATTAAGCTACTACCTCACAGATACAAAGGACTTGTGCTACTCTACCAAAGAGGTTTCTCTGGAAAAGAAACCAAGCAATGCACACGTACCTCTGAAGAGCTGACCAGTTCTGCAGGAAAAACTCGGAGTGGAGTATCGAAGGAAGCGGACCGGATCGGGTGTTCCAGTGATACTGCTGTCCTGTGAAGTGAGACTCACCACTTGTAGCAGGTAACCCGTAGATGGGAAGGGGTTATTTTGGGATTCTGCTACAAGGGGGTGGGGGTGTGCAGAACCGGAGTGGAAGCGGAGAGAGGGGGCGATTGTGTGTAAGCCACACTTGGGTTTTTTTTTGCTTTCTGTTATGTTGCAGCTGAACCAACATGGACACGGCAGAGCTGATGAAATGGATGATGGACAGATTCCGGCAACAGCAAGAGATGTCAGCCCAGGCCCAGGAAAGAACTGCAGAGATGCTGAGGGCCCAACAGAAACCGCTGTTGAACATGCTAGGCGCCTGGATCGGCGAGCAGAAACAGACGACAGATGCCTTGAGGACTGTGTCAGGTTCTCTAGGAACAGTATCTGGACTGGGAACCCTAGGGAAGGGGGTATTATCTCTGGGACAGTTGTCAAAAGATGATGATGTGGATGATTATCTTGAAGTATTTGAACGTATTGCTCTCATAAGTAGTTGGCCGAAAGACCAATGGGCCATAAGATTAGCAACATCCCTCACGGGAGAGGCTCTCGTGGCCTACCGAGCTATGCCCAATGATCTTGCCTCCAACTACGAGGAAGCGAAAAAGGCCATAAGAGACCGGATGGGCTTAACTCCAGTGCTCTATCGCCACCTTTTGCGGGCTTGCAAATTGAAGCCAGGCGAAACACCACAGGCCTTATGCCACCGAATTAAAACGCTTGTGTATAAATGGTTAACTCCAGAGGGAAAGAGTGTTGATACAATTCTGGATAATATTGTTCTGGAGCAATTTGTAGATGCTGTACCAGGGGAATTACAATCTTTCCTAATTCTGCAGGACTGCAGAAACACAAAGGATGCCATTTCCTTGGCCGAGCGTTTTCTAGAAGCTGGAGCAGTCGGCCAGAGGAAGGTGGGTGTTTCGGGTCCAGCAGTCCTGGGGATTTCGGAAAGGAAAGATAAGGTAATGCTGGGGGAATGTGTGCAAAGGAGACCCCCAGGGAAAGCTGGTTGGGAACAGCAGAAATGTTTCTCTTGCGGAGAAAAAGGCCATGTAAAGAGAGATTGCAGAGCAAAGGTAGTGCTAGTGACCACCCAATCCAAGGAGGTTGGGGAGGGATTTCTACTAGGTGTCGAGGTGGACAATATCCCGGTCGACGCCCTTTTAGACTCAGGGGCCGACCAATTGATGATTTCTGAAAGGTTATGGAGGGATATTGAAGCTCAGGGTGAAGGTTCTGTAAACCAAGCTGAAGGGAAAATAAAGATAAGGTGTGTGCACGGCGCTGCTTCATCGTATCCAGTGCACACAGTCACAGTAGGGGAGGAGGAGCCTAGTGGTTGGGGCAAGGTACTTCAGGCCGGAAGGTCGGGGGTTCAAATCCCACTAGAGGACAGCAACCTTGGGCCGGAAGGACTGGGATTTCTAGTCCCACTGATGCTCCTTGTGGTCTTGGGCAAGCCACTTAACCCTCCATTGCCCATGTTCTCTGTAAGTATTAGTATATGTGTCTTATATCCCCGCATGTTAAATGTATCCCCCAATTGTGTTGTGACCGCTTTGATTGAAGGATAAGGCGGTATACAAAAACTATCTAAATAAATAAATAAAATAAAAAATAAAATACAGTAACAGGCCTAGGCTTAAGAAAGAAAATTCCTGTGGCAGTAGTACCCAGACTACCACATTCCTTAGTTTTAGGAAAGGATTGGCCACGGTTCAGGAAGGGCCTAGTTAAAGGGTTGACGTCCACTATAGCTGATGCAGGAACCTTAAGCCCAGAAAAAACAGAAAAGGAACCCTTAAGAGGGGGAATAAAGGAGAAACAGGTGACATCCTCTCAGAAGGGAAAAACTAGGTTGAGGATAATGCCTGCCCCTTTGTTTGAAGTCCGACAGGGAAAGATAGGTACTGAAACAACCCCGAAGCACGGCCCTGCCACTAAGACGAAATTTCTGTTGAAATGTTGTCATCTTACCCCAAATGCTCAGATTCCCAAGCGAGCCTCCGAGCAAGCGGCAGGCTATGATCTTTATAGCGCCAAGGATACTTTTATCCCGCGGCAGGGGAGAGCATTGGTAGAAACGGGTATACAGTTGGATGCTATGGACGGATGCTATGGTCGGATGCTATGGACGGATCGCTCCACGGTCCAGTATAGCAGTGAAAGACTGTATTGATGTAGGTGTCGAGGTGGTAGACCCCGATTTTAGAGGAGCTATAAAGGTCTTGTTATTGAACTTTTCTAAAAAGGATTTTAGGGTTACCACTGGGGACAGGATAGCACAGCTCATTCTTGAGAGGGTTGGGTTTCCGCCCGTAGAAGAAGTTACAGAGCTGAGCACTACGATAAGGGGGTTGAGTGGATTTGGATCCACAGGACAGGCCATAATGACAGGTTTGACAGCCACTAGTGAAGAGGAAAAGGTGGACGTGGACCTTGGTCCTCAGTTGGCTGAGTGCAAGACCAAGCCACTGCCCAGGGTAGGGGAGAAGCTCTCTTGGTATCAGCAGCAAGCCCTGCTGAAAATAATAGAGACGTTTCTGGATGTTTTAACCCATATGCCCGGAGGGATTAGGTTTGTGGCCCAGGAAAGAGCGAACCTTCGAGGAGAAATGGTCCGGCAAAGGTCGTATGGATTACCGGTAACTAAGCGGAAGGAGGTAATCCGACAGGTACGGGAGCAATGGGTGAAGCCCAACAGGGAGGAGGGTGAGAGACCCAAGTTTCAAAGAGATTGGAGGGGGCACTGGCCACGTACATCCCAGGTAGTAGAAGGGAGTAGGATAGCTGGTCAAGCACACCAGGAAAGGTATTGTGACCGTGGTACCAGACCTCACCACTGGGAGGTGGGTGAAAAGGTCATTGTAATGGTGCCCGGGAGAAACCCGAAATTTGAGAAAATGTGGGAAGGACCCTACAAGATTGTCAAGCAGGAAGGCCCAGTCGCCTACAGGGTGAAATCTTGGAAGGCGAAACGGAAACTTTTTCATAGAAAGATGCTACGGCCTTGGAACGAGCATGTAGCCTTAACTCGTTGGGCTGCAGAAAGGGATATCACTGATAGCTACCATGCCCAAGATAGGATTCCGTGCTGTGCTGGAAAGGGCCAGCCAGCCCGGAATATCTTAAGAGGGGGGTTATGTGATGGCGCAGCTGGGTTAAACGCTAGTGAAAGGAGGAGAAACCACTCTTTTTTCCCTGTAGCCAAGAGCAGTGCAGGAAGGGAAAGGGTTAAACCTTCAACTTATGAAAAAAACTCCATGCACAGAGAGCAGGAGAGAGAGCCACACCTCAGCTCCATGGCAACTAGGGGAGCTGACGTGAGAGGCAGGGGGGCAGAGCCAAAGCCCATAGGACAGCCCCAAACATTTAGGCAGGAGGAAACAGTTAGGAGACACGCTGAAGCACATGCTAGGAGGGACGGTGAAAGGAGTTCTGAGAGGAGCTGTGAAAGGAAGTCTGAGGGGATGTCTGAGAGGAACCGAGAAGGGAAGTGTGAGGAAGAGAGAAGAAGGAATAGTCCTCAGGAGAAAAGACTGGAAACTTGGTACAAAGGCCAGAGGAATTCTTCTCAGGAGTCTTCCATTGAAGCTGTTGTAAAAGGTGGGAAATTAAGCAGGAAGAAAGCTCCATTTGAAAGGCTGCACAGACACTCTGATTGCAGGCAGCGTGTGTGTAGCTCCAGTTCAGAGAGAAGCACAGCTGACAGGGAGCAAGTTGTTGATTGGAAGCTCTGGAGACAGGAGTCAGAGTCAGACCCTGTTGAGAAGCTTAACGGCAGAGAGCAGAGGAAGCAGTCTGGGGACAAGAGGTTGCCTGTAAGCCTACCAGAAAGGGTAAGGAAGGCCAGGAAAAAGGTGAGCCCTTTTGAATCCATTAAGTCAGTGCTAAAGGAGACTGGTGTCCTAGGTTCCTCCCCCATACCTCAGAGTAAAGAAGAGTCCCGTTGGAAACAGATTAAAGCTTTATTAGAGCAGTGGAAGCCTGCTCAGGAGAAGCCTGTAATTGAACAAACATATCAGATTCAGAGGGAGAGCCCATGCAGATTGAAGAAACTGTTATTGGAAGCGAGGGTTCTGATATGGAAACAGATTGTGCATTTTGCCAGCGAGGGTAAAAGCTGTAAAATGTTAGGCTAATAGTAAGTGCTGGAAGAAGCCTGAGATTGTGCTGGTGGGATTTTACAAGGGAAGAGGCAGAGAGCTGCCGAAGTGTAAAAGCCAGGCCCAATTAGGCAACCGTGGAAGAAAAGAGCATTACTGTTTTATGGTTTGTTTTAAGAAAGCATTTGTTGCTGGAGGAGAAAGCAGTGAATGTTTTATAACAGAAAGAAGCTTGAAGAAAGTGCTTTGAAAGAAACATGCCTGTATGTCTAACAGGTGAATAATGCTGTATCAGTTAAAGACACTTTGGTTTGGAGAAGAATCCTTTATTTCTGTTTATTGGGATAGTAGATAGTGTGATACCGCAAGCCCTCTGGTGCAAGAAAGGAAACTTTTAAATCTTGAAAAAAACAGGATTTGCCTGCAATTACGAGAAGGGACACATAGAGGGAGCAGGAGAACAAACCTGAAAGTGGAAGAACCACACCTCTATGGGCAGGACTCAGAAGCAGCTGCTCTGGATTTAAGTAGGAACAGAGCACTGCAAGAGGGAGAGCCAAGAGAGAGAGAACCGAGAGAGCCAAGAGAGGCAAAGGTGCCAGGAAGGCAGTCAAGAGAGCCAGAAAGGCAACAGAGAAACCCCGAAGGGAAGAACCCAGAGGAGAAGCACAGGAGGAGGCAAGGAGCTTGGCAGAGACCTTCATGTGGAGAACAGGAGGCAGTGCCAAGGGAAGCTCCAGAGGCCAGACTCAGAGACCGAGGTGAGGTCACTGACAAACCCAGCAGAGCTAATGGAAAGGAAGCTACTGGGAGAGCAGGCCTAGAGAAAGGCCATACACAACTTCAAGGGGCAGTATCACGGACTGCAGCCAAGGAAGGAAGTGCTTATCCCTCCGGTTGGAGAAGAAACCTTCAAGAGAAAAAAGGTACTTTTAAAAGCTTTTACAAAAGTAACTTGAAAGATAAAGGAAAAGTTCATAGCCTTGAGAGAAAGGATATACCTGGAGCACAAAACTCTCAGACTAGGCCTCAAGCCTTTTTCAAGAAGCCTAGAGAGGAACAAAGGGCTAGTTTTTATCTGGACAATAAGGACTGTTTTAAACCAGATATAACTGATAAGTTTTACAGGAAAAAGTTTAATGTTGCCAGAGAATGGAAGGAGCAAACTTTTAGTCCTGAAACAACAGCAAGCCCAGGGAGATATACTAGACCTAAAAGCCGACGCCCCAAACTCCCAAGCCAGCACTGGGATACAGTATGGCATGCTTTTAGGAAACCAGGTTTTAATATCCAAGAGATCTCAGAGACCTCAGTTTCAGATCCCATAGACATGGAATGGCTGCCAGGGGAATCTGAGAGCACTGAAGATATAGAACCAATGGAATGTGACTTTTGCACAAGAAGATATCTTTAAGTAAAAGGCAAATAAATCTAAAGTGTGCAAACTGTACTGGAAAGTTTATGCTTTAAGTTGGTGAAGGAACCATGTTATTTTGAGTGTTTTGCTGACTCACGTTTTGATGCAACTGAATTTATGTTCTGTTACTCATTACCTCATATTTTGAATTTCTTCATGCGAAAAGGGGAAATAAAAGCCTTTTTGTACCCTACACTTGGCAAGAGTTACTTTTTAGGTTGTTGACCCTGAGGCTGACAATGTGACCTGCTATCCCATTGACCCTCACAACAGATCAACCCTGAACCTTTTAATTCTTATGCGCTCCCCAGCCCCTGTGGAACCACTACGCCGCCACTAGAGGGGGCTGCGGGGGACATAAGTGGCGTAGTTTCACGGATTTTTGGGGTACTCTTGAGTGTACAGAGCAACGTGGGCAACTACTCAAAAGAGAAATAGAAGCTCTTTTCTTTTTGAAAAAAAAAAAAAAAAAAAAAAAAACTGCAAGTAAAACCCGGACTGACCTGTATTAGAATCCGGATCGGAAGAGGAAAACCAGGAGACCGGAGCAGTTGCTAGAAAGTGGACCGGAGTTAAAAACCAGGAGTGGAGTCCTAGGAATCCGGACCGGAGTGGAAATAAGAAAAAAAAAAAAAGGAGGAAAATCCTAAAGGTGAAAGATCATCTGGCGAATCCAGGAGCGGTGGAGCAACCCCTGGACGACCGCACTACATTCCCCAAAAGCTGATGCAACACTAAAGCAAGGTAAGGCGTAGATAACCCTACCTAGTGTTGGACACCTGGGGAAGTTGAAAGAAAAAATATAGAGGGTCTGAAAAATATATTTTGTGAAGAGCCGCACTTGGGTTTTTTTTTCTCTTTCTGTTTTTTTAACAGGTACAATGGAGCCCAAGGAGCTGTGTGCCTGGATGGCACACCAGTTCACCAAACAGGCTGAGCTGGCGCAACAGAGCCAGGAGCAGGCGCTAAAGGCGATGCAGGAGCAGCAGACGCCTGTCATAGAAACAATGAGCGCATGGCTGGCGCAACAGCGAGAGGAGCTGGCTCAAAGCAGGAAAGAAGGAACATCACTCGTCGGACGGGTAAACCCTGAACTTGGACATTGGTCTTGTTCGGACTTAATGATAGGGAAGCTCAGTCCAAGTGACGATATTGATGACTTTCTAGACACTTTCGCTAGGATTGCGAATTCGGCTAAGTGGCCTGAGGAGCAGTGGGCCATACGCCTAGCGGCATCACTTACAGGTGAAGCGCTGGCGGCCTACAGGTCCATGCCCCCAGAGCTCGCAAATTCATATCAGGATGTAGTAAACGCAATTAGAGATCGTGTTGGTCTTACGCCGGTGGCGTACAATAAAATGTTTAGAGCTGCTATGCTTAAGGTAGATGAAACACCTAAGGCATTAGGCCACAGGTTGCGTAGTCTTGCTTACAAGTGGCTACAACCTGAAAGGAGAAGTATAAATACGCTCATGGATGCGATAATTTTAGAGCAGTATATGAATGCACTACCTAACAGGGCACAGAATTTTCTGATGCTCCAAAATTGTAGCAATACCACTGAAGCTATTGTGCTTACTGAAAGATACTTAGAGGCTGAAAAGGTGACACAGCCTAGTGTAAGTCCACGAAGTGCCATGGGATTGGAGGCACAAGGGAAGGGAAGTCCCTCACGTCCTCCAGCTGGTAGGTGGCAGAGTTATAAACCCCTGGAGAAAGTGAATACAAAAAAATGTTTTGCGTGTGGAAAAAAAGGACATGTACAGTATGAATGTCATGCGAGAACAGCCTTGGTAGGAGAGTCACCAAGAATAGTGCATGATGGGTTTCTTGTCAATGTAAAAATACATGGCATAAGTGTACGAGCATTGTTAGATTCTGGAGCTGACCAGACTATGCTTTCAAAAAGGTTATGGTCGACCATCCAGGATCATGGACTGTCGGTCCCAGAATCACCCGAGGGGTATGTCAAGATTAAGTGTGTACATGGAGCAGCTACCCGCTACCCCATTTATAAGTTGTGGATAAAGGGGATGGGTATTGTGAAAGAGATGCCAATGGCAGTGGTGCCAAGATTACCGCAGGATTTAGTCCTGGGCCGAGATTGGCCTCAATTTAGAAAAACTTTGAAGAAAGAATGTTTACCTCAAGATAAACCAGATTCCACTGGCAGGCCACTCGACTTTATTAAAAACTCCACAGTACAGCGGAGCAGCCTGGCTGCTGCGACGGATATCACGATCCCTAGCCCGCTGTGGGAGAAACCCCCAAAGACCGTTGTAAAGGATCGGTCACAGCCGCTCAAAAAGTTTGTGCTTCGCTACTGCAAGACATCCGCAAGAGCGCAGACACCTCAAAGAGCATCAGCACAAGCGGCAGGCTATGACCTCCATAGCGCCGTGGATATGATCATACCGAAGCGAGGGAGAACATTAGTGACCACGGACTTACAAATTGAACTGCCACCTGGATGTTATGGAAGAATAGCCCCGAGGTCCGGACTGGCCGCCAAACACAACATTGATGTAACTGCAGGAGTCGTGGACCCTGATTATAGGGGTGTCCTAAAGGTCCTCTTATGCAATTGTTCAGAGAAGGACTACGAGGTTCAAGTCGGCGACAGAGTGGCACAGCTCATTTGTGAGCGGGTAGGATTTCCTGATCTGGAGGAAGTCCCGATGTTAAATCCCACAAGCCGAGGAGTGGGAGGTTTTGGTTCGACGGGGAGAGCAGAAGTAGAAAATTTAATGGCCATAGGCGCTGATCCACCCGAGGAAGAATTGGGCCCTCGTCTGGAGGATTGTAAAGAAGACTCTACCCCAAAGCTAGGAGAAGAACTCTCGATAGAACAAAAGGAAGATTTGACCCGATTGTTAAATAAATACAAAGATGTCTTAACGCCAATGCCTGGAGAGACCTCGTTGGTGGCGCACGAGATCCAGACTCCTCCTGGTAAAATTATCCGGCAGCATCCATACCGACTGCCGGAGGCGAAAAAGCAGGAGGTCATTAATCAGGTGCAAGAAATGTTACAGATGGAGATAATAGAAGAGTCACACAGTCCCTGGTGCAGCCCGGTGGTGTTAGTACCAAAGCCAGATGGATCTATGCGTTTTTGCATAGACTTTCGGCAAGTCAACGCGATTTCAACTTTCGACGCGTACCCGATGCCGCGTATAGAGGAGCTATTAGATCGGCTCGGGCAAGCAAAATACCTGACGACATTGGACATGACCAAAGGATATTGGCAGGTCCCTTTAACGCGAGATGCCAAGCCGAAAACTGCCTTTAGTACACCCTTGGGGCTCTACCAGTTTAGGAGAATGCCTTTTGGCTTGCATGGGGCAGCCGCCACATGCCAACGCCTAATGGATGTGATTCTTCGACCGTATCAGAATTTTGCGACCGCATATATGGATGATGTGGTGATCCACAGCGCCACGTGGACAGAACACCTCCAGCAGATAGGCACCATATTAGAGGCTATGAGGAGAGCGGGCCTCACTCTTAATCCTAAGAAATGCACGTTCGCAGCGGAGGAGGTCAAGTACCTGGGTCATCTAGTAGGTCGGGGAACCGTACGGCCACTATTGGATAAAGTTGAATGTGTCAGGAACTTCCCGGTTCCTCAGAATAAGAAGCAGCTGAGAAGTTTCCTCGGACTCATAGGGTATTATCGTCGGTTCATACCGCATTTTGCCGAGGAGAGCAACATCTTTACAGAGATGCTTAGAAAAAATGCCCCGAATATAGTACGATGGACGCCCGAAGCAGAAGCTGCTTTCCAAAGATTGAAAGGGAAGTTGTGCCAGGCCCCCGTTCTACGCGGGGTAGATTTCCAGCAAACGTTCCTACTTCAAACTGATGCCTCAGAAACCGGGCTGGGTGCCGTTTTATCCCAGGTACAAGAAGGAGCAGAACATCCCATTCTGTTCCTTAGCAGAAAGCTCTCATTAGCGGAAAGAAAATATGCCACCATTGAACGCGAATGCCTCGCTATCAAGTGGGCCATTGAGGCATTAAAATTTTACCTTACCGGGAGGAAGTTTGTCCTCATTACAGACCATGCCCCCCTGAAATGGCTGCATACAATGAGGAACGAAAATGCCAGGTTAACCCGGTGGTATATGGCTTTACAACCTTATGACTTTCGTGTTGAGCATAGAGCTGGGAAGCTACATTGTAACGCAGACACCATGTCTCGGATTACGTGCTGCGGTGAAGAGCTTCCCCCAGCCCGTAATATTTTGAGAAGGGGGATATGTGATACCGCAAGCCCTCTGGTGCAAGAAAGGAAACTTTTAAATCTTGTAAAAAACAGGATTTGCCTGCAATTACGAGAAGGGACACATAGAGGGAGCAGGAGAACAAACCTGAAAGTGGAAGAACCACACCTCTATGGGCAGGACTCAGAAGCAGCTGCTCTGGATTTAAGTAGGAACAGAGCACTGCAAGAGGGAGAGCCAAGAGAGAGAGAACCGAGAGAGCCAAGAGAGGCAAAGGTGCCAGGAAGGCAGTCAAGAGAGCCAGAAAGGCAACAGAGAAACCCCGAAGGGAAGAACCCAGAGGAGAAGCACAGGAGGAGGCAAGGAGCTTGGCAGAGACCTTCATGTGGAGAACAGGAGGCAGTGCCAAGGGAAGCTCCAGAGGCCAGACTCAGAGACCGAGGTGAGGTCACTGACAAACCCAGCAGAGCTAAAGGAAAGGAAGCTACTGGGAGAGCAGGCCTAGAGAAAGGCCATACACAACTTCAAGGGGCAGTATCACGGACTGCAGCCAAGGAAGGAAGTGCTTATCCCTCCGGTTGGAGAAGAACCTTCAAGAGAAAAAAGGTACTTTTAAAAGCTTTTACAAAAGTAACTTGAAAGATAAAGGAAAAGTTCATAGCCTTGAGAGAAAGGATATACCTGGAGCACAAAACTCTCAGACTAGGCCTCAAGCCTTTTTCAAGAAGCCTAGAGAGGAACAAAGGGCTAGTTTTTATCTGGACAATAAGGACTGTTTTAAACCAGATATAACTGATAAGTTTTACAGGAAAAAGTTTAATGTTGCCAGAGAATGGAAGGAGCAAACTTTTAGTCCTGAAACAACAGCAAGCCCAGGGAGATATACTAGACCTAAAAGCCGACGCCCCAAACTCCCAAGCCAGCACTGGGATACAGTATGGCATGCTTTTAGGAAACCAGGTTTTAATATCCAAGAGATCTCAGAGACCTCAGTTTCAGATCCCATAGACATGGAATGGCTGCCAGGGGAATCTGAGAGCACTGAAGATATAGAACCAATGGAATGTGACTTTTGCACAAGAAGATATCTTTAAGTAAAAGGCAAATAAATCTAAAGTGTGCAAACTGTACTGGAAAGTTTATGCTTTAAGTTGGTGAAGGAACCATGTTATTTTGAGTGTTTTGCTGACTCACGTTTTGATGCAACTGAATTTATGTTCTGTTACTCATTACCTCATATTTTGAATTTCTTCATGCGAAAAGGGGAAATAAAAGCCTTTTTGTACCCTACACTTGGCAAGAGTTACTTTTTAGGTTGTTGACCCTGAGGCTGATAATGTGACCTGCTATCCCATTGACCCTCACAACAGATCAACCCTGAACCTTTTAATTCTTATGCGCTCCCCAGCCCCTGTGGAACCACTACGCCGCCACTAGAGGGGGCTGCGGGGGACAATAGACACTTGTGCAACAATAACAATAACAATAAAACTTATTGTTAACCCAATTCCTTGCTGACTCCGTCTTTGCCACAACTACAAGGGAACAGAGACCGCAGCACTTAAAAAGGATAAAATAAATATGTGGTCCATCCATTCCCACTAGGCAACCGCCTATACCAAGGGGTGGACGCGACACTATGTAAGTACAATATGGGATGTCCAAATCAGAATGTCCAAAATTCCATGAGAGGGGCAGCAGTGAAAGTGGGTACGTGTGTTTTCTAAAACTGGCCAGTCTCCACCCTAAAAAATAAACATCACCATCAGATAGATTTGGCATGGAGACAAGCAGAACAACACATGTAAGTTTCGAGAAAATTTTGGAAACTTGTCCAATGACTGCTGCAGACCCAGCAACATAGACATGTCATGATGATATCCAGAACAGGCATCAGCACGGAAGCCAAGAAAAAAGTCTGTTTATTTACCTGCATGCTTTTTTGGAGTGACAAAAATTACTAGGAAAGTGATAGGGCTTTCTTCTCTTCTCTGCCCAGGTCTTTGGTTGTTGAAAAGAGAACTTTGCAGATACCTATGCATGCTCAGGGGCAGGTATAGATGTGGATGTGTCTGCCACCAAGTTTGAATATGGAGCACCATTCTACAGTTGGGCACACATATGTGTCATTCGGGGAACACTCCGAGCATGCCTCTCGCATGCTCCTGTGCAGCACAGACCAGATCACACAAGACAAGGGTAAACGTGGGACATTCTAAAATGTCTCTTTGGACACTGATGTGCTTTGCACATCTGAATGGGCATTTTTAGACATGGGAATCATGAATAATGCTTCTAAAATTACCCCCTATTGTCAGCTCTTTTTAGTTATTAGCTCTCCAGTGCTGGACCAACTATCCCCTTCTTGACTGATCTTTACAATGGCTATTCCTTCCACTATGGGATCCTCTTCCACACAGATGCTCTCCATATGGAATCTTTTACCACTGAAGCTTTTCCTCTGCAATCAAGTTTCAGTTTGGTACATTATCACTCCTCCTTTGGTCCATTGTCCCAGCTTCTGAGTTTATTTTTGTTTTGTAGTCAGTCCAGTGGGTAGAACTCTGACTTGTTGCATGCACTTCATAAAGGACATTAACTTAAATCTTAAGGGAGGTATCTTACAAAATAAAGTAAATAGACTCAAACTGCAGGTTATAAGAAATGCATTGCTTCTCTCAACAAGCAAAGACAAATCCACACTGCCACCTAGGAATCTCTAGCTTACATAGGTTTAGGCAGAACCATTGAGCAATAATAGCAAAATGGTTTACACTTCCTCACTACACAAAGGTGTTATGACTCAGCTGACAGAAGCATATTGGGCTTGTGAAGACCTGAAAGAGATCCTTATACACCTGCTATAAATAACACATGGACAAAGGTGTTGTATGGTGCTGCACTTTGGCATTTGAGCCTGTGGTAAATCAGTCTTCAGACATAAGAATTCCTCTTCTCTGCCCTTGTTTATCCTTTTTTTTTTCATTCCATACCACCATCTCATTCTCTCTACTCCTCTTTGCCGCCTTTCTCTTCTCCCTTTCTTTCTCCATTTCCATTCTCATGGCATTTCCGTCTTGCTCTCTACCTTTGGGATCCTTACTAAAACTGTTTGCCAGTATGCTGTTATACCTCTGCTCATCATCATGGCCACTGCCTTGACCTTGTCTTTTTCTCCAGCTGTTCACCTTTAAACTTCTTTACCTCTGTTCTTCCCCTGTCTGACCATCATATGTTAACTTGCACACCCAACAACATTCCTCTATATTATCACCAAATAGCCATCAATATATTTAGGAATCTTCAGTCTACTGACCTTTGCACTTTCCACCATTGTCTTATCCCTTATCCACAGGGAGAACTCTTTTGTCAATTGGTAATGGAACTCACATGAGAAGTGGGCATTCTGGACGTGATGCTAATGAACGGGGAGAGGATTTCTGATGTTATAGTGGGTGACCATCTGGCATCCAGTGATCACTAGCATAGCTGAATATTAGGATTTCGGTTAATATGATCCATTCAAAAGTGAAGGTCCTAGACTGCGGGAGCACTAACTATTTCAAGGTGGGAGTGCACCTTAAGGATTTGTTCACCGATTGAAACATCTGTGGAAAGTAGAAAAGCAGTGAGCAAAACCGAAAGGAGATATTTTAAGGGTAAGAAACCTTTCAACTAAAAAGAAAATGAGTCTACAATGGTTCTTAGAAGTATCTGAAAAGATAAGGAAAAGAAGTAAGCTTTTATAAACTATAAAAGATTACAGAAAGAGGAAGACAAGCACTGATATCTAGAATAGCTAAGAGAAGATGGAAATGGTCAGGAAAGCAAAAATGCAAATGGAAGAGAAATATACAGTACAGTAAGGGGGACAAGACGTTTTGATATGTTAGTGACAGGAAGCAGCATAGAAGTAGTATTGTTAAAGTCCAGGGTGAATTGGACGAATATGTAGAAGATGAGGAGGATAAAGTGGAATTTGTTACCAAATATTTCTGCAATATTTTCACAGATCAATGGTCAGGAGTAGAACCTTAGAAAACAGACACAAATAGGAATAGAAGTGAAGAAGATTTTGAATGATTTACAGAATACTATGTTTGCAAGAAGCTAGTTAAACTAAAAGTAAATAAGATGATGGGACCAGATTAGATACATTCAAGGGTATTGAAGGAACTTAAGGAAATTCTGGCAACTCTACTCTCAGGCCCTTTTCAATTCTTTTTTAGAGTCTTGAATGGTCCTGGGAGATGGGAGAAAGGTGGATGTGGTGCATCTCCACAAAAATGGAAGTAAGAAAGAGGTTGGGAACTATAGTCCAGTTAGTCTGACCTCTGTGATAAGTAAATTAATGGGAATTCTGCTAAAAGAGGATAGATCACTTTTTGGAATCCAATGGATTGCAGGATGCAAGACATCATGCAAGAAGTAAGTCTCGCTGGATAAATCAGACCAATTTCTTTGAATAGAAACCAGAGAACTGGATTGAGGGGGAGCACCAGTTCAGTAGGAGGTAACAAAGGGTAGTTGTAAATGGAGTTCACTCTGAGGATAAGGACATTAGCAGTGGTGTGATGCATGGAACAGCATCTGATCTGGTTCTTTTATAACATTTTTGCATGTGATATTGCAGAAGGGCTGTTGGGTAATGATACCAAAATTTTCAATAGGGTAAATACCCTGGAAGATGTGGATAATATGAAGAGGAATCTAACATTCTAGACTAGTCTAGAATTTGTCAGCTAAGGATTAATGCTAGAAACTGCAGAGTCATGCATTCGGACTGCAAAAATCTCAAGGAGTAGTACAGTACAGAATGGGCGTAGTTTGATTTTTTAATTTGGGGGCAAAAGGTGGGGTGACATATTTGAATATTCACTTGCATTTTGCATATCAATTCCATAGTCATTATGGTTATCTTAAAAAAAGAACACTAGATGGATAGGAAGCCAGTATATCAAACAGATGAGGGATAAGCTAGCACCTCCAGATACTCAACTTAAAGAGCAAGCAGCAGTTCTCATTTAGTAACTTTGCTAAAAGAAAATGGAAGGCAACATATTCCTAGGCTATAAAACTAAAATACTGAAAAAAATGGAGCTATTTAATTATTTAGTCCAACACTCTGAGATAAAAAAAATACTGACACTTGTAAATATATACTCTGCAAAAAAATAAAGACGTAAGGTGCTCACACGCTAAAGGATGAAAAGAAAGAGAACCACGGCACAGTTATAAAACTAGTTAAAAAATTATAACTACATTTATTTTGGTGTTAGAAACTGTACTATGGTAATTTTCTTTTTGAACATCTATTCTGGGTCCAACAAAACCCCTCCTCCAACAGTAGATGCATATCAGAACCAGGACATTTCACCACAGAAACCAACATACAAAAAAAATAATTGATTTGGGTATCATCTCATTAACAACCTCTCCAATACCAGGCAGATTATGAACTAAGGCAAAACCATACAAAAGTCACTTGAAACCAATAAAACAAATCTACCACATCATAACAATACCAGCTTCCAAAATTAATACTCAGAAAAGAGCAGCATCATAAATATTGCAGTGGACCTTAGAACATCCTTACACCTATTTGGAAAACTGAACAAGCCAGATTACTTCAGATCCTACACAGAACACATGGAGGTACAGTGCCTTGCTTAAGTATTGATCTCCTTGGTTTTTGTCCTGTTTTGTCACATTATGTACAACCTGGAATGAAAATGGAGGTTTAACTGGATGTTAGGTAATCAACCTAACAATATAGCCCAAATTGGTAAAGTGGAATGACAATAATATACCTTGTATATATTAAAATAAAAACAAGTAAAAACTGAAAAGTTGTGAGTGCATATGTATTCATCCCTTTTGCTATGAAACCCCTAGATAAGATCTGGCCCAACCAATTAACCTCAGAAGTAACATAATTAGTTGATTAGGGTCCACCTATTTGCAGTCATAAGTCACATGATCTGTCACATGATGCCTGTATAAATATACCTGTTCTGAAAGGCCCCTGACTCTGCAACACCACTAAGCAAGCAACATGAAGACAAAGGAGAACTCCAAACAGGTCAGAGACAAAGTTGTGAAGTAGTATAGATCAGGGTTGCATTATAAAAAAAATATCCCAAATTCAGAATATCCCACGGCGCACCATTAAATGCATTATAACAAATTAGAAAGAATATGGCACCACTACAAACCTGACAAGAGAAGGCCGCCCACCAAAACTCACAGACCGGGCAAGGAGGGCATTAATCAGAGATGCTACAAAGACACCAAGGATAACACAGAGTGGGGCTTATGGAAGAGTGGCCAGAAAAAAAGTGATTGCTTAAAGAAAGAAAGAAGAAAACAAGCTTGGAGTTTGCACAACAGCATGTGGCAACCCACCAAATACATCGAAAAGGTTCTCTGGTCAGATGAGATGAAAATTGATCTTTTTGGCTATCATGTGAAACGCCATGTGTGGCGCAAACCCAACACTTCCTATCACCCCAAGAACACCATTACCACAGTGAAACATAGTGGTGGCAACATCGTGCTGTGGGGATGTTTTTCATTGAGAGGGACAGGAAAACTGGTCAGGATTAAAGGAATGTTGGATGGCATAAATATACGGCAATTCTTGAGGAAAACCTATTTTAGTCTGCCATAGAACTGAGACTGGGACGAAGGTTCATCTTCATGCAGGACAATGACCCTAAACATACTGTTAAAGTTGATTTAAAGGGAAACATTTAAATGTCTTGGAATGGCCTAGTCAAAGCCCAGATCTCAATCCAATTGAGAATCTGTGGCATTACTTGAAGATTGCTGTTCAGCAACATAACCCTTCTAACTTGAAGGAGCTGGAGCAGTTTTGCCTTAAGGAACGATGAAAATCCCAGTGGCTATATGTGCTAAGCCAGTAGATACAAACCTCAAGAGACTTGCAGCTATAATAGCAGCAAAAGGTGGCTCTACAACATATTGATTTTGGGGGGTGAATACATATGCACACTCCTGCTTTCAGGTTTTTTTTTTGCCTTAATTACTGCTTGTGTCACAATAAAGGATATTTTGTACCTTCAAAGTCATAGGCATGTTTTGTATATCACATGGTGCTAACCCCCAAAACTCCATTTTAATTCCAGGTTGTAATGCGACAAAACAGGACAAACACAGAGGGGATGAATACTTTTGCAATGCACTGTATGTTTACTAAATCAAGCTAATGGTTAACCCGGGCTATCTGCAACTAAGTTCCATATTACATATAGGCCAATGCAGAATGCCAGCACTGAAGTCGCATGCTATGAATTCTGTACGCCTCTTTTCAGCGCACCAGTTCTTAATCTCTCTCTCTTTTTATAGCCCTCTCACTCCATCTCTTTCCTTCCCCTGTTACTTACGTATTTCATAGCTTTTAACTAACACTTCCCTTTTTCTCTGTCTCTTTTCAACCCTCCCTGTGTTCAACATTTATCCCCTTCTCTTCTGCCCTGTCTTATTTATTTATTTAACAACTTTTATATGCCGTATTTCCTAAGGTCAATAAGGTTTACTGAGAACAATTTAAATTAACTTTACATAGAACTGGAAAAAATATGCAGCAATATTTAACAATAGATGAAAAAGGTATATACATAGAGCATTGGTAGTTAAGGCGCATAACAAATAAGGAACAGGAGGGAGATTGATAACAAAATATACAGTATAGAACTTTTTACAGTCTGAGTGATCAACATTGTCTCATGTGGATTACGTGTAAGTGCCTTGCGAAAATATTCATCTCCTTGGTTTTTGTCCTGCTTCGTCACATTACGTACAACCTGGAATGAAAATGGAGGTTCATTTGGCTGTTAGGTAATGGACCTAACAATATAGTCCACATTGGTGAAGTGGAATAATAATAAAATACCTTGTATATATCAAAAAACAAGTAAAAACTGAAAAGTTGTGAGTGCACATATATTCATCCCTTTTGCTATGAAACCCCTAAATAAGATATGGCTCATCCAAATAACATCAGAAGACACATAATTAGATGATTAGGGTTCACTTGTCTGCAACTAGTGTCACATGATGCCTCTATAAATATACCTGTTCTGAAAGGTCCCTATACTCTGCAACACCACTAAGCAAGCAACATGAAGACCAAGGAGCACTCCAAACAGGTCAAGGACAAAGTTGGAGAAGTATAAATCAGTGTTCAGTTATAAAAAACATCCCAAATTCTGAATATCTCCATCTGAACCTGGACAAAACTCAAGCCATTTGGTTCACGTTTGGTAGCCCCTTACCTCTCTTTCCTCTTCCTCTATCACTTTGGTTCCCTCTCTGCATTACTTGAGTGTTACCTTGGACTCTGCTCTATTATTCCATGACCATCTATCATCCATAATTCGCCATTCCTTCTGCTCCCTCTGCCAGATCTGCACCATCCGTCCTTTCCTCCCCACTCCCTCCTTGATTACCCTTCTCCTTTCCCTAGTTATGAGCAGAATTGATTATTGTAACATTGCCTTGGCCGGTCTCCCCCATACCAACTATGAAGATTCCAACTGTTACAAAATACTGCAGCCCATCTCATCACGCATGCATCCCGTACTGACCATGTCACCCCACTTCTTATTCACCTCCACTGGCTCCCCATCATCTACCGCATCCAGTACAAAGTTTTAATTCTCGTTCATAACGTTATCCATTCTGGCTCCCCTCAAGACCTCTCCAATCTGGTTCATCTCCAAGTCCTCCACTGCTCACTTCATCACATTCACATGAACTGTATTGTATGTTCCTTCTCCCTCCTTTGCTTGCACACCTGGAATCAACCAGAAATCCAGCTTTCTTCTTTCTCGGTCCAAACTCTGGAACTCCTTCCCTCCAGACCTTAGACTAGAACTCTCTTTCAGCAGGTTCACATCTCTTTTTAAGTCACCTCTTCTGTTCTGCTTTTGATCTCCCTGTCCCTCCTGCAACCAGCTGAGGGTCCCGTCTCTCTCTCCTAGCTCTGCCTCCTCTGTCCTTTTCACCTTGCTTTCTCTCTTCTTCCTCTATTTTTACCTCTCCTGTCGTAACTATGGTGTTCTTTTCCTTTTCCGGCAGTTTGCTTTTAATATATTGTAAACCACTTTGATGCTTTTACTGTAAAGCGGTATATCAAGAGCCAAATATATAAAGATAAAGAAAGCACCATTAAATCCATTATAACAAAATGGAAAGAATTTGGCACCACTACAAACTGATAAGAGAAGGCTGCCCACCAAAACTCACAGACCAGGCAAGGAGGGCATTAATCGGAGATGCTACAAAGATACCAAGGATAATACTGATGGAGCTGCAAAAATCCACAGCGGAGATGGGAGTTTCTGTCCATAGGACCACTTTAAGTCATTCACTCCACAGAGTAGGACTATGGAAGAGTGGCCAGAAAAAAGCCATTGCTTAAAGAAAGAAATAATAAAACACATTTGGAGTTTGCATAACAGCATGTGGTGGACCTCCCAAAGACATAGAAGAAGGTTCTCCGGTGAGACGAAAATTGATCTTTTTGGCCATCATGGGAAACGCGATGTGTGGTGCAAAGCCGACACTTCTCATCACCCCAAGAACACCATTCCCACAGTGAAGCACTGGGCATTTGGGTGTTTTGCTGGACATACCGGTGTCATGGCGACAGGACTCCACTGCACCAGCACACCAGCATGAGCATTGGGAGGGCTGAATGGGCAGGGTTCTGAGCATCCACATCACCAGAATCAGGTGCATGCCGGGCCATCCAAGTGCCCTTAATCTGAAACTGCGGGAATGTATAGCTCCCGTGGTTGCAGAATCGGGTACAAATTGGCCCCATTCTTTTTTTCGCCATCCGGACAGCCCGGATGTATCCCTGAAAGAATTGACCTCCACTTGTCCAGCATCTGCCCTCTGCCCTCCTTATGTACAACATTTGCCCATCATTTCCCTTCTATCTGCCCAGCATTTCCCTTTTGGCATTCTACCACCACCACCCCCCCCCCCCCCCGTTAATGTCCATCTCTCCAGCATTTCCCAAATGGCCAGTCCACCTCCTTTCATGTCCATCTGCCCAGAATTTCTATTCTGGCCATTCCACCCTCCCACCCTTCATGTCCATCTGCCTATCTGCTATGATTTTTACTTACAAAATGCGACAGCAGCAGGTGTCCATCTCCCCAGCATTTCCATTCCAACCTTTACACACACATTCCTGCCACTACCACCATTTTTTTTGTGATTGCTGGGGTCTATGCACTTCTTTACTAAAAAGGCTAGTATAGTCCCACGCCTGCTGATGCAATGTATGCAAAAGAGAAAGACAGGACCAGACCAGCCTTCTCAGCTCAGGAGAGTCTGTATTTTATTTTTTTTAATTGGAGACATAAGCTTGTAAATAGCTATGCTTCTTATCATTACTTTCCATCTTTGCTACTATATTGGAACAACTGGCCAACTGTGAACCAAACTGTTGAAATAATGATTCACACCACACCACAATCTTCCAGATATCCAGTAGTGATTTTGTTTCCTCAGATGTAACCATCCCTTCACTTGTACAGCCAAGAGTACCAGCTAATACATTGACCACTCTAGGGAGAGGGACTTCCTTAGAGGTAGAACCCTGGGCTTCCACTAAAGATCTATTGATAAGCAATTGAGTAGGCACTACTTACTGACCTGGCATGTCACCTGAGGCCAGAGGGCCTAATCCTGGAGATGTGAAGGGCTTCCTCTGCCTAGCCAGTGATGGAGTCCTTTTTCTTGCTGTATCTGCTGGTCCTCGGTACTCTGTACACTATTCAAGGTCCAAGATGCTTCCATTTTTAATTTGATTTTCTTTTTCCCCATAATGCTTACAATAATGATAATTTCTTCCTAGGTTACTCATGAGCCCAGAAGGTATGCCAAAGAGGCATATCCTTTGGGCATACACCTGTGGCCATGCATCTGTGCTTTTAAAGGCATGTGGTTTTGGAGGGCAGCCCTAGTTCCATAAAACTCACCTCTTTTCCTTCCTATAGTAATCAGGGTAAAAAATGCCACACTACTATGGGCCCTCAAAATGAGGCTTGACTTCAGCAGTGCTCTCATTCTCATTCACCTCACAGCAAAGTCAGCTTTTTAGGACTATGGGCACCATAAACAAACTTTCCTCCTCTTTATAGTGAGCTGAACTGATAATGTTATACTCACCTCCACAGGGGATAAATAGACACTTTTCTCCCTCTCCTAATATCACCCAGTACTAACTGTGTAAATGTCACAAAAGGTCATCCTATGAAGATAACGCTTCTAGATCAAATAAGTGGTTGTTTCATGGAGCAATTGGTTCAAGAACCAGCATGAGTGGGAGCTATTTTAGACTTAGTCCCTAGTGGAACACAGGATTTGTTGCAAGAGGTTATAGTGTCAGAGCTACTTGACACTAGTGTTCATAACATTATCAAATTTGATTTAATAATTGAAGGGAGAGCAATAAGAAAATCTACAGTGCTAGTATTTAACTTTCAAAAGGGAGCCCATGATAAAATGAGGAAAATGATTAGAAGAAAACTAGATAGAGCAGCTGCAGAGATAAAGAGTTTACATGAAGTCTGAACATTGTTTAAAAATGATATATTGGAAGCCCAGACCAGATGTATTCCATGCTTTAAAAAGGTGGAAGGAAGGCCAAACAACTGCCAGCATAGCCAGTTAGACTATTAGATGATACAGGAGTAAAGGCAGAGCTAAGTGAAATCAAGACCATAGCAGAGAGATAAAATGAATTCTTTGTTTCATTCTGTAGGGGAGACATCCATGACAGAAAAGATTTAAAAGTGACTATTCAGGGGTGAGCGATTTGAGTTCGGGGGAGCAGACGCGGCTAGTGTTTGGAGCCGTGAGAGCAGTGCTTCAGGTTTTCGGAGGCACTGTGGTGATCGGGCAGGCACGCGGAGGATGGCCCCAGTGTGAAAGACCCCTCCCTCTGCCTCTATATCATCCATCAGCTCCAGAAGGACTTTGGTGAGCTATTTGAGTTTGGGGGAGCAGACGCGGCTGGTGTTTGGAGCCGTGAGAGCAGTGTTGCAGGTGTTCGGAGGCACTGTGGTGATCAGGCAGGCATGCGGAGGATGGCTCCGGTGTGAAAGACCCCTCCCTCTGCCTCTATATCATCCGGCAGCTCCTTCACATGGCCGCGTGTCGCGGCCTGCGTGGCGTGTCCTAAGAGATGTGTCACAAGGGGCAGGATACGCCCCTTTTGCGCCCCTTCGGCTTAGCTGAGGAGCTGAGGTCTGTGTTTGTTCATATGGGCAACAGGAAGGTGAAGCTTACGGTTAAATCTGGAGCTAAGGAGCATGGAGGTTAGATGGTGGGCCCTATGGACAAACATTTGACTACCCTGTTGACTGCTGCATCGTCACTGGAAGGAGCATCATTGAGCTCTCATTCTCGGTCACCACCGCCATTTCCTCAGCCTCCCTTTTCTTCTACTCTGTTGGATTTGTCTCCAGATGTATATCCTCCAATTCCTAAACCTGTGTCTCCGGTGATAACTGATGGGTTGGCCCTTATCCCCCAAGTTAGGGGAAAGCCGACAGTCGCCCAAGAGCGGATGGTTCGGAAGAATGTATCCTTGAAGGATACTACCAAAAGCAGAGAGGTTCCACAAAAGAGTAAAGTAGCCCAAATGCCCTCAAGTATGGAGCAGACAGAGCTTAAAGATCCCAATTTACCCATGTCTAACAATAGCCAAATTAACATGAATAAAATACATTCTCTAAAATGCTTGTATGCAAATGCTAGACGTCTAAAGAATAAGATGGGAGAGTTAGAATATATAGCACTAAATGAAAGGTTAGATATGATTGGAATATCAGAGACATGGTGGAAGGAGGACAACCAGTGGGACACTGTGATACCTGGGTACAAACTATATCGTAATGATAGAGCTGATCAAATTGGTGGAGGGGTTGTGCTCTATGTTAGAGAGGGCATTGACTCAGAAAGGATTAAAGTTTTGCAGGAAACAAAATCTGCTGTAGCATCTGTATGGATTGAAATTCCATATAAAAGGGGGAAGGCAATGGCAGTGGGGGTGTACTATAGAGCACCTGGCCAGAATGACCAAATGGATGATGAAATGCTCAAAGAAATCAAGGAAGCTAACAAATGTTACATCGCAGTAATAATAATGGGTGATTTCAATTACCCCGGTATCTACTGGGTCAGTGTCACGTCAGGACATGCTAGGGAGATAAAGTTCCTAGATGAAATAAATGACTACTTCTTGGAGCAGCTGGTTCATGAACCAACCAGAGGGGAAGCCATATTAGACCTAGTCCTTAGTGGAACACCAGATCTAGTGCAAGAGATAAGAGTGTTGGGGCCACTTGGCAATAGTGATCATAGCATGATCGCCTTTGATTTAATTAGTGGAGGAGGGATAGTAAGGAAATCCACAGTACTACCTTTTAACGTTCGAAAGGGAGACTATGATAAAATGAGGAAAACAGTTAAGAAAAAACTAAAAGGAGCAGTTGCAAAGGTTAAAGACATACATCAAGCTTGGGTGTTGTTGAAAAATACTATCTTGGAAGCCCAGACCAGCTGTATTCCACGCTTTAAGAAAAGTGGAAGGAAGTCCAAAAAACTGCCAGCATGGTTTAAAGGTGAGGTCAGAGAGGCTGCTGTTGCCAAAAAAGCATCTTTCAGGAAATGGAAAAAAGAGCCAAACGACAAAACCTGGAAACAGCACAAGCACTGGCAAGTCAAATGCAAGACATTGATAAGGCAGGCAAAGGGAGAATTTGAGAAGAAGCTTGCTGCGGAAGCAAAAACGCAAAATAAAGACCTTTTCAAGTACATTCATAGCAAAAAACCTGTGAGAGAGTCAGTTGGTCCATTAGATAATAAAGGGGTTAAAGGAGCACTAAGAGACGACAAGGCAATAGCGGAGAGACTGAATGAATTCTTTGCTTCGGTCTTTACTGAGGAAGATGTAGGGATGTTACCCATGACTGAAGTGGTATTTAAAGGTGCGGAAGAATTGAAGGAAATATCGATACATCGGGAAGATGTCTTACAATTATTAGATAAACTGAAGAGTAGCAAATCACCTGGGCTGGATGGTATACATCCAAGGGTGTTGAAAGAACTGAAATATGAGATTGCAGACCTGCTATCAGTAATCTGTGAACTATCATTAAAATCATCTCTAATACCTGAAGATTGGAGGATCGCCAATGTAACACCAATTTTTAAAAAGGGTTCGAGGGGTGATCCGGGAAACTGAAGACCGGTGAGCCTAACGTCAGTACCAGGAAAAATGGTAGAAACCATCATAAAGAATAAAATTACTCAGCATGTAGATAGTCACAACCTAATGGGAGACAGCCAACATGGCTTTAGACAAGGAAGATCTTGTCTTACTAATCTGTTATGTTTTTTTGAAGGAGTGAATAAACAGGTGGACAAAGGTGAGTTGGTTGATATTGTGTATCTGGACTTTCAGAAAGCCTTTGACAAGGTCCCTCATCAGAGACTTTTGGCAAAACTAAAGAGTCATGGGATAGGAGGCAGTGTACTATTGTGGATCAGGAACTGCTTAAAAGATAGAAAGCAGAGGGTAGGGCTAAATGGCCAATTTTCCCAATGGAGAAAGGTGAATAGTGGTGTACCCCAGGGATCTGTGCTGGGTTCGCTGCTTTTTGACATATTCATAAATGACCTGGAAAGTGGAATAACGAGTGAGGTTATGAAATTTGCAGATGACACAAAACTATTTAAAGTTGTTAAAACCCAAGAGGATTGTGAAAAATTGCAAGAGGATCTTGATAAATTGGAAGACTGGGCATCAAAATGGCAGATGAAATTTAATGTGGACAAGTGCAAGGTTATGCACCTAGGGAAGAACAACCAAAACTATGGTAACACGATGCAACGTTCCACATTAGGAACCACCACCCAGGAAAAAGATTTAGGCGTCATTGTGGATACCATGTTAAAACCCTCGGCCCAGTGTGCAGCGGCGGCCAAGAGAGCAAATAGAATGCTAGGTATGATAAGGAAAGGAATGGAAAATAAAACAAAAGATATTATAATGCCTCTATATCGTTCCATGGTGAGACCGCACTTTGAATATTGTGTGCAATTCTGGTCGCCGTATCTTAAAAAGGATATAGCGATTTTAGAAAAGGTTCAGAGAAGAGCCACCAAAATGGTAAAGGGGATGGAAGGATACTCCTATGAAGAAAGGCTAAAAAGGATAGGGCTCTTTAACCTGGAAAAGAGACGGCTGAGGGGAGATATGATAGAAGTCTATAAATTAATGAACGGAGTGTATTGGGTAAACGTAGATCGATTGTTTACCTTATCAGAATATAGAAAGACTAGGGGACATGCAATGAAGCTACAGGGTAAACTATTTAAGACTAATAAAAGAAAATATTTTTTCACTCAACGTGTAATCAAACTTTGGAATTTGTTACCGGAGGATGTAGTAAAGGCTGTTAGTGTAGCTGGGTTTAAAAAAGGTTTGGACGAGTTCCTGGAGGAAAGGTCCATAAACCATTATTAAGAAGTGACCGAAGATATCAATGCTTGACCCAGTACAAGCATTGTGGAACTTGTGTCTCTTGGGGAAACTGCTAGGTACATATGACCTAGATTGGCCACTGTTGGAAACAGAATACTGGGCTTGATGGACCTTGGTCTGACCCAGTATGGCATATCTTATGTTCTTATGTTTTTAAGTTGGGGAAGTAACTCTTATGGATATATGGTCTGCTATCCAAAATACTGATATGCGGTTATCTTCTACTGTATCCACATTGTGTCAGTTTACTCATGAAGTTGTTGGTAAAATGCAAGCTACTGATAAGCAACTAAATTCTTTGGATGAGATATTGGCCCGTAATGATTCTCAGCTCCAGTTATGCTCTGATAAAGACACTGCATTAATTTGGGAATCCTTAGCATTTTCTTATCGATTGGAGGTTCTTGAGAATGGGCCCAAAACTTGCTTTTCTTGAATATTCCTATTACCCATTTGCTATCTTCTGAAATTTTGTTAAAAAGGTATTTTACTGAAGTACTAAAATTAGATGGGAGTTTAGACATTATCCATATGTATTTACCTTTCTTCTAGATCCTCTCCTTCTGACAAGGACAAGGATCCACTTTCTCCACTTGATTTCTCAGTGGGGCAGGACATTACTGCTTTTCTTGAAGATTCTACGGAGGTCATTACCAAACGAAACACCCTGGTGGTGACCTTTGGCTCTGAAGCCATTAAGTTGCTTATCATGCGGGCTTACTTTAAACACCAAGAAATCTTATTTTGTGGCCAAAAAACTCAAGTTTTTCTGGATGTGGGTAGGGCTACCCAGATTAGACGTAAGCATTTTCTGGTTTTGAAAGAGCGAGTAGTGGCATTGGGGGCCTCCGTTTTCCTAAAATTTCCTTGTCGCTGTATAATTACTTTTGAGGGACAAACCTTTGTTTATACTGATGTTTCTCAATTACAGTCCTTTCTGTCTGAAAAGGAAGCAGCTGAGGGTTAAGGTGGTGAGATAAAGTGTTCCCCATAAGTGGAGTATTTAGCTCCTGTTTTCCTTTTTGCTTATTTGTGATGTGTCAAGTTCAAATCACTCTCTCTTAATGTGGGTATTGAAGTGTTTCTTTTGCTTGGATAAATTGTGTATCCTTTGTTATGTTTCTTCTGTTTCCTATATAATATGTATGGTTATTCAAGAAAACGTAAATATTTCTTTTTTAAAAAGTGACTATTCAGAGGAATTCAAACAAATCTAATTGAACTTGAAAGATGTAATAGGCCAATTTGACAAACTAAAGTGTAGTAAATCACCTGGACCAGTTGGTATATATATCAGGGTACTAACAGAAATGAAAAAAGGAAATTGCAACCCTACTATTAGTAATTTGCCAACTATCAAAAATCATCTAGGAGGTTTGATGACTGGAGAGTGACCAATATAAAGCAAACTTTTCAAAAAAGTGCCATAAGTAATCTGGGAAACTACAGACTGGTGAATCTGGTGTCAATGCCTAGCAAAATCATAGAAACCATTAAAAAGAACAAAATTAATGGGCATACAGATAATCACAGTTTAATGGCACAAAACAAACATGGACTTAGCCAAGGGAAGTCTAGCCTCATCAATCTGTTGCATTGCTTTGATTGCCAGAATAAACATGTTCAATGTATTTGTGAGTGATATTGCTGAAGGACTGAATGGAAAAGTCTATCTTTTTGCAGATGACACCAACATTTGCAACAGAGTGGACGCCCTAGAGGGAGTGGAGAACATGAGGAAAGATCTACAAAAGTTGGAAGAATGGTCTAATGCTTGGCAGTTAAGATTTAATGTGAAGAAGTGCAGTTTCATGCAATTAGGAAGCAGAAATCCAAGGGAAATGTGTGCAATAGGGGTGAGAGGTTGATGTGCACAGACCAGGAGAAGGACCTCAGAGTGATTGTTTTTGAGGATCTCAAGGTGGTAAAACAATGTGACAAGGCAGTGGCAAAAGCCAGAAAGATGCTGGGTTGCATACAAAGAGGAATTACCAGCAGAATGGAAGAGGTACTAATGCCACTCTACAAGTCACTGGTGAAGCCTCACTTGGAATACTGTGTTCAGTTTTGGAGACCATATCTCGCAAAGGATATAAAAAGACTGGAAACTGTTCAGAGGAAGGCAACCAAAATGATTTGAAGCCTGTGTCAGAAGACTTATGAGAAGAGACTTGAAGACCTAAATATGTACACTCTGGAGGAGAGGAGGAACAGGGGACGTATGATTCAGACCTTTAAATAGTATTAATGAACAAACAAATCTCTTCCACAGAAAGGGAAGCTGTAAAACTAAAGGGCATAACATGAAGCTGCAAGGGGGTAAATTGAAAGCCAATGTCAGGAAATACTTTTTAACTGAAAGGGTGGTGGATGCTAGGAATGTCCTCCCGATGGAAGTGGTGGGGGCAAATACAGTGACAGAATTCAAAATGTCATGGGACAGACACAGCGGATCCCTTTATAGCAACAGGATAAAATCAAAATAAACTTAACTATCTCTTATATCTCAACAAATAGGGGTGCCCTACATGGAGTGGTGGGTACACTCCTAAACAAAGGAATGTGGAGGGGTGACCTGCACGGAGCAGCAGGTACACCTACTCTTGCCACCTTGCTGGGCAGTCTAGATGGACCATACTGGTCTTTATCTGCTGTCATATACTATGTTACTATGTAATGTAGAGCCAGCTGACATAATTTACCTGGATTTTCAGAAAGCATTTGACAAAATACCTCATGAATGACTCTTGAGCAAATTAAAAAAGCTATGGGATAGGAGGTAATGTCTTATTGTAGACTGGGAACTGGTTAAACGATAGAAAACAGAGATTAGGGTTAAATGGTCAATATTATCAATAGATAAATGAGGTTATTCCATAACCCGAATAGGCTGTTTGCATGTGCACGGGAGATGTGTACCTTGCAAAAACATCTGCAACCATATTTCTATACATGACGCCCGTGCATTTACATGACACTTGCATAGAGATGCAGAATGTGTCCGGGAGGGGTGGAATGGGGGCATGGTTTGCTGCGGAGACATATATAGCATATTCAGGAAATGCCCATGTATGTTTTTGGACTTCCCACAGACATGCCTGTTATTTCTGCTGGAGAGGTGCAATAAGGCCTGTTGTTAGAAAGTATTCTTCTCTGTTTTACAGTTCATCTCAAATTGTATAAAGGTTGTGACAAGTATGCTGTAAACTGGTAGGACTACAGTCTGGAAAAACACCACAAGATGCATTTATAAAGAATAGAAATCAGAGATGAGGGAATCTTGTAAGCTAAAAAGTCATTAATATCTACCCTTAAAGAAATATTAAGAAGAACAATAGTGTTTATTCTGGCTATGATGAAATTTGCTGTTTGTGCTTAAAGAGCTAATCTAGAGGACCCTAACTATGTTTGTGTATGAAAAATGGGAATGTTGTATGTGAGAGAGTCTGGAAAAGAATCTTGTTTAAGGGAGAAAGAGAAATCATATTTGTAGTCCTGGGATTTCATGCTATTATGGTATATCAGCTTTTATTTATAGGTTCTGAGCATCTTTTTGGCAGATATATGTCTTCTGTGACTGCAAGTGAGAGTGTGTGCATGTGTGTGTGTGTGTGTGTGTGTGTGTGTGTGTGTGTGTGTGTGTGTGTGTGTGTGAGAGTGTGTATGTGTGGTTTGAGGGTTGCACGGGAGGATCTAGTGTGCTGATCTGCAATTCAGGGAGGATATGAATGCTGGGCCAGTACATGCATTGTACAGATGACTACAGTGCCACCAAGTGACTCTGCAATAGGGCAGCCATACAGAAGCTGTGCCAGGCACTGGGAGAGCTGACAGCTGTTGTGCCAATGTTTAGTAGGGATGTATGTCTGGTTTGGACATACATCCCCCGCCAAACATTTGGGCCGAAGCCGATCCAAAAGCTCCCCACATGTACAGAGAAGATGCGTGGGGAGCTCTGGATGGGGGCAGGAGGGGTGGGCTAGAAGAGGAGTGTGGGCGGGGTGGAGGTGAGCCCATGACCCTGGACGTACAGGGCCGATTCCAGTCGCGGTCCTATACATATAGACTTGAGAAGATAGATGGGGGACTTATTCCACCTCGGCAGCTATCACTGCAGGACCCCCCCTCCCCCCCCGAACAGGTGAGCAGGGCAGAAGGATCCCCACCACTGCTTGCCTCTACCAAATCCTTCCATCTGATTCACAAAGCCATCCACTCTGACCCCCCCCCACTCACCTGCGAAACCCACTGCAAATCCCTCAATGAAACAGATCAAGACTTACATCCACAATGAACACCTTGATCATCCCCCACACCAGAACCAAATCCAACCAACAAACCTGTAAGCAACCTTTCCAACTCTATGCACCTTCAAACTGGAAAATACTACCGGACCCACTAAGAAACATCACCGACATCAGCACCTTCCAGAAAAACCTAAAGACATACCTTTTCTCCGAACATTTCAGCTCCACCTCATAAACCCCAGAAGATTAGCTCCCCCCAATACAGCACTCATTGAATATAGTTAACCACCCTCCATGACCTAGATGTACATTTGTATATAGTTATCCAAACCCTAATTATCCAATGCATGCTGTATATAGTATGCTTGTTACACTGTATCTAATAATCATGCTCTTTTATGTACACCAACTTGACCCAGAGAAAGGCGGTATAAAAATACAGCTAAATAAATAAATAATAATCCATCCTTAAGATTGGATTGCCAAAGGGCAATCCATCCTTATGATGGATTATTATGGTGAGGAGAGTCTCCACGGCGTGGAGACTCTCCTCACCATCCTCTTCAGTACCATAATAACAGGAATTGATAACATATGCCAGGGATATGTGCTCATCTTCTTAGACATCACAGCCACATTCGACTCAGTCTGCCATGATCTTCTCCTACACTGCCTCCAGGAGAAGGGGATATGTGATTCTGCACTTAAATGGTGCAAGTCGTATCTCTCCGATAGATGGCAACACGTAAGATCAGGAGAAACAACATCAGAATCTTTCCACCAGAGTCAAGGGGACCCGCAAGGATCATCTCTCTCTGCACTCATGTTTAATATGTATATATGCAACCTATCTGCGAGATCATCTGGTCCTTCAAGTTGAGCTGTCTGTTGTACGCTGACGATGTTCTCCTATATATGCCATTCACTACTGAGAACCCTGACCTTTCCCCACTGACAGACTGTTTCGACGCAGTATCCAGCTGACTCCAAACGCAAAATCTTTGGATACAACATAAGAAAACTGAAGTCATTTTCATCACAAGGAACCCAAATTTCATCACTCCTCCTTACTTGAAGGTCCAAGATGCAGAACCTCTGACCAAACCCTCTATCAGATACCTGGGAGTCACACTTGACCAGAGACTAGACATGAAGACCCATATAAGCAATGTAGCAAGAGCCGTATACCATAAAATCTGATCCCTCAGACACCTACGCTCCCTACTTGAACCAGATGACTTCCGGACAGTGTATCAAGCTCTGGTCTTACCACATATCGACTATGCCAACGCAATACTCCATGGTCTACCACAATCCACTTTGCTTCCATTACAGCTAGCAATGAACTCAGCAGCACAAGTTCTCCAGGGTGCTGCCATGAGGGAACACATGACACCCATCCTGAAACAATTACACTGGCTCCCTATAAAAGGCAGGATCACATTCAAGACCATACTAATGACCTTCAAGATCATAAACGGACTCGCCCCATCTTCCTTATTCGATCTCATATTGATAACCCCCCCTAATAGATCTAGAAGATCTCAGGCCGCCAATAAACTAGTAGTCCCAAAAGAAACAACCAAGTGTTGCCAAAGTACAACGAACAGGGCTTTTAAGCTCGCCGCACCTAAATGCTGGAACACCCTTCCACACAGTATCCGTGATATCACCAATCTAACCCAGTTTAGAAAAGCCGTGAAACATTACCTCTTCCTCTTACATTACCTGGATGACAGCACCACTGATCACTCACCATCCAGCTAGGCAAAGCTACGCAAATGTCCAATCAATTCGCATTGTACAGATGTAAATAGTTACCCCTGTTTCTTTCCAAGTTCCTATTCCTGTTAATTGTAAACACAAATCAAGTCATTTGAAATGTGTATGTAAAATGTTCCATGTAAACCGCACTGATGGAAAATAGCGTGGTATATAAGAAAATGTAAATAAATAAATAAAATAAATAAGAATTACAAAATGCAGCTATGGGAGACAAAACTTTACCGAAAAATGTGTTTCCTTGACATGTCACTATTTCTTCATATTTATGAGTAGTACACATTTGACCCAATCAAGCATATATACAGTAGACGAGGCATTATTATTTTTCCAAGCTGACAAAATTAAGTAAATACACAATAGAAAAAGGGCTCTACTGATCACTCCATTTTTTGCATTTCAACTTGCAGCAACATGAAAGGAATATATTTGAAAGGAGAAAAGATCACTGTACAGCTTTATTTTTTTTTTATTTGATTTTCAGTGAAATACAATATCACAAAAGGTGAGGCAAATCACAGGAAAAAAAAATAAAGCATAATACCACATCATATAACACATTATAACAGATGTAGTCCACGTCAAGAGAGATAAGCAGAGATATTATTACAGAGTAATAAAAAAAAAAAACAGAAAACAAGGCCAATCATAGGCCCACAATTTTAGAAGGAATAATACATACCCAGAAGCAATTCCTTACCCTTTACTTACATGATCAACAATAAATTTCTCTAAATGAGATACATCTACGAAAACATAAGAATCACCCCCATAATTTTCCAAACATTTACAAGGAAATCGGAGAAAAAACGTTGCTCCCAACGCTAAAACCCTAGGTTTCAGCTGAAGGAATTGACGTCTACGTAGTTGCGTCTCACGAGAAACATCAGGAAAGATGTTTATACTCTGCCCACAAAATTTGGCCGTCTTAATTTTAAAAAACGCACGCAAAATGCGCTGCTTACAATCTACAGAAGGTAATGTGACCATTAATGTGGACCTAGTGGAAATTGTATCTAAGGAGTCTTCAAGAAAAGCAGTCAAGTCAGTCATAGGGGGAATAATCTCATCCATACCTCCCTCTTCAACATTAATACGTTTAGTACTAGCTAAAAGGTAATAAGCATGAGAAACTATAACAAGGTCAGAGAACTTCAATATTTCCTTGAAATACTTATCAAGGAGAATTTTAGCTGATAATAACGAAGAGTGAGGGAAATTTAGGAAACGGAGATTACAAGCACGGGAGGAATTTTCCAAGGCTTCCAACTTAGAATACAATATCAATGAATCTTTAACTGCAGCGGCACTAGCCGCTGAGAGCAAATTTACCTGGGAATTCAACTTCCCTGTAGCTTTATCACTTAAGGTAACCTTCTCTTCGAGCTGCCGAAAAGCAACGGTAGCTTCCTGAGAAAATACACACAAGGCATTCAATGTTACAGACATTTTCTTATCAATGGACTGAAGTGCACCCCATATGTCTTTTAAAGTAATCTCATCATCAGAGGATTTAGAGGCAAATTCCAACAAACTGTCAGAGGCAGTAAGATGTACAGGCAAAGGAACATGAACATTAATTTTGGAAATACTTGCTATTTCTGAAGACTCATCTGACAAACACTGCATTTGAGACAGCATCGGTAAGGGAGGGGGGGTTCTCCCACCAGAACTCAGGGAGACCCCATCTGGGGAAGACTGCGCAAGAGGTAGAGGGGCGAAATGCTTGTCAAGGGGACTGGTCGGCTTGCCACCGCTACCGGCCTCTTGACCTTTATTCACCCCTTTTGCCTTCCGTTTCCCCATAGCGCAGCTACAGGGGGAAGGCAATACCCCGCAGACGCCGCAGTGGCACCAAAGGGGCGCTCAAGGGGCCTAACTATCCCCATAGATCACGCCCCTTTGAGCCCCGCCCCGCGGACACGCTCCGCGGTCAAGAAAGCTGACAAACTAAATAAGGTAGAAGGCCCCCGCGGGATAGTAGGGTGCCCCGAGCTTGCCTGCCCTGTCCTTAGAGGCACAGTCCCCTGCACACACCACCGAACAAGAAGCAGCAGTCCCAGAGCCGATCACATGCTCCAACTCCTTCCAGCGTCTCTCTGCCACTCCAACGAGCCACTCAGAGGAAGATGATTTTAAAGGTCCCTGGACCCCGCCGGATAGTAGGGTGCCCCAAGCGCGCCTGCCCGGTCCTTAGAGGCACAGTCCCCTGCACACACCACCGAACCAGAAGCAGCAGTCCCAGAGCCGATCACACGCTCCAACTCCTTCCAGCATCTCTCTGCCACTCCAACGAGCCACTCAGAGGAAGATGATTTTAAAGGTCCCTGGACCCCGCCGGATAGTAGGGTGCCCCGAGCGCGCCTGCCCGGTCCTTAGAGGCACAGTCCCCTGCACACACCACCGAACCAGAAGCAGCAGTCCCAAAGCCGATCACACGCTCCAACTCCTTCCAGTGTCTCTCTGCCACTCCAACGAGCCACTCAGAGGAAGATGATTTTAAAGGTCCCTGGACCCCGCCGGATAGTAGGGTGCCCCGAGCGTGCCTGCCCGGTCCTTAGAGGCACAGTCCCCTGCACACACCACCGAACCAGAAGCAGCAGTCCCAGAGCCGATCACACGCTCCAACTCCTTCCAGCGTCTCTCTGCCACTCCAACGAGCCACTCAGAGGAAGATGATTTTAAAGGTCCCTGGACCCCACCGGATAGTAGGGTGCCCCGAGCGCGCCTGCCCAGTCCTTAGAGGCACAGTCCCCTGCACACAGCACTGAACCAGAAGCAGCAGTCCCAGAGCCGATCACACGCTCCAACTCCTTCCAGCGTCTCTCTGCCACTCCCGTACAGCTTTATTTTTAACCACTGTGGATGTTAAAGCAGTACAGGGATCTTGAAATATAGTACCATAGTAGCAGTCATTCATTAAGTGAATGGAATCATCTATGGAACTTTTTAAATGATATAAAAAGAAATAAATAAAGAACCTTAATGATATAAGTATAAATTTTAAATGAGGAGTTTTTTAGACCAATGATTGATACTTAAGCTATTCCTAGAAATGAATATGGGATACAGGTCTGTTGTATCCTTTCAAATATATTTTTTTCATGTTGTTGCAAATTGAAACACAAAAAACTGAGAAATTAAATCAGCAGAGATCTTTTGCTATTGTGTATTTAAAACTGCTAATTGTTATTAGTATATTTCATATAAGAAAATTAAATGAATAGCCAGGGCAATGATAATGCCAATAGCCTTGCATGTTCTTTATTCAAGAAAACAATAAAGCTCTAGATTGTAAAATAATGATTGTGTATGAAAGGACCTTCATCAAGGATAATACTTTCCAGATCCTCTGGCACACTTAATGCCAATAGGATTGAATGCTCACACAATAAAATAACATATGAGAGAAAGTGTCCTCTGCTGCTTCAAAAGATCACCAATTTTTATTACTGTTACAAGAACATCTGGCAATCTTAGTAGGGGTCCAAAGTGCTCTATAAGCAACAACATAAGATGATTGTGTAACACTTGTGGACAGGGAAGGTCGATTTGACTGAGACCAAAATAATGTTCAATCTTGCTCTAATATCCAAAGGGCAAAATCATGCTCCCAAACATTTTCATTGCCTACACAAGGTTGGACTGCAATATTCGATATAATCGAGAGGCCCACTTTGTAGATACCTAGAGTGCAGTACAAAAAGTTGATATGCTTCTGAATTGATCTCTTTATGATCTAATTTAAGGAGATAAGACAATGACTTAACTGTAAGTACTGATAGAAGCATGTATGGGGCAATTTAAATTCTGTCATCCATAATTCATCAAAGGATTTAACGTAATCATAGTAACATAGTAACGTGGAGGCCAATTCTGATCTGGATGTCCCCCGCCTGTCCAGGCACCCAGAATCTGGATGTGGTCTGGTTGCACCCGATTCTGATCCTGCGGAAGCTAGACATGCCTGCAGGATCAGAATCGGGTGCAACCGGCTGAACATACAGGCTGTGCCCCAATTCTGGGCACCTGAACGTCCAATCCATTACCCGGCTAGCCATGGCACCATGGATCCAATCAGGAGCCGCAATCCCCACTATATGCAGCACTAGGTATGCGTGTGACCTTGTATGCAGGCTCAGCATTACATGTGGCCAGGGTGCATGTGTGAGCCCTGAGTGGGATTGTGGCCTGTCATAGTTTGTGTGAGCGATGTGTATGCATTGTCCTGAGTGTTATGGATGGCAGGTGTTGCAGCATTCGTCCAGGTAAGCCAGACATGTGTGGGGTCTGCTGCTTTGGTAGCCACTGTGCGGTGTGTATGGACAGCTATCACATACTCAGTGTGTGTGGCGGGTTATTTCAGGGGATGGGTGGAGTGATGCTGGGCATGTGGTTGCACCATGGGTGTGGTTCATGGGAATGTGTCTGTGGCACTGCAGTACCTGTATAGATGATGGCCCCAGGTGGCGTGGGGTCTTGGCTAGGTGCAGTTGGTATGGCTGTGGCAATGTGCACCCGAATGTCTTGTGAGGGTGGGTGGGGGATCCACACTGTATGTTGGACAATGACAGAGTGTGATGTGTTGGACATCTGTGTGATGTGGTCATTGGGGTTTGTTTGCATCTACCTTGCCATCACAGTGTGATAGCCCTTCCTCTGTCACTGGTCTGGGATATGTCTTTGGACAGGTAATCTCATACACACATCATAGCTGTTATAGGTGGTGTGTGTGGGTCCCCCCAGGTCAATGTTTTCAGGCCTAGTTGTATGTCCCTCCTGTCTGTGTCCCCCTGTCATATAGTGGTATGTGCCTGGCTGTAGATGTATGCTGTTCTGAGTGACCTATATGCCATGTACGAATAGTTGCTGCATGTGCTGGGTTCATGGGGTGAAGGGTGTTGTGTCCCCCTGTATGTACGGCCATCCATCCCACTCATGCGTAGTCAAGGGGGGGTGGCACTCCATATGGCTGGAGGACTGCCCCCCCCCCCGGTTCTGTACACCTGTGCAGTGCTCTACAATGTCCAGGACTGTGGCTGTTGTGCAAGCAGCCCCAGGTACCTGTCACACCCACCCTGTACCTACACAGCCATGTTTTGCTGAATATGTGGACCCCAGTTGACTGTGTTAGGGCACATGTGTTCTTAGGACATAGTCCTCCACCTTCCCGTCCATGGCTGGCATGTACTGGGTCATGAGTTGTACATGTGTAACATATCTCTGACCTACCTGCCTGTGGATGGGCGGTGTCCAGCAATTCAGGCAGTCCACGCAGGTAGATGGGTCCAAGACAGTCTGTGAGTTCCTGCTGCAGGGGTGTCAGGGTTGGGGCAAAGGGACTACCCCCTCCGGTGCCCATGTGTGCATGGACACCATGCTTAATATCATTAAACCTTTTCCTAAGGCTATCCAGGTCCCTGGTTGGCCCCCCTGCCTAGGCTATGGCCTCCTGGATCTCCTCCCACACATGTATCTGTGTGCACACAGTGGTGCTTGTGCTCAGCCGGCCATAGAGCACCTCTTACCACTCCAAAACACTGGCCAGCAGGATGTTGTTTTCCTGCTGGCTGAATCTAACAGCCCTCCTCCGGTCCTCAGCTGGCACCGGTATACGCCTACGTTTGGTGCTTGGTGGACCCTGGATGGGCTGCAACACACACGATGGGCCTGCAGCCACCACCTCAGGCCCACCTCTCCCTGGCGGCTCTGGGTCCCGTTGAACATGTGTCTCACCCTCCTCCTCCCCTGCCATGTCCTACCGCTCCATCTCACTGCCCTCTGTGCCCTCTCCCTCCATGTCACACATCTTTACCCCTCCTGTTCTTCGCCTACTCCCCCTCCACTGCCCCTGGGATCCTCTGCTACACCTCACGCCTGCACCTCACCTCCCCTCCTCTCCCTTGCTTCTGCTCCTCAGATCACCTCCTGTCTCTCTCCTGCTACTAGCCTCCCCTCCTCTCACTATCTCTCGCCTGCTCCGCAACACACCTCTCCTCACCTGCTATAATCCTGATCTCACACTCGTCTGCTCTACAACTCGCCTTATTTCTCAGTCGCCTACACAAACCCCTCAGCGTGTACCACGTGTGCATGTGTATTTATGTGTTTTCTTACATGTGTGCGTCCTTGCTTGTGTTGTGCATGCACAGTGGTGCAAGCGTGGAGGCTGCGTGTGCTGCACATGCACAGGGGTGATGCTGAAGGTGTGTGCCCAGGACCCATGTGACATAAGACCGGCCGATGCGCGTAACGGCATGCAGCACATGTGCACCTCTCACGCTCACACAAGGAGCGCCAGTGAAACATGGTGTCCCCATGCACACACCTTCCGCATCACCCCTGCGCATGCATAATGCACGCAGCCTCCATGCTCATGCCACTGCGCATGTGCAACGCGCGCAAGGACTCACACACATAAAAAACACATAAATACACATGTGCACGTGGTACACGCTGAGGGGTTTGTGTAGGCGAGGGAGATGAGGTGTGCAGTGTTGGCTGTTGGTAAAGCAAGGGAAGTGTCAGAGGCAGGTTTGGTGTAGAGAGTGGCTGGGTTGGTGAGTGCTGGTGGAGTTGTGTGGCTGGGTTGGTGACTGGTGGGTGAGGTGAGTGTCTGAGTTTGAGTAAGTTTGAGGAGTTGAGGGGGTGGAGTTTATGGCGGGCTTTGTGGTTGCTGCATGTGCAGTGGGAGGTGATCAGGGGCTGCGGTTGCCTGATGGGGGAGATGGTGTCCATGGGGCTGAGGCACAGGGCATGGGTTTAGTCCCGCTTCAACACAGACCTGCAGCTGTGGTGGCAGGCAAGGCAGGGGCTGTGTCGGCACGGTGCAGGAGGCATGCAGAGTTGCAGGCTCAGCAGCCTCGCCTCTACAGGCCCAGGGGCCAGCTCCAAGGCATGCGTGAGGACCAGGTCATCTCCCTCTACCACATGAGCACAGGGGCTATTAGGGAGCTCTAGGAGGATCTAAGACCTGACCTCGAGTCCCTGACTGGTCAGTCACATGCCATACTGGGTTTGGTCAAGCTCCTTGGTGCCCTACATTTCTTTGCCTCTGGCTGTTTCCAGTCATCTGTGGCCGCAGTGGGTGGCATGAGCCGCCCAACCTTCTCACGCTGTCTCAACCAGGTACTGCGTGCCATGATCAGCCAGGTGGGGAATTACATTGCCATTCCCAACACTAGGCAACAGTGGGGGACCCTGAACTAGGCCTTTGAAGCATTTGCTGGGATACCACATGTGATGGGAGCTATTGATTGCACACATGTTGCCATGGTCCCACCCAGAGACAGGGAGGTAGTGTTCCGCAACCGCAAACACTACCATTCCCTGAATGATCAGGTTGTATGTGATGCAAATATGCATATTCTGAATGTGGTCCCTAGGTTTGCAGGGTCCACCCATGACTCCTATATCCTGCATCACTCGGCACTATTCAGACAATTTGAGGCAGGACAGTATGAGGACTGAATACTGCAGGGTGTGTATTTTTCATCTCTGACATGCACATGGTGATCCTGTGACTAACCGTATGTGCACATGTCTGTCTTTGAGGTGTATCCCTAGTTGTGTGTGTGTGTCTCATCTGTCTGTGTGTGATCTAACGTTGGGGGGGGGTGATGCCCTCCAGCTCTACCTTGCTACGGAGTTGTGTGATGATGGGAGTATGGATGCTAGCATTTGTGTCGTAGTTACAGATTATGTTGATTGCAATCCATACACCTACCCCTTGTTTTGTGTGTCATAACTTCACACGCTGGTGCATAGTTGTGGTGTCCCATCATGTGCTGTCATATTTTTCTGTCAGGATGTTTTGTGCATTTGGTTTGGGTGGACATCAGCTCCTGCTTTAACGTTCCACATTTCTTTCTGCAGGTGATGCAGGATATGGGAGTCACTCCTGGTTGCTGACCCCTGTGCATCAACCATGGACACGTGCATAGAGGAGTTACAATGAGGCCCATGCCTCCAGCCGCTCCATCTTAGAGTGCACCTTTGGCATTTTAAAGAATCACTTCAGGTGTCTGGATAGAACAGGCGGTTACAATACAAACCACAGACTGTGGCAGAGATCATTATAGCCTGTTGCATCCTGCACAACATTGCTCTCAGGCACCATATCCCTGTCCAAATTAATGAGGATCTGGAGGATAATCCTACATGCCCTCTTGTACGTGCCCATGGTGACACAAGTGAGGGCACAGCAGTCAGGCGGCAAGTGATTGAGGTGCTCTTCTCATGTAAGTACTGCATATGTTGCCACATACATTTGTTTAGATATGTGTATACTACTACTACTAGTGAACATTTGTATCACAATAGCAGTAAGATGCAATACTGCACTGACATGTAACAGACACTGCCTGGCCATCCCACCTTACAATATAGCCATCGGGCGCTGTGGGACACCTCCTGCCAGCCACCATCAACGGCTCTCCCCATCGGGGGATCGAGCCAGCCAGCAGCGGGAACAGCGGCCATCTTCTGGCGACCTGCCCAATCAGGGCAGCCACCTTGCTCTTTAAAAGGAAGTGCCATCAGGCGCTGTGGGACACCTCCAGCCAGCCACCATCAGTGGCTCTCCCCATCGGGGGATCGAGCCAGCCAGCAGGGGGAACAGCGAACATCTTCTGGCGACCTGCCCAATTGGGACAGCTGCCTTGCTCTTTAAAAGGAAGCGCCATCGGGCATGCCCACGCCTGGCGGGCCCGCGCCTGAGGGCCTCGCCAAAGGGCCCTTTGGCATGGCCCTTAGGCGGAGGCCACACACCATCGGAAACGACAGAGGAGAAATAAGAACCTGAAGTCTCTAGCCATAACACCGAAATGCAAGTAGGACAGCTCACACCAACGGGACCTTTAGAGAAAAAGAAAAAACAAAACACGATCTTCCAATGCACCACGATTGCCAGGGTCTAGAGGTACCAGTTAGTAAATATATAAGCCAGCTTACTAGCCAAATGTATTGATTCTATATTGCTTGACCTGTCAGATAGTTTACCAGCTCAGAGACAGCAAATATACAAAGGCTAGATAGTCTGCTGTTCCAGGTAATCCACTTTTTTGCAGCCTATGAAATATGTACCATACAAGCTGATATGTGAGTTTAGATATGTGTTTGTAAATTGCCAATTAAGCATCTGTCCTGCTACATTCCATATCATAGGTGGTTAAACAACCCCTCCCCATCCCGCAAGCAAACTCCATTCCTGCTCAAGCCAAGATACCTCGAAAGCAACCAAGAAAATGCACCCAATTTTAACCTTAGTCAGTATCTACTTTATTATCGGATTCCCCATTGGGTCGAATGCCTGTAAATCAGGCTTCAATACTATCCCCATACTTCAGAGCAATGGAAAGAGATGGTCAGATAGCCCCCACCAATCCTCAGCGGAAGCTAATCGCATGCCTCACACACACCTGCTGCACGTCTCCTTACAACACTACAAAAAACTCACCCAGCCAAACACCAATATCCACTTAAGTGCGCTCTCATCAATGCCAGATCGATACACTCAAAATGGCTGGCGGTCATTGATCTAATATCCATCTATGATCTAGACATCTTGATGATTACAGAAACTTGGCTATCTGAATGTGATAATGTCCTGCTCAATCAAATGCTACCCCCTAGATTTTCAATCTACACCTGCCACAGAACCAAGAAAGGAGGTGGAGCTCTCATCCTAGCGAAGACTGAATTACAATTTCGTCTGAATAATGCCACCAGCACAACCCACCTAGACACAATCACAATAGAGAATGATCAATGCACAATTAACTTATTATATAGAGCACCAACACCCTCAGCAGATCATCTCTCATCAATAATTAACATAGCCTGTAGCACAAACAAGTCAAGATCCCAAAACTGGCTCTTGGGCGACTTCAATTTACCTACCTTGCAGGAATCTCAAGCGAACGGTTTTCTTGAGGCACTAGAAGAGTTGGGTTACAAACAATTAGTAAACGCACCTACACATGTGAAAGGAAGCAGACTGGACCTGATATTCGCCCCACATATGACATTAGATTCAACTCCCGACACAGCATTATCTATAACCCCAGTACCCTGGTCTGATCATAGTCTACTCAGATCCCAGATGCCCAGCAAGCCACATAGACAGAATACTAACAGAGCCTTGGCCCCTTGAAAAATGCCTCCGAGGAGATTTAGAACGTCAAAGAAGAAATACTTGAGGAAGTCCTCCCACTCCTTGACTGCACAGCCCATGAACTAGACGAAATGATCAATAATTGGAACAACAGCCTCATTGCCACTTCTAATCGCCTGACAACATGCGAAAAGCTGAGGAAACGTGAACATGCAGTCTGGTACTCTAAAGAACTCTGATCTTCACTACTCCACCTACGTAAACTGGAAAGACGATGGCGCAAATCACGATACCCTGAAGTGCTCAACAAATATAAATTTCACCTAGAAAAACATCGCTCTGAAATAGACGAGAGAAGGAAACAATTCCATACAAACCTACTGAAGTGATCAATGAATAAACCACATGACTTATTCAACATTGTAAGGACACTAACGAAAGAACCAACTCTTGATCAGCCTGACCTGCTGCATCCACAGGCATACTCTGACTACCTCCAATCAAAGATGATACTAACTGACAAGAACACAAACTGCACATCCTGCATCCTTCAGCACAACCCAACTCCACCAGCCACCCTATCCAAATTTAAAACCATATCAAACAAGGAGATAGAAGACACCATTGCCTCCATCAACACATCCACAGCACCAAATGACCCTTGCCCAGCACACTGGATAAAAGAAATGCGACATGAACTAAGTCAGTTCATAGGAAAAATCCTCAACCAGTCACTCTCAATGGGATACTTTCCACAAAAATAAAAAAACACATCCATCAGACCACTACTGAAAAATAACAAGTTGGACCCCTCAAAAGTAGAATCCTATAGACAGATATCAAGCATACCAATGCTTGCCAAAATAATTGAAAAGTTAGCACAACAAATCCAACATTACATTGACACGAAAGCACCACTAGACCAATCCCAACATCGATTCAGGGAAGCTCATGGTGTGGAAACCCTCCTCGCCACCCTCTTCAACACATTAATCTCAGGAATCGATAATGCTCGACAGGGCTTTATCCCCATATTCATGGATATTGCAGCTGCCTTTGATTCTGTGAGCCATCAGATACTTGTTGAGCATCTTAAGGAAAAAGGAATAGAAGGCTCTGCCCTAAACTGGTGAAAATCTTATCTATCCAATAGATGGCAACATGTAAGAACCTGTACCGCAACCTCTGAACCATTCATACAGAAACAAGGGGTACCCCAAGGATCTTCGCTCTCTGCACTGATGTGTAACATCTACATGCAGCCCATCTGCTCTCTAATACGTTCATTCAAAGTCCAATGCCTAGCTTATGCAGAGGAAAAGGAGACCGCTATGGTTTTCGAAAGAAGCAGCTGAAAAAGTGAAGAAAAAGAGGGAGGCCTTCATGAAATACAAGAGATCACAGAGAGAGGAAGACAGGCATCTGTATTTGGAAAAACTTAGAGAAGCTAGCAAAGTAGTCAAGAAGGCAAAGATTCAAAAGGAGGAGGAAATAGCCAATGCAATAAAATGGGGGGATAAGACATTTTTCAGATATATTAGTGAGAAAAGAAAGGGCAAAAGTGGTATTGTCAGACTCAAGGGTGCAGGGGAGGAATATGTAGAAGCTGATAAGGATAAAGCGGAATTGCTTAACAAATATTTTTGTTCTGTGTTCACAGATGAAGAACCAGGAGCAGGACCTCAGAAAACACCCACAAATAGGAACAGAAGCAAGGGACATCTTGAACAATTTTCAGAAGACTGTGTTTGTGAGAAACTAGCTCAACTTAAAGTAAGAACATAAGAACATAAGAAATGCCATACTGGGTCAGACCGAGGTCCATCAAGCCCAGTATCCTGTTTCCAACAGTGGCCAATCTAGGTCATACGTACCTAGCAGTTTCCCCAAAAGACACAGGTTCTGCAGTGCTTGTACTAGGTCAAGCATTGATATCCTGGGTCCCTTTTTAATAGTGGTTTATGGACCTTTCCTCCAGGAACTTGTCCAAACCTTTTTTAAACCCAGCTATACTAACAGCCCTTACTACATCCTCCGGTAACAGATTCCAGAGTTTGATTACAAAGCGATGGGACCGGATGGGATACACCCTAGAATACTGAGGGAACTTTGGGACATTCTAGCAACTCCACTGACTGACCTTTTCAATGCCTCGTTGGAGTCAGGAGTGGTGCCGAAGGACTGGAGAGAGGCTCATGTGGTGCCTTTACACAAAAGCTGAAGTAAGGATGTGGTTGAAAACTACAGGCCAGTTAGTTTAACTTCGGTGGTGAGTAAATTATTGGAAACGCTGCTGAAAGAGAAAATAGTGAGGTTCCTGGACTCCAGCAGATTACAGGATCCGAGGCAGCATGGATTCACCAGAGGCAGGTCTTATCAGACAAATCTGATTGATTTCCTTGACTGGGTGACCAGGGAGTTGGACCAAGGGAGAGCTCTAGATGTGGTGTATTTTGATTTCAGTAAAGCCTTTGACACTGTTCCTCACAGGTGACTTATAAACAAACTGTGCATCCTAGGGATGGACCCTAAAGTTACTGTTTGGGTTAGAAATTGGTTGGGGGGGAGGCGACAAAGAGTACAGGTAAATGGAGCTCACTCTGAGGAGAATCATGTTACCAGTGGTGTGACTCAGGGATCTGTCCTTGGTCCGATTCTGTTTAACATCTTTGTAAGTGATATAGCGGAAGGGCTGTTGGGTAAGGTTTGTCTCTTTGCGGATGATACCAAAATCTGCAATAGAGTAGACACCCAGGAAGGTGTAGATAACATGAGGAGGGATCTAGCTAAACTTGAAGAATGGTCTAGAATTTGGCAGCTGGGATTTAATGTTAAAAAATGTAAGGTCATGCATTTGGGCTGCATCAATCCAAGAGAGCAATATAGTATAGTGGGTGAAGTACTTTTGTCCACTAAAGAAGAGCGGGACCTAGGTGTGGTTGTGTCTGATGATCTTAAAGTAGCTAAACAGGTAGAAAAGGCGACAGCAAAAGCTAGAAGGATGCTTGGGTGCATACGGAGAGGAATGGCTAGCAGAAAAAAGGAGGTGATAATGCCTCTGTATAAGTCTTTGGTGCGACCTCATTTGGAGTATAGTGTGCAGTTCTGGAGACCGCACCTTCAAAAGGATGTGAACAGGATGGAGTCGGTGCAGAGGGTGGCTACTAAAATGATTAGTGGTCTTCATTATAAAGCATATGAGGACAGACTGAAGGATCTTAATATGTACACCTTAGAGGAAAGGCGGGATAGAGGTGATATCATTGAGATGTTTAAATACCTCCATGGCATAAATGTTCAGGGAGAGAGCCTCTTTCAATTGAAAGCAAGTTCTGCTACGAGGGGACATGGGATGAGGGTGAAGGGAGATAGATTCAGGAGTGATATGCGGAAATATTTCTTTATGGAAAGAGTAGTGGATCCGTGGAATAGTCTCCCAGTGGAGGTGGTAGAGATGAGGACAGTAACTGAATTCAAAAAAGCATGGGACAAACACAGAGGATCTCTAAAGGTAAAAAGAGGACTGTTGTGGTTGTTGATATGGAAGGACAGACTAGATAGGCCATGTGGTCTTTTGCTGTCATCATATTTCTATGTTTCTATGATATCCTTCTATATATGCCATTTACAATTAAGCAGCCTGACTTCTCCCCAATAACAAAATGTTTTGATGCAATCGCGGATTGGTTACACACGCAAAACCTTCGGATCAATCACACCAAGACAAATGTCCTCTTCGTCACGAAGAACCAAGATTTCATCCCCCCACCAACGTTAAAAGTCAAGAACGCAGCATTGACAACCAAATCCTCAATCCGCTACCTCGGGATCACTCTAGACCAGCGACTGGACATGAAAACACATATAAAAAACACGGTAAAAACAATATACCACAAAATACGGACTCTCCATCATCTTCGATCACTATTGGACCCTAGCGACTTCTGAACACTTTACCAAGCATTGGTACTCCCACATTTCGACTACGCCAAAATTATCGTATACGGGCTCCTGAAGGCAACACTACACCCACTCCAAATGGCAATGAACACTGCAGCCAGAGTACTAGTCGGGGTACCACGAATGAACCACATCACTCCAATTCTGATGAATCTGCACTGGCTGCCCATTCAGGCCATACGTCTCTACAAGATTCTAGTTACAACCTTCAAAGCCCTAAATAATCACCCTTACTCATCCATTAAAGAGTTGATCCATTATACATACCCAAATAGAACCAAATGATCAGTAATGGTCAACACATTGATGATTCCTAAAGAAATGACCACCTGCACAAGGACAAGCTCTAACAGGGCTTTCTCGATCTGCGCTCCCTCAGCTTGGTATGCTCTCCCCGCAGACATGCGTACCATTACTAGCTAATCCCTATTCCTGAAGACCCTCAAGCATTACCTATTCATGAGACACTACCCCGAATCCAAAAACGGAATCCAAATAACATTTAAACCACACTAAATATCCAGATCATCCCAGCATAGAAAGGAATAGTCGGTTCAAGCTGGCCTATACTGAATAATATAGGGCCTCAACCCGATACATAAGCTGTACTGTAAATAATGTTGTAGATATGTTATCCCCAGTTGAATCCAAGTTTTAACACTTGTTCAATGTAAATACTCTGTGGCCCATCCGCATAGTAATGTGTTTGTTTATTGTAAACCGCACTGATATGTAATAGTGCGGTATATAAGAGAAGTTAAATAAATAAATAAATGACTGAAATGCAGAAGATGTGAGCAGGGCACAACAGTGGGTGGTGGTGGATTATGTGTGTCGGGAGTAGTAGGCTTGTTGGAGGTGTTAAGCTGTCATACCTGATTTGTGGCTGATTGGGATAGGGGCTGCTGTACATCCACAGGTAGTTAGTTTGAGGCTTTGGGTGCAGCAAGGTGAAAGGTGTGTAGTATGGGATAAACAGTAGGAGAGCAGACCATAGATGGGACCAGTTGCCTAGATGTGTGTGTTTCACATTTTTTAATTTGAGCTGATTGATTGGTTGGTATGCTCTAATGAATAGGGACTGTGTGTTAGTTGTTTCTGTATAGCACTACATGTGATACGTAGCACTATATACATGCTGAGTAGTAGTTGGATTACTGGTATATGAGATCAGTAAGGGAAGTTACTGCAACACCACAGTGTGCCTGAATGTATAGGTCAGCACATAGCCTTGACATGGATGCGGAAACGGATAGGGAACCTGTGAGGTGTCCTGACAGGGGGAGTATTAGTGCCATTATGTGTGTGGCTGTAGAATAGCCATGCAGTGCAGTGTTGCATATTTTCAGGCAGACAGAGATGATTCAAGGCCAGATCAGCAAGGTTACAGTAGGCAAGCCAGGAGCTGATTGCGTGTGTGGGGGGGGGGGGATTTGGGTTTTAGTTGTGTTTTCAGGGAGGACTGCGGAGATATAGCTGATGACAACTAGACATAAACCACAAGCCTCAACTACAAGCTGGGTATTTGTGTAGAGGGGGAGAGTGCAGTCCAAGACAACACCTACATTGCGGATCCTAGAGAACGGAAGTTTTGGCCACACACACAAAGACACTCTGATGGGAGGGGAGGGTTTAGGTGCCCATATACGATATCCATGCTTTGCCATTATCAGTTTCACACAGTGGGATGACATGCAACCTTCAATGTCAGGTGGCAATCAGACATCGGGGTGTGGTTTGGAAGACATAACTCAGGCGTGGAGAGATATATTTGCAACTCTTCAGCACACAGCTGTTAATGTAAGTCAAGGTATGAGATATACACACCAAGGACATGTATATGGACAGAGGATAAGGATGGAGCCTCTGCATATTTCCATGTGTTACAGGAACTGACAGCGGTGTAGCAGATGACATTGAGACACCAGAACACACACTGAAGGGGCATTGGGAGCGATATGGGGGACACAGGATAGTACTGCAGGCTTAGAGCCAGCAGGGTCATAGTAGTGAGGAGATAGTTATGTTCCATATTTTTACAGAAACAGAGAGGTGAGGATGGGGACAGACAGAGTATGGACACTTGTTCTTTGCCACACACATTTCAGTGATAAATTTAACATGAAATGAATCTGTACGATGTGATGGGGAACAGTCAGTCTGTAAAGGATCTTTGGGAGTCTGCGAGCTTAGGACGTGAAGGTGCAGTGTGTGTTGCACAGCTCCAACATGACATATGTATGTTTCTCTTATGTTTCTCAATCCACAGGACATATTTGGTGACCCTCCAGGTGCTATGGTGCATTGGCAGGTGACTGTACATCATACAACATGCAGTAGTCTGGGGTAGGTGGACCTACAGCTACTTTGTCTGTGATGACAGTCAGGGGGAGCACATGTCTGCAGTGATCTGTCATATTCTACATATGTTGTTGTACACCTCTTTTCCCTGCACCCCCATACCCCATATGTTGCTGTTGGCACACATATCCACATGTGTTCCTGGCCAGTTTGTCTTCTACAAAACTGTCTCTGGGACACGTCCAACAGAGCTTCGTGTGTGTGCAGGTCCTAGGTGTTTGGGTGGTGGAATGCACGTACACCCTTCCCTGACATTGTAGCATCAGCCAACAGCAGAGTATCATTGCATTTAACAGGCCTTTATCTCCACTTGTCTCCAATTGTGCACATACAGGCCGTATGCTACTGCTGGCATGCTCACCTTAGCATACTGTGTGGGTGAGTGTTTTTGGGTTGGCTGTGTGATGATACAGCGTGCAGGCATTTTGCATTATCATGTGGTGTGAGAGGCCTGTACACCTGGGGAGCAGTGGTGAATGTGCTATCTCTACCTTACTGCTGTTTACCTTGTGGACATTGTGGACATGTGTTGTGAGCTGACCTATCTCTTGTGTGCTGACAGACCACTGCGCAACAGCATTTTTGTATCACAGATATCGCCATAATGTGAACATGCATCAACAGTGGCTGGACATAAGGAAATGGTGACTCTACACATTTCGATGACATCTTCTCCCTTCACTGTGATGTGTTGTGGCCTTTGAGAGCCTCAGGGATCCCAAACATACACTTGCTGCAAACACACAGTAGGTTGCACCTTTGGTCTTTTGTGAATGACATCAGCCTTTACATGTTAATGATTTACTGTTTGTCTCATAGACATTTCCTGTTGGGTCTCTGTACACAAACGCTGATGCACATGGGGTAGAGCTGTGAAACACCTGTGTAACATAGGCAAGGACATGACCATATCCATGTGCCACCCTTGTCTGCGATTCCAATTCAAAATGTCCCCAACATGTAGTGTGTTCTGTGTTGTGATCATGTTATGTTTGCCTGTGTGACGTTTCCTTACGTACATATTGATGCTTGACTCTCTGCAATTTGGGCTGATGTTGCAAGCAGCATACCAATACATTGTTTATCCTCTTCTGACACAAGGCAGTGAACACTAAAAGCGCATCTACTACAGTGCATCCGGCATCACCATCAACCACCTGTTGGAGGACACAACAACACCATGGAGCTATCCCTGGGAAATGGTGCCATAGGATGTTTGACATCTGCGAGTGGAACACATGCCTAGGATGGACAGTATTATTGTTGGACTGCTACTTTGGGCATGACAGGCCTGTCCAACACACTGTTGCTGCAGTGCTCTGGCTGGGTGTCATGTTCATCACAGGAGACACACATGACCTTTCCAGTACTGTGGCATATCGGGATGTCACACTTGACTATGCATGCCCAGGGTTTCAAGGACAGTCATAACATGACTTGTTGGATTGCAAACACCCTTTGCACTTTGGTCCCCACGTGTGCAGCAGGGACTGACATTGTCGTTGTATGTTGTACATCCTTCTGACATTGTGCTGTTGTGTTTTGCCCATGTGTGTGACATGGAACGCAGGATACGCTCATCTGTTTGGTTCATCACGAGCATACAGCCATGCGTGTGGCATAGGGGGAGCAATGGAGAAGTTCTCTTGTCCATGTCCACCTAGCCTCCACTTTTACATGACACAGTATTTGCCACGACACCACTTTACTGCACACCAACATCTTGGATTAATGTTTGCAATCACCAAGAGTGTTATAGTGCAGGTGTGGCATCACTGTATCATGTTTCAATGTACATGGTGCATGTGCATGTGACTATGTTGATGCAACACAGCATGTTGTAATATGGTTTTTGTGTGGGTTACTGCAACATGTCTGACCTTTCTTTCCATCTCTATATACAGGTTTTTGTGTCTGTTTACTGTACAGACGTGATGCTCTGCATTGATTTACAAACCTAGCATTGCATGTCTGTACAGTCCTTTTTATACCCTGAGGTAACGACACTCACATTGCCCCATTATATTTGGAGTGTGGCAGTATGAGTGTCCATTTTCTTCCTGCATTTGTGCATTCCATGTACCATGATATATGTGTACAGACACTGTATCCACACCAACCAGTTCAGGGGGACCTTCTGCATAGTGTTATCTCTGTATGTTTCTGCGGATGGTTTCATTTGAATTCTCTGTGTTCATGTGCCTCTGCTATCTGTTAGCATATCCTCATTGTGCATTTGACGATTGTTTAGGGTTACATTGTTGCAGCTTTGATTCCTATATCAGGCATTATGTGACAGCTGTAACATATATTTCGATATGTGTGTTTACACTTTCTTACTTTTAACAACATATGCTGTTTCATTTGTGTGCCTGCTGCATTGGCAGACAGATTTGTTTTAAGGAACAGATCATGATTGATGTGTGTTGGGCCCTCCTCATGCACCACCTACTGTCTACATGCACACATATGTAAATAACACATTTGGGGCATGCAGCAGCATGTGGGGGGGGGGGGTCGGGGTTTAATGCATACTGCACACAGTGCACCTGATGCACATTATCTCTCCTGCCCATCATCTGTAGACGGGCCAGTGACTTTTCTGTAACATGTGGGTTGCTGCCCTGCAAAATGTGTTTTCCGATTTTCACCTGGGATCCACTCACCTTGATATTATGATAGGCGTTATCTACACTATCTGTGATGATTAACCAAAATAAAAATTTGTGTTTGACGTACATTTGTCTCTGCTGCTGCTTGATCACACTGACACTTGTATTTACTGATTTCCTGGTCAGGTACATGGCCCACCTGTGCTCACATCCTTGTATGGTGCCAGCTGTCTATCTGCCAGCCGTTTGCCACATCACTGGGTGTTACAGGTTCCCATACACACCTTCCCTTTGAGGTAATATTTTTGCATTGTGCTCTTCGCGGTTGTTTGGGATAGTGGTTACAGACTTGTGTTGTAATACCATAGGTTGCAGGCTTGATCCCCACATGGGGTTTACTATTTTTTTCTGTTGTGATAACCTGACCATTAGGTACCTGCAGGTTCATCACCTATGCACACACCCTTCCATCTCTTCACTGTACACCAAAGTGTGCCCTCTCTGTTGCCTATCCATTACATATTAGCTATTACATATGTCTCTTTCTTTATAGTGTTTACATGGCAGTCTTCTTGGGGGATTGGCATTGCTGTGGTTCAGCTTGTCTGTGGTATACCTGTTTGCAGGTTCAATTCTCTCCTGTTCTGTTCCATATTTTGCCCTGCTCCACAGAGCATCCCCTGCCGCCCTTTGGGTTTAAGTTCCTTCCTCTTTTGCATGCTGTATCCACTGCACAACATTTCATTGTGTGTGTGCAAGTAGTTATATATGGCTCTGGTCCCAATTACAGTCTGTGATTTGATCTGTACACCAGATCTGCATGTGCATTCCATCATGGTTACTGTTGGAGGTTTGCCTATGCTGGCAGACAGCAGGCTTCTTGTGTGATGCCCTGCAGTATTCTTGTATGCAGCCTTTCCTAATGACCTTACATTGCTGGTGTGGCCTACTGGTTTGTACATTGACATTTGTGCTAATGGTCATAGGTTTGATTCCTCTCTGTTCTCTTTCATTTGTATGCCTGTCCTGCACAGCTACTTTTCATTCCTGTGACAGTCTTATCTGTGCAGATCTGTGCTGTTAGCACATTGTACCCTTATCACAGTTGCCAACCATCCTTCTGTCCATCTATGTGTGTCTGCCAGCTGTGTGCTGTCCTACCCTGATGTGCATGCTGCTACCCCATGTCCTGCACCGATACATGTTTCTTCATTGCAGCTCTTCTTGGTTGCCTCTCCTGTGTGTGCTCTGCATGGCACTGCCACTCCTCTGTCCTCCTGTCATTATACCTATCCTGCCACCTCTACCTCCTCTGCTGGACACGTCTTCCCATCCTCTGTGACACACTCTCATTGTTGCATGGTACATTACCATCACCCTGTGCATCGCTACAGCTGCCCCCAATATGTTTGTCCATTTTTCCAGCTGCCACATGGGCTGGACGCAGATTTGTCTGGTCCATCAGCTCAGATCTACTTCTTTCCATTACTTGTGCATTGTCTTTCCTTGTTGCTCTGTGCAGTGTTAGGGTTACATCTGTGGTTGGCCCAAACCTTTCTTGCTTTTCAACTTGGGGTCCTTACTGCCCTTGGCCAACATTTTTTGAGTCACCTATACATCCTTGGGGCATCTTAAGCCACACCTTAGAATCAGCCAGCTTATGGGTTGCCTACTATGGTGCCTTGGGAGTTGACAACCTTTTGACATGGCCTCTGGGGCACATTATAACCCGCTTTGGCTGATGTGGTGGTTTAGGATGTGCCTTCTGGTGCGCCCTAAAAGGTGCATCAGTTTATGGCACTGGGGTGCAGGTATTTTTAGCTGGCAGCACAGATTGTTGGACTGTTTCAAGCAGGAAAAAGAATTGCCTTGACCAACCTTACTCATTAAACCCACTGGGGGATCAAACTCATGACCCCTGTTTCAGCAGTCATTGTATTAACCTCTGTTGCTGTGTTTGCATGTCAGCACGCAAAGTTAAGGTTAAGGCGCGGTAATGTGCACGGCTCCCTCTATCATGCGATAATGAACACGGCACACTTTATCGCGCGATAACCCATGATTGCTACCTTAAGACCGGAACGCCCATTCTTTATATGGCACCCTTCACATTATCGCTGCAACTAGCACCGGGAACATTAAGACGGTTTAGTAAACATACCCCTAATTTTCATATTCAATATAAGGTTCTTACTCTGGTTCATCATGTCATCCACACTCATACCCCTCAATACCTGTCTGACCTTATTCACCTTCACACCTCATCCTGCCCCCTCCATCAGATTTATTCCAATCGCCTTCTCTCCCCTCCCCTTCACTTGCTTATTGGGAATCCACCCAATCCTCTGCCTTCTTTTTTTGGGCCCCCTTCTATGGAACTCACTCCCATCAGACCTTTGCCTCAAACTCTCCATTCTGCACTTTAAGGCAATTTTAAAAACCCACCTCTTTTACCTTGCCTTTGATCTCCCCCTCCCCTCCTCTCTTTCCTAATTTCTTGACTTGCTGCCCTAGCCCCTTCTATTCTTGCACTCTGTTACTTCCTCTGTCTGCTCTTCTCTTTCCTGTCCTTACAATGGCATTCCGTTTCCTTTTCATTGTTTCTTGTAGTAACTTGTTTTATATTGTAAACCGCTGTGATGCCTTGGCATTGGGCGGTATATCAAGTGCCACAATAAAGATAAAGAGAAAGAAAAAGAGAAAACAAATCAGGCTGTATGCAAAATAAAAAGGCTGAACAGCCGGTGCTTTACATGGACATAAAACAAAGACCGGGGGGATATGGGTTGCCCATGGAATTAATTTATTTACAGCAGAGAGAAGACAAGAGACACGGAAAGGGGCATATTTAATACCTCCAATCTGTGGAAAACAAAAACAGAGCAAATGAATTAATGAATGAAACAGAAATAATGGAACCATTAAAAAAAAAAGCATGAGCTTGATTCTGTAGTGTACGTACATGCCATTTGTGTGTCCGGTTGGAACTGGACACACAGAGGGCATCGCGATTCTGAGCCCGTGGGGCATGTCTATCCCCGGGGGGATCAGAATCGTGAACAGGCCTGTAAATGCAGGCCTGACCCTGATTCTATCTGGCCTGCATGTACAGGCCTTCCCCAACTAACTCACTCAGGGCTTTTAAATGGAAGTGTGGCACCATGGCATCTGGTTGCCATGGCACCGTGGCTCCATTTAAAAACCACAATCCCCTGCCGCCCGGCCTCCAAATTGCTTTCCCCACAGCCCGACCCACAATCTGGCCTCCCAGGGCCAGGGCTGGGCTGCAGGGAATGCCCTCTGCCCTCTGCTGCCCCTTCCCAGTCCTGGGCCCGCCAATCCGCCGAATCGGGAAAGTTATTCCAAATTGGAGGTGGAATAACTTCCCTGTTCAAGTTGTCGGCCCTGGATGTACGGGGCCAACATTAGAATCGATCCTGTATGTCCGGGGCCGGCAACCACCCACTGCCTGCCCTAACGCCACCCCTGATCTTCCCCTTTCCTGCCCCATCTAACTTCCCTGTACAATGCATGGGGAAGGAGGACAGGGCTGGGAAAGGCTACAAATAGCATGGAGTGACGTCCCAATGGAACATCCATCTCTGCTATTCGTGACTCAACATGATCCCCAATGTGAATTTCATAAACATGAAAAAGGACATGTGTTAATTGGTTCAAATTGTAGTGAGAAAAATAAAAAAATAAGAACACATCAAGAGGTGCACATTAGGCAGGAGCCAGACAATGACTATTATGTACAAAAAGGAATGGCATGGATTACCATATAATCACCGAATAAAAACATTAAAAGAAAGTAGAAGGTAGTAGAATGTATAAAACACACCCCATATACCAACTCCTCTAAAAGCACGTTCATATATAAAAACAATATATAGGAAGCCATGCCCCCCGGCAGCCATTGCCACCACTGCTGTCCCCTCTCCAGGACTAACAGCAGCAGAGCTTACTTTCAGGCTTCAGCACCATGGGTCTGTTTGTTTCCACTGCTCTCCAACTCCCGATGCCGAAGTCAGCATCGAGAGTCAGAGAGAATCAGAATCAAACTTCCCTGTGGTGTCAGAGTTTGAAGGTAAGTTCCACAGGGCTGTTTGAAGCTATTGCCTTCGCTGTCGGTCCTGGAGAGGAGCGACAAGGGTGACAGTGGGTGCCCCCAGAGAATTGGCACTCTAGGCAACTGCCTAGTTTGCCTATTGGTAGCACTGTCCCTGGATATGATAGAAGTCTATAAAATAATGAGTGGAGTGGAAATGGTAACCATAAATTGATTGTTTACTAGCGGGCATGCAATGAAGCTACAATGTAGCACATGTAAGACTAACAGGAGAAAACATTGTTTCACTCAACGTATCACCAAACTCTGGAATCTTTTGCCAGAGAATATAGTAAAAGTTGTTAGTGTAACTGGGTTTAAAAGACATGTGGACAAGTTCCTGGAGGAAAAGTCCATAAACCATTATTAAAGTGGACTGGGGAAATCCATTGCTTAACCCTGGGCTAAGCAGCATGGAATCTTTCTTTCTTTTGGGAACCTGACAGGTACCTGTGACCTGGATTGGCCACTGTTAGAAATAAGAAACTGGTCTTGAAGGCATTTGCTCTAAACCAATATGGTATACCTTATGTTCTTATGTTCTCATAATGCTTAATGTTTGGAAGGTACACCCCTCCCTGTTCTTTGGGTGATTGCAGCTTGCATTACGCTATTCTAAGAGGTTTATTTTTTCAAAGAAATCACACCATTTCTATCTCTAAAGTGTGATATACTGACTGAAAAGATAGCAAGGAATCATGCTAAAAATATAATTTACTTTAGGCATAAGTATCATCTTAGTAGCCTCAACACACCAGGAACTACTGAGAGAAAAAATCAGTAAAGAATAATACAGGAGATTAAAATCATCATTGAAAAGTGCATTAACATCACAGAATAAGATACAAGCCATCAATCAGCTGACAATTCCTGTACTCTCTTACAGTTTTGGGATTCTGAACTAGCCTCTTAAAGATCTTGAAAAAATTGGATTGCAAACAAGAAAACTCCTTGCCCATGAAGTAATTTACAAGAATCAGTGAATGCCAAGACTATAGATCCCTAGAGCTAAAGGAGAGCTAGGACTCAGAGATTGATTACACATACAGAGCTGCAATTATAGGCCTCCAGGCCTATCTAAATGCATCATCAGATCAACATATGTAAAAAGTGCTGAAATATGAAAGTAAACGTCCAGAATGTGTCTTCATTATCAAACTTGGAAAAGCATTCTGACAACTAGAACCCACACGCATACACAGGGAAGAAAGTAACAGAAGTAACAAAACAAGAGAAAGAACTCTTTAAAGAATTAGATCAATAAACAAGGAAAAACTAGTGGCAAATGCATAAATATAGTGGGAAATACAAAATGTTACTCCAGGAACCCTTTGTCGATCAAGAACGGACACATGAATGGTCAAGGAGAGGTGAACTGAAACCAAAGGATGAGAGGTTGATAGTTGTTGCCCAGGACAGCGGCTTATGGACAAGATAGTTACACTGAGCATTGAAAAAACTGGCAAAATAGACACTTGTCAATTCTGTGGGAAAGAGCTGGAAACAATGACTCACCTTATTGCTGGCTGTGAGGTTCTGATGGCAGAAAGATTTTATTCAGAAAGGCACAATAAAGTAGCACGCCTCATCCACTGGAAACTCTGTAAGCACTACAACATCACTGTTCTTGAAAAGCACTGGGATGATTACCCTAAAAGAATTACAGAGAATGATTAGGTTATGATCACCTGGAATACTCTCATTCCAACTGATAAAAAGCTGGATGCGAGGAAGCCAGATATAGTGGTAAAGGAGAAAAACACCAGAATGGCATTGATTATAGAGGTGTCAGTTCCGAGTGACTACTCTGTAAATCATGTTGAAGGGGAGAAAATATTCAAGTACAAAGAAATGCAGTCAGAGACCAAGAAAATGTGGCAGAAAGATGCAGTTATTTCCCATCATATTGGGTACCAGAAGTTTAATTAAGAGGAAATTTTAAGCATACCTTGATAACTTACCCATACACATAATATCTTACGAACTCCAGAGGGAGGATCTTTTTGGTACAGTACATGCAAGTACTACACTGAGCATTAGCAGTAAATTTGAGAGTCTGAGATCATACTCCACATCCTGGCTTAGAAGTGAGGGAGTGGAGGAGTGGCCTAGTGGTTGGGGCAAGGTGCTTCAGGCCAGAAGGTCAGGGGTACAAATCCCACTAGAGGACAGCAACCTTGGGCTGGAAGCCACTTAACCCTCCATAGCCCATGTTCCCTGTAAAATAGTTATCTCCAAGTTATAATGCCCTGTTCAATGTAAACCACACTGATGCAGAATAGCACAGTATATAAGAGATTGTAAATAAATAAATGACTGTCATGGTATGCACAAAACTCACCCAACTGGAGAAATTGCCACCACCTGAACCAGCTAAGATATAGTGGTGCTCATTTAACTAGCATATCCTTGACCAATGCAATAAGAGTATTATGGTTATACTCCATTGTTTTGTCCATTCTCTGACCTTACCAAATTCCCAAGTACTTAAATTTTTCATTTTAGGAGGGAGTTGCCCAAAGGTTTGATAAGAAACAGTGGCATAACAACAGACTTATTCCAGTTAATTTTATATCCTGATTTTTGAGAGAACTGTTCAATAAGTTGAAGCAGTGGAACTAGTTTAAGATATAACAGTATGGCATCGGCATAAGCTGAGAGCTTACATTCAATTTGATACCTCCTCATATCTTGAATGAACTCTGATTCCTGCATAGCAACAGTTAATAATTCCATGGCTAAATTAAACAAAAGAGGGGAGAGGGGCATCCTTGTTTTCTTCCTCAGTGAATGAAGAAACCTCAGGAAAGGTTATCATTAACAAAAAAATGTGTCTGTGCAGAATAATAAAGCTTCTTAACCATCTCAATTAATCTGTCTCCAAAGCCAAACCACTTTCATGTTTTGAATAAGTACCTCACTCTATCCTATTAGATGCCTTCTTGGTATGTAGAGATAAATCCACAAGTGGAATAGATAAAGAGGGGGGCAATGGTTCAGATGTGTAAAAAGAGACGGAAATTATCATAGGACAATCATCCTGGGCTGAATCTATTTTGATCTGATGAATTAGGCTAATAAGTATCTGGCTTAACCTGGAATATATGGCCCTGAACCTTTTAGTGTCAGTGTGGTCTCTATCTAGTTTAGGAATTACTACTATTTTTTATTCAGAAAATAACCTAATGCAATTTTTATAAAGCATTAAAGGTTTGGAGGTCAACATGTCAAAAAAGGCCTTGTAAAATTAAGGGGTATGTTTACTAATCGCTGGTAGTGGCTTCTGTGCGATATTGGAGCTGTGGCCGCAGCTCCGATATCACACGGAAGCCATCTTGTCCAGGAGCCTTCACAGAGGGGAGAGCTTTAATATCTAAAGTAACCTCTTTCAGAGTCAGTTCTTGATCTAGCAAAACATTTTGTTCTGGGGTAAAAACTGGATGTGGTAATGAGCCAACAACATCTGAGAACCGAGACTCAGAAATATTTCTCATAATAGACCTGGAAATGGGCTACTAAATACTCATTTTGGATGTGAGTGACTTTTCAGAGTTGACTGTTTTAGTTATCTGTGTCCTATTGACTATGGTTTTAAGATACTGAGCTAATAAGTGGCCTGATCTATTATTCTCAACCTAATATGACAGTCCTTGCATAAAAAGGAAATTTTAAGCTTCTTGAAACAAATCAACATTATATATACAGGGTGGCCCAAAAAAAGAGAGAACATCTCATAAAATAAAAGCTTAAATAGTTTACTTATTTACCTTTTTAAGCTATATAACGTCTTTATTTCAACAATTTCCGGTCGCCATCTTTTTTTTTTAAAATTTGTCAAACATTTACATCTGTCTTTTTGAATTTTTTAATTACTTATATGCTACGAGATGTTCTCACTTTTTTTGGGCCACCCTGTATATAATGGGATCACTGCAACTGAAGGAAACTATCAAATCCTCAAACTAAAAGGTATTGGTCTTCAAGTTTTTTAAACTTGTCTTCCAATATCTTAAGTTGTTTTTTTTTCTCTTTTGCTATCCCTGCTACAAAATTGATTATAGCCCTGTATTAAGTGGCTATGTAAACATCCCACCAAATACGTATCGAGAATTGAATAGGGGCATTTAATTGAAAATATTCATCAGAGATACTGTATGAGCTTTAGAGATAATTCATTGTGTAACAACGCTGGGTTAATTCTCCAGGCTGAATGGTTTAATCCAGGGATATTGTCATTAAGGTCAAGAGAAATTGCTGAAATAAAAATACTAAGTAGATTTGGTTCTCCAGGACCAAGCAGGAAGTCAGTCCTCACTTATGGGTGACGTCGGCGCCGACGGAGCCCTCGCGGAGCAATTTTCCCCAGCTTTCAAAGAAAGCCTTTGGGAATTGCAGCGCGCATGCGCGGTCGTCTTCCCGCCCGAGGGTGCCATCTTAGCCAGTCTTCTTTTTTCCGCGGAGCCCTACAGACGTCCCCGTCTTGTCCCCGCGAAAAAGTTGATTTTCTTCTTTATTTTATCCTTTTTTCTTTCGGTTCGACGCCGATCGTTTTCCCGCCCGGACTCGCGACGCCGGTCTCGAGTCCTCTTATTTTTTTCGGTTTTTCTGACTTAGTCAGCTTTCGTTTTCGGTTTCCCTGGCAGCCCGGTCCTTTGACCTCGCAGGGGCCCTTTTTCCCCCGATGGCTGCCAGTGGGTTTAAGCGGTGTGGTCGGTGTGACCGAAATATGTCACTGACCGACACACACGACTTTTGCCTCCGCTGCCTGGGCCCGGATCATGAGGAACTGATCTGTGGGCCCTGCAGCAAACTGTCCTCAAAGGCGTTGAGAAGTCGGCGGCATCAGCGTGAGAGAATCTTCGCTGACCCCAGCCGTACCCAGACCTCGTCGGAGGCCTCCGTGTCGAAAGGCTCCAGCTCGGACCGTCGCCAGAGCTCCTCCGACCGGGGTTCTCCCTCCGGGGACCATCGTCGGAAGGAAAAACCCGCGAGGGCGGCGTCGGTGGACGCTCCTGGTTCCGCGAGGGCCAGGTCGCATAGCCCCGACAGCCGCCCCGGGTCCTTGGAGAAGGAACACATCCCGAAGCGACCTCGCCTGGAGTCGGAGATGCCTGCCCGGGTAAGTCCTGTGGTCCTTCTGGACTCGCCTCCGCGACAGCCGACGTCGGGCCCGACGCCGTCGGGGCCCGAGTCGGGGGCTGCTGGGTCACCTGAGCTCGGACTCAGGTTGACGGCCTTGGAGAGCAGACTGTCTGCCTTCATGGACCAGCAGCGGGCACTGCTCGCTGGCCTCGCTGGCGCCGCTGCCCCGACCGCTGGGACGTCGACGTCCAAGTCGACCCCGGAGACCGAGCCGATCCTCGAGTCGATGAGAACTCGAGTCGATCCTCGGTCGAGGTCACCCTCGGCCTCCCGTTCGGGACCGAGGTCGCCGACGCCGACTCCCTCGGCGTCGGGGCGGCTGGCGCCGCACCCTGCCCGGGCCGACCCCACCGAGTCCTCGTCGGAGTCGGTCTGGGAGTCTGAGGAGGAAGAGTCACCTGATTCTTTCCGGACTCGGTGTGTCCCATCGGACTCACCGGAGTCCGAGCCTCGGAAGCAGTCCCCCCCGGAGGATGCCCGGTTCTCGGACTTCGTTAGGGATATGGCCAAGGCTTTGGCCTTCCCTGCGGATCCCGAGGAGGAGCCTCGAGCCGAAGAGCTCGACGCCCTCCAGTATGACTCTCCCGCGAGGGAACACTTTACTGTGCCGGTTCCTCCTATGCTGGAACGACTACTCTTCCGCATGTGGGAGAGTCCGGCCTCCTCGCCGGTCCTGAGCAAGCGGGTCGATTCTATCTATCGGGTCCGCAAGAGCCCTGGCTTTCAAAAGGCACAGCTGCCACACCATTCCATGGTAGTGGAATCGGCCATGCATCGTCTTAAGAGCCAGAAGATGCACTCCTCGGTGCCTCCTGGAAGGGAGGCCCGTAACCTGGATGGCCTTGGCAAGAAGTGCTTCCAGGGCTCTATGCTTGCCTGTCGTGTCCAGACTTACCAGCTATACATGGGCATGTATCTCCGGGATCTGGCTAAAGAGCTAGCCGGATTCTCCGCTGGTCTCTCCGAGGAGCCCTTGCGGAGGTTCCTAGCCTTGTCCACGGGCATTCGGGAATGCTCAAAGTTCATGTCCCGAGCAGCCTATGATGGCTTTGAAGCCTCGGCTCGAGTGGCCGCAGCCGGCATCGGTGCCCGCCGACAGGCTTGGCTTCAGTCGTCAGACCTTGAGCCCTGGGTACAGGACAAGTTGGTCGATGTCCCCTGCCGAGGCGAAAACCTCTTTGGCAAGCCCATGGCGGAAAAGGCTGCACAAATTGAGACTGAGACTCTCACCAGGACCAGGCTTTCTAGGAAGACCTCCGCCCCTTCCCAGAAAAAGAAGGGCTCGGGGAAAAAGTCCTTTTACCCGAGGAAGGCGGCTGCCTACAAACAATACCCCCATTATCAGGCCCCTGCAGCTCTCCAACAGGGCCAGCAGGCCAAGGGACGGGGTAACGGGTCCCGTAGGCAGCAAGCCCCCAAGCCTGCACCACCAGCCCCTGCTCAGCAGGGTGGGGGCTTTTGACTCGCTCAGCATAGCCTCTCCCCCCCTGCTGGTTCCTCCCAGCACCGGAGGCCGGCTGGTTCACTTCGCCCACAGGTGGTCCAGCATCACTGCAGATGCCTGGGTGCTTCAGGTCGTGCGAGAAGGCTACCTTCTCCACTTCCATCAGGTCCCTCCCTCCTATTTTCCGGGAGAACCTCCGCGCCCCCCTCTGCACAGGGAGTTGCTCCTTCAGGAGTTAGCAGGTCTTCTGCAGGAACAGGCGGTGGAACCGGTGCCACACCACCTGAGAGGTCAAGGTTTTTATTCAAGGTATTTCCTGATACCAAAGAGAACAGGGGGCCTCAGACCCATCCTGGACTTGCGCAACCTCAACAAGTTCCTTGTGCGGGAGAAGTTCAAAATGCTTACCCTTGGAATCCTTCTGCCCTACCTCCAGCAGGGAGATTGGCTATGCTCCTTGGATCTAAAGGATGCCTACACGCACATCCTCATCCACCCAAGCCACCGCCAATACCTAAGGTTTGTGGTGGCAGGAAATCATTACCAGTACAGAGTACTGCCCTTTGGCCTGTCCTCCGCACCGCGAGTCTTCACAAAATGTCTCGCGGTGGTGGCAGCCCATCTCCGGCTTCACGGCCTCTATGTCTTTCCGTACCTCGACGACTGGCTCATCAGAGCAGCGTCCGCTCAGGAGGTCACCAGAGCCACGTGCCGCACGGTGACTCTGCTGCAGCACTTGGGCTTTGTTATAAACTTCGCAAAGTCCACTTTGCTCCCCTCACAGGATCTCGAGTTCATCGGCGCAAGGCTGCACACTCCGCAGGCACGAGCATACCTACCGCTCGACAGGGCTCAACGGCTCATGGACCTAGCCGACCGTTTTCGCAGCCAGCCCCTGGTCTCCGCCAGGCGCTTCCTGAGACTGCTCGGCCATATGGCTTCCACCGTCCATGTGACCCCCAATGCCCGCCTGAATATGCGGTCTGCTCAATGGTGTCTCCGCCGGCAGTGGCGACAAGCCACGGGCGGCCTAGCAGACCTGGTGCGCGTTTCCGAGCCACTGGTCTCGTCTCTCCGGTGGTGGCTCCGGCAGCCGAACCTGATATTCGGAATGCCTTTCCAGTCACCTCAGCCGACCCGGGTGCTGACCACCGATGCATCCCTCCTGGGCTGGGGAGCACATTGCCAAGAGGCACGTACTCAGGGCCTCTGGACCACGTGGGAGTCGGCTCAGCAGATCAACTTCCTGGAGCTCAGGGCGATCCGCCTAGCTCTCAAGGCCTTCTCCCACCTGACTTCCCAACAGTCCGTCCTTGTCCAGACGGACAATCAAGTTGCCATGTTCTACGTGAACAAGCAGGGGGGCACGGGCTCCTTCTTCCTCTGTCGGGAGGCACAGAAGCTCTGCTCTTGGGCCGTCAGTCACGGCATTCTCCTCAAGGCAGTTTATCTCCCGGGCCAAGAAAATTGCCTTGCGGACAAACTCAGCAGGGTCCTCCAGCCGCACGAGTGGCGTCTGGATCCCTTGGTAGTTCAGAAGCTTTTCCTCAAGTGGGGTCTCCCCACGGTGGATCTCTTTGCCAGTCCTCACAACCGGCAGCTTCCTCGCTTCTGCTCTCGTCAGCCACACCCCCTTCGGGTTGCGGCGGACGCCTTTCTGATCTCGTGGTCGGGGAGCCTTCTGTACGCTTTCCCTCCCATCCCGCTAGTCTCTCGGACTCTTTTCAAGGTTCTCCGAGACAAAGCCTTCATGATCCTGGTGGCCCCTCGCTGGCCCAGGCAGCCGTGGTTTCCGCTCCTGCTGCAACTGGCGGTGGAGGATCCGATCCCTCTGGGGGTACAACCGGATCTCCTCACTCAGGATCAGGGGTCCCTGCTACACCCCAACCTCAGGTCTCTCAACCTCATGGCCTGGCTGCTGAGAGGGTAGTCCTTGCTCCCCTTCTCCTGCCGGCGGAGGTGGAGGAGGTCGTCTTGGCTTCGCGACGGCCTTCTACCCGCAAATGCTACGCCCTTAAATGGCGTCGCTTTGCAGTCTGGTGTACCCAACAGTCTCAGGATCCCTTCTCCTGCCCGGTGTCGGTGATCTTGCAGTACTTGCTGCACCTCTCTAATCTGGGACTTAAGTCCAACTCCGTCAAAGTTCACCTCAGTGCTCTCTCAGCACATCATGTGCCGGTGGACGGCAGACCTCTCTCCAATGACCCTCTCGTGGCGAGGTTTCTCCGAGGTCTCCTTCTACTTAAACCACCTCTGCGCCCGCCAGCGCCTGACTGGGACCTGAATGTGGTTTTACAGCGGATCACCTGTCCGCCTTTTGAACCTATGGCTACCTGTTCTCTCCGTTTTCTGTCTTGGAAAACTCTGTTCTTGATAGCCCTCACTTCCGCTAGACGCGTAAGTGAATTGCAGGCCCTCGTGTCTGATCCCCCTTACACTAGGTTCTACAAGAATAGGGTAGTCCTACGGACTCACCCGAAATTTCTGCCTAAAGTGGTCTCCCCTTTTCACATCAATCAGGAGGTGGTACTTCCAACCTTCTTTCCCAGACCACACTCCAGCCGAGCTGAGACGGTCCTCCATACCCTGGACTGTAGAAGGGCTCTGAACTTCTACCTTGACCGTACGCGGGAGCACCGTAAAGCTGCTCAGCTTTTTGTGTCTTTTGACCCCAATAGATTGGGGCTCCCGGTCTCCAAGCGTACTCTGTCCATCTGGGTGGCGGACTGTATCTCTTGGGCTTATGGGGCAGCCGGACTCTCCTTAGAAAGTAGAGTCACGGCTCATTGCGTTCGGGCAAAGGCCACGTCAGTGGCTTACCTCCGCTCTGTTCCGCTGGCAGACATCTGCCGGGCCGCTACTTGGTCTTCGAGCCAGACTTTTGCGGTCCATTACTGTCTCGAGAGGGAGTCCCGTAGGGACAGTGCTTTCGGACAGGCAGTCCTCCGTAATCTCTTTGAGGTCTGAGCAACTCCTACCCTCCATCCCGGATGTGGGCTACCGGTGGGTGATAATTCAGCGAAGATTCTTTCCTTCTGTGCTGCTGAGCTAGAGGGAGCTCATTTTTGTGCTTAGGGTCTCCGGTAGCCTTAAGCTTGGGAGTCCCATAAGTGAGGACTGACTTCCTGCTTGGTCCTGGAGAAAGCGTAGTTACTCACCTGTAACAGGTGTTCTCCAGGAGCAGCAGGAATCAGTCCTCACTGCCCTCCCTCCTCCCCTTGGAGTTGCAATCGTCTGCTTATGTTCTTTTTGCAAATTTTTATGCTGTCTTTTTTAGCTATGTCATCTGACTGGCTAAGATGGCACCCTCGGGCGGGAAGACGACCGCGGCATGCGCGCTGCAATTCCCAAAGGCTTTCTTTGAAAGCTGGGGAAAATTGCTCCGCGAGGGCTCCGTCGGCACCGACGTCACCCATAAGTGAGGACTGATTCCTGCTGCTCCTGGAGAACACCTGTTACAGGTGAGTAACTACGCTTACTAATGATTTAGAATTTTAAAAATTAATCTATAAAGAAATAAGATCAATGTGTGCGTGTTTGGGGTGGGGAGGGCGGAAGTATGTTCGAGGTTCCAAGCCCAAATCCTACCAAGTATGTTGGAAGTGCTATATGTCAACTAGGTCCAGCTGGGTTATTTATTTATTCAAAAGCATTTCTTCTCTGCCTTATCCAAAACTCTAGGCAGATTATAATAGTTATCATGGAGTGAATGGTATGGTAGGACTTGGGCTTGGATCTCAGAACATTTGACTGTTTATCAAGACAGTGATCAAGGATTTGATTAAAGTCTCCACCTAAAATCACTGAAGCTGATATAGCTAGGAGTGGAGGAGTGGCCTAGTGGTTGGGGCAAGGTACTTCAGGCTGGAAAGTCATGGGTTCAAATCCCACTAGAGGATAGCAACTTTGGGCTGGAAGGACTGGGGTTTCTAGTCCCACAGGTGCTCCTTGTGGTCTTGGACAAGCCACTTAACCCTCCATAGCCCATGTTCCCTGTAAAATAGATATCTCCAAGTTATAATGCCCTGTTCAATGTAATTTCAGTTTATTCAACATAAACCACACTAATGCAGAATAGCATGGTATATAAGAGAATGTAAATAAAATAAACTATTAAATTAGCAATTTCATGAAAGAAGTCCAGAGAATCTGAAGTAGGGACTTAAATATTAACAGAGTAGTATATCTTATTGTTGTACTTCACATCCTTTGATATCCATCTTCCTTCCCTGTCCATCCCTCAAGAGATTAATTTTAAAGCCAAGGATTTGTAAACTCATATCAAAACACCATTATATTTTGCAAGTGCAGAAGAGGCAACCTTCACTTCATATCTTAATGTAACCAAGTAGATGTATTTTTTTTTAGCTCTAAAGGAAAAATGGCATAGAATTTTTGGAAAAGGGGAACGTGATAGGGTTCAAGGAAAGCAAAGACATCAGGACAAGAATGCTGATGGAATGTAGTTTAGAATGGAAACAATGTGGACTGAAAATGGCAGTTGGAGAATGATTGCTGAAGAGAGTGAATGTGTGACAGGGTGGATGACAGGTCCCTGTTTTGAATGATTTTTGCCTGAAATTGAGAGTAAAGTTGAATGTTTTGAGTGTATGCATAAGGAAGAATGAGAGTTTGAATGGAGAAAGCTGCTTGTAATGATTTTTGACTGTGTTGGTGAGACTGAGATATAAAGAGTATTGGAGAAGCTCAAGGGGAAAAAAAGGTTAGACAGAGAAGAAGAGAAGGTAAAGAAGGAAGGTGGAAAAAAAGTTTGCAATTTTTTTTTTTTCAGTTTAGGGAACTAAGGCAGGAAAGAGGTACAGGGAGCATGAAGGGTTGGTATGAGAATAAGAGAGAAACAGGCATTTGAAGTGAAGAATAGAAGTAAGTTTAGTTGAGAGATCCTAAAGTGAAATAGCAGTGGAGAGTAAGGGGTATGTTTACTAAAGGGCGCTAACATCGCAGCGGTGGAATTAGCGCACAATAAGGTACGTTATCGGGCGATGAAGGCGTGTTATCATGCGATAACATATCTTATTATTATTATTATTATTTATTAGACATTTGATATACCGCTTAGGCCAAAAGGCATTAAAGCGGTTTACAATACTATCATTTCAGGAAATAGGAAAGGAACGCCATTATTAGATAGGACAGAATAGACGAAGAAACAGTCAAACAGATAAGAAGAGGAGATAAATAGAGACAGCAAGTTACCACGAATGCAGGCAACATGATCCAATCCATAATATTAATGTGCATCGCCCCGGACAAACGCCTAAGGGCGCGCGGCGGTTTTATGGCCGTTGAAGCAGGCAGATTGGCTGGCCTGCACAGGAAGGGGGAGCTCCCGCTCTCACCCCCATCGGGAACGCTGACTCTCCAGCGCGCCCCTGGAACCGGCGGTTTTATGGCCGTTGAAGCAGGCAGATTGGCTGGCCTGCACAGGAAGGGGGAGCTCCCGCTCTCACCCCCATCGGGAACGCTGGCTCTCCTGCGCGCCCCTGGAACCGGCGGTTTTATGGCCGTTGAAGCAGGCAGATTGGCTGGCCTGCACAGGAAGGGGGAGCTCCCACTCTCACCCCCATCGGGAACGCTGGCTCTCCTGCGCGCCCCTGGAACCTGCGGTTTTATGGCCGTTGAAGCAGGCAGATTGGCTGGCCTGCACAGGAAGGGGGAGCTCCCGCTCTCACCCCCATCGGGAACGCTGGCTCTCCTGCGCGCCCCTGGAACCGGCGGTTTTATGGCCGTTGAAGCAGGCAGATTGGCTGGCCTGCACAGGAAGGGGGAGCATTAAGCATTAAGGCACCCTAACGCAGTGAAATCCAGCACTGAAGGGTGGAGGAAGGCTTCCCAGAAGGCGGAAAGAAGGGGTCAATGGGTGGAGAGAGGGAGGGGAGAGGCTCCAGGCACAATAATGCTGTAGAATCCGGGTCTCATCACTAACGCCAGTGAAACCCTCGCGTTAAGGCACATTTGCAGGAAAGAAAAAACATTTCCGTCAGCAATATACAGCAAAGCCAGGGAAACCTAAAAAAGTGATAGTTGTGATACATGTGCACGGAACAAAAGAGCAAAAAAACATGAAAAATGACCTGAACAAAATTTAAAATCACCATAACCAAGCTGGCCAATAGTGATATGAATGGGAAAAATTAAAAAAAAAAACACTACTGAGAAATCTCCAACAGAAAGATATCATTTTTGGAAGGGTCTATGCTCTGTCCCCCTACAAAGTGAATGATCCCACATTGAAATAGCGCTGATCAGGGTTTCCCCTTTTTATTGGACAGGTGTCCTATGGCATGCACATGTGCGGCAACAGCAGGGTGGGCATGTTGGAAAGGGCAACTGTACAGATGCTGGAAAATGGGATACAGAGGGCTGCAGGCAGCACAAGCTGTGGTGCAGCTGGGGCACAGTGCGGACTAGGGAGATGCCTAGGTGGCACATAGGAATGCTGAAACTGTACAGCAGCCAGACAGCAACTGATGAGGACCCAACATGGGCACAAGTGTGTTTCTCACAGTGTCAGAGGGGATAGTACCAAGCAGGTACTCCCAAGGGCACAGAACATTGGCAGGTGGTGGTGGGGGGGAAGCGTGGATGTCTATGCAGGCACCCCTACCCCAGGACCCGCACCATAGGCAACCGCCTATCGGCACACTGGATGGCCTGAGAGTGTGCACCACCAGCATAAGGGCATGTCAGCATGGTGGCGGAGGGGTACTGGGGGTGGAGGGGGCAGTGACAGCTGCCCACAGCAGACCATAGCCTAGCCCTGTTTAGGTGTGTGCCGTGCACTGCAACAGACAGGCTCTGACTGATGAGCAGTTATGGTATCCCCAGGGAACAAGCCGTCCCTGTGGCAACAGTGTGGTGCAGTACACACAGCCAGTGTGTTCAGGAACAGAAGGTCACAGATTCAAATTGCACCTGTGGTGCCTGCCAACCCAGTCCCCATATTTCACCCAGTAATAAAGACAGAACCTTTATTGCAGATAACATAAATATGCCTGAAATGTCTACATTTTACCGTACAGACACCATAAACATGTGCAATACCTAGAGCAGAGTTTCCCAAATACAGTCCTGGAGGGCCAAAAACCATTCAGGTTTCATGCTGTCTCTAATAAAAATGCCTCTGCTACATTTCTATGCGCCGCCCCCATGGTATGCAAATGTATTCATGCATATTCATTAGGGACAGCATGAAAACCCGAACAGTGTTTGGCCCACCAGGACCGGAGTTGGGAACCTCTGCCCTAGAGCAGCGGCCAACAGGGGTAGAAACACCTGCACCCACAGGCTCCATTATCGAAAGCCTCATGGAGAGGCAGGATGTTGGGCCCTGCATGCAGCAGCATCTCCCAATACTAGCACTTGCATACCTTAGCAATGCTGCCCTAAACCTGGGAATATGTTACACATATATCAAAAGGTTGCTATGATTAATGGCAGATAGCAATTCCTAAGTTCTGCACATTTTGCTGATTGAGCTGCATCATAGCAACCTTTCTGATGTCTATGAAGTGTGTTTCAGTTCTGGTTTCTGACAGTGTTTACCACCCCGGGGAGTGGTAAACACTGTCAGAGCCTGGGACATTGTAGTGCCCAGCCACCACCTGCACGGACAGGGTGGCCACAGCATGTCCTGCTGTGAGGTCATTCTCACCCTGACTGGGCAGTGACCACAGCATGGCTAGGTTCTCCCATAGTGCTATATAGTATTTTTCTCAAGTGATATTTATGGGTTCTCTTTTCTGGGGCCCAATCATTAACTTATCTGCTTGGTGGGTGTGCTCACAACCCAGTTCTGGGTGCACACATCTCCTCTGGGAACATGCACTATGGACTAGCTAGCAGACTGTCTGCAGTTATATGTTTGTGCCTAGAACACCTTGCAGGGTGCAGTAGCTAGAGACTCACTGTGCTTGCTGCTGGAGAATGTCAGATAGTGGTGGGGGGCAGCTGAACATTTCCAGGCCTGCCTTCTGTCTGCCATAGGCAGATTATGTACCACCACCACCCAACCCACCCTATGTGGCTCAGGGTGGGAAACAGGATCTCCCTGCAATGGTGGCAGTAGAGGGGACCATCAACCCCAGTCCTGCTGGGGGAAGACACCCTACAGGGCAGTCAATGCAGATCTGTACACGTCCATAAGGCAATGGCAGACTGACAGTAGGCCTGGAAATGCTCAGCTGTCCCCCAAAACCATCTGACATTCTCCAGAAGCAAGCCTCCAGTCACTGCACCCTGCAAGGTGTTCCAGCCATACACATATAACTACAGACAGTCTGCTAGCTAGTTCATAGTGCATGTTCCTGCATGTCACTGCTCAGTCAGGGTGAGAGTGACCTCCCAGAAGGACATGCTGTGGCCACCCTGTCCGTGCAGGTGGTGGCCGGGCACTACAATGTCCCAGCCATTGCCCTATGCCCTGTGCAGATGCATCCTGCCCAGGCCACACTGTCCAGGCTATACCCACAGTACCTTGTTCCTCATTATGCACATTGGCAGGCTAAGACTGGAAACAGTGCAAGCAGTGTGGGCTCAGTAAGGTGTTGGCAGCCACCACACACTGGATAGCAGACACACACTCCCACACCTATGCCAGCATTGTGCAAATATAGAGGCTTTTGGCAGCCCTGGCCACCGCACCAGTCCTGGGCACAGTGCAGGCATGGCTATGGTATGCATTACTGTTGTGGTCACTCCATGGGGTGGTAAACACTGTCAGAAACCAGAACTGAAACACACTCCACAGACATCAGAAAGGTTGCTATGATGCAGCTCAATCAGCAAATTGTGCTGAACTTAGGAATTGCTATCTGCCATTAATCATAGCAACTTTTTGATATATGTTTATTTATTTATTTTAGTTTCTTATATACCGCACTATTTAGTATCAGCACGGTTTACATGGAAAAACGAATCATAATGAACAAACGTGTAACGTATCTGTAACGTATTCCCAGGTTTAGGGCAGCATTGCTAAGATATGCATGTGCTAGTATTGGGGGATGCTGCTGCACACAGGGCCCAACATCCTGCCTCTCCATGAGGCTTTGGATAATGGAGCCTGTGGGTGGGAGTGTTTCTGCCCCTGTTGGCCGCTTCTCTAGGGCAGAGGTTCCCAACTCCAGTCCTGGTGGGCCAAACACTGTTAGGGTTTTCATGCTGTCCCTAATGAAAATGCATGAGATACATTTGCATACCATGGGGGCGGTGCATAGAAATGCAGCACAGGCATCTTTATTAGAGACAGCATGAAACCTGAATGGTTTTTGGCCCTCCAGGACTGCATTTGGGAAACTCTGCTCTAGCTATTGCACATGTTTATGGTGTCTGTGCTCTGTAGGGTAAAATATAGGCATGTTTATGTTATCTGCAATAAAGGTTCCCTCTTTATTACCATGGTTTCGTACTGGGTAAAATATGGGGACTAGCTTGGCAGGAGCCACAGCTGGGACTTGGACTTGTGACCTTCTGTTCCTGAACACACTGGCTGTGTGTACTGCACCACACTGTATTTGCAAGGGTTGCTTGTTCCCTGGGGATATCATGACTGTTCATCAGACAGAGTCTTTCTGTTGCAGTGCACGGCACCCACCTAAACAGGGCTAGGCCATGGTCTGCTATGGGCAGCTGCCACTGCCCCCTCCACCACCAGTACCCCTCCGCCACCATGCTGACATGCCCTTATGCTGGTGGTGCTGGTGGTGCACACTCTCAGGCCATCCAGTGTGCCAGTAGGTGGCTGCCTATGATGTGGGTTCTGGGGTAGGTGTGCCTGCATAGATGTCCACACTTCCCCCCAGCACCGCCTGCCAATGTTCTGTGCCCTTGGGGGTACCTGCTTGGTACTATCCCCTTTGACACTGTGGGAAACACACTCATGCCCATGTTGGGCCCTCATAAGTTGCCGTCTGGCTGCTCTACATTTTCAGCATTCCTATGGGCCACCCAGGCATCACCCTAGTCCGGACTGTGGCCCAGTTGCACCACAGCATGTGCCACCTGCAGCCCTCTGTATCCCATTTTCCAGTATCTGTACAGTTTCCCTTTCTGACATGCCCACCCTGCTGTTGCCGCACATGTGCATGCCATAGGACACCTGTCCAATAAAAAGGGAAAACCCTGATCAGCGCTATTGCACTGTGGGATCATTCACCTTGTAGGGGGACAGAGCATAGACCCTTCCAAAATTAATATCTTTTTTTTAGATTTCTTGGTAGTGTTTTTTGATGTTTCCCATTAATATCACTATTGCCTAGCTTGGTTATGTTTTTTTTTACATTTTATTTGCCCTTTTGTTCTCTGCACATGATCACACTTATCACTTTTTTGGGTTTCCCTGGCTTTGCTGTACATTGCTGACAGAAATGGTTTCTCTTTCCTTCAAATCTGCCCTAATGCCAGGGTTTCACTGGCGTTAGTTTTCAGACCCGGCTTCCACAGCGTTAGTGTGTAGGGAGCCTCTCTCTTCCCACTCTCCACCCATTGGCCCTCTCTCTCGGCCCTTGGGGAGCTTTCCGCCACCCTCCGGGAGCCTTTCTCCACCTTCAGAGCACGTTTGTGCCGCTGCGCACATTATCACATGCTAAGGTACCTTATAGCCCAGTAAAGCGCCATTATTGCACGATAACGTACCTTATCACACGATAACTTCTCAGCAGCGGAAATAGCGCCTTTTAGTAAACATACCCCTTAATTTTATTATACCCCCCCCCCCCAACCACCACACCCACAATGGGTTAGATTGGGATACCATCTCCCTGGCTACCATGAACACTCCTACACAAGGGAAAGCCTATTCTATCTTGCCCTGGGGGGAGGATGGGTGGGGTTTACATTAATATCAGAGAAAATGAATCCTGAAGAACAAATGGGACTCCTGAAACAAAGGCAACATCGGAGCCATTTTTATGCTAATAGAGAAGTAACCTCTTTACTGGACTGTTCAGTCCTTTAGTGTTGAATGAGCTTACTTTCATAGTGCAGAACAAAAGAATAGGAAGCAGCTCCCCAGGAAACAAAAAAGTTCAAATCACAAAAAAAAACCCACATATCTCAGGATAACAAATTCAACTTAATTGACCAATATGATTGCCCCCATATCATAGAACAATCAGATAACAAAACAACAAACAAGGCTCACCACAATCCCACTGCAATAAGCAGTTGCATAATACCTGTGACCAGCTAACCAGCAATTAATCACTTCCAAATCCATTCAATCATCCCTGCACACAGCCAGGAATATAATAATTGCTCAATTAATTTAACCTATATTTATTCCCTGCATCTAATTTAAACCATATTATCGAAGGAAATAAAATATCCTATTAGACTACATTTTTTGTCGGAACTATCGCCATGAAGGTGAAGGGAAACATCTTCCTGTAGCTGATTGTTCCTTTTTATTCTTTAAATAGGGACGCAGCCCTAAAACATTTCTCTAAGGGATAAAACCCTAAAATTAGAGAAACCAGTGAAAGACGTTAGTCTAAACATATTATTCACTTAGATGTCCAGAGGTTCTTTTGTAAGCTGGGAGTCCATAATTCTCAATCCTCGTTCTTGCGGTTTGTAGTCGGATATCGAGTTTCACCCCTTCAATTCAAAAAACCACTGTAATCCACTATAATATTTCTCCCGTGCTATTTTCAACCGATCTTGAACAGCAAGATATCTTCCCGTGAAACGCAACCAAACATAGTAACCCAAGGTTGTGTTTCGGGTCATAGAACCCCCCGATCCTTTTTCAAACTTTGTTACATTTGTCAAAACCATCAAAACGTTTTCCAGTTATATCCTGCCTTTTCAATCATGTGACCGATTAGCATGCAATAGATATCCAAAATAGACATTGGCCCGTTTTATCCTGAATGCATTGAGATAAATATATATAGCCCGATTCCAACTCGGACATACATGCCCTCTGTACGCCCGGACTGAACCAGGATCAGAATCACGATCAGGCCTGTACATGCAGGCCGGGACTGCAATTCAGCCTGGCCTGCACATCCAGGCCCTGCCCGACTAACTTAGTCAGGGCAGTTTGATGGAGCTGCAATGCCATGGCATCCTGTTGCCATGGCACCGTGGCTCCATTGAAGAGCCATGATCCCCAGCCACTGGCATAGGCATCAATTTCCCTGCAGCCCGACCCTCAATCTGGCCTCCTAAGGCCAGGATCGGGCTTCAGGGAATGTCCTCAACCCCCCCCCCCCCCTCACCTCATCCAGACCCCGGGCCACCGATCTCCAGCGTCTAGGGAAGTTATTCCACATTTGTATCATTTGAAGTGTTATTTCAGTGATTATCCCCATAAGGACTTCAAATCTTCTTAGGCTTCCTACTTCTCATCCAGGGTCCCCTGACAGTATTGAAAACAGTGGCTAGGTGCCCTCTCAGTGGTCTCTTCTCTAAGCTGAAGAGCCCTAGTCTGTTCAGCCTGTCTTCACAGCAGAACCATTTCCAGCTGTTTTTCATTTTTGTCAACCTTTTCTGTATCTTTTGTACATCTTTTATTATCTTTTGCATATTTTTTTGAGAAAGGATGACAGGACTACATACAAAACTCAGGCAAGCAGTCTTTTTTTTCAGGAATACATGCCTTAAATATTTGCAAAAATTATTTAATGAAATTAACCTAAAAATTGTCGTGTGTGTTCAGTTTACGAACACTAAAAGGCTTTAAAGTATACTAAATAATTTGTAATAAGCTGAGTGTGTAAAACAAACTAGAAATATATGAAAATTAGTAAAATGTTCTGAAAATAGAAAATAAATTCAGTAATTTTCCATGCATATCCCTTATTTCTTTTTATAACTTGCCACAAACTAGCTTTGCTGTCTTTCTCTGTGATAATAAATATTTCTTTATTCACAATAAAATGTATTTTTTGTTTCTTCTAAAGTACAAGAGTTTAGATGTGTAATATAAAATTGAATGCACTTTCGCTTGTACTGCTAGTCAGTAATTTGTAATCTCCAGTCTTTCTTCTCTGCCTCTGGGAAACTCTTTAGCTGTGTAGGCACATTTTGTATGTGCATTTTAATCCACTCAGCCAAGAGATAGAGTTATTTATGTATCCTTGTCTCGCAGGGGGATTTCAGGCAAAATTAATGGTCATTCTAAATTGGTAACATCATTCCTTTGCCCAGTCACTATGATTAAAGGGAACCACCAATGCTCTTGGTCCTATATAACTAATAGTTGTACAGAAAGGGTGGGGAGTTTACATTCCCCTAAATTTTATTGCAACTTTACAATTATAAATTATCAGTGAAGGGAAAACCGAATTATCTGTGTGGTATATTTTGTTGATATGATAAGGACAATTTCAAGCCACCCCTCCATTCCTGAGGCAAAACCAATTATTTTGGAGACGTGAACATTGACTCCATAGCCTAAGAGACCCAGGCTCTCACTGGGAAACTGAGAAGATATTGTTTACAAAAGTTACACCTCTGGGAGGAAAGGAGGAGATACAGAGCTACTCAGAACAGAGATAATGAAAAAGAATGAGCAGAAGAAATATCCACCAGAAACCAAGGATGAGGAAAGAAATAATATGGATATAGGAATTTTCCCCCTTTTATCGCTGAAGATTCCCCAAAAGACATTAGGGGGTATATTTACTAACCGTCTTAATGTTCCCAGCGCTAGCTACAGTGATAATGTGAAGAATGCCATAAAAGGAGTGGGCGTTCCGGTCTTAAGTTAGCAATCGTGGGTTATTTTTTGATAAAGTGCGCCGTGAACATTATTGAGCGATAGAGGGAGCCGCGCACGTTACCACGCGTTAACCTTAACTTCGTGTGCTGACCTGCAGTTGTATTTATAGAGGTGCAGCACACTGGTTATTGCAAAGAGTGCTGAAACAGGGGTCATGAGTTTAATCCCCCAGTGGGCCTAATGAATAAGGTTGGGCAAGGCAATTCATTTTCCTGCTTGTAACAGAACAACAATCTGTGCTGCCAGCTAAAAATACCTGCACCCCAGTGCCATAAACTAATGCACCTTTTAGGGTGCACCAAAAGGCACATCCTAAACCACAATGTCAGCCAAGGCGGTTTATAATGTGCCCCAGAGGCCATGTCTAAAGGTTGCCAACTCCCAAGGCACCATAGTAGGCACCCCACTAAGCTGTCTGAATCTAAGGTGTGGCTTAAGATGCCCCAAGGATGTATAGGTTACCCCAAAAATGTTGGCCAAGGGCAGTAAGGTCCCTCAAGTTGAAAAGCAAGAAAGGTATGGGCCAAACACAGATGTAACCCAAACACTGCATAGAGCAACAAGGAAAGACAATGCGCAAGTAATGGAAGGAAGTAGATCTGAGCTGATGGACCAGACAAATCTGCGTCCAGCCCATGTGGCAGCTGGAAAAATGAACAAACATATCGGGGGCAAATGTAGCGATGCACAGGGTGTTGGTAATGTACCATGCAACAATGACAGTGTGTGGCAGAGGATGGGAAGACATGTCCAGCAGAGGAGTTAGAAGTGGCAGGATAGGTGTAATGACAGGAGGACAGAGGAGTAGCAGTGCCATGCAGAGCACACACAGGAGAGGCAACCAGGGAGAGCTGCAATGCAGAAATGTGTAGCAGTGCATAAGAACATAAGATATGCCATACTGGGTCAGACCAAGGTCCATCAAGCCCAGTATTCTGTTTCCAACAGTGGCCAATCTAGGTCATACGTACCTAGCAGTTTCCCCAAGGGACACAGGTTCCACAATGCTTGTATTGGTTCAAGAATTGATATCCTGGGTCCCTTCTTAATAATGGTTTATGGACCTTTCCTCCAGGAACTTGTCCAAACCTTTTTTAAACCCAGCTACACTAACAGCCTTTACTACATCCTCCGGTAACAAATTCCAGATTTTGATTACACGTTGAGTGAAAAAATATTTTCTTTTATTAGTCTTAAATAGTTTACCCTGTAGCTTCATTGCATGTCCCCTAGTCTTTCTATATTCTGATAAGGTAAACAATCGATCTACGTTTACCCATTCCACTCCGTTCATTAATTTATAGACTTCTATCATATCTCCCCTCAGCCGTCTCTTTTCCAGGTTAAAGAGCCCCAACCTTTTTAGCCTTTCTTCATAGGAGTATCCTTCCATCCCCTTTACCATTTTGGTGGCTCTTCTCGGAACCTTTTCTAAAATCGCTATATCCTTTTTAAGATACGGCGACCAGAATTGCACACAATATTCAAGGTGTGGTCTCACCATGGAACGATATAGAGGCATTATAATATCTTTTGTTTTATTTTCCATTCCTTTCCTTATCATACCTAGCATTCTATTTGCTCTCTTGGCCGCCGCTGCACACTGGGCCAAGGGTTTTAACATGGTATCCACAATGACGCCTAAATCTTTTTCCTGGGTGGTGGTTCCTAATGTGGAACCTTGCATCGTGTAACCATAGTTTGGGTTGTTCTTCCCTAGGTGCATAATCTTGCACTTCTCCACATTAAATTTCATCTGCCATTTTGATGCCCAGTCTTCCAATTTATCAAGATCCTCTTGCAATTTTCCACAATCCTCCTGGGTTTTAACAACTTTAAATAGTATTGTGTCATCTGCAAATTTGATAACCTAACTCGTTATTCCACTTTCCAGGTCATTTATGAATATGTCAAAAAGCAGCGGACCCAGCACAGATCCCTGGGGTACACCACTATTCACCTTTCTCCATTGGGAAAATTGGCCATTTAGCCCTACCCTCTGCTTTCTATCTTTTAACCAGTTCCTGATCCACAATAGTACACTGCCTCCTATCCCATGACTCTTTAGTTTTGCCAACAGTCTCTCATGAGGGACCTTGTCAAAGGCTTTCTGAAAGTCCAGATACACAATATCAACCGACTCACCTTTGTCCACCTGTTTATTCACTCCTTCAAAAAAACATAACAGATTAGTAAGACAAGATCTTCCTTGTCTAAAGCCATGTTGGCTGTCTCCCATTAGGTCGTGACTATCTACATGCTGAGTAATTTTATTCTTTATGATGGTTTCTACCATTTTTCCCGGTACTGATGTCAGGCTCACCGGTCTGTAGTTTACCGCATCATCCCTGGAACCCTTTTTAAAAATTGGTGTTACATTGGCGATCCTCCAATCCTCAGGTATTAGAGATGATTTTAATGATAGTTCACAGATTACTGATAGCAGGTCTGCAATCTCAAATTTCAGTTCTTTCAACACCCTTGGATGTATACCATCCGGCCCAGGTGATTTGCTACTCTTCAGTTTATCTAATAGTTGTAAGACATTTTCCCGATGTATCGATATTTCCTTCAATTCTTCCACACCTTTAAATACCACTTCAGTCATGGGTAACATCCCTACATCTTCCTCAGTAAAGACCGAAGCAAAGAATTCATTCAGTCTCTCCGCTATCGCCTTGTCGCCTCTTAGTGCTCCTTTAACCCCTTTATCATCTAATGGACCAACTGACTCTCTCACAGATTTTTTGCTACGAATGTACTTGAAAAGGTCTTCATTTCGCGTTTTTTCTTCCGCAGCAAGCTTCTTCTCAAATTCTCTCTTTGCCTGCCTTATCAATGCCTTGCATTTGACTTGCCAGTGCTTGTGCTGTTTCCAGGTTTCATCGTTTGGCTCTTTTTTTCCATTTCCTGAAAGATGCTTTTTTGGCAACAACAGCCTCTCTGACCTCACCTTTAAACCATGCTGGCAGTTTTTTGGACTTCCTTCCACTTTTCTTAAAGCATGGAATACAGCTGGTCTGGGCTTCCAAGATAGTATTTTTCAACAACACCCAAGCTTGATGTACGTCTTTAACCTTTGCAACTGCTCCTTTTAGTTTTTTCTTAACTGTTTTCCTCATTTTATCATAGTCTCCCTTTCGAAAGTTAAAGGGTAGTACTGTGGATTTCCTTACTATCCCTCCTCCACTAATTAAATCAAAGGTGATCATGCTATGATCACTATTGCCAAGTGGCCCCAACACCCTTATCTCTTGCACTACATCTGGTGTTCCACTAAGGACTAGGTCTAATATTGCTTCCCCTCTGGTTGGTTCATGAACCAGCTGCTCCAAGAAGTTGTCATTTATTTCATCTAGGAACTTTATCTCCCTAGCATGTCCTGTTGTGACACTGACCCAGTGCAGGACGTGGGGTAGCAGCATGCACATCAAGGTAGGATGGCACACAGCTGGCAGACACACATAGATGGACAGAAGGATGCTTGACAACTGCGATAAAGGTACAATGTGCTAACAGTACAGATCTGAACAAATATGACTGTCACAGGAATGAAAAGTAGCTGTGCAGGACAGGCATAAAAATGAAAGAGAACAGAGAGGAATCAAACTTATGACCATTAACACAAATGTCAATTCACAAACCGGTAAGCCACACCACCAACGTGAGGTCATTAGCAAAGGCTGTATACAAGAATACTGCAGGTCATCACACAAGAAGCATGCTGGCTGCCAGGATAGGCAAACCTCCAACAGTAATCATGATGGAATGCACATGCAGATCTGGTGTGTACAGATCAGATCACAGTCTGTAATTGGGACCAGAGCCACATATAACTACATGTACACAAACAATGAAATGTTATGCAGTAGATACAGCATACAAAAGAGGAAAGAACCGAAACCCAAAGGGCGGCAGGGGATGCTCTATGGAGCAGGGCAAAACTTGGAACAGAACAGGAGAGAATTGAACCTGCAAACAGGTGTGCCACAGACAAGCTGAACTGCAGCAATGCCAACCCCCAAGTGGACTGCCATGTAAGTGCTATAAAGAAAGAGGTATATGTAACAGCTAATATGTGATGGATAGGCAGCACAGAGGGCACACTTTGGTGTACAGTGAAGAGATGGAAGGGTGTGTGCATAGGTGATGAACCTGCAGGTACCTAAGGGTCATGTTAGCACAACAAGACAAAAAAAGTAAACCCCATGTGGGGATCAAACCTGCAACCCATGGTGTTATAGCACATGTTTGTAACCACTATCCCAAACAACCACAAAAAGTGAAATGCAAAAATAGTACCTCAAAGGGAAGGTGTGTATGGGAACCAGTAACACCCAGTGATGTGGCAAACAGCTGGCAGAAAGACAGCTGGCACCGTACAAGGATGTGAGCACAGGTGGGCCATGTACATGACCAGGAAATCATTAAATACAAGTGTCAGTGTGATCAAGCAGCAGCAGAGACAAATGTACGTTAAACACATATGTTTATTTTAGCTAATCATCACAGATAGTGTAGATACCGCCATCATAATTTCAAGGTGAGTGAATCCCAGGTGAAAAACGGAAAACACATTTTGCAGGGCAGCAACCCACATCTTACGGAAAGGTCACTGGCCCGTCTACAAATGATGAACAGCAGAGATAATGTGCATCAGGTGCATGGTGTGCAGTATGCATGAGGCCCCCAAATGTGTTAGTTAGTTACATATGTGTGCATGTAGACAGTAGGCGGTGCATGATGAGGGCCCAACACACATCCATCATGATCTGTTCCTTAAAATAAATCTTTCTGCCAACACAGGAGGCACACAAATGAAAAAGCATATGTTGTTAAAATGTTGAAAGTTTAAACACACATATCAAAATTTATGTTAAAGCTGTCACATAATGCCTGATATAGGAATCAAAGCTGCAACAATGTAACCATAAACAATCGTCAAATGCACAATGAGGATATGCTAACAGGCAGCAGATGCACATGAACACAGAGAATTCAAAAGAAACCATCTGCAGAAACATGCAGAGATAACATTATGCAGAAGGTCCCCCTGCACTGGTTGGTGTGCATACAGAGTCCTTACACATATATCACGGTACATGGAATGCACAAATGAAGGAAGAAAATGGACACTCACACTGCCACACTCCAAATATAATGGACAATGTGAGTGTCGTTACCTCAGGGGATAAATAGGACTGTACAGACATGCAATGCTAGGTTTGTAAATCATTGCAGAGCGTCACGTCTGTACAGTAAACAGACACAATAACCTGTATATAGAGATGGAAAGAAAGGTCAAAAATGTTACAGTAACCCACACAGAAGCCATATTGCAATCTGATGTGTTGCACCAACATAGTCAGTCACATGCACATGCACTGTGTACATTGAAACATGATATAGTGATGCCAAACATGCACTGTAACACCCATGGTGATTGCAAGCATCAATCCAAGATGCTGGTGTGCAGTAAAGTGGTATTGTGGCAAATACTGTGTCATGTCCAAGTGGAGTCTAGGTGGACATGGACAAGAAGACCTCTCCAGTGTTCCCCCTGTGCCACACGCATGGCTGTATGCTCATGTTAAACCAAACAGATGAGCGTATCCTGCGTTCCATGTTACACACATGGGCAAAACACAACAAACCAATGTCAGAAGGATGTACAACATACAGTGACAATGTCAGTCCCTGCTGCAAACGTGGAACCAGTACTCAGTGTCCAAAGTTCAAAGGGTGTCTGCACTCCAACAAGTCATGTTACGACTGTCTTTGAAACCCTTGGCATGCAAAGTCAAGTGTGACATCCCGATATACCATAGTACTGGAAAGGTCATGTGTGTCTCCTGTGATGAACACGACACCCAGGCGGAGCACAGCAGCAACGGTGTTTTGGACAGGCCTGTCATGCCCAAAGTAGCAGTCTAACAATAATACTGTCCATCCTAGGCATGTGTCCTACTCGCAGAGGTCAAACATCCTATGGCACCATTTCCCAGGGATAGTTCCATGATGTTGTTGTGTCTTCCAACAGGTGGTTGATGGTGACGCCAGATGCACTGTAATAGATGTGCTTTGTGTGTTCACTGCCCTGTGTCAGAAGAGGATAAACAATGTAGTGGTATTCTGCTTGCAACATCAGCACAAATTGCAGAGAGTAAAACATCAATATGTACGTAAGGAAACGTCACACAGGCAAACATAACATGATCACAACACAGAACACACTTCATGTTGGTGACATTTTGAATTGGAACCACAGACGAGGGTGTCACATGGATATGGTCATGTCCATGCCCATGTTACACAGGCATTTCACAGCTCCACCCCATGTGCATCAGCGTTCATGTACAGAGACCCAACAGGAAATGTCTATGAGACAAACAGTAATTCATTAACATGTAAAGTCCGATGTCATTCACAAAAGACCAAAGGTGCAACCTACCGTGTGTTTGCGGCAAGTGTATGTTTGGGATCCCTGAGGCACTCAAAGGCCATAACACGTCACAGTGAAGGGAGAAGATGTCATCAAATGTTTAGAGTCACCATGTCCCCATATCCAGCCACTGTTGATGCATGTCCACATTATGGCGATATCTGTTGTACACAAATGCTGTTGCACAGTGGTCTGTCAGCTCACAACACACAACACATGTCCATAATGTCCATAAGGCAAACAGCATTAATGTAGAGATAGCACAGTCCCCACCGCTCCCCAGGAGTACAGACCTCTCACACCACATGCTAATGCAAAATGCCTGCATGCTGTATCATCACACAGCCAACCCCAAAACACACACCCACACAGTATGCTAAGGTGAGCGTGCCAGCAGTAGCATACGGCCTGTATGTGCACAATTGGAGATTAGTGGAGTTAAAGGCCTGTTAAATGCAATGATACCCTGCTGTTGGCTGATGCTACAATGTTAGGGAAAGGTGTACGTACATTCCACCATCCAAACACCTAGGGCCTGCACACACATGCAGCTCTGTTGGACGTGTCCCAGAGACAGTGTTGGAGAAGACAAACTGGCCAGGAACACATGTGGATATGTGTGCTAACAGCAACATATGGGGTATGGGGGTGCAGGGAAAAGAGGTGAACAGCAACATATGTACATTATGACAGATCACTGCAGACATGTGCTCCCCCTGACTGTCGTCACAGACAAAGTAGCTTTAGGTCCACCTACCCCAGACTACTGCATGTTGGATGATGTAGTCGCCTGCCAATGCACCACAGCACCAGGAGGGTCACCAAATATGTCCTGTGGATTGAGAAACACAAGAGAAACATACATATGTCATGTTGGAGCTGTGCAACACACACTGCACCTTCACGTGCACAGCTCCCAGACCCCCCCAATATCCTTAACAGACTGACTGTTCCACATCACACTGTACAGATTTGCTTTATGTTAAAGTTATCACTGAAGTGTGTGTGGCAAACAACAAGGGTCTGTACTCTCTCTGTCCCCTTCCTCACCTCTCTTTTGCTGTAAAAAATGTGGAACAGAATTATCTCCTCGCTACCATGTCCCTGCTTGGCTCTAAGCATGCAGTACTATCCTGTGTCCCCCATATCGCTCCCAATGCCCCTTCAGTGTGTGATCTGGTGTCTCAATGTCATCTGCTACACCACTGTCAGTTCCTGTAACACAGGGAAATATGCCGGCACTCCATCCTTATCCTCTGTCCTTATACATTTTCCTGGTGTGTATATCTCATACCTTGACTTACATTAACAGCTGTGTGCTGATGAGTTGCAAATATATCTCTCCACGCCTGAGTTATGTCTGCCAAACCACACCCGATGTTCAGTTGCCACCTGACAGAGATGGCTGCATGTCATCCCACTGTGTGTAAGTGTTAATTGCAAAGCATGGATATCCTATATGTGCACCTAAACCCTCCCCTCCCATCAGAGAGTCTTTGTGTGTGTGTCCAAAACTTCCTTTCTCTAGGGTCCGCAATGTAGATGTTGTTTTGGACTGCACTCTCCTCCTCTACACACATACCCAGCTTGTAGTTGAGGCTTGTGGTTTATGCCTAGTTGTCATCAGCTATATCTCCCCAGTCCTCCCTGAAAACACAACTAAACCCCAAATCCCTCCCCCCCCCCCCTAATCAGCTCCTGGCTTGCCTACTGTAACCTATACCTTGCTGATCTGGCCTTGAATCATCTCTGTTTGCCTGCAAAGATGCAACACTGCACTGCATGGCTATTCTACAGCCACACACATAATGGCACTAATACTCCCCCTGTCAGGACACCTCACAGGTTTCCTATCCGTTTCCACATCCATGTCAAGGCTACGTGCTGACCTATACATACAGGCACACTGTGGTGTTGCAGTAACCTCGCCTACTGATCTCAAATACCAGTAATCATACTATTACTCATCATGTATATAGTGCTACGTATCCATGTAGCACTATACAAAAACAACTAACACACAGTCCCTGCTCTTCAGAGCATACCAACCACATAATCAGCTCAAATTACAAAATGTTAAACACACACATCTAGACAACTGGCTCCATCTATGGTCTGCTCTCCTTCTGTTTACGCCATACTACATGCCTTTCAGCTTTCTGCACCCAAAGCATCAAACTAACTACCTGTGGCTGTACAGCAGTCCCTATCCCAATCAGCCACTCATCAGGTATGCCAGCTTAACACCTCCCACAAGCCTAAAAATACAGACACACATAATCCACCTCCACCAGCTGTTGTGGCCTGCTCACATCTTCTGTGTTTCAGTCATGACACAGCTTCAATCAACACTGGATATGTATATGGATATACTGACCTCTCCCCATACACTTTACTTCACGTGGGTAGCCAGCAAGAAGATTATAACGCCTGGTGACACAGTCCCAGGCCCTCCTTATGTGCCCGAGGTCCTGCCGCTTGGAGGAGCCAGGGAATAGTTTCCTCTGCCTAGTGCAGATCAGCCCTGCAAGGTGTCACAGCTCCCTGCGGGTAAAAGCAGGCTTTCTTGAGCAAGTTGCCATTTTCAGCAATGCCTTGCTCACACACGCACGCACGTCGCATATGCACACATGCACACCTCAATGTGCGCAGCAGTGCCGCCACGCCTCAATGCGCGCTGCCTCGCATCATTAAGGTGCACTAGCAACGTGCCCGTGCCTGTGCCATGGCCGGTACACAGCAAACGGTGGTGCGGTCAATATATATAAAGATCTATGCTGCAGACACACAATGCAGTGATGTGTCTGACATTTCTTAACACAATTTGCTTATTATGCCTTTATCTCGGTGTTGGCACACTGGGATCTTGAACCCATCACCACTGACTGTGAGGGCATTGTATTAACTGGTGTGCTATGCCTTTTCACATAGCAATGGCTGGCTACACAGTTACACCAGGTCATCTACATACACTTTCTACTCTGCTTACCAGGCTAGTGTACAGACACAGCTAGGGCACTTTACAGGGCACCTTGGTTTGGCCAACTGAGCTGCAGGTGTTTTGGGATGTGCACTTGGATTTCAGATCTATGTCAGACTGTTACATGCATAGACAGTTGTATCCTCTGACAGTTATACTGATGGACGCACTTTGTATACAGCTCACCAGCTAATCTAGCAACCTGCAGCCCACACCACTCTTCCAACATAACCACTGCATGCAACTGGCCACACTTTTGGACATATTGTCATGTGGTAACATGCTCTGATGTGATGATAATACACTATATCCTATACATCCTGATACATCAATATACAGGTCCACTGGGGTATTGAACCCATGACCTCTCCCACTGAGGTCAGTATATTCACCATTGTCCTGCAACAATATTGGTTGTAATTAAACTATGGCTAGCTACTCAACCAGTGCAGGTCACCAGACACACTGTCTGGTGTGGCTACCAGGATAGGTTAGCACCAAGGGTATCCATGATGCAATGCACATGCAGATCAGCAGGCTACATCTGCTCACCAGATAGGGGTTTGTAACTCTGCAGCACATCAACTGGGTAGGGGGACCAAGCTTGCATGTTACTGTTACAGTGTGCCTACTGACCATGCCATTATGCGTGTTCTGTGATCACCCTGAGAGTAAAGTCGTGGGGACAGCACCAGGTCCACAGTACCCGGGACATTTGCAGTAGGTTTTGCTGCACTTCGCCATCACTGCCAGTGTATGGGGTATTCTTTGCAGAAAGCCTTGGACGTTTTCTATGTACATTACTATATGCCATTGATGCGTAGCCCATGTGGACCAGGATACTCGCAACATAATGCATATTGAGTGAGGTTGCCATGGACACCCATTTTTGGAGCAGGGGTGTGTCTGGACTCACCTGAGGAATATATAGGGAGCAAGCCCACCCTCTGTGGGTCAGGGTAGGGAACATGATCTGGACACAACAGTCACACACTATCATTGTTTCCAATAGGGCCAGTTGTGCTAAATGATGACAGACTGTGGGTTCAGCAACCCCTGACCAACTAAGGAACAGAAAGCTGATGCAGATCTGAACATGGAACTCGACCACTGGCAGTGCAACTGGTCAGCTAAGTTGCACCACCACATTCTGACATTCAACAGCAGAGAGCAGTCAGCATGCACCTGCTGCATTCTGCAGGGAGTTGCATCAATACACATGCTATCTACAGACAGCCTGCTGCCACATACATAGTGCATGTTCTAAAAGGAACACTGCACCCTGGTGTGGGATCTGGCACACACACCACAGAGCTATGTTAGTGATTGGGCCACAAAAAGAAAACCCATAAATATCACTTGAGTCGAATGCTATATGGTACTATGGGAGAACCTAGCCATGCCATGGTCACTGCTCAGTCAGGGTGAGAGTGACCTTTCAGCATGACATGCTGTGGCCACTCTGTCCGTGCAGGTGGTGGTCGGCCACTACAATGTCCCAGCCATTGCCCTATGCCCTGTGCAGATGCATCCTGCCAAGGCCGCCCTGTCCGGCCCATACCCACAGTGCCTTGCTCCTCATTATGCACATTGGCAGGCTTACACTGGAGACAGTGCAAGCAGTGTGGGCTCAGTAAGGTGTAGGCAGCCACAACACACTGGATAGACAGACACACACTCCCACACCTATGCCAGCATTGTGCAAATATAGAGGCTTTTAGCAGCTCTGGCAACCACACCAGTCCTGGGCACGGTGCAGGCATGGCTATGGTACGCAATACTGTTGTGGTCACTCCATGGGGTGGTAAACACTGTCAGAAACCAAAACTGAAACACACTCCAGAGATATCAGAAAGGTTGCTATGATGCAGCTCTATCAGCAAATTGTGATTAACATAGGAATTGCTATCTGCCATTAATCATAGCAACCTTTTGATATATGTGTAATGTATCCCCAGGTTTAGGGCGGCATTGCTAAGGTATACAAGTGCTAGTATTGGGAGATGCTGCTGTATGCAGGGCCCAACAGCCTGACTCTCCATGAGGCTTTGGATAGTGGAGCCTGTGGATGTGGGTGTTTATGCCCCTGTTGGCCGCTGCTCTAGGGCAGAGGTTTCCAACTCCAGTCCTGGTGGGCCAAACACTGTTCGGGTTTTCATGCTGTCCCTAATGAATATACATGAGATACATTTGCATACCATGGGGGTGGCGCATACAAATGCAGCACAGGCATATTTATTAGAGAAAGCATGACACCTGAATGGTGTTTGGCCCTCCAGGACTGCAGGTGGGAAACTCTGCTCTAGGTACTGTACATGTTTATGGTGTCTGTTTAGGGTAAAATATAGGCATTTCAGGCATGTTTATGTTATCTGCAATAAAGGTTCCATCTTTATTACCACGGTTTAGTACTGGGTAAAATATGGGGACTGGGTTGGCAGGAGCCACGGCTGGGACTTCAACTTGTAACCTTCTGCTCATGAACACACTGGCCGTGTGTACTGCAGCACACTGTTGCCACAGGGACAGGTCATTCCCTGGGGATACCATGACTGTTCGTCAGACAGACCCTGTCTGTTGCAGTGCAGGCACCCACCTAAAGGGGGCTAGACCATGGTCTGCTGTGGGCAGATGCCACTGCCCCATTCTGCCACCAGCACCCCTCCGCCACCATGCTGCCATGCCTTTATGCCAGTGGTGCGCAGTCCTAGGCCATCCAGTATGCCGGTAGGCAGCTGCCTATGGTGTGGGTTCTTGGGTAGGGATGCCTACATGGACATGCGCTCTTCCCCCCCCACACCGCCTGCCACTGTTATGTGCCCTTGGGGGTACCTGCTGGGTAATCTCCCCTGTGACACTGTGAGACACACATTCATGCCCATGTTGGACCCTTGTCAGTTGATGTCTTTCTGCTTTACAGTTTCGGCATCCCTATGTGCCACTTAGGCATCTGCCTATCATGCACTGTGCCCCAGCTGGACCACAGCATGTGCCATCTGCAGCCCTCTATATCCCATTTACAGCATCCATACAGTGCCCTTTCCTATGTGCCCCCTCTGCTGTTACTTCACATGTGCATGCCATAACATACCTGCCCAATATAGACGTGAAAAAACCCTGATCAGCACTATTTCAATGTGGGATCATTCACTTTGTAGGGTGACAGAGAATAGACCCTTCCAAACATGATATCTTCTTTTTTGAGCTTTGTCAGTGGTGTTTCTTTATGTTTATCTTTAATATCACTTTTGGCCATCTTGGTTATTGGGCTTTTAGATGTGGTTCTGGCCTTTTATATGTTTATTTGGCTCTTTGTTCCCTGCACATGTATCACAACTATCACTTTATCTGGGTTTCCCTGCCTTTGCTGCACATTGCTGACAGAAATTGTTTCTCTTTCCTGCAAATGTACCTTAACGTGAGGATTTCACTGGCGTTAGTGTTCAGACCCGTATTTCGCAGTGTTAGTGTGCCTGGAGCCTCTCCCCTCCCACTCTCTGCCCATTGACACCTTCTCTCTGCCCTCTGGGATGCCTTACTCTACCCTTCAGACCCATATTTCACAGCGTTAGTGTGCCTTAACGCCGCCGCTGCATTATCGCGTGCTAAGTGATGTTACATTATCGCATGATAACGTTACATTATCGCATGATAACATCACTTATCGCGCGATAATACCACCGCTGCGATGTTAAGACGGTTTAGTACCAGAGCTCAAACCAATTAAAGGCTACATCTCCTAACCTAAAAAAATAAAAAGGAAAAAAATTTGCAAGATAATAAACTAAACTTCCCTCTCAACCTGCTAATGAATCTAAAAGAGCCACAAGCTGAAGACTTTCTGTGAAAACATAACTATTACCCTGCAAAGTAATCAAGCATTTACATGGAAATCGAAGAAAAAAGGTACCTCCCCCAGCCAGAACTCTAGGCTTCAGCTGGAGGAAAGCCCGCCTCCGAGTTTGTGTGGATCGGGAGACATCCGGGAAAATGGAAATCTTGTGGCCATAAAAAAGAGAATCTTTCTTCTTAAAAAAGGCCTTCATAATTAAGGCCTTATCTGCAAGATTGACCAAAGTAACCACTAAAGTAGCACGGGTGGAAATCAGGACTTGAGAATTTTCCAAAAAATCAGTCAAATCAAGAGTGTCCTGCACCTCTTCCACCACAGTGCCACTATCCCCTGAGGTCCCCCGAGCCAAAACATAAAAAGAGTGAGCTACCAAAATAGATTCAACATCGGATAATTGCAAAACATCTGTACAATACTGTTTAAACAGAGAAACTGCAGACATAAAACGAATTCTAGGGAAATTCAAGATATGAATATTTTTTGCCCGCAAGCTATTTTCCAAAGATTCTACTTGCTTAGATAACATTAAGGTATCCTTAACAGTGGATTCACTCGCTGCCTGTAAAGGACCAACGAGCATCTCTACCTGAGACATACGTTGAGACAAACTCTTAACAGTGCTGTCCACAGCCTGGGCTCGATCAATAACCTGACGAGAAAAATTAGCGGTTTGGTCCATAAACCGGGACAGCAGAGAGTGTGTGGCAGAATTGGGTTGAGCTCTGGTATTCTATAATATTGTGCTCTTCGTGATGTGGACTATAAGGTAGTCTTGAAGTTACTTGTTTTTTCTTAATGATATTTTTTTGCTTGACCTGCCTAATTATATGATATTTGTATTTGGAATGCATTAATAAAAAGTAAAAAAAAAAAAAAAAAGACGGTTTAGTAAACATACCCCTAAGGGTCTCTTCTAATAAAGTATGTTATGGTTTTGCACTTAATAAGTGCTTAGCGTGAGAATTAACATGTGCTAAGTGCAAAGCCTGAATAGTAACAGTTGGGAGCGTGACCAGCATCTTCCTGACAGTTAATATGTGAATGAATACAATAAGACAGGTACTATTACCATGGGAGTACTTATCTCGTACTCCTGTGCTGACTGCTGTGTGCTCACTATGCCTACTCTCCACCTCAATGTGGAAATGACAGCATGGTACCTGACATGCTGCTGCACTAACAGTTACTACTGGTCAGAGCATGCTGTTACATGCCAAAATGCATGCTAACTGCTTAGCACAATTTAGTCAATGGGCCCCTAGGACTCTGGGAAGATAGTCATGTCATCACCAAAACAGATTTATTTGCATTTTGGATATTTTTATTATTTTTTATTGTAAACCGATTTGTTACTGTATATGGTATGAAAGGTGGTATAGAACATTGAGATAAACATTAAGAAACATTGAACCAGTGATGTACCAAGGATGGGGTGGTGTATGAGGCCTGCTTCAGGTGCTGACCAGGAGGGGGGTGCACCCCTGCCAGGCCCACACCTCGGAGGCATCTGTCTCAAGGGATTTATCCAGGTAGCAAATGCTGCTACACAGATAAATTCTTTTCAGTATTGTCCCCTGAGATTCTTACTCATTTCAGTTCCTTTGCTTGAAATGGAATAAATCCTACTACTCACACAGAAAAAGCCGTATACTTTTGGACACATGTTACCAGAACCAGCCCATCCACTAGGCGAACTAGACAGTCATCTAGGATGGTAGACCCTGGTGAGCAGCTCGGCCCTAGACGATCCCAATGTGCTGCCCCCACCATATTGGATGCTGTCGCTGCACTGCCCCCAATATCCAGCCTTTCACCAGGTATTGATGGGCGTCACAGAGATCACCTCTTTGAAGCTACAGATGTCTTTAAAGTGTGTGCACACTTGTTTCCTGCCATTCCTGCCCTCTCTGACAGGAAGTCGGAGGGGGCAGAAGTGGCAGTCTTGTTGGAAGGGGCAGGAATGTCAGGTCAGGTCATGCGCTTTAAGGCTTGCCATGGCTTCAAAGAGGTGATCGCCATGCCGCCCATCAACCCTCGGTGAGAGGCTGGATGTCGGGGGTGATGAAGCAGTGAGGTGTGGTGGGGCGGCATATCGGGACTGCCTAGGACAGCAAGAACCTTTGGGCTACCCCTGCACATTACTATCAGTGACTTTGGAAGTACTGTACATAGAAAAGCAGCATGTGCTACAGTTTTTAGAATGGAGAAAGAAGACTGCTTTCTCCAGCAAAGACCATGGGAAATGCTGGAGGAACTGCAGAGCTGAGCCTTGTTCTATCCTGGTGTTAAAATCCTTTGTTTTTTATTTATTTACCTATTTATATTTGATCTTCATATATACCACTTGCACAAGCAGTTAATAAAAATACAATAAATCCAAAAATCTAATAAAAATGAACTATAAAAAAGAAAACAAAAAAATAAAATAACAAATGAAATCCATATTAAAGCAATATATACAATATAAACAGCTAAATCTACTTAGAACATCAATATCCTGGAAATGCCTGGACAAACATCTGGGTTTTAAGATGTTTTTGAAATTGAAAGCAGTTTCCTGTAGGCTGTAGTCTCACAAAACCTGCTGCAGGCAATCTCTGCTGGAAAGAATGAAATATGCACCCCAGAACATATGACAAGACCAGAAAATATGGTGGCACCAATTGATGCATGGCTGAAAACTTCAATGCTGGTGTCTGAATTATGACTGGTGGTGAATATCCAGAAAGGGTGGTCAGTGCCAATGCTATCCAGATAGTGTCAATATTCAGATAGTTATCCTGATAATGATCTGAATAATTCACCACTCCACCTCTGGTCTGGCTATAAAATACTCCAGCACTATTCAGACAGTGCTCTAGCAGTCTTTAAGGATATTCAGTGACACTATGACATTCATTTTAGAAGCTCTGGTCTGCTGCACAATAGACATGTGCATCTTTTAGGATGGAGAAAATCCAATTTTACAAGGCATTTACACGTGGTACTGTTGTATATCAGTGTTTTGACTTGGATGTCCCAATTTGCAGCCAGACATCCTTTCTAAAATGTGTCCTCACCTGTATAGTGCCTCTGAATATCCCATAAGAACATAAGATAAGCCATTCTGGGTCAGACCAAGGTCCATCAAGCCCAGTATCTTGTTTCCAGCACTGGCCAATCTAGCTCATAACTACATAGCAGTTTCCCCAAAAGTCACAGATTCCACAGTGCTCGTATTAGGTCAAGCAGTGATATCCCAGGTCCCCTTTAATTATAGTTTATGGAACTTTCCTCCAGGAACTTGTCAAACCTTTTTTAAACCCAACTACACTAACAGCTTTTAGTACATCCTCCGGTAACAAATTCCAGAGTTTGATTATACATTGAGTGAAAAATTATTTTCTCTTATTAGTCTTAAATAGGTTACCCTGTAGACTCATTGCATGTCCCCTAGGGTTTCTATATTCTGATGATGTAAACAATCGATCTATGTTTACCAGTTCCACTCCGTTCATTAATTTATAGACTTCTATCATGTCTCCCTCGGCTATCTCTTTTCCAGGTTAAAGAGCCCTAACCTTTTTAGCCTCTCTTCATAGGGGTATCCTTCCATCCCCTTTACCATTTTGGTGGCTCTTCTCTGTACTTTTTGTAATAACGCTATATCCTTTTTAAAGTACGGTGACCAGAACTGCACACAATATTGAAGGTGTGGTTGCACCATGGAACAATACAGAGGCATTATTATATCTCTTCGCCACCGCTGCACAATGAGCAGAGGGTTTCAACATGTTATCCACGATGACGCCTAAAACCTTTTTCCTGGGTAGTGGTTCCTAATGTAGAACCCTGCATCATGTAACCATAGTTTGGGTTGTTCTTTCCTAGGTGCATAACTTTGCATTTGTCCACATTAAATTTCATCTGCCATTTGGATGCCCAGTGTTCCAATTTATAAAGATCCACTTGCAATTTTCCACAATCCTCATGGGTTTTAACAACTATAAATAGTTTTTTGTTATCTGCAAATTTGATAACCTCACTCGTTATACCCATTTCTAGGTCATTTATGAATATGTTAAAAAGCAGCAGACCTAGCACAGATCCCTGGGGTACTCCACTATTCACCTTTCTCCGTTGGAAAAATTGGCCATTTAGCCCTACCCTCTGCTTTCTATCTTTTAACCAGTTCCTGATCCACAAAAGCACACTGCCTCCTAACCCATGATGTTTTAGTTTTTCAAAAAGTCTCTGATAAGGGATCTTGTTAAAGGCTTTCTGAAAGTCCAGATACACTATATCAACTGACTCACTTTCGTCTACCTGTTTATTCACACCTTAAAATAAACATAACAGATTAATAAAACAAGATATTCCTTGTCTAAAAAAATGTTCACTGTCTCCCATTAAGACATGACTATCTACAGGTTCAATAATTTTGTTCTTTATGATGGTTTCTACCATTTTTCCTGGTACTGATGTCAGGCTCACCGGTCTGTAGTTTCCCGGATCACCCCTGGAACCCTTTTTAAAAATTGATTTTGCATTGACCACCCTCCAATCTTCAGGTATTACAGATGATTTTAATGATAGTTCACAGATTACTAATAGCAGGTCTGCAATCTCATATTTCAGTTCTTTCAACACCCTTAGATGTATACCATCTGGTCCAGGTGATTTGCTACTCTTCAGTTTATCAAATAATTGTAATACATCTTCCCAGTATATTGATATTTCTATGAATTCTTCCACAGTTTCACTTTTAAGTACCACTTCATTCATGGATAACATCCCTACATCTTCCTCAGTAAAGACCGAAGCAAACAATTCATTCAGTCTCTCCACTATGGCCTTGTCCCCTCTTAGTGCACCTTTTACCCCTCTATCAGCTAATGGTCCTACTCACTCTCTCAAAGTTTTTTTTTGCTACAAATATACTTGAAAAAGTCTTTATTATGCATTTTTGCTTCCACAGCAAGCTTCTTCTCAAATTCTCTCTTTGCCTGCCTTATCAATTCCTTGTATCTAACTTGTCAGTGCTTGTGCTGTTTCCAGTTTTCGTCATTTGGCTCTTTTTTCTATTTCCTGAAAGATGTTTTTTTTTTGCAGCAACAGTCTCTCTGGCCTCACCTTTAAGCCATGCTGGCAGTTTTTTTTATTTCCTTCCACTTTTCTTAAAGCGTGGAATACAGCTGGTCCGGGCTTCCAAGATAGTATTTTTAAACAACACCCATGCTTGATGTAAGTCTTTAACCTTTGCAACTGCTCCTTTTAGTTTTTTATTAACTATTTTCCTCATTTTATCATAGTCTCCCTTTTGAAAGTTAAAGGATAATACTGTGAATTTCCTTACCATCCCTCCTCCATTAATTAAATCAAATGCGATTATGCTATGATCACTATTTCCAAGTGGCCACACCACCCTTATCTCTTGCACCAGATCTGGTGTTCTACTAAGGACTAGGTCCAAAATGGCTTCCCCTCTGGTCGGTTCATGAACCGGCCGCTCTAAGAAGCAGTCATTTATTTCATCTAGAAACTTTATCTCCCTAGCAATATCCAGCAACATTTACTGAATCTAGTTTGCAGATGCTGCTATCCAATTAAGTGCTTCTAAATATTGATTCAAAAAACTGAAACCTCTAATCTAACCCTTCATTATATTGGCAATGGATGTAACCTATATAGATTGGAACTAACATAATCAACTGTCTTGGCTTCCATTAACATCTTCATTGCTGTGTTCTGAAGAAGCTATTGTTCCTGCCCTGTTTTTTCTTGGCAAGGTGTGACTAGAAGTAGATTGCCAGGCTTTTCTTCCACAAAGTAAAGGGGACATTTTAGAAGCCCTATTCATGATTTGGATGTCTAAAAATGGCCATTCAAACATCCTAATGACATCCACGTCCCAAGAGTCATTTTGGAATGTTCCATGTCTAGCGCAATCACATCTATGTTGCATGGGGACATGCTGGAGGTGTGTCCAGGGTATTTTGAAAAAGATACATATGTGTGGTTGATTTTAAATTGCTGCTGCACATTGAAATCCACCAGGAACACTTACATGTCTATATCTGTCCAAGGGCACAAATAGACATTTAAAGAGTGGTTGTTTCAGACTGCTAGTAATAGTACAGAGAAGGGGAGAATGCCCTCTCATTCCCTATAATTTTTACCAACTAAAAATAAAACCTTACAAATCACTATTGAGGCCTAATTGTCTACTGCTTTGCCCCTGTATGTCTCCACTTCCAAAATGTCAGGCCAAAATATGTATATGGTGTCATGTGATGCATGTTCCAAAATACAGACACTTCCATGTAGTCAGTACTGCACATATCTACTTTTTCAAAATCAACCAACTGGCATCTTGTAACTGGGCCCCTATTCTGCACTTTCCCATTCTGTTTATATCCTCATGGACATATTCACATGGATGTCTCAGATTTCTCCTAAATGGCCTTTCTAAAACATGCCTTCATACCTGGTATTCCAAGGAGGTCCTCCATTCAAGTACAAATGAGGCTTTACCTTTCTTAGCTTCCAAGATCAGGGTGGCAAGGCTGTAATCAACTGGATCTGCATATAACCTTACACAAATTAATAAATACTACACAAACCCATGAGATACAGTACATATTATGCCACACTTAGTGCATAATCCAAATAAACACCCAAAATACAGACTACTGCTATCAGTTGCAAGGAAATATTTTCTAATTTTGAAAAATATTGAAGAGGAGAAGCCAATCAGCTTAACCACAACATTTCAGTTTTAGTATGATTAAGTTTATAATTATTTTGATATAGCTAAATAGACACATTTTCTAAACAAGAAATCAGACACTGGTTATCATCAGTAGGTAATAACTACTGTATGGGTGTGCTTTCATTTGTAATGAAAGCTTAGGATCTCATCATTTCCTGGTTCACATGAATAAAGTGCCCTCTTTTGTGAGAGTGCAGGGTATTACATAATAGCATGCACTCTTCATGCATGTTTAAATAGTGTGTACTATTGCATAATAGTGCACAATATTGTGAAAGAGTATGTACTATTACTCAGTAGTGTGCAATGTCATGAAAGAGTATGCACTCTTGTGAAAAAGTGTGCACTACTGAGGAAAAATGAAATGAAAAAACAAGAAGATATAAAATGATATGAAAAATTGTGGGCTGCACATTCCTACTAAAAACAGTTGGGCATCATCATCAAAAAAGTGGCAAGTAATATTACAAGCCAAAATAACATCTGCCAGTAGTCTAACATATACATCAAACAAAATAAGAGACAAAATTGATCCATGGGGTACACCACATACCATATGGTTTCCACTTCATTGAATAAGCCCTATTTGGTAAGAAAGAGAGGAACCACCACTACTAGTACTACTGGTATTACTACTACTAATCATTTATATAGTGCTACAAGGCATACACAGCACTGTACAGAGTCATGTATGAGATGGTCTCTGTTCATCAGACCTTACAATCTAGTCAAGACAGACAACATGACAGCTGGGGACTAGGGTATGGGGAACAGTAAGGAAACAAAGCTGGAGAGCAGGAGACTAAGCGGATCAGGATCCAAAAGTAGTCTCAAGAGGTAAGTTTTTAGCCTGGATTTGAAAAGGGCTAGAGATAGAACTTGACATACCAACTCAGGTAGTGTGTTCCAGAAATAAGGAACAGCAAAGGAGAAAGATTGGAGTCTGGAGTTAGCAATGGATTGGAAGAGCAAAGAGAAAAGGGATCTACCAGAGGCGTGACGTTCCCGAGGAGGGGTGTAAGAAGAGATAAGGGATGGACAGGTAGTGAGGAACAGCAGAATGAGTGCACTTATTGGTCATCAGGATAAGTTTGAATTGGATTCAGAAATGGATAGGGAACCAATGAAGCAACTTAAGAAGAGGGGTTGCATGAGCATAGCAAGACTGGCAGAAATTTAACTACAAAAACATTCCCCCACATTCCTATCTTTTCCAGTTTCCTAAATAGAATTGGATGGTCCATCTTATCACATGCACTGGATAGGTTCAATAATACTAATATTAAATCCTGCAGCAGGTAAGCGCTTTTACTGCTTTCTCACTCCTGTCCCCCAACTTCCACTGTACCCCCTCTGCTCATCATCCTCTTTGTTGCATGATAGATTTTTTTAAGGTTTGGCTTCTGAATGTTAAGTCTTCTCTCTTACTTTCTGCTGTCTCACGGAGACGTGGCTTAAAGACTGGTGAGCTGACTTTGATCTGCAAAGCTTGCTGTCCATGCTATTCCTTATTGTACTATGATTGAATTGGCAAATTTGACAGTGGCATAGACATCTTGATTTATCCCAATATTGTTGCTCTTAAATCTCAATTTATCCCTTGACTTTAGTAAAGGTTCTGCAGGACAGTTGGGAATTAGGGTCTTCCAGGTTCTTTTTCATTTTCATTTTCAGTTTATATATATTTGATATATCGCCTTCCATACAATACAGCATCAAAGTGGTTCATAATAAGCCTAAACAGAGGACAGAATCAAGCCAAATAAAACTAAATTCAAAAAACGTAAAGGGTAATAAATTATGTAACTGTTCTTTCACCCAGCATCTCATCATACACCAGAGTAAAATATAAGTGGGAGATATTTAAAGGCATTTACACAGTTTGCAGACCTACAAACTGTGTAAATGCAGCATACCGAGATATTCAGCAGTACTAACCTGGTTAGTGTCACTGAATATCCCATTAAGTGTCGCTAAGCACCCCGATGCATTCTGGAGGCAGAGCGAGGCATTCTGGAGGCAGAGCGAGGTTGGCGCCGTGGATTAACCGGGCAGCAGCGATATTCAGCCACTGCTTCTTTAACCCTAACTGGCTAAATGTAAAATAGCAGAATGGCTGTCTTTACTTTAGCTGGTTTCACAATCCAGCCAGCAGCTGGATATCGCCACTACTAGATTGCAAAACAGCTCTAGAATTGAATATCCACTTTAAGCATCCACTTAACTTATATTCTTTTAATTTTCAATAAAAGTTGCTGAATTCAAATTGCTTCTTGACGTCCCAACGCTGTGCTTTAAGCACCCCCGTTAGAAATTCCTTAATGAATACAGGTCGGCTAGATAGACGTGGGCAGCATCAACGTGTCAGGATTTTTGGTCCCCTGAAGAACCTGAACAGTGAAACGCGGGGGCGCTTTCAGCACAGCGTTGGGACGTCAAGAAGCAATTTGAATTCAGCAACTTTTATTGAAAATTAAAAGAATATAAGTTAAGTGGACTATACAGTTTTGAAATTAACATTGGTTGCTGTATGATACAAGTGATAAAGGGAACATTTTTGCATATACCAGGGTCATTGATGCTAAACAGGCATAACACTGGGCTTATACAATACCCAGAACATCATGCCATTGTGAAGTCTGAGACCCGAGAAAGCATAAGCAAAATCCCTTATATTAAATCGCAACTCAAGAATATTAGAGTGTAGGAATACTTTTTGGGGATTGTCAAATTCACTCTACTAGCAGACCATACAGTGTTGTCTAACATAAAGACTGCAGCCTATCATCCCCAAACAAATGGGCTTGCAGAGAGGATGAACCAGTCTTTGAAACAGACGCTTCAGAGGGCTTTAAAGAAGGGAGAGATGGGAGACTGGGACATCCTACTCCCATTTGTAGTTTATGCATGTAGAGAACGCATACAGACATCCTTAAAAGCATCCCCGTATGAACTTATGTTTGGCAGGCCCCCTAGGGGAATTTTAGATATTCTCCATGAGCAATGGGTGGAGCCAGACCCACAGGAAGTTGGGGTGCCTCAATTCCTTAAGAAATTGAGGGAACGCTTAGAAAGGACAGCAAAGGCCTCAAGGGAGAATTTGCAGGCCAGCAAGGAAAAACAAAAGCGTTATTATGACAGGGGCACAAGAGAAAGGCACCTGAACATCGGGGATAAAGTGCTTGTCCAGGTAGCGGACCCGGGACCCAAGTTTGAGGCCCAGTGGAAGGGACCATGTACCGTGATAAAGAAAGTGGGTCCTGTGACGTATAAGGTGGTGAATGAGAAAGGACGTCAGCAGGTATACCACTTAAACGTCCTAAAACCTTGGAAAGATAGATTGGCCACTGTCAGTTTGGCCTATGTAGAGCAGCGGGACAGAACCCAGGATATGATTGCGAGCTGTCCGGTTAGTGGTCCGGCAGCCCATAATATTTTAAGGGGGGGATCTGTCATAAGGTAGCGCTGTCAGAACCCATGGAACTAGGGAACTCTGAGCAAAACGTAAGGGAAACTGACAGCTCAGGTTCACACATGGGGAAAGGTTGCTATAAGCAACAGATAAAAACAAAGCCACGAGGTGTAAGGGAACGCCCGAACAGAAGCGTAGCACAAAACTCATTAAGAAATGAGGAGCACCTGCATGGGGCGGAGCCCAAACTAACACCAGCTTAAACACATTTAAAACTCACTTACCGGAAGGTAGAGGGAGAGGAGTGGCAGGAGCTACTGGAGGAGTAGTAGATGCTATGGAGAGAACTGCTAAGCGTGAAAGCAAAACCAGTGGAGCTGCAAGGACGGAGCCAGAGAGATTGCCCGGGGCATATGAGGCTGGTGATTCCCAGGGAAGCTGTTGTGAGCAGCAGTGCACAGCTTTTCAATATCCCCAGGAGCATTGCTAAGAAGTAAGCAGAGGTAGCAGTCCAGCAGCCAAGTCCAGGAGGTATAGATTACCCAACACCAGGGATTCAGCAGGAGAAAACTTTTACCCTGAAGGAAGTTTGAAGCTAACAGAGAAACACCGTGGAAAGGGTTCTTCCGAACAGACCTTTGCTCGAGTGAGAGAACAGGAAGTAGCAGTGCCTAAAGGTAGGCGTATTTACTCTAGTAGAAGAGGTTTAAAATACCCTGATTTGCCCTGCACTTACCAGGAGCTGTGTAACTCTCATGAGCCTGACTACAGTGAATATGGCAATTTCCCACGGGCCACTAGTTTAGTGGAGGAGGGGAATGCTTTAGCTCACCGGCAAGAACATTATAACCTCAACGGCAGTTGTGTGCCGGGAGAAGTTTATTCTGATGAGGAAGGAATGCAATTTGAGACTATTGGAGAGTCTTGAGACGGGAGTGAGATGGACTGTACATACACTCTGGCTGATTGCATATCATCTCTTTGTTGAAAGCAGCAAGAACTGTTTAGAAAAGGAAACAGGAGGAAAAGTTCTGTAAGTGAAATGAACTGTTTTCTTTTTACTTTTTGTTCCATTAACTAATGCTGAAGTAAGCCAAGTTTTGTTTGAAACATTTCTTTAATTGTGTCACCAGACGAAGGGTCTGCAATTCCTTGTGTTCCACTGTTATGAATCCACCCCGGACGGGGAATAAAGTCTGTGTTTAACCTTACCCTCTGCCTACAACTACACTTCTTTGGCTAATGTTAAAAACCACAGGTCCCAGAAGGCCTTTCTAAAGCCTTCACAGGAAAGTCTACAGCCATTAAAATACTGCCCCATTAAACTACCCAAGCCTCTTTGCCTCTGGGTACGTTGGTGGGTGACAATATGTACTCACAACTTTTCACTTTCTACTTGTTTTTTTTATATATACAAGTTATTTTATTGTGATTTTACTTCCCCATTTTGGACTATATTGTTAGATCCATTACTACTACTACTACTACTATTTAGCATTTATCTAGCACTGCGCATGCAGCGCTGTACAGAAATATAAGCAAAAAAACAGTCCCTGCTCGTCAGAGCTTACAATCTAGTCAAGACAACACAGAACAATAGACAGATCGGGAAAACAATTATGGTAACACAGAGAAATAGTTAATTCGGGATAAAGCAAAGTATGGGGTAAAACAAAGTATGGCAATTACAATTCGGGCAAAACAAGTATGCCATTTACAAAAACCAAGAATGGCATTTACAGTTTTAGACATGACAAAGGATGGGAGTCAGGTTAGGACAAAGGGTAGAAGTCAGGATCTGAAAGCGACAGTGAAGAGGTGGGTTTTCAACCTGGACTTGAAGAGGGCCAGGGAGGGTGCCTGGCATATAGACACAGGTAGGTTGTTCCAGGCATACGGTGCAGCAAAGTGAAAGGAGTGAAGTCTGGAGTTACCGGTGCGAGTGGAGGTTCTAGATAGAAGCAATTTGTTAGAAGAGTGAAGTTCCCGAGAGGGGATGTAGAGAGAGATGAGAGATGAAAGGTAATGAAGGGCTATAGAGTGAATGCATTTATAGGTCAGGAGGAGAAGTTTGAATTGGATGCAGAATTGGATAGGGAGCCAGTGAAGCGACCTGAAAAGAGGAGTAATGTGGGCAGGGTGAGGCTGGCTAAAGATTAGTCGAGCAGCATACTTTTAAATATATTGAAGGGGAAAGAGATGGCTCACAGAGAGACCAGTAAGGAGAAGGTTGCAGTAGTTGAGGCGAGAGGAGATTAAGGAGTGGACAAGGGTTTTAGTAGTGTGTTCAGAAAGGAAGGGGCGGATTTTGCTAATGTTGTAGAGAAAGAAGCGGCAGATCTTAGATATGTTGGATATGTGTGTATGTGTGGAGAAGGAGAGAGAGAAGTCAAAGATAACTCCCAGGTTGTGGGCTGAGGAAACCAGAAGGATTGTAGAGCCATCCATGGAGACTGAGAAGGGAGGGAGAGGAGGGTAGGTATTGGGGGGAAAGACAAGGAGTTCAGTCTTGGCCATGTTCAGTTTCAAGCGACAGTGAGACATCCAGGCTGCGATGTCAGACAGGCAGGCAGAGATCTTGGTCTGGATTGCTGGAGAGATATTAGGCATAGAAAGGTAGATTTGGGAGTCATCAGCATAGAGATGGTATTGAAAGCCATGGGAGGAGATAAGCATACCAAGAAAATAGGTATAGAGAGAGAAAAGGAGCGGACCCTGGACGGATCCCTGGGGTACACCAACATGGAGCAGGGTGGGAGAGGAGGAGGAACCACCAGAGCATACACTAAAGGAGCGATGGGAGAGGTAGGAGGAGAACCAGGAAAGTACGGAGCCCTTGAAACCAAGCAAGGAGAAGGTGGCGAGGAGAAGATTGTGGTCAACAGTGTTAAAGGCAGCAGAGAGGTCAAGAAGGATGAGGATGGAGTAGAGGCCCTTAGATTTAGCCAGGAACAAATCACTGGAGACTTTTGTAAGAGTCTAACATCCAAATGAACACCCATTTTTAGTCCAGGTTCTACATAATGGGACAAAACAGGACAAACTCCAAGGGGATGAATACTTTCGCAAGGCACTGTATTCCTTCTTGGCCTTATCTGTGGATCTGTGCTAAGTCTGAAGTAGAGTTAGGTATTTGTTGAGGTCTTTGATTTGTGTGGTTTTACACCATCTTCATTCCAATTGTCTTAGTCTAGTTTTTAGTTGTCTCAAGGTACTGGTGTACCAAGGTGTTTTGAGGGAATGGTGTTTTTTGGTTTGGTTGTGTTGATTGGGTGTATTTTCGCTGAGTCTCCAAGCACTTTGCTCCAGATGTCTATCAGTATTGTATCTGATGTGTTGTTTGTATTTTTGCCATTATGTAGACCAGGAATTCTTCTTTGTTAAAGTGTCTGAATTGTCGCAAGGTTAGTTGATACTCAGTCTGTGTCATTGAGGATTTTACAGTGAGTGAGAAAGTGATGAAGCTGCATTCAGACCATGGCACTGGCTGGGTTTGAAGTGCATGTAGGGGGCTGGTATGAATAGGGAGGGTGGGGGTGAAGATTAGGTTGAGGGTGTTGCCTTTGATGTCTATAGGGGATGTTACATTTTGAGTGAAGTCCATTGATTCCATTGCTGAGAAGAATGAGTTAGCCACATTAGTGGGTAGGGAGAGGAGGTTGAAGTCTCCTAGCATCATAAGGTCGTTCTTGGCATTGGCGTTTTCAATTATGTGGTCTATTATACCGGATGAGTCGTTGAAGGTAGAGAAGGGGGTTCTGTAGTTGAGGCAGACTGTCAGATGGCTGTTTGTGATTGTGATTGAGTCTATTTCATTGGTGCTTCTGGATGAAGTGGCGCAGAAATGGAGGTTTGACTTGGTTATTAGTAATACCCCTCCTCCTCGCCGATTATTTTGTGGGCAGTAGAATAGTGAATAGCCTTCCATTTTAAGTTGATTGAGTAGAATGTTATCTGTTTCTGAGAGTCATGTTTCTGTGATGCTTAATATGTCTAGTTGTAGTCTGTGAGTAGGTCTGTAATAGTAAGGATTTTTTTTCTCACTGATCTGGCATTAATCAGTGTGCATTGCAGTAACCGTGTTGTTGTTTGGAGGGTGGTTGAGGAAGGAATGATGTGGGTGTGAGTTGGTATGGTTATGAGGCATCTCTAGGGGTGTTGCTGAGGACGGTTAGATGGCATCTATGCTGGATGGTATGGTGGAGTGTGCTAGAGGGGTATGTTGATGGGGGGAGGGTAGTATGTGCAGATGTTAACAGGAGGAGGGAAAGTATGGTATATATTGCTAACTATAAACTGAGCATTTTGGATTTTGTATTGGTATGTATGTGATCAAAGTATTCTATAGTGAGGTTTCCAAAGGAATTGGTTGTCCTAGGGCAGCGATGGCGAACCTATGGCACGCGTGCCAGCTGTGGCACGCGAAGGCCTTGCAGCTGGCACGCGTGAAGGTCCGCAAAAAAAGAAAAAGCGGGCTCTGGCTGCTGCCGCGGACGCGGCAGCATGCAGTGTCCCGCGGGGCCCCCTCCGCCCGCTAAGCCCCTCTGCAAGGGCTTTCAGATTCGCGAGGGAGACAGCGTCTCCCTCGCGTCTCAGTTAAGCCCGCAGGGGTTAATGGGAAATTTCCCATCAGCCCCTTTAGACGCGAGGGACTGATGGGAAATTTCCCATTAGCCCCTGCGGGCTTAACAGAGACGCGAGGGAGACGCTGTCTCCCTCGCGAATCTGACAGCCCTTGCAGAGGGGCTTAGCGGGCGGAGGGGGCCCCGCGGGACACTGCATGCTGCCGCGTCCGCGGCAGCAGCCAGAGCCCGCTTTTTCTGTTTTTAAATTTGCCGGGGGGGGGGGTTAGGACTGCTAATGGGCTGGGGGGGGGTTTGGACTGCTAATGGGCTGGGGGGGGTTAGGACTGCTAATGGGCTAGGAGGGGGGGGGTTAGGACTGCTAATGGGCTAGGAGGGGTGGGTTAGGACTGCTAATGGGCTAGGGGGGGTTAGGACTGCTAATGGGCTGTGGGCTGATGGGGGCTGTCTGGAAATGGGGTGATGGGGGGTTAGGACTGCTAATGGGCTGGGGGGGTTTGGACTGCTAATGGGCTGGGGGGGGTTAGGACTGCTAATGGGCTAGGAGGGGGGGGGTTAGGACTGCTAATGGGCTAGGGGGGGTTAGGACTGCTAATGGGCTGTGGGCTGATGGGGGCTGTCTGGAAATGGGGTGATGGGGGGTTAGGACTGGTAATGGGCTATGGGGGGGGTTAGGACTGCTAATGGGCTAGGGGGGGGGTTAGGACAGATAATGGGCTGGGGGGGTTAGGACTGCTAATGGGCTAGGGGGGGTTAGTACTGCTAATGGGCTGTGGGTGGGTTAGTACTGCTAAAGGGCTAGGAGGGGGGGTTAGGACTGCTAATGGGCTAGGAGGGGGGGGGGTTAGGACTGCTAATGGGCTAGGGGGGTTAGGACTGCTAATGGACTGGGGGGGGTTAGGACTGCTAATGGGCTAGGAGGGGGGGGGTTAGGACTGCAAATGGGCTAGGAGGGGGGGTTAGGACTGCTAATGGGCTAGGGGGGGTTAGGACTGCTAATGGGCTGTGGGCTGATGGGGGCTGTCTGTAAATGGGGTGATGGGGGTTAGGACTGGTAATGGGCTATGGGGGGGGTTAGTACTGCTAATGGGCTAGAGAGGGGGGGTTAGGACTGCTAAGGGGCTCGGGGGGGGTTAGGACGGCTAAGGGGCGGATGGGGCGGGGTTAGGACTTGAGGTGGGCTGTGGGGTGGGGTTAGGACTGGACAGGGGCTGATGGGGGTTAACACTGGAGGTGGTCTGATGGGGTTAGGACTGGTAATGGGCTATGGGGGGGTTTAGGACTGATAATGGGCTATGGGGGGCTGGTACAAGAAATGGGCTGATGGGGAGGGGTTAGGACTTGAGGTGGGCTGATGGGGTTAGGACTGGTAATGGACTGTGGGCTGATGGGGGGGTTAGGACTGGCAATGGGCTATGGGGGGCTGACTGGAAGTGGGGGGTTAGGACTGGTAATGGGTTATAGGGGGGGGCTTAAACTGAAAATGGGGTGATGGGGGGTTAGGACTGGAAGTGGGTTGATGAGGGGGGGATAGGACTGGTATTGGGTTGGGGGGCTGCTAGGACTGGAAATGGGCTGATGCAGGGACTAGAAGGGAATGGATGCTGGGTGAGGCTGGAACTAGAAGGGAGCTGGTGTTGGGGGAGGATTAGAATGGGATGGGGCTGGGAGAGTAAAATGGAGAGGGGAAAAATATTTTGTGTGGGAGGGATAAAAAATCTACAATTGGCCGGGTATTGGGAGAGTAAGTGGGGATTGAGGATGGAGGGGTAAATTTTGAGTAGATGAAATAGGAATGAGGAAAGAGCCAAAGGAGAAAGATTAGTATGTTAAAGCAGATGTAGAGAGAGAATGGAAAAAAAAAACAAGAAGACAGAAGAAAGGACAAATGGACAGCAGATGGAGAGTTAGCAGAAGACACGAAGAAACCAGAAGAAAGTGGCTGGAACAATTGCAACTGAAAAAAAATGCACAAAAGGTAGAAAAATATCTCTTTATTTTGAATTTATTAACTGGAATATGTCAGCTCTGGGAAATGTGCATCATTAATTTTTGCGCTTTGTTTAGTACAAGAGGAAATTAATATATAGTTTTATTTCTACAGTGTTGTTGTATATTCCAAGTTTGGCTTTTGGGGTTCCCAGTTTAATTATTGTCTTCCTGTTTCTAAATTGTGATTCCTTGTTTGGTGATGGTCTGTTCTGCATGTGTAACTGAGCTGAGGTATTCTGTTTATATAATTCCTATTTGACATTGCCACTTGTTCTTTCCCCAGTAGGTCATGTATTGTTGTTCTCTGAGATGTATTGGTTTAATATTTGCAGTGTTGCCTTTTGATAGGTAGAGTATGGTGCTTTGTGAGTCCTGGTAGTGCTGTTAGGATACGGCGGGTTTGCTATGGGTTCTAAATGGGCAGCGTTTGTAGTAGTTCCTAATGTGCCTGGCGGTTGGTACTGGATTATAGTAATGTAGAAACCTTTTAGTCTTTCTTTATCCATATACTCATTAAGAGGCATGTTTACTAAAAGTTAGTGTATGGTAACATTATGCAAATATTTATGCAAATGAAGCACCTTATGCAAATGGGGCTTTAATTGACGTGCTGGCACTTTGAGGAAATTCTTTGGTTTTGTGCGGCAGTTTGGGCACTCGGGCTCAAAAAGGTTAGCCATCACTGTCCTAGGGTCACTATTGTTTATTGGAAACAATTGGCATGCAGTATATGTAATTGTCCAAATAATAGCCCAGGTAGTGACTGGCTAAGATCACCAGCGATGGCCAACACAGACTAGAAACTGCCTGTGGCTGGGAAGGCAAGGGCTGTGGTGATCTCGAAGTGAACAGACATAGGCTGGTACTTCTATGTGGTAGCGCAGAGGAGCGGCTCTAGTTCCTGGCAGAGATGGTAGATGGCCTGCCTTGTCAAAGCACAATCTGATGAGGCACTGCTCAACCATGAGGTCCAGGAATTGGGTCCTGGGCTTGTAGATCCTATGATATGGTGCCTCCTAGTATCTTTCCTGTGCCCCCTGTGGACCTCATGCAACATGCAACATGACCAGCACAAACCATCTGTTCATAGCATCCATGGCTCTTGCATCCTTCTACTAACAACTAGTGGCTTCCTCCATCAACACTCAGTGGCTCCAATCACCAGCACTCAAAGTAATACATATGTACCTACAAACATACACACATACACACACACAGGCAGCAGGGAACCACTCAGAGACACAGAGGTTGCAGGTAACACTGGGGCACACAAAGACAGTAGGTAGCAGCAGGGGCGGCCCAAGGGTATTGTGGGGGATATGCAGAGATTCATTGAGGGGCCTCTTTTGCATAAAAATTTGCATATCCACTGGGCTTCATTTGTATAAATCTAATTTATTTTATTTTAAAATGTATATGCTGCTTATTTAAAACTTTTAGCATCTTTCACAAGCCTCTTTTTGTCCTAACAATGACTTAGAAGCATGTTTACTAAACATTAATGGGCATTGTCACTGTGCCATAGAAATAAATAGGTGCTGCTGCACTTAGCAGACATTCAGATTTATTAATGCACATTAACCTTTAGTAAACATGCCTCTTAATGCGGGTCTGAATTCCATTTGCATGTACAATGAGGATAAAGAAGGCTACTATATTTCTGCATTACTATTCTCCATTGCCAACTGCCAGGTGGATTACTACAAAATTCTGCTCATTTAGAACCTATAGCAAACCTGTCATATCATAACAGCACTATGAGGACTTACACAACACCAAACTTTACTTATCAAAAGGTAGCAGTACAAATATTAAACCAATACATCTCCCACTGGGAGAGTGAAAATAGAGAGGGGGCAGATATTTTGTGGGGGAGGGAAGAAAAAAGGTCATATAGAGGGAATAGTTGAGAGGGAGGAACATAAGAATGAATGCTGGGGTAAGAAATAAAGAAACACCATTGTTTTATTTTTATTTTAAATTATTTATTTATGCAATTTTCATTATAACACAAGAAAAATTGTGTTACAGTAAAGAATACCAATACAAGCAAATAATGCAAAGAAAAGGGAAACAAAAACCCTTGACTTACAATAATACAAAATTCAGGTATAGATTCACTAGCCCATGAGTAGTGAAAGAGCAAGACACAATTCAACAAGAAAATGCAAGAAGAAATAAACACAACTCTGAAGTGGTATAAACTAATGTGCAAACCAACTACTGCCCCCCCCCCCCCCAAACCAAGGAGGGGGATAGAAGCAACTCAGCTGCTAGGCAGAGGAGCATTCTTACTAACTACAAATTGAGTTAAATGTGCAGGCTCAAAAAAGGTGTAACTAACTCCCTGATATTTAATCAAACATCTACACGGATAACGTAGAAAGACCAAACCACCAAGCAGCAAAACCCGAGGTCTTAATAAAAGAAATTGCTGTCTATGTTTCTGAGTAGGTTTAGAAACATCCGGAAACATCCCTATTGTCCCCCCCCCCCCATAAAGGTTTCAGTCCTTGCCTTAAAATAAAGTCTCAGGAGTAAGTCCCAATCTGGCTCTAAAGCCACAGTAAGAAGAAGAATAGCCCGTGGAATAAAACCAGGATCAGAGGTTTCCAGAAACCCAGTTAAATCAAGAGAGTCCATCGGCGGAGAATGGGCAGGTGAAGAGGCACCATGGGTCTTGCGCTTGACTGTAGGCAGATAATAAATTCTTGCCAAAGGAGGAACAGACTCAGCAGGAAGCTTCAATATGGATGTAGCATAGGAACTAAACAGATCCTTTGGAGACACAGTGGGCACACGAGGAAAGTTCAACAAATGCAAATTCCTTTTACGCACAGAATTTTCCAGCATCTCAATCTTCCCATGGATAACAGATAAATCACGAGAAACAGTACCTGACATAGTTGATAGCCCCTCCACTTTTTCCTCCAACTGGGCCACCTTAGATGATATAGTGGCTACCTCCTTCTTCTGATGGTCAACAGACTGAAGCACAAGAGCAGAAGCACTTTGAAGAACTCCAAATTGAGACAAGAAAGAACGTTCCAAGGCCTGAAGACTTTCCCAGAGGGAATCCAGGGTAACTGCTGCTGGACGTTGAAGTACAGACTGTACAGGCACTACAGCTGTGGTCTCAGCATGAGAGGGAGAAGAAACATCCAAACCAGCATCAACTACAAAAGGCAAACTTCCTCCACTCACAGCAGGGTTGCTCGCAACAGCCACAGGATCCGCAGCCCCAGATACGGCAACTGCAGAGTTACTCAGCATATTAGGGAGTGATGATTCAGAGATTGCATCATTCCCGAAACCACGGAGCTCCGTTCCCTCTCTTCCGGATGTGAGGATAGTTGGCTGAATCGGAGGGGTCCGCACCTCCAGGCTAAGTGATGTCTGCAGTTCGGAGGGGCGCGGCAAGCCTCCTTCCACTCCCAATGCCCCCAAGAAGCCTGATAGCTCCGGAGCATCAACCACTCCAGTGGGCCTCACAAACGCGTCGAGAGGACCTCCAGCAACTGCCGGCGCTGCCACAGGAGGTAACCAGCTTTTCGTTTTCCTCTTACGCGGCATTGTAGAAGAAATAAGAAAATGAAGCAGTGATCTGCTGGCGGCGTCTAGTGCGTGTCGGCCATCTTGCCCTAAGAAACACCATTGTTAAAGAACAGGTTCAAATAACAAATAAAAACAAATAAAATATAAAGAAGCAGACCACGTGGCCAACAAGAAGAGCTACAGCACTATTAACTACTAAAGGCCACGGAAAATAAATAGATTGTTGAAAAGGTAAGGAGACATGAAAACAAATGCTGCATCAAGTAGATTTTAGGTAAGCACTAGTAGCTGGTGGCAAATACAATTTGTTGCTTTTAAGGAATCGTAGAGATCGATAAGCAACAACATGAGGGATATTCAAAGATGCTAGATAAGAGGGTGTGCCAGTATGTAGGGTTTTATGTACCAGAACTTTGAAATATATATGGAAGGATACTTGAAGCCAGTGATATTACATTAAAATTAGTGAAACATGGTCAAATGTTCATGCATGGGCCAGAATGCAGATAGCAGTATTGTATAAAGGCTAATAAGAAACCGAGGAAGATCAGTATAAGCAATATTACAGTAGTCAAGATTGAAAATAATATATGTGTGGAGTAAGATATGAAGGTATATCCAAGAACAGGCATAGGGAATGAAGCTAACAGAGAGCAGGAAAAGTGTTCCATTCTATCTCAGCCCAGAGTTATCTCCAGATAACTAAACGAGTCAGTGAATATGGTCAGCACTCCAGCGAGACAAGGAGAAATAGCTGATCATGAGGATGCACCCATAATCAAACTTGTCATAGTCTTGGTAGGATTCAAATTGAGTTTAAATCCAGTAGCCATTGCATTATTACCAACAGACAGGAGTTCAACTGGGACAAATCTGTTGTGCTATAACCAGTAGAGACAAAGAGCAGTTTGTTATCAGGGTAACAGTAAGCATTAATGCCGTGATTGGGAATCACCATTATGAATGGACTCAAATATATTGAACAGAATGGGTGCCAGAACAGGGCCCTAAAGGATACTACAGACCAGATTATGAGAAGTAGATGAAGAGGAACCATCAAGAACAGAAAAGGTACAACCAGAAAGAAAAGAGGAGAAAAGGAAAGAATGTTACCACATAAAATGATATCTTGTAAATGGGAGATAAAAGGAATGATCTACCAACTCAAAACAGTAGTGAGATCAAGTGATACTGTAAGGCTAATCTTCCCTCTGTCCAGGCAGCTATGGATATCACTTAAAACAGCAGCTATTATAGTCTCCATGAGATGAGCCAGATGGAAGCCAAAATGTTGAGGATGTAAGACAGATTTGTTCAATGCATTACAAGAACTGAGAAAAACAATTTTCTTTGTGAGTTTTTCAATGAAAGGGAGATTTGATACTGGCCAATAGTGTGCTGGAATCTGAGGATTAAGACTTGGGGGCATGTTTACTAAAAACCGCTAATTAGCGCGCCGCAAAATAGCGCACTAAAAGCGGTACTTAAGAGTGCTTAAACGCCCCGCAAACGTGCGATGAAGCCCCGCACACTTGCGCGTCACAGTAACGGGTGCCACACAAGTACGTGCCCGCAAATGTCCGATAGAGGCGTGGAAAGGCTAACGGAGGGCGGAGGAAGGCCCCGGAGGGGCGGAGAGAAGGGGTTAATGGGTGGGGAAGGGGAGGGGAGAGGCGCCCCGCACATTATCGGGGCTGAATTTCCAAAAAAAAATAGCGCGAGTGAATCACTCGCGTTAGAATGCATTTAAAGGGAAGAGAAACCATTTCCGTCAGCAATGTACAGCAAAACCGGGGAAACCTGCAAAACGTGAGCAGTGTGATACATGTGCACAGCACAAAAGTGCAATTATAAATAGAAAATGACCACCACAAAAATATGAAAAATAGGAATTCAGTTGGGGAACAGTTATAGTGATGGGAAAAACTAGATAACACACCCAGGAAAGCTCCAAAAAAAAGGAAATTATTTATGGAAAGGTGTACGGAGCGGAGGCTCGTCCAAAAAACATTTCCCTTTTTATGGAGCTGTCCTGGGAGTGTTATCTAGGGTTGCCCATTAATATCGCTGTTGCCCAGCTTGGGTATATGTTTTCCCCCTTTGTTCCGTGGTCATTCCCGGGTTTTATTTGCACGTTTGTCACCACACAGGGTGAAGGAGCCCACAGTAAAAATGCATTCAGCAGGGTTTGTGACTCCATCCTGCCAGGTTTACTACCTCCAGGGGCTGCACTGTCTCTGTGGCCATAGTGTGGTGCAGAGGACATAGCCATGACCTCTAGGACTAGAAGGCCAGAGGTTCAAATCCCAGCTGGGGCACTTGCCAGCCCCATCCATATATTTTACCCACCACTAAACAAAGATAGAGCAGACACCCCTGTATTGCAGGGAACATAAGCATGGGGGAAACACCCATATGTTACCCAACACCGCACACACACCACAACAATGGGCACAACACCGCACACACACCACAACAATGGGCATACCTACAGCCAAGTCCCCCAAATGCAGTCCCATACTGCCACATTGCAATCAGGTCATCTGCTTTTTCTGAGAGAAGCTCATGCCAGCATGTTGGCGCACGAGTACATGTGGTGCAGGGGGCAGTGGCAGCTAGCCACAGAGGACAGAGGCCAAGCCATGTGCAGGCTGGCACAGTCCACTGCAACACACAGGCCCTGCCGGATCCACAGGCATGGACATTCCAGGGAATCCAGCCAACCTGTGGCTACAAGGTGGTGCAGTGCACACAGACAGTGCATACAAGAACAGAAGGTCACAGGTTCAAAGCCCAGCTGGGGCTACTGCCAATCCTTCCCACATATTTTTCCCACAGCTACACAGTGATAGTAAGGACAAACCTTTCGTGGCGAGGACATATGCAATGGTACTACGTCTATCTTTTACCCCACTGAGCACAGACACCATGTACAGGGGCAGTACCTAGAGCAGAATCTCCCAAATGCAGTCCTGGTGGGCCACACACCAGTCAGGGTCCATGTTGCCACTCATACAAATGCCTGTGCTGTATATCTATGCACCACCCCCATGGCATGTAGATGTAGCTCATGCATATTCATGAGGAACAGCAGGTAAACCCGATCAGTGTGATGCACACCTGGACTGGAGTTGGGAATCTCTGCCGTAAAGCAGCAGCCAACAGGGGCAGACACACCCACACCCACACCCACAGGCCCCATTGGCCAATGTCTCCTGGAGAGGCAGAACATTGGACCCTGCGTGCATCTCCCAATACTAGCACCTGCATACCCTAGCAATGGAACCCTACACCTGAGGTATATGGTACACAGCTCTGAGACGCTTGCTAGCAGTACTGGCAGATAGATATCCATACGTTACGCACATACTGCTAGTTGACCCCATCCGAACAATCTGTTTGGTGTTTGCGGTGCGTGCTCCAGCCCTTGCCTCTGATGGTGTTTACCACCCTGGGGAGTGACCCCCAGCAGTACTGCGTAGCATATCCATGCCTTGCCGTGCCCAGCACCGGTTTGGTGGGCAAGGCTAATTACCTCCTCAATAGTAGCACCATGATGGCATAGGTGTGGAATTGTGTGTCTGTCTATACAGTGGGTGTTGGCTGCATGCCCCTTCCACAGCCCACACTGCCAACACTGTTGCCAGTATTGGCCTGCCAATGTGCATAATGAGTAGCAAGGGACCATGGGTATATCTCAGACAGAGTGGACTGACCAGGATGCAGCTGCACAGGGCATAGGGCACTGGCAGGGGCATGGTAGTGCCCGGCCACCACCTACACAGACAGGGTGACCTCTGTATGTGCTGCTGGGGGATCACTCTCACCCTGAGTGTGCAGTGATGGCAGCATGGCTAGGCACCCCCATAGTGCTATATTGTGATTCTCTCATGTGATATGTATGGGTGTTCTGTGGGGGCCTCTTCATGGACTTATCTGTCTGTGTGTGCTGCCACCCCAGTTGTGGGTGCATGCATATCCATCAGGACCAGCCAGCAGACTGTTCACAGCTGACATGTGTTGTGATGGAGTGCCTTGCAGGGTGCAGTGGCTGATGGCTTGCTGCAGGTGGATATCAGGTAGTGGTGGGGTGCATCTTTGAATATCCAGGCCTAATGTCTGTCTGATATTGTGTTATGGATGTGTGTGGAACTGCTTGGACTGCCCTGTAGGGTGTCTGTTCCCTAGCAGGACTGGGGTTGATGGTCCACTCTACTGCCATTGGGGTGGGGATCTGTTAAGAGGAAGCCCTGTTTTGTCCATGGGATGGGGGTCCCCACTAACTGAGCCAGACAGAGATCTCCAAAATGTTTATGCAGCACCTACCTTTTCCACAGGTTATTGCTGCTTTGGAGCTCTGACATGGCCGCATTTGGCCATGCCTGGTGTTGTGGACCGGGTCCTGGGCGCAACATCTCACACTCAGGGTGAGCACAGTAACTGCACAATGTGATGGTGTTTAGCTACTCTTTGCCGTTTGTCCACCCACTCAGGACACCCTACCAGGCTGAGGTGCTGTGTGGGTGCACATGGACACTTCCCCCTACCAGGCCGGGGAGCTTTAGGGGTGCATTTCCCATCCTGTGTTCAATCGTGGACAGCTGATTTGCATGTGCAGTGCATCATGGGTACGGGTGGTTCACAACAGCAGACTGTCAGTGAGGTGACGTACAGGCTATCTGCAGCCAGCCAGGGACTGCTTACAGCTATAGAGCTGTAGCCCAATGGTTACATCACTGCCTGTGCAGTCAGATGTCATGGGTTCAAACCCACAGTGGGGTTATGTGATAGGGGTGTCCACAGATTTATTTTAATTTACTGTACATATGTTGCTGCCAGCAATACCACCCTCAGCGTACTGTACCCATAAGGTGCCTCTGAGGGTGCTTTATGGGGCGCCCTATAGGGCACGTTACAGTTGCCAGCCATATAGGGTGCACTATACATTATCCTGTGTCGCAACATACATGCTGCCCTATAGGGGACATTCTAGGGTGCCTTGGCGGACGGTGCACTGTAACATGTGCCTTATGGGCTGCCTTATATTAATATGCTGTGAGAGTGCGTTTGCTAGTAGTTATCACAAAATAAAATTAGAAAGCCTCCTACAGCACTCCACAACATATAACACACTGTCTCAGCTAGCCTTTTTCACTGGGTATTGTGAGGGATTGAACCCCTGGTCCCTGCACCATTGGTCAGTGTCTTAACCATTGTGCTGTGGCTGTGTTCCTTTGCTTTGGCATCAGCGCGCCGCCTTATGCCCATCAGCGCGCCACCTCCTGCTGCCCACAATTAGTGCGCCGCCTTGTGCCGCCCAAAATGAACAGTGCGCCGCCTTGTGCCGCCCAAAAAGAACAGTGCGCCGCCTTGTGCCGCCCAGATAGTACAGTGCGCCGCCTTATGCCGTACAAAACGAACAGTGTGCCGCCTTAAAGTACTTTGCCTCCTGAACCACTTTTACACATTCAAGGTGTTGCCTCAGCTGGCCTTTTTGTTGCGCACAATGGGGGATTGAACCTGTGGCTCCTGCACTATTGGTTAGTGTGTTCACCGTTGTGCTACAGCTCTGTTCTGATATGTGTTCAGCAGCGCCCCACTTAGCCTTCCCACGCGCTAATGTGGGCCCCGCAAATTAGCGCGACGTGCACACGTACGGTAGGGTTTTTTTCTTCTTTCTGCCTGAACCGCCCACTCCTTATATGGCACACGCACACTACCGCAGCCCCGCACATTAGGAATGTTTAGTAAACATGCCCCTTGGTTTGTTGAGTATGGAACAAATTACAGCTTTTTTCCAAGCCTAAGGGATCGTGCAACTAGTAAGGCTATATCTCGTATGACTCCTGACATAACAAAATTTTAAATAATTGCCTGAAAACTTTCAAGTTCCTCTCAGACCTAAGTTGAAGTGGCAACGTACTTCATAGTTGGGGACAAATAGTGGAGCGTAAACGTTTCCTTCTGACTGCTCTTCCAGCAGTCTAAACAGCTGGTACTTCTAATAAATCAGTTGATTGCAAATGCAAATCTCTTGATGGCCAGTAAATTTGCAATTCAATAAACTGCACTGCTGGGTGTGTTAATCTGAAAACCTTAAATATTATCACCATAATATATTAAAATATTGATGTACTTTAGTAAATTTAACATGCGTTAATTTCTGAAAAAAATGTCTGAAAATTGTCAAAGAAAACCCCCAAATGATCTGAAACCAAAACGATTTTTTTCTGTGCATATGCTTGCATTAGGCTGTGAGGCTCATGCCTCTTAGATTGGGCTAAGGCCTGGTTAGCATTTATGGTGGGGAAGGGAGAGGGCAAGTTGTTGAGTAGGAGGGCTAGGCTTTTGTTTTAAGTTAGGAAGTGAGACAACAATTCTTAGGGGAGGAGACAGTGAGTGTGGGGGTGGGGTAAGTTTAGGTGTGAACATTGTTGGTGGGTTAGTTTAGTATTGCCCATTGGTGAAAGGGTGTACTGATGTAAGGACTTAAGGTTGTGTAGTCACTGGCGGGCAGTGTTTTGCTCAGCAGGTATTAGGTCAAGGCTACAATTTGTGAACTGCACTGAGTGGAGTTTTATACATCCCTCCCTTCCACCTTTTTGTTTTGTTTTGGGGCTGTGTGGTTGGTTTTGAGTGGAAATTGTTTTCATGCAGCTGGGTGGAGGGGAATGGGTTATCAAAACTAGTATTTGTGGCTTGATGTTTGGGGTGCTATCAGGCAATTGCAGCTTGTAAATGGTATAGGCATGGGGAATGTCTGGTCATCGGAGTGATCATCCCGGTGTGTTTGTCCTCAGTAATATGGTAAGGATGGCAAGTAGGGGAGCAAACATGGGGATTTGTGTGTTAGGGGATTGGATAAGGGAACCATCTTGCTAGTACTAGTTGATCTACCTCATCTGGAAGCATGGGGCAAGACTGATTGTTAATCTTCAACAAAGTTTATATTTAACTCAGGTTGACTTTTGTTATCAGTTTGATGTCAATAAAGCTGCAACCAACATCACCTCAATCTGTTGTTAGTTGTGTTTTTTCTGAGGTATTTATCAGGCAGAGAGGAGCGGGTGGGGGGGGGGAGGAGGGTGGAGGGAGGGTGGCATGGGACCCATATTGGCTACCGCTATTACTGTTATTTTCCTAGACCTTTCCTCCTATTTTAAAATAATATCAATTCATTTTAATACTTCACAGATTCCTGTTATTGACTCTTAACATTTTCCTTAGAAATTACCATCTGCTACAAAAGCATGGTTATTTGCCCAGATAGCATGGCATCCCAAATTACTTCTATGTCTTAGGATTAACCATAGCAGATCTGACAGGTTTCTGTTGCAACTGCAAGGAATAATTTGAGGCTTTTACTCCAACAGTTCATCTAGCTAGAGAACTCATATGCACATGAGACAGCTTACCTCTCATTTCCTCCTTGCTGCTCCTCAATCCAGACATTGTGGCTGTGGCTGGCTGTAGCTTCCCTTGTCCTGGAACCATGCTGGTGCTATTGTCATCAGCCAATGTAGCATAGAGCTTGGAGACCCTGCTCTCCCCTCAGTCAGCTTCAGAGGAGGGATACACTGTTCAGGGCTGAATGTGACCTTCAAATCCAGGATTCATGGCTGCATTCCTTCTGATGATGCAATAAAAAATATCCCACTCAGGAGAGAAATCTAGAATGAAACAAATATTTCTCATATTTGTATGAAAACCTTTCATATCTATGGATCAATAACACAAAGGAAAAAGGATCTTCATAAATAAACAAGTGAAAGCTTGATTGTATGCTTATCACTCTGTAAAGTTCTAAACATTGATCCAAACTTATAACAACATGGTTTGTTCATATTTTTGAGACCTGGGTTTGAAAATATTTTTATAGTAATATAAGCGAGAAATATTCTAGTAATATTTCGAGAATCGATCCCAAGGCCAAGTCTGTCCAATATCTTTGTGAGCAGCATTGCTAAAGGATTAGAAGGAAACATTTGCCTTTCCACAGATGACATGAAGATTTGCAACAAGGGAGAGACCCTGGAGGGAATTGACAATATAAGGAATGATCTGAAAATATTAGAAGAACGATCTAATGCCTGGCAATTAAGATTCAATAGGAGTCATCCAGAACCATGAATAGCGGGGATGGATGTCTGGCTTGGACGTCCAAACCCTCCCCCCCCCCCCCCAGTATTCGCAAGGACCCAATTATGGACTTAGAACTCCTCGCACGTACAAGGCCTTTGTGCAGGGAGCTCTGGATAGGGGTGGGAGGGGGTGGTATCAGGACAGGGAGTGGGCGGAGTGAGAGAGGGCCAACACACCCAGACGTACAGGGCTGATTCAGGTCATGGCCCTGTATGTCCAGCATCGGGAAGATGGATGGGGGACTTATTCCACCTCAGAGGTGGAATAAATCCCACGTGGGGCAACAATCACATGGTGTAGACCCCCCAAAGTCACAAAGGGAGCAGAGGTATGGCCCCACCACCCAATCCCAGCCCTGGATGCCCCAGCTGAGGACCAGGCAGTGGGGAAAAAAGCATGGGACCAGAGTCGGTGTGTCTGAGCTCCTGCTGGGTGTTGCTGTGTCATGGAGACTGGATGCTATGGCACTGGAGCTCCAGCAGGAGCATAGGAAGGGATGGCCAGGGAGATTGCTGCATGTTCAGGTCCTCAGAATTGGGGCCAATCCGGCCCATCCAAGTGCTTCGATTCTGAAATTGCGTGAACATATAGCTCCCGTGGTTGCAGAATCAGGTGCAAATCTGGCCCACTCAGATTTTCTACATCCAGAAGCCCCAGATGTGCCCCTATCAGAATTGGTCTCAATGTGAAGAGATGTGATAGGGGTGAGAGGTTGACGTGCACAGACCAGAAGAGGAACCTCGGGGTCATAGTGTGTGAGGATCTCAAGGCAGTGAGACAACGTGACAAGTCAGTTGCCAAAGTCACATGGATTCTAGGCTTTATAGAGGGGCATGAACAGCTTAAAGGAAGAAGTGATAATGCTCCTATAAGATTTTGAAGTCATTAACTTGCTAAGGATATAAAAAGACTTGAAGTGATCACTGGAAAGTGACCAAAATGATATGGGGTTTGCGCCAGAAGCTGTGGGAGAAGATACTTGAAGACCAGCTGTTGCCCATAATCATTGTGAAATTACATGTAAAACTGCCTACTTTTTCATATCCCTGCAGCTCTAAAACTTTTTTCCAGTTTACATTAAAAAAAAATCTCTTATATTATGTTAATAAGTGGTTGCAAGACTTTATATTTCTTTGTTTTATGAGGTAGAGTTTGAATCCAGCTCAGTTGTATAGCATGGTTCTGCGTTTCTTATGTATTATCCTTAATTATGAAATGTAATTACTCCCCAGCCTTTTTTCCCCTCACCACCCTTATTGATTTTATTATAGACTGTTTCAGTGCCATTTTATGGAAGTTGTGTATCAAGTAAAGACAAATGGAAAGTGAAACTAACCTGAATACTCTAGAGGAAAGGAAAGACAGGGGAGATATGAAATAGACCTTTAATTACTTTCAAGATATTAAAGAAAAAACAAACTTTTTCCAAAGATAGGGACACTGTAAAACTAGGGGACATGAAATTAAGCTGCAAGGAGGTAAACTTATAAACAGCATCATGATCTTTCTCAAGGAAAGATTAGTGGATACCTAGAATGCTCTCCCAATAGGCATTGGTAACAAAAAGAGTTACTGAATTCAGAAAGCCATGGGATAAACACAGAGAGGCACATTGCATTCTGTGAATCCCAGCCTCTGTACATCCAGTCAGAACCAGGCGCACAGAGAAAGACCTGATTCTGATCCCGCGGGGCATGTCTAGCCCCCGCAGGATCATAATCGCATCTAGGACTGTATGTGCAGGCTGGTACCCAATTCCCATCGGCCTGCACCTACAGACCCCTGTCGGGCTAACTCAATCAGACTCCTGAATGGAGCCACAGTGCCATGGCATCTGGTTGCCGTGGCACCGCGTCCCCGGCCGTCAACCACTTTCACCTTTCCCTGTAGCCTGACCCACGATCTGGCCTCCCATGGCCAGGTTTGGTCTGCGAGAAATCTCCTGCACCCCTCACCTTTTTGATCCCAGCCGAGCCTCCCATCCCCCGTTCAGTCTGCCGGCCCTAGACGTACAGAGCCAATTTTGGAATCAGCCCTGTACATCCATGGGCGCAGACCATCCACTGCCCTCCCCATACAAACTCCTTGTTTGTAAAGGGATGCTTATTCGGGGATGGCAAGGGGAACAATTAGTGGGTATGGATGTCCCCACGGGACGGAATAGACCCCAGAGTACCTGCATATAACAAGAGGCAAACTCCTTCTCAATGCAAAACTTTGATTACTTTTACATTTCAAAAAGGCATACAATGGGGACCACCTACACAGAGTGCCTGTTACAGACCAAACCAAAAGCAGAAACTTGGGAGTAATCTACATGGAGTTTCAGTTTCAGTTTATTCACATTTGATATACTGCCCTTTATGACGTCGGGGCAGTGTACAATTAAAAAATTGTATACAGGATGGCTTAAAGCCACGGAAAAAGGAAAAGAACTACAATTACAACAGGAAAGAAGAAGCAACAGGAGAAGCGAAGGCAAGACATAAAGAGGAAGTCAGACAAAACAGGGATAAATCAGGTCAATTTTGTGATACTGGGAGGTTATAAGCAACGGTGAACAGGAGCAGCACTTACAAAACACTCAGTCATAAAGGACTACCAAGAAGGACTGCTACTGCTGGGAAGAATTCTGCACTTGTAAGTATTTATCTGCAGGGAAATCCTCTAAAGCTTCGAGAAAAGGGAATTTCTTTGAGTTAAAGCCAATCAAATCTGTGTATTTTAGAATTCATTGTTTTGTTAAGTCAGTCAGGGCTTTACTACCAATAGAGAGCTTTCAATTAAATTTAAAGACATTCAGGGCTTAGTAGCACCAGAGATCTGTCATTTAAATTTAAAGTAAGTCATGGCTTTGTACCACCAGAGAGTTTCAATTTAAATCAAAATCAGGTAGAGTACAACAAAGAATAGAAGGTAGAATAGAGTAGATATTATGAAATAGATTATATCTAAAGACTTTTACAAAGAAGCTTTCTAGTTAGGAGACAAGAGACCTGTGAAATTATTTTAAATAGGTGGTTATTTTCATCTCCTCTGTTGCACTGCTGCTTAAATAGGTATTAAACCAAGTAACAGATCAAAAGGGCAATTTGAAAGGCTCCCTCTATCAAACCAAGGGTTGTGTGAATCACCCAGGAAATTATTAGTGATTACCTTAGAAGTACAGGTTAGGGCACTGTGTAGCAAGACAGCTTTAACTTGGTGTTTCTTTCCCTCCCACCAACCCAGCCTCCTACATACCCCAGACATAGTCTTAAGATTTATAGGCTCTTAACCCTATTAAATGGAAAGAGGTAGTCAAATTCACTTTCAGGTTTAGCTGGTTATCCTCATCAAGAATAGATTAATTAAGGCCCTGAAATTAATTAATCTTGAGGTGAACAAAGTTCCTTAAACTTAATATCTAAACAAATCCTTAAAACTAAGATACAAACAGCAGTTTAGCAGTGAGATGGGAGCTATCCAGTTTTTTGCATTGAGTGTCTCATGTGTGATTTTCTCCAAGTTGGTGAGAGGTCTTACATGTGCAATAGGTGCAAGGAGCTTTTAGCTCTCAGGGAATGAGTCTGATCTCTGGAGGCTAGTGTAGCAAAGTAGGAGGAGCTAAGGAAGACAGAGCGGTATATAGACAAGACCTACAGGGATGTAGTACTGAAGTCCCATCTCCAGTCTGGCAGCTTCTCTGTTGCCATGTAGGAGAGAGGTCATGTGAAAGGAGAATATCACCTTGCTATGGCAGGAAGTGATTCTGTAGGTAGGACTTGTCCTCCAGGTGATGTAAAACCCTCTTGCAACAAGATGGTGTCTCCAGGACCATGTGCCCATGAGCGAAGGGTTAGGATGGCTGTTATATTGGTGTTTACATCATTAGTCATGCATATACCTGGTTGGCTGGTGGATGTGAGGATCGCATGGTAAAATGCCTGCTTGGTGCAAAGGTAGCAGACTCATACACCATCAAGGTTTTAGAGCATGCTGAGAAGGAGCCTGCTGTCTTAGTACATGTTGGTACCAATGACATAAAAAAATGTGGAAAGAAGGTTCTGGAGGCCAAATTTAGGTAGAAAGTTGAAATCCAGAACTTACAGGAAGCATTTTCAGAAATGTTTTCCATTCTATATGTAGGACCCAAAAGGCAGGCAGAGCTCCGGAGTCTCAATGTCTGGATAAGACAATGATGCAAGAAAGAGAGTTTTGAATTGGTCAGGAACTGGCCAACATTCTGGGGAAGGGGGGCATTTCTAAAAGAATGCGTTGCACCTTAGCCGGTGTGGAATCAGACTGCTGGCATTAACCCTTAAAAAGGAGACAGAACAGCTTTTAAACTAGATAATAGGGGGACACCATCAGCCACACAAGAGCACATGGTTCAGAAGGAAATTAGCAAAAGAGGGAAGTTAGGGCATCCTAATAGGGAGGTTTCAATTAAGATAAAAGTAAACCAGATATCTTTAAGTACAGAGCAGACAGAGCCGAAGGATTCCAAATTACTCCTGTCAACTGATAGCTAGATTGTTAATATGAATAAAATACAAACTCTAACATATCTGTATGCCAATGCTAGAAATCTAAAAATAAGATAGGAGAGCAAGAATATATAGCACTAAATGAAAGGTTAGATATAACTGGCATCTCAGAGTCCTGGTGGAAGGAGGACAACCAACGGGATACCATGATACGTGGGTACAATTATATCACAATGATAGGGTAGATCAAAATGGTGGAGGGGTTGCACTCTGTGTTAAAGAGTACATTCAGTCACACAAGGTAAAAGTTTTGCAGGAAACAAAATATATTGCAGAATCTCTATGAATTGAAATTCCATGTATAAAAAGATAGGCAATGGCAGTGGGGGTGAAATACTGTCTACTTGGCCAGAATGAACAGATGGATGATAAAATGCTAAAAGAAATCAGGGAAGCTAACAAAAGTTGCTACACAGTAATAATGGGTGGTTTCAATTACCCCGGAATCAACTGGGCCAATGTCGCAGATGAAATAAATGACTGCTTCTGAGAGCAGCTGGTTCATGAACGGACAAGAGGGGAAGCTATCTTGGACCTAGTCCTTAGTAGAACACAGGATATGGTGCAAGAAATAACAGTGCTGTGCCACTTGGCAACAGTGATCATAACATGAGCAAATTTGATTTAATAAATAGAGGGAGCACGGCATGGAAATCTACAGTACTACCTTTTAACTTTCAAAAGTGAGACTATGATAAAATGAGTAAAATAGTTAAGAAAAAAACGAAAAGGAGCAGCTGCAAAAGTAAAAGGTTTACAACAAGCCTGGGGGTTGTTAAAAAATACTAACTTAGAAACCCAAACCACATGTATTCCACACTTTAAGAAAGTTGGAAGGAAGGCCAAAATACTGTCAGCATGGTTTAAAGTTTAAAGGTGAGGTCAGAGAGGCTACTGTAGCCAAAAAAACATCTTTCACAAAAAATAGCCCAAAACAGGAAACAACATAAGCACTGGCAAATTATATGCAAGGCAATGATAAGGCAGGCAAAGAGAGAATTTGAAGAAAAAGCTTGCTGTGGAAGCAACAATGCATAATAAAAACTTTTTCAAGTACATTCATAGCAAAAAGCCCGTGAGTCAGTTGGATCATTAGATAATAGAGGGGTAAAAGGGGTGCTAAGGGAGGATAAGGACATAGTAGAGAGAATGAATTCTTTGAAGAAGATGTAGGGAACTTACCCATGTCTGAAATGGTATTTAAAGGTGGGGTTTTTGTTTATCAGAAACAAATTTTGATAAACTGGGAAGATGTATTACAACTATTTGATAAACTAAAGAGTAACAAATCACCTGGACCAAATGGTATACACCCAAGGGTGCTGAAAGAACTGAAATATGAGATTGCAGACCTACTATTAGTAATCTGTGAATTATCATTAAAATCATCTTTAGTATGTGAAGACTGGAGAATGGTCAATGTAACATCAATTTTTAAAAGGGGTTTCAGGGGTGATCCAGGAAAGTACAGACCAGTGACCCTGACGTCAGTACTGGTCAAAATGGTAGAAACCATTATAAAGAATAAAATTACTGAACATGTAGACAGTCATAGTTTAATGGGAGAAAGCCAACATGAATTTAGTCAAGGAAGGTCTTGTCTTACTAACAGGGGTGGCCCAAGGGGGGTGCAAGGCCATGTGCGGAGACTCAGTGCGGGGCCTCATTTACATAAGGGACCTCATTTGCATAAATATTTGCATAATGTTACCATACACTAACTTTTAGTAAACATGCCTCTTAATGAGTGTATGGATAAAGAAAGACTAAAAGATTTCTACATTACTATAATCCAGTGACAACTGCCAGGCACATTAGGAACTACTACAAACACTGCCCATTTAGAACCCATAGCAAACCCGCCGTATCATAACAGCACTACCAGGACTCACAAAGCACAAGACCCTACCTATCAAAAGGCAACACTACAAATATTAAACCAATACATTTCAGAGAACAACAATACATGACCCACCGGGGAAAGAGAACAAGTGGCAATGTCAAATAGGAATTACATAAACAGAATACCTCAGCTCAGTTACACATGCAGAACATAGACCGTCACCAAACAAGAAATCACAATGTAGAAACAGGAAGACAATAATTAAACTGGGAAGCCCAAAAGCCCAACAACACTGTAGAAATAAAACTATAAATTAATTTCCTCTTGTACTAAACAAAGCACAGACGTTAATGATGCACATTTCCCAGAGCTGGCATATTTCAGTTAATAAATTCAATAAAGAGATATTTTTCTACCTTTTGTGCATTTTTTTTCAGTTGCAATTGCTCCAGCCACTTTCTTCTGATTTCTTCATGTCTTCTGCTAACTCTCCATCGTCTGCTGTCCATTTGTTCTTTCTTCACTCTTCTAGTTTTTTTTCCATTCTCTCTCTACATCTGCTTTAACATACTAATCTTTCTCCTTTTGCTCTTTCCTCATTCCTATTTCATCCACTCAAATTTTACCCCGCCATCCTCAATCCCCACTTACTCTCCCAATATCCGGCCAATTGTAGATTTGTCTTCCCTACCACACAAAATATTTTTCCCTCTCCATTTCACTCTCCCAGCTCTATCCCATTCTAATCCTCCCCCAACATCAGCTCCCTTCTAGTTCCAGCCCCACCCAGCATCCGCTCCCTTCTAGTCCCTGCATCAGCCCATTTCCAGTCCTAGCTCCCCATCCGAGTCCCTCCATCAGCTCATTTCCAATCCCAGCCCCCCATTAGCCCATTTCTAGTCCTTTCCTAGCCCCACCATCAGCCCATGTCAAATACTAGCTCCCCTCCACTCAGCCCATTTCCAATCCAAGCCCCCCATGAGCCTACTTCCAGTTCCAGCCCCTACATGAGTCCATTTCAATCCAAGCCCCCCCAACAGCCCATTTCCAGTCCTATCCTAGCCCTCCATCAGCCCATTTCCTGTCCTAGCCCCCACTCACTCAGCCCATTTCCAGTCCTAGCTCCCTCCCCTCACAGCCCATTTCCATTCCAAGCCCCCCTCCCCATCAGCTATTTGCAGTCCAAGCCCTCCTTCCACTCAGCCCATTTCCAGTCCTAGCCACCCCCCCCCCCAGCCCATTACCAGTCCTAGCCCCCCCATAGCCCATTACCAGTCCTAAGCCCCCCATAACCCATTACCAGTCCTAAGCCCATCAGCCCACTTCCAGTCCTAAGCCCCCCATCACCCCATTTTCAGTCTTAGCCCCCCCCCCATAGCCCATTACCGGTCCTAACCCCCATCAGCCCATTTCAAGTCCTAGCTCCTCCATCCGAGTCCCTCCATCAGCTCATTTCCAATCCCAGAACCCCATCAGCCCATTTCTAGTCCTTTCCTAGCCCCACCATCATCAGCCCATATCAAATCCTAGCTCCCCTCCACTCAGCCCATTTCCAATCCAAGCCCCCCATTAGCCTACTTCCAGTTCTAGCCCCTCCATGAGTCCATTTCAATCCAAGCCCAATAGCCCATTTCCAGTCCTATCCTAGCCCTCCATCAGCCCATTTCCTGTCCTAGCCCCCCCCTCACTCAGCCCATTTCCAGTCCTACCTCCCTCCCCTTACAGCCCATTTCCATTCTAAGCCCCCTCCCCATGAGCTATTTTCAGTTCAAGCCCTCCTTCCACTCAGCCCATTTCCAGTCCTAGCCACCCCCCAGCCCATTACCAGTCCTAGCCCCCCCATAGCCCATTACCAGTCCTAAGCCACCCATCAGCCCACTTCCAGTCCTAAGCCCCCCCAACACCCCATTTTCAGTCTTAGCCCCCCCATAGCCCATTACCAGTCCTAACCCCCATCAGCACATTTCAAGTCTTAGCCTACGCTAAGCCCATTTCAGTCCTAACCCCCAATTAGCCCATTTCCAGTCCTAGCCCCCCATAGCCCATTTCCAGTCCTAGCCCCCCATAGCCCATTACTAGTCCTAACCCCCCATCAGCCCATTTCCAGTCCTAGCACCCCCATAGCCCATTACCAGTCCTACTCCCCCATCAGCCCATTTCCAGTCTTAGCCCCCCATAGTACATTACATCCTAACCCCCCATCAGACCATTTCCAGTCCTAACCCCCCCCCATAAGCCCACTTCCAGTCTTAGCCCCCCATAGCCCATCAGTAGTCCTAACCCCCCCCATAGCCCATTACCAGTCCTAACCCCCCCAAAGCCCATTACCAGTCCTAACCCCCCTCTCCCCATCAGCCCTGATAGATTAAAAACAAAGAAACCCACTGCTGCTGCTGCAGCAGAATCAAATGTCCCACTGCGGGGCCCCGCCTGCCCGGCAGAGCCTCCCTTCACCATCAGCTCCCAATGCATGGGCTTTCAGAGCCACAAGAGTTTCCTTTTCTTCTCGCGGCTCTGTTAATCTCGCCGGGGCTGATGGGATTTCCCATCAGCCCCGGCGGGATTAACAGAACTTCGAGAGGTCAGAGAAGCTCTCGCAGCTCTGAAAGCCTGCGCATTGGGAGGGACTCAGGAGATGATGGTGAAGGGAGGCTCTGCCGGGCAGGCGGGGCCCTGCGGAGGGACATTTGATTCTGCCGCTGCCACGGCGGCAGTGGCAGCAGCAGCCGGTTTGGGTTTTTTTTCTACTTGTACAATGAAGAATGTTTTTTGCGCGGGGCCCCCTGAAACGCGGGGCCCTGTGCAAAAAACATTCTTGCTCAATGGACGGGCTGGCCCTGCTTACTAAGGTGTGAATAAACAGGTAGATAAAGTTGAGCCAGTTGATATAGTGTATCTCGATTTTCAGAAAGCCTTTGATAAGGTCCTTCATGAGAGATTCTTGGGGAAATTACTATAAAAAGCCATGGGCTAGGAGGCAGTGTACTATTGTGGATCAAGAACTGGTTAACAGTTAGAATGCAAAGAGTAGGGTTAAATGGCCTATGGAGAAAGGTGAATAGTGGACTATCCTGGAAATGGGAATAATGAGTAAGGTGATAAAATCTGCAGGTGACATAAAATTATTCCATTTTTTAAATTTAATTTCTTATTAGCATATTCATAATACATACCAAGAAATACAAGAAATGAAAGGAAATTAGTGGAGTAGAAATATCCAATAATGAATAGGAAAAGTAATTAACTAACAAGAATACTCACCTCTATTAAATTAAAAAAACTATAGATAAAAAAGGAAATACAGAAACTCTAGAAAATACACTAATTAGGGGGAAATAACCTACCTCTACAGGAAAATTCAGTTATTCATAACAGGGTAAGAACTTATGCATCAGCCATATGGGGCAACACATAGACCACTGTCATCTCTCTAGCCACCAGGAATTCTAAAAGCTGCCCCGCATTAAAAAAAAAATAAAAAATGTTTTTTTTTATCTTTGTAGGTAGCTATACAATGAGAAGGAAATCTCAAAATAAAATTCCCACCAAAGGAAGGGACCCCGAGTCTAAGTCCCAGGAATTCCTTCCTCCTTTGTTGGGTAACACATGAAAGATTGTGGAAAATACACACATTAGAACCTAGAAAAAGCACATTAAAATTCCTGGTAAGTCTCTAATACAAATGAAGAATTAGAGACTTACCAAGTTCCAGGGCTAGGGTTATGGTGGTCTGGCTAAGCATGGTGGTCTGCTCAGTTATCATCTCAAGGAAATCTTCTAGAAGCCAAGTTAGGTCCCCGGGAACCCAAGGGGAATCACCAGAGGCAGGGCCACAAGAACCTGCACCCAGGGACAGATACTGTGCCCTCTTGATAGCAGGCAAGTTATCTCCAGGAAACCCAAAAGTCTCCTGGAAATACTTGTGTACCATCTCAGAAGCTGACAGAATAGGTGATTTAGGAAAGTTTGAACAGTCTAAGAGTTTTCTTGTGCACTTGATTCTCTAGATATGCTGTCTTCCTGGAGAGAAAGTTCTTATCCTTAACATGAGCCACACACAGTCCTCAAAGCTGACTGCCTCTGTATTGGCTAGCCTACCAGCCTGTCCCTCCTGTAGTCGAGAAACCTCAGAGAGATCCATTTTTAAAGTTAGCAAATCATTACTCATAGTTCCAATAACGGTCAGAAGAGAGGAATTCATAGTGGCCACGGTAACCCATAGCACTTCCAATGTAATACTTGCAGGCTTAACTAAGCCTTCAGATTCGAGTCAGACCGCTTCCACAGCTTGCTGCCAAAGATTCCTCAATAACGAGTGATGGCCCTGCTACATTTACAGCTTCATCTGCAGCAACTGTGTTAGAATGGCAAGAAACCGGTGCTGCCTCTGAGCCCTCTGCACTCCCATTAGCTGACAAACTCATTGGCAGACCAAAGGGAAGCACTCCTGAAACTGCTACTGCATTTCTGAGTCATGGCAGGAGGTACACTGCTCCGGGGAGAGCCATACCCCAGATGCACTCAGAGCCACAGTGATCTCAACCAGCGGCCCCACCGAAGACACAGTTCCTGCCATGGTAGAGGGAAATTCACATACCACCAATGTTTTCTGCCCTGGAAAGATGTTGCTGGCTGAGCATGGGGGTAGGCTGGTCAGTTTACATTTCCACTGCCCCATCTCTAATACTGGAGCCACCAAACAGTACCGGGCAGAAGGTCAGTGCAGAGCTCCCACTCTGCAGCAGATCCCTTCTTCCATTTTGCCACTCTCCCTGAAAATTATTCAAAGTTGTTAAAACACAAGAAGATTGTGAATAATTGCAAGAGGACCATGATAAATTGGAAGTCTGGATGTCCAAATGGCAGATAAAATTTAATGTGGAGAAGTGCAAAGTTATGCACCTAGGAAAAAACAGCCCAAGCTACGGTTACATGATTGTTCCGCATTAGGAACCACCACCAAGGAAAAGAATTTAGGTGTCATTGTGGATAATACATTGAAACACTCTGCCCAGTATGCAACAGCAGCCAAGAAATCAAATAGAATGATAGGAATCATAAGGAAAGGAATGGAGAATAAAACCACGGATATTATAATGCCTCTGTTTCATTCCATGGTACAACCGCACTTTGAATACTGTTTGCAGTTCTGGTCACCATATCTTAAAAAGAATATAGCAGAATTAGAAAAGGCACAGAGCAGAGCCAACAAAATGGTAACGAGGATGGAAGGACACCCCTATGAGGAAAAGCTTAAAACGTTAGGGCTCTTCAACTTGGAAAAGAGACAGCTGAGGGGAGATAGAGGTCTATAAATTAATGAATGAAGTGGATTGAGTAAACATAGATTGTTTGCTCCATCAAAATGTAGAAAGACTAGGGCACATGCAATGAAGCTACAATGTAGCACATTTATGACTAATAGGAGTAAATATTATTTCACTCAACACAAAATCAAACTTTGGAATTCGTTACCAGAGGCAATAGTAAACGTTTTTAGTGTAGCTCGGTTGTAAAAAGGTTTGGAGAAGTACCTGAAGTGGAATGGGTAAACAAAGATTGGTTGTTTATGCCATGAAAATGAAGACATACTAGAGGACACACAATGAAGCTACAATGTATTTATTTATTTATTTAGCTGGATTTCTATAACACCTTTCTCTGGGTCAAAGCAATTTACATAGAACATCCATATTACATCTAACAGTGAATAGTAGAACTATATACAGCATGCATTAATTATTGTTGTTGTTGTTAAGTGCCATCGAGTCAATGTCGACTCATGGCAACCCTCTGGATAATTGTCCTTAATTTTGTTTGGTATTCAGTCAAGTGGCTCATTGTTGACAGACTGGCATCCGTAGCTGCCGTTACTGTATTGATCAATCTCATTTCTGGCCTTCCTCTTTTGCGTTGACCTTCTACCTTGCCAAGCATGATGTCTTTCTCTAATGATCTCTCTCTTCATATGATGTGTCCAAAGTATGAAAGTCAAAATCTTGTCATCTGAGCTTCTAAAGAAAGCTTAGGTTTGATTTCTTCTAATACTGACTGACTGCATTACTTGTTAGATTTAACATTATGTACATATTTATAGAATGGTGTGTTTAACATTCACAATTGGAGAGCTGCCAGAGCTACAACTTTGTGCTGAAGTGCTCAATGAATAGGTGAGTTTTTAGATGTCTTCTGAAGGTCTTTATGTCAGTGATGCTTCTCAGGGTGTTTGGTAGGATGTTCCATATAAATGGAGTGCTAAGTTCAAATTCACATCCATAGGCTTGCTGGTTATGCTTGGTTCTTGCATGCAGGATGGTAAGGGAGGTTTGGGAGGCAGTTCTTCTTGGTCTGTTATTCAGTGAGATTTGAAGTACAGTGCAGAGGTGCATTGGTGGGTCAGAGTGTAAGGACTTACAGTATGAGTGAGAAGGATTATTTTATATTTTATGCGACTGGGTAGTGGTAACCAGTGGAGCTGTTTTATGTAGTGTGGTTCATATAGGGAGCAGCGTGATTTGTGGGAGCCCTTGATATATTGCATTGCAATAATTGAGATGCGACAGGACCATTGCTTGGAGTGCAGCACAGAAGTCTGATGGTTTGAGAAGTGTTCGGAGGTGTTGGAGGGTTCCTATTTTGAGGTATATTGTTTTGGCAATATAACTTACGTGTGTTTTGAAGCTCAGGGTCCAATTCAGGGTGACTCCAAGGTATTTTACTTTTGTCTTGACTTTCATTTGAGTATTGCTGAGTGTCAGGATGTCTGGCATGGAGAATGTATTGCCTTCCAACCAAAAAGCACAAAGTCCACGTGCAAAACAAGACACACAGGGGCTTGTTTACAAAGCCGCGGTAGCGGTTTGCGATCGTAATCGGAGCCGCGGCCCCATTGATTTCAATGGAGCCGCGGCTGCGATCGCGATCGCGAACCACTACCGCGGCTTTGTAAACAAGCCCCACAGTATACAAACGTGGGTAGCAAAGGAAGGATTGTTTATTTCGGAATAATTCTGAGCCATGGCCCAACACAGGCCATGTTTCGCTATGTCTTCATCAGGGGCTGTTATTGGCTGAATATTCAAGAAACTACTTCCTTGTAATATGTATTTACAATTAGTGGAATCCAAAGTCAAAAGGTGCAACTGAATGCGCGGCACAGGCGAGTACTGTTACCCAACCGGACTGATTCAATGATGTACGCTGGCGTCATAAAATCCAAATGTAAACGATGTAAATAAAGCCACAGCATAAACGAGTTCTGTACTCCAACAAGATTTTTACAATAAAAAGAGAATGTATTGTCCCTTGTTATGATAAGAGACCTAGTTTTCTTGTAGTTAACTTCTAGATTGTTTTCTTGTAGCCAGGTTGAGATATCTGCGAAGCATTGTTGATGGGTGGAGTAGGAAGGTTGTTTTGTGTTGAAAGTGCTGTAGATCATGATGTTGTCAGCATATATGTGAAAATTTAGGTTGTGCTGTTTGATAATTGAGCAGAGGGGCTGAAGAAAGATGTTGAATAGGGTTGCTGAGAGGGTGGATCCTTGTGTTTGGTGGTAGGGGGTTAAGGAGTTTTGCCTGATTTTTATCTGTTGTTTCCTGTTAGGTAGGATTGGAACCATTTGAGAACTGTTCCCTGGATACCCTTGGTTCTGAGTTATTGGAGGAGGATATTGTGCTTGATGGTATCAAAGGTGGAGGAGATATCCCGGAATATCAGTAGGAAGCCTTGGTTGTTATTTTGATTTCTCTTTATCAATGTTTTAATGAGGGTGACTAGTAGTGTTTATGCTCCATGTTGAGGGTGAAATCCATGTTGTTGTAGGTCGAGTATATTGTTCCTATCAATGTGATCTTGCAGTTGTTGTCGCACAGCTTTTTCAATGATTTTGATAGTAAAGAGAATGCTCAATATGGGTCTGTAAGAGGCGGGGTTGGCAGGGTCGAGGTTTGGTTTCTTCAGTGTTGGACGAATGGAGTTTTTCAGACCTTGTGGCATTTTTCCTTGTTGGAGTATTTTTTTGGAGAGTTTGGTAATTGTGGGGCTGAGCAACTTCTTGGTTGCCTTGATCCAGGTGATTGGACATGGGTCTAGGGGAGAGATTGTAACATTTAGTGATGATATGATGTTCTCTATGTGTTCTTTGCTGATGATGTCAAAGTCTCTCCAGGGGTTTGTATGGCTGAACTTGTCGCATTGCATAACCGCAGGTAGTTCTGTTAGTGGGTAGAACTGATTGTAGTGTGTTGTCAGTTGTTTTGGGGTGATTGTGCTCTCTGGGTGGACATTTGTGTGTTTCTTCATTGGCTGTTTTATAATGTTAAAGAGTTCTCTGGGATGATTGATGGAGGCATTGATCATTTTAGTGTGATGGTCATATTTTGCCTTATCTGTTGTGGTTTGGTAATCATTTAGGAGTCTGAGGTACTTTGTCTTCATCGCCCTTGGATTTCTCCCATTTCCATTCAAGCCTACAGAGGTGTGTCTTGAAGGTTCGTAGTTCTGAGTTATACCAGTTGGTTTTGGTGTGTGTTTTCTTTGTCTTTGTGTTGTGGGGGCTGTTGCCTTGGCTGTTCGCTTGATGATTTGGTTCCAGTTATCTAGAAGCAAGTCTAGGTTGTTTGATTCAGTTGTTATTTGAGGCAGGATGTCTCCAAGGAAAGCGTTTTTGTCAAATCTTTTGAAGCACCTCCTTGATTATTGGATAGGTGGTGCTTTAGGGGTGTCATGGTGGATGGAGAAGCTGATGAGCTTATGGTCCGACAATGGCACTGGGTGAGTCCAAATGGAGTGTGGGGGATGGTTTGGGCTGTGTGACCGCTAAGACCATCCTGAGATTCAAATACCATGCAACACAGAATGTGAATACCATGCAACACAGAATATCAGATCTAGGGTGTTTCCTCTTTCATGTGTGAGTTCTTTCATGAGCTGCGTAAGGTTCATAGCTTCCATTGCCTCTAAGAATGAGTTGGCCAGTTTTGGTTGAAGTAATGGGAGATTGAAATCACCTAGTATTAGGAAGTCTTTGTTCATTTTGGTGGCTGACAGAATGCCATCAACAATGTTGGATATATCATATCTATATGAGGCCAATGGTGATTTTCTTTTTGGTTATGGTAAGGGTGTCAGAGTCATTTTCATTCTGTGTTGCATGGTATCTGAATCTCAGGCTGGTTTTGCTAGGATCGTTACTCCTCCACCTCTGCGGTTGTAACACAGGCAATGAAAGAAGTTGTATCCATCTGGGGTGATTTGATTCAGTAACATGTTGTCTGCTTCTGTTATACACAGTATGTCCAGTTGGTGAGACAAGATCAGGTCTATGATAGTAAGAAGTTTGTTTCTGATTGAGTGGGCATTGATGAGTGAGCATCAGATTTTGTGTTTGGGGTGTAGCATGGATGGAGGTACATCAGGTTGGCATAGTGAATTTTGTATGTGCACAAGGCATCTTTGATGATTTAATGCAGGGTGCTTGTGTGGCGTGTTGTAATGGGGTGGGGTCTGGCCCATAGTTGTGGCGTGTTGTGTATATGGTGGCTTTCTGTTTGTTTTGTCTGAACTGCTGCAAGTATGGTAAGTGCTAATATAGTGCATTTTTTGTGTGCTGTCAAGTCAGTGCTGACTCCTGGTGACACAGCTACCTCTGGGTTTCTTGGCAATCTATCATCGGAAATAGATTTCCAGGCCTTTTCTTCTGAGGCAATGGAGAATATAGTGACTTGCCCAAGGTCACAAGGAATGCCAGTGGGAATAAAACCATTGATCTTCTGGGTACTAGGCAGTTGCTCTAATCACTAGGCTAATCCTACACTCAAAATATATATATGTATATATATACAGGGTCTAACATCCCTTTGCGTTGTATGGGGAAGTTAGATGAGGGTGGGGAAGGGGAAGATTGGGGGCGGTGCTAAGGCAGACGGTGGCGGTCATCAGCCCCGGATGTAAAGGGCTGATTCCAATGTCAGCCCTGTACGTCCGGGGCCGACAGCTTGTATGGGGAACTTATTCCACCTTGGAGGTGGAATAAGTTCCCCTTGTCTATGGGCGATGGTGGGCCGGGGCACAGACATGGTAGGAGGGGGCAGAGGACATTTCCTGCAGCCCGACCCTGGCCTTGGGGATCACAGCTTTGCAATGGAGCCACAGTGCCATGGCAACCGGACATCATGGCGCCACGGCTCCTTTGGAAAGCCCTGACTGAGCTAGTTGGTCAAGGCCTGTATGTGCAGGTCGACCTGAATCTGGGTCCTTGCATGCACATACAGGTCTGGATGCAATTCTGGCGCCGCGGGGCTAGACATGTCCCACAGGATCAGAATCTCGACTAATTCTGTGCATCTGCTACCTACCAAATGCAAAGAGGGCCGGACATCCAGAACAGAATCGAGCCCATAATGTATAGTAATAGATATATGTGCATCATTGTGTCTGTGGTCTGCAAGTGATGGTTGTTTGAGGTATATCTCCCACCAATTATGGGGAATCTGCTCAATAGATAGAATTGCCTTTTGTTGGTCCAATGTTGGTCCAATGGTCTGCTCTGGGGGTGGGCTGCTTTTTCTATTGCCTCTAGGTTATTTCCTTGGATTGTCTCAGGTTAGGTAATCTCTGTGGCTCCGGTTAGAAGTTACTACCCTCTGGCCCATAGGATGATGGGCTTGCCTCTTGACACTCAGTTCCCTCCTTTGCAACATTCTGCTCTGGTGTCTGTACACTTTTTTGACAGGCTCACAAACAACAGGGATGGGTACAGGTATGTCTGGAGGAGTAGCCTAGTGGTTGGGGCAAGGTACTTCAGGCCGGAAGGTCGGGAGTTCAAATCCCACTAGAGGACAGCAACCTTGGGCCGGAAGGACTGGGGTTTCTAGTCCCACAGATGCTCCTTGTGGTCTTGGGCAAGCCACTTAACCCTCCATTGCCCATATTCCCTGTAAGTATTAGTGTATGTGTCTCATATCCCTGCGTGTTAAATGTATCCCCCAATTGTGTTGTGACCACTTTGATTGAAGGATAAGGCGGTATACAAAACTGTCTAAATAAATAAAAAATGTCTCTTTAGCTCCCCAATAATTGTGGGTTAGAGTTCCAGTGTTTTAAAATAGCCATTGTGCCTCTTATTTTCTATTAGACTGAGGGTCTGGTATTGTATGCTCTTGTCATCGACCTGCACCCAAGGGCCACACCAAAGCACCCTCTGGCGAGGCCCTCAGGTATGGGCCCACCAGGCGCAGGAAGGAAGGAAGCAACGATTGGCTGTGGCATGGTGAGAAGTGAGCACCCACTCTTATCTGCTGGCCCCGTTGTCAAAGTTATGCCTCGGGGAGGTTTCCTTTTTAGAATCCGGCCACCCTTGCAGCGATTGGCTGTGGCATGGTGAGAGGGGAGCTCCCACTCTCACCCGCTGGTCCCAGTGTCAAAGTTATGTCACGTGGGAGGCTTCATCTTTAAAATCTGGCCGCTCCTGCAGCGATTGGCTGTGGCTCTTATTAGTCTTAAAAGTAACCGATTTAAGACTAATAAGAGAAAATATATTTTTTTTACTCAACATGTAATCAAACTCTGGGGTTCATTACCAGAGGATGTATAGTGTAGCTGGGTTTAAAAAAGGCTTGGACAAGTTCATGGAGGAAAAGTCCATAAACCATTATTAAAGAGGACAAGGGAAATCCACTGCTACATAGCTTCCAAGCATTGTGGAACTTGTATACCTTTTTGGGAACCTGTAAGCACTGTTCCCTCTAAGCTGTGCACGTGTGCGCGCGCAAACACCTCGCTGAGCGAGAGCACATACTTTACAACAGAGCGCACAAAAATTACGGCTCTGATTCTGATAGAAAACAACACAGACGTCTTAAAATTTAAAAGTTATGATTGTAATTACTAGAAATTTCCCGCTTCATTTAGTAATCGTCTATTTTCATTTAATTTGATTAAAATCAATGTGGTGTACATACTGCATTCTGACGTGTAGTCAAATTTTAAAGTATATAACTCCGAGTGTCGCTATGTGGCACACAAAAATTTAACCTTCCTTCAAAAGTTGCACACAGCTGATATTTTATGCGCACAGAGCCTACAGAAAATTAGAGGGAACATTGCCTGTAAGGTACTTGTGATCTGGATTGGCCACCATTGGAAACAGAACTGGTATGGCATTTCTGATGTTCCTATGTTCTCTACTGGGCAGACCAGATGGGCCATGACAGTCTTTATCTTTCATCATTTACTATGTTACCTGCTTGTTTTTTAGATTGTATCTATGTAAAATGTAATGAATTTCATTCATTTGCAATCTGCTCAAAAAGTTTTGGATAAAATAAAATAGAAATATTAAAAGGAAATACAATTAAAATAAAAATATTGGATCTCCCCTACTCCTGCTATGGTTCCCAGTAACAGATTACATAAATCAACAAGAGCATCTGACAGTGAAAAATGGACAACTTGAGCATACATCAATGAGAACTACGATGTCTGTGAAAGGATTTCCCTTTCACTTTCCCAATGGGAGAATTATTAAAAGAAGAAAATCCCCAGCAAATGCAGTGCACAGCCGCGAAGTTTGTTAAACCTTTTGCTCACAATACAGTGACTGTTTTTTTGTTCCATTCCTCGTATGAAATTTTAATTGCCCATGGTTGATAGTATTAATGGCAAATCATTTTCTAGGCCTTACCATTTACAAAAGCTTTTCCATGTTGGTAGTACTGAATGCAGCAACACATTATATGGAACATCTCCTTGGATTTTCACATTAGTCAGATGTATCATATTTATTGGGAATGCTGGATATAGCATATCGTCTATCACCAATGTTTCTAACGGGGCAGTTTCTCCAAATGGGTTAGTTTGCATGTACCATTACAGACATGAACATAACTGCTACGCCAGGATATGTGGAGTATGATCTCAGTCTCTCAAATTTACTGCTAATGCTCATCATAGTACTTGCATTGTGACAAAGAGAGTCGCCCTCTGGAGTTCATAAGATGTTACTTGTACAGTATGCATAATTTATCAGGTGTGCTTGGAAATTCCTCTTAATTAAGCCTTTGACACCCAACATGATGGGAAATAACTCTGTATTTTTCTGCTACATTTTCATCGTCTCCGACTGTATTTCTTGGTACTTGAAGATTTTCTCCCTTTCAAATTGTTTCACAGAGTAATCACTTGGAACTGACACCTCTATAATAAATGCTGTTCTAGTGTTCTTCTCCTTTACCACTATATCTGCCTTCCTTGCATTCAGCTTTTTAATCAGTCAAAATGGGAGTATACCAGTGATCACAACCTCTGTAATTCTTTTAGGGTCATGATCCCAGTGCTTTTCAGGCACAGTGATGTTGTAGTGTTTACAGTTTCCACTGGATGAGACATGCTACTTTATTGTGCCTTTCTATATAGAAATTTTCTGCCATCAGAACTTCACAGCCAGGAAAGTCACTGTTTGCAGCTCTTTCCTACAAAATTGACTGTATCTCATAAAACCTGCTATATCAAGTTTTGCCAGTATCTCAAATTTCCTTTCTTTTTTTTTTTCATTTTTAACTAATGATATTATTATGTTGGCAATGGAAAAGAGAAAGGAAAAGTGAAAATGTATCCTCCTTTACCTTCTGGGATTTACAATGGGTCCCTGAGGTCATATTTCCAGCTGGCAAGTAGTGAATTGCATCGGCCACTACATTTGTTGACCAGCTGGTGCAGAGATAGTCAGCAGTGGCCCTCTTGAGAAAAACGGAAAACACCTCCCTGGCTGAGAGCTGTTCTAAGGGGAACCCCTTGCCCCTTTCACCTCCTCTGGTGATCCTGGGCCAGATGGCCGCTGGCATCGGTGGGGGGGGGGGGGACTTATTCCACCTCCGAGGTGGAATAAGTTCCCCATCTAAGCAACCCAGGTTGGACGTACAGGACCATCACTGGAATCAGCCCTGTACATCCGGGGTTAGGGTGACACCTCCAGCCCGCCCCCGCTCCTCCTCTGGAACACCTACTCCTACCCTGTGTTAGGAATTGCAGCCGGGCATTTAGCAGGGATTATACATCTGACTGGGATGTATATCCCCATTACAGATGGGTTGGAATGACTTTCTTAGCGATCTGCGCCTTAAAGATAGGTGAGGAAAACCCTCGCCTATCTTTAAGGTTCAGGAGTCAACCAGGCAGCATGCAATATCATTGCTGCCAGGTTAGCTACTGTGGCTTTGGTGTCTGCGGCAATTCCCAGATATTCAATGCTGGGGCTGCATATGACCCCAGCATTGAATATCCACACTTAAGGGTTGGCAGGCAGGGCTATGAGCCATAGGGATGGATAGCCTGCCCAACCCAATATCGGGCCAAGAAACAATAGAATCTCAATGAAAGCTGACTTCAGAAACACATACTACAGCTTTGAATGTTGCATGTTGCATACTTTTCCTATCAGTTTATTTATTTATGTATTTATTTTTGCAATAACAGATATGAAAGAGGCATAATCATATTTTCCCACTGAGTCATGCTTTTAGAACAGTAGATCCAACTCATTGTATAATAGGTCCCCTTCACTTTCAGTTCAAGGCCATTTTATTCTCTTTGTCATGGTGAGTACTGGTTGATGTTAATAATACTGAAGTTTGGAATATCCAAAGAGCTTAAGACACCTCAAAGGCAATCTCAGATTTTACTTGTTTTTAAACGCCTTTGTGAGTCTTCCTTGAAACCTTTGAATTTAATTACCATTTTTATAACCAGATTGTCTAATTACAATGACTAAGGGGTATGTTTACTAAACTGCGTTAGTGCAATTCGCGTTAGGAGCCGCGTTAGTGGAAGGAAAGCCAAAAAAGGACATGGGCGGGACATCGTATCTGATAACGCGCGGTTGCGTGCGGTATTACGCGCGGTACAGCAACGATCGTTACAGCGCACGCAAGCGTAAGACAGCGTGCAGACAACCACAATCAGAAACAAAGCTGTAGCACAATGGTTACCACACAGACTGCTGGTACAAGAGTCATGGGTTCAAATCCCCAGTATGCCTAATGAGCAAGGCTGGCTGAGGCATCCTGTGTAACCCTTTGAAAGCCGACTATAATATTTTAGTCTGCAGGAGGGTTACAGTTTGCATATGTCTGGAAAAGTGTACCCTTCCTATGAAATATGTGCCAACAGTGACGTTCGCTCTGACATGGTACTATATATTATGTAGTATATATTATATATTATATACCTGTCGACAGGAATATGTAGGCGCTCCCTATAAGGCGAAGTGTAAGGCTCGCCCTATAGGGAGCACCTAAATATTCCTTTCAAATGGCATATAATGCATATAATATAGGGCGAAGTGTAATGTGCGCCCCATAGGGCACGGCGTAAGGCGCGTCCAATTGGGCACCGTGTAAATCGCACCCTATAGGGTGCCATATAAGGCGCTCAATAGGACGCCTTATAAGGCGCCCTATAGGGCGCCCCTTGAGCTACCCTAAGGTGACAGTACCCTGAGAGTGGTTCTGCTGGCAGCACTAATATACAGCAAACATAGACAATGCCTAAGACAGCCCTATCAATGAACCCCACTGTGGGTTGTGAACCTATGACCACTGGCTCCGTGGGCAGTGAAGTAATCAGTGGGCCAGAGCTGCTAATAAACACATGGCTGGCTACAGAAGGACTGCACGGCCCCACATTCAGCTGTGGTTACCAGGGAGATTGTATACCACCACCCAACGCACCCTCTAGGGCTCAGAGTGGGGACAGGATCTCCCATTTCAGATCCACCTTCAACCCCCTGCAATGGTGGCAGTAGAGAAGACCATCACCCCAGTCCCACTCGGGATCAAACACCCTACAGGGCAGGCAATGCAGAGCAGTACACACCCGTACAGCATGAGCAGACAGACGGCAGGTCTGGAAATGCTCAGCTGCCCCCCACCATTATCTAACATTCTCCAGCAGCAAGCCCCCAGCTGCTGCACCCTGCACAATGTTCCAGCAAGACACATACCAGCCTGCAGACAGTCCGCCAGCTAGTCCATAGTGCATGGTCCTGGAGAAGATGCATGTACCCAGAACGGGGATATCAGCATACACACCAAGCAGATAAGTCAGTGAGTGGGCACCAAAAGAAAACCCATAGATATTACATAAGAGACATACTATATAGCACTATGGTGGAACCTAGCCATGCCATGGTCACTGCTTAGTCAGGGTGAGAGTGACCTCCCAGCAGGACATGCTATGGCCACCCTGTCCGTGCAGGTGGTACCGGGCACTACAGTGTCCGGCCATTGCCCTATGCCCAGTGCAGATGCGGACGGGCCAGGCCACCCTATCCACGCTATTCCCACGGTACCTTGCTCCTCATTATGCACATCAGCAGGCCAATACTGGCAACAGTGCTAGCAGTGTGGGCTGTGGAGGGTGTTGGAAGCCACCACACACTGGATGGACAGACACACACTCCCCACACCTATGCCAGCATTGTGCAACTATAGAGGTGTTGGGCAGCCCAGGCCACCACACCAGTCCTGGGCACAGTGCAGGCATGGCTATGGTATGCAATACTGTAGGAGTCACTCCCCAGATTGGTAAACACTGTCAGACACAAGACCTGTAGCACACTCCAAAGACATCAGAAAGGTTGCTATGATGCAGCTCACTCCGAAAATTGTACGTAACCTAGGAATTGCTATCTGCCAGTAATCATAGCAACCTTTTGATAGATGTGTTCCATATTCCCAGGTTTAGGGTGGCATTACTAAGGTATGCAAGTGCTAGTATTGGGAGATGCATGCAGAGCCCAAGGTCCTGCCTCTCCAGGAGGCTTTGGATAATGGGGCCTGTGGGTGCGGGTATGTCTGCCCCTGTTGGCTGCTGCTTACGGCAGAGGTTCCCAACGCCATTCCTGCGGTGCAAAACACTGTTCGGGTTTTCTTGCTGTCCCTCATGACTATGCATGAGATACATCTGCATACCATGGGGGTGGCGCATAGAAATGCAGCACAGGCATCTTTATCAGAGGCAGCATGGAATCTGAATGGTGTTTGGCCCTCCAGGACTGCATTTGGGAGGCTCTGCTCTAGGTAATGTGCATGTTTATGGTGTCTGTGCCCTGTATGGTAAAATGTAGGTGTTTTGAGCATGTTTACATCATCTGCAAGACCGGTTCTGTCTGTATTAGCCCGTTATATTAGTGGGTAAAATATGAGGACTGGTTTGGTGAACACCACAGCTGGGCCTTGAACCTGTGACCCTCTGTTTCTGAATACACTGGTTCTGTGCACTGCACCACCATGTTCTCACAGAGATGGTGCATTCCCTGGTGGTACCATGACTGTTGGTCAGCCAGGGCCTGTCTGTTGGAGCGCACTGCACCCACGTGAGGGGGGCTAGGCCACGGTCTGCTCTGGGCAGCTGCCACTGCCCCCTCCACCACCAGTATCCCTCAGATACCATGCTGACATGCCCTTCTGCTGGTGGAGCTGGTGGTGCGCAGTCTCAGGCCAGTGTGCAGGTAGGCGGCTGCCTATGGTGCGTGTTCTGGGGTGGGGGTGCCTGCATAGCTGCCCACGCTTCCCCCCAGCACCGCCTGCCACTGTTCCGTGCCATTGGGAGTACCTGCTGGGTACAATTCCCTGTGACACTGTGGGAAGCACACCTTGCACATATTGGGCCCTCAGCAGTTGCTGTCTGGCTGCTCTACTGTTTCAGCATTCCTATGGGCCAGCTAGGCATCACCCTAGTCCCCACTGTGGCCCAGATGCAGCCCTCTGTATCCCCTTCTCCAGTATATGACCGGTTGCCTGTTCCGACAAGCCCGCCCTGATATTGCGGGACATGTGCACGCCATAGGAACTCTGTCCGATGGTGGGGAGGTCCCTGGGCAGTGCTATTTCACTGTGGGCGCATGCACCTTGTATGGGGACGGGGTATGGACCCTTCCGCGGTTTATACATACAATGGAGTTTACTCCGGGGGGGGGGGGGTTGATGTTTCTCATTGATACCACTATTGGCCAGCTTGGTTGCTGTTTTTTTCCAGTTTGTTGGGGTCATTTTCAGTGTTTCTGTGCCCTTTTGTTCTGTGCACATGTATCACACTTATCACCTTATTTTGGTTTCCCTGCCTAGGCTGTACATTGCTGACATTTAAATGGTTTCTCTCCCCTTTAATATGCCTTTAACGGCAGGTTTTCATTCGCGTTGGAATTCAGCTCTGATAATCAGCGTGTTAGCCTCTCCCCGCCCACTCTCCACCCATTGACCCCTTCTCTCCGCCCTCTCGCCGCCTTCTGCGTTATTTTACCGCGCCGCAGAGCATCACGCGCGTTAGCGAGTGATACCGCGCGCTGTAGCATGTTTACGATCGTTAATGTGCTACAGCGCGTGATATCACACGCTAATGATCGTTAACATCGTACAATGCACGTTATTCACGTTTACCGCGGTTTAGTAAACATACCCCTAAGACTTTTGTGATACAGAATTTGTTTCTCGATTCTACACTTACTTACAGTTACTATAGTTTTATGTAGAAATCTTTTTTTTTTCTTTAAGAGACCCCTTAATTCATTCAACAGACTGGAGTTTCATTTTATGCATATGCCTTAAAGTAATCTAAGTGCTTGAATTTCCATTTGCAGCTATGTAGCTTTGAAGTGTTATTGCACAGTAAAAATGTTTTGATTCTCAGAAGGTTATGCCTTCATCTCCTTTGCTGCAATTTAATGATTTTCTGAGTATGTTTGTTTACTATCAGCATAGCACCTTGGAATTTTCTTGTGGCATCAAAAATATCTAACTTTAAAGTTTGGAAAACAGGGAAGGAGAGAAAGGGAGAAAAAGTATGTGTGAGAGAGAGATGAGTGTACATTTACTTTTGTTAGTTTTTACTTATTTGTAAGTGTCTTTCCAAATCTTGCCATCCTTTGTTACCAAAGGTACTCATGATTTTTATCATGAAATACCAGCAAAAAATAGCTAGTATTAACATTCATCCCATTTTGTACAATTGGAATACAGTAAATACAGTAGGTGGCAGCAGATTTACAAGAAGGCAAGGACACAGCAATAAACGTGTTTGTTTTTGTTTTATAAATCATCATCTGAGCTGAATACCCAATGGCAAACTAGATGAATATCAGTAATGTCAATCATGTGGCAGGCAATTTTATATCATGGCCCATAGGTTTAATGGGTAAGAAGGCACCTCTTTGTCTTTATGAAATATTAGCATACTGTAAACTCTGCAGAGATCATGCCTACATTGCCCTAACACTAGATGTCTCTTTAATATTATGCATAAGGCTCATAGGTCTAAGATGCTGGGTTTAGTTTTAACCCCAGATGCAGGTGCTTTGTGACACCGCCATGTTCTACTCAGAATGTACCCCTGGCTACACCTACATAAAGGTAACACGTTAATGTTATGCTTAATTTTGCATCTGCTGCAATTTTATAAGAGCTGTTTTGCACATAGGTGCAAAAAATGATTTCATACAATTAACTCCTTAGAGGGTAATTTTATAAAAAGTCACCTAGAGTAGGTTCAGAGGTCAGGAAGGTACCTATTTATTTCTTTGTAATTGATGATGGAACAAATAAGGTTAAGGCAGCAAAGGAGGAGGCTTTCAGGGGATCAGATGCCTTGCACATTTGCTGCACCTGGTTTCAGAAACTCCCTAGCCCTGAGGAGCAAAGGAAGCAGCAGCCCTGTCGTGAGGCAACTGATCAAGAAGTGCTGAAATATAGCAGGGTATTTTCACTGGAGTGTGACGGGTGAGCATAAGCTGCCCGAGGGGCAAGATGCAACATAGGCAATTGCACACCAGCTCAAGGAGATTGTTGCCACAAGGTGGACTTCCACTTTTGAAATGCTGGAGAGGTTATTGGAGCAATAGGCAGCCTTACATCAGATACAAATGGAGACCAAGATTGGGATTGAAAGCCCCTTGCACCTCCAGATTGGGCAAATATTATGCAGGGGATAGAAGTCTTAAAGCTCTTTAAAGATGCCACAGTGGAAGTGAGCCTTCTCAACCCAGCAATAAGTACTTTGCATGTGAAGTAAGAGAACTTCTTGCATGGTAAAGTGGAAAAAAAGTTGCAACCCCTTATGAATGAGGATGCCAACTGGTCTCTGTGACCCTTGAATGACAGCGATTATCATTCTGCAGTGCAGCTCACTGATTTACTGGAAGAAAAAGCTGGTGACTGAGATGGAGGAAAGGAAGTGCCCGAAGCAGTGTACAGAGGGTGAAGCATTCTGGGAAAGTGTACTAGGCACACCGTCAAGTATTACTTGTACCATAAATATTACTCTGTCATCTACAACTCCGCCACCTCAACTTTACATGCCAGTGGCCCATGAGCCCCAGCATGGGAAAGGTTTTGGTGATCATAGCCCTTGCTAGAATGCTAAGCAACAGAGATCACTCTGACACAAGTCAAATACCTGCATGGATTTTAGTGACACGCCACCTTGCAGATCCCATTGAAACCATTCACACAGATCCCTTGGCATACTGGACACACAAGTAAGCAGATTGGTCAGACCTAGTCAAGGTTGCCCAGCATTTCCTGCCCTGTCTTCCCACCAATGTAACTCATGAACATATATTCTCCATGGCAGGGGATATTGTGGCTCCATCATCCACAACTAGTACTGGAGTTGGTGGAAAAGCTAGTGTTTGTGAAGACAAACCTCCCCTTGTTTGTTTCCCTTCATTTCCATGCAGCTCAGAGGAGGAATGAGTGTAGAGCTATACTGATATGCAGTTGCCCCCACTCTCTGCCTTCAGTGTCTATCTGTGTTTTTCACTGTTTCCACAGTAGTCTTTCCAGGATGATGCCTATTTCCAATGATTACCTTTCGGCATCCCCATGACAAAACTTAAAAGAAAAAATGCAAGAAATAAAACAATAACAAAAGCCAAACCCAAAGGGTGTTATTCTGTGCCATGAATAGCGGAGATGGACGGCCCAACAGGATGGATGGACGGCTATTTGTGCCTTCTCCCGGCCTCGACTAACTTCCCCACCAGTTGTGCGAGGAAGTTAGATGGGGGTGGGGAAGGGGCAGCTCAGGGGCGGAGTCTGGGAGGTCGCCGGCCCTGGACATACAGGGCCGATTATAATGTCGGCCCTGTATGTCCAGGGCTGGCAACATGTGCAGAGAACTTCCCTGGACTTTTTTGGGGGGACAGCTGGGGCACGGATGGAGCAGAGGGGCCAGAGGACATTCCCCGCAGCCCTTAGGAGGCCAGATTGGGGGTCGGGCTGTGGGGAATAAGCATTTATTCTCTGGCAGCCAGCATTGCAGCTCTTCAATAGAGCCGCATCCCATGGCAACATGAAGCCATGGTGCCACAGCTCCATTGAAGAGCCTTGACTGAGTTAGCTGGGGTCAGTCCTGCATGTGCAGGCCAGACTGAATCGCAGTCCCAGCCTGCATGTGCAGGACTCTTAGCGATTCTGATCCCGCGGGGCTAGACGTGCCCCGCGGAACCAGAATCGCAATCCCCTCTGTATGTCCAGTTCAGACCAGATGTACAGAGGGGTTCAACATCCAGGACAGAATTGGGCCCAAAACACAGAAAACAAAATAAAATAAAACCAAAAAAAGTCTCACTCTGCTACTGATGCCAGTCTTATTGTGCTCCAATAAAGCAAAAAGTTCACTTCCAGAGTGAAATCTATACCAAAAATCCAGAAAAAAAAATCACTCCATTCAAAACAAAAACTATGGTGAGTTTATAGAGCCAAAAATACCCAAATGGGAGAGAAGGTCTCAGAATTATCGAGCAAGAAACCGGCATCCAGGGTAAACCGATATGCCACTGCCCTAACACATCAACGACCAGTCCTACTCCACTCCAGGGTAAGCAAGGTATATTTCAAAACACATATAATATCCAGTGACAAGTAAGCAGATCAGAGTGTCTCCAACTTAACTTAAACAGAAAAATCTTGAGAAGTAATGAGATCTGCTGTGCCCTAACGCCAATCTTCGGCGCCCATTAAGCATTTCACTACAATGCTTCCTCAGGGGGAATTAATCGCTGTCAGAAGAAAATTAAAACAATCAATAATTAGATCTCTATCATTCCCATAATACCACAAACTACTAAAGACAAAAACACCCATTTACCACACGGCAGCGCATTTACGTTATTGCATACACACCCAGCCTGCTTTCACCATGGCCAGTCGAGCTCAAAAAATGCCGCACATGTGGTTTCACACTGGAACAATCCCTTAAATACTCACTCGATGGGTGCCAAAGATTGGCGTTGGGGCACAGCAGATCTCATTACTTCTCAAGATTCTTCTGTTTAAGTTAAGTTGGAGACACTCTGATTCAAAACATCTTATTCGAGTTTATTTCAGAAGTAAAAATACAATTAGGCCATACTTCTCCCTAAAGAAGGACTCTAGCTTCCTCTTTCCTATAGAATTTATTAGTTGACTGGAGAGCAAAAGTGGGCAACAAAGAAGAAGGCAAAGTGGTTGGAAAATTTGGACTTGGTAACAGAAATGAAGCAAGAGAAGGACTGATAGAATTCTGCAAGACCAAAGATTTTTTCATCTCAAATATCTTCTTCCAGTAACACAAGTGGCAACTGTACACATAGGGGTACCTTATCGCGTGATAATGTCGCATCTTGCGGCGTGCAGCTACGTTATCGCGCAATAATGCGCGCCGCGGCGAAAACGAGCGATGAAGGCGGGCAGAGGCTCCCGGTGGGCGGAGGAAGGCTCCCCAGGGGCGGAGAGAAGGGGTCAATGGGTGGAGAGTGGGAGGGGAGAGGCTCCCCGCACACTAGCGCTGTGAAATCCGAGGCAAAAAAATATCGTCAGAGAAACCCTCGCGTTAGAGCCGATTTAAAGGGAAAAGAAACCATTTCCGTCTGCAATGTACAGCAAAACCAGGGAAACCAACAAAAAGTGATAAGTGTGATACATGTGCACGGAACAAAAGGGCAAATAAACAGTGAAAAGGACCTCAACAAAATATAAAAAAAACATAACCAAGCTGGGCAAAAGTGATCTTAATGGGAAACATCAAAGCATACTCCCCAGAAAGCTCCAAAAAAAAAAATATGGATCATAGAAGGGTTGACGCTCCGTCCCCATACAAGGTGAATGATCCCACAGTGAAATAGCGCTGATCAGGGTTTCTCTCTCCATTGGACAGGTCTCCTATGGTGTGCACATGTTCCACAACAGCAGGGTGGGCATGTCAGAATGGGCAACTGGACAATTGCTGGGAAAGGGGACACAGAGGGCTGCAGACGGCACATGCTGTACTGCAGCTGGGCCACAGTGCGGACTAGGGTGATGCCTAGGTGGTCCATAGGAATGCTGAAACTGTACAGCAGCCAGACAGCAACTGATGAGGGCTCAACATGGGCACAAGTGTGTTTCCCACAGTGTCACTGGGGATAGTATCCAGCAGGTACCCCCAAGGGCATGGAACATTGGCAGACAGTGCTGGGGGGATGCATTGACAGCTATGCAGGCACCCCCACCCCTGAACCCGCACCATAGGCAGCCGCCTACCCACACACTGGATGGCCTGAGATGGCGCAGCACCAACTCCACCAGCAGAAGGGCATGTCAGCATGGTGGCGGAGCGGTACTGGTGGTGGAGGGGGCAGTGGCTGCTGACCACAGCAGACAGTTCCCTAGCCCTGTCCAGGTGGGTGCCGTGCACTGCAACAGACAGGCCCTGTCGGATGTACAGTCATGGACACCCCAGGGAATGCACCATGTCTGTGGCAACACAGTGGTGCAGTGCACACAGACAGTGTGTCCAAGAGCAGAAGGTCACAGATTCAAATCCCAGCTGTGGCTCCTGCCAACCCAGTTCCCATAATTTTTCCACTAAGAAAACGTGGTAGTAAAGACTCAACCTTTATTGCTGAGAACATAAGCATGGGTCAAACGCTTATATTTTAGCCTACACAGCACACACACCATAAACATGTGCATTACCTACAGCAGAGTCCCCCAGATGCAGTCCCAGAGGGCCAGAAATCCTTCAGGTCATATGCTTTCTCTAAAAAACATGTGTGTGCTGCATTTCCATGCGCCGCCAACATGGTATGCAGATGTATCTCATGCATATTCATTAGGGACAGCATGAAAACATGAACAGTGTTTGGCCCACCAGGACTGGAGTTGGGAACCTCTGCCCTAGAGCAGCGGCCAACAGGAGCAGAAACAACCGCACCCACATGCTCCATTATCCAAAGCATCATGGAGAGGCAGGATATCCGGCCCTGTGTGCATCCCCCAATACTAGTATATGCATACCTTAGCAATGCCACCCTAAATCTTGGACCACGGTACACATATATCAAAAGTTTGCTATGATAACTGGCAGATAGCAATCCGTATGTTAAGCACAATATGCTCATAGAGCTCTATCATACCAATGTCTCTGATGTCTGTGGAGTGTGTTTCAGGTCTGGTGTGAGGGTAGGGTAGCAGCAGGTGTGTGGGGACATATTTGGGGCAGATGGGGAGAGGGATGGGATGAGGGCCACATGTGGAATGGGACCAGTATTATGGCAACCAAACAGGGTGTGCAAGGGTACAGCACACCCATGTGCCCCAAGGATAGTTACATGGTGGGGCTCGAGAGACAGGTATGGGAGGGTGGTTGCAGATGGCTGATGTCTACACAATGGGGATTGCAAGCATGGCCTGAGAGCTGAAAGGTGTACATAGCATACATACCTGCCTGAGGATGGGCGGTGTTCAGGGCCTCTGGCAGACCAAACAGGTAAATTGACCCTAAACATTCAGCCAGCTCCTATTCCAGGGGCATGAGGGCTGGGGTGAAGGGGCCACCCCCACCAGTGCCCATTGCATGTTGCCGCTCTGCAGCCATGTGTTGCCTCACACCTCTTTTTACTATATCATTAAATCTCTTTCTTAGGCTGTCGAGGTCCCTGTGTGGGCCCCCTGCCTTGGCAACTGCCACCCGCACCTCCTCCCACAGCTCTGTTCGTGTGGCCACAGTTGTGCGGCTACTGAGCCTCCCATACAGGACCTCATTGTGTTCAAGTACACATGACAGCAGGATGTGGTTCTCCTGTGCACTGAACCTTCTTGCCCTCCTCCTTTGTGGGGCAGGCACCAGTAACCGCTTTCTATTACCAGTGAGGATACACTGTGTGGGCTGTGGCCCACCCGATGTACCTGCCTCTGCCACCATAGGGCCAGCTGTCCCTGCCCTTTGTGTGCCCTCACTAACAGGTGGGGCCCCCTCCTCCCCCTCCCCCTCTCTCCCCCTCTCTATCTCCCCTTCCGTCTCCCTCTCCACTCCTGGCATGACCTGTTGCTCCATATCCGTGCCCTCTGTGCCCTGTCCCACCCTGTCACTCCTTCCTGCACCTCACACCTCCCTCCTCTCCCTGCTGCTTGCCCCTCACCTCACCTCACCTCACCTGACCCCCTTTCTCCCTCACTTGCTCCTTGCCTGCCCTCCTTGTCTACCCTGCTTTGTCCCACACCTCACCTACACAAACCATCCTCTGACACTGCCAAACGCAACACACTACCTCTACTACACTCGCCACACACCTCACCTATGAAACACCCCTCAACGTGGACCAGGTGTGCAGGCTGATTTATAGGTTTTTTTTACGTAGCGCCCATTGCGCATGCGCAGTTGTGCGAGCGTGGTGCGTGTGCGTGCCGCGCATGCGCAACTTGTTGCGCAGTTGCTCATGGGCATTTGGATGTGTGCGCTGTGCATGTGCAACTCGTTGCGCATGTGCGTTTGGATGTGCGTGCCGCACATGTGGAACTCGTTGCGCATGGGGGTTTGGATGCGCATCCAAATGCCCATGCGCAACGAGTTCCACATGCGCGGCACGCACATCCAAACGCACATGCGCAACGAGTTGAACATGCGCAGCGCACACATCCAAACGCCCATGCGCAACGAGTTGCGCATGCGCGGCATGCACACGCACCGCACTCGCACAACTGCACATGCGCAATGTTAAATGCAACTATAAATCAGCCTGCACACCTGTTCCACATTGAGGGGTGTTTCGTAGGCGAGGGAGAGAAGGTGTCTGTTGGGAGTAAGGAACGGAGAGAGTCAAAGCAGGTGGAGTGTGTCTGGAATTGTGATTGGTGTTGGGTGTACTGTGTGTGTGTGTGGTTGTGTGTGGTTTGTAAGGTGTGTGCCCTGGTTAGGGAAGTTCTTGTGCGAGTTTGACTGTGTTATGGGAGCCGGACGGGTGGAGTTTATGGTGTTTTTTTTTTTTCCGCAGCTGCACTGGGAGGTGGGCAGCTGCTGCGGTTGCCGGACAGGGGAGATGGTGTCTATGGGGCTGAGGCACAGGGCATGGGTGTAGTCCCGCTGCAAATCAGACCTGCAGCTGTGGGGGCAGGCCAGGCAGGTGCTGTGTGTGCACGGCGCAGGAGGCGTGCTGAGGTGCAGGCTCGGCAGCCTCGCCTCTACAGGCCCAGGGCCCAGCTCCAGGGCATGCGTGAGGACCAGGTTATCTCCCTCTACCGACTGAGCACAGGAGCTATTAGGGAGCTCTATGAGGATCTAAGACCTGACCTCGAGCCCCTGACTGATCGGTCTCATGCCATACCAGGTTTAGTCAAGCTCCTTGCTGCCTTACATTTCGTTGCCTCTGGCTGTTTCCAGTTATCTGTGGCCGCAGTGGGTGGCATGAGCCACCCCACCTTCTCATGCTGCCTCCACCAAGTACTGCGTGCCATGGTCAGATGGGTGGGGAATTACATAGCCCTTCCCCACACTAGGCAACAGTGGGGGACCCTGAACCAGGCCTTTGAGGCGTTAGCCGGGATACCACACGTGATGGGAGCTATTGATTGCACACATGTTGCCCTGGTCCCGCCTAGAGACAGGGAGGTAGTGTTCCGCCACCGCAAACACTATCATTCCCTGAATGTTCAGGTTGTATGTGATGCAAATCTGCATATTCTGAATGTGGTCCCTAGGTTTGCAGGGTCCACCCATGACTCGTATATCCTGCATCACTCAGCACTATTCAGACAATTTTAGGCAGGCCGGTATGCGGACTGTATATTGCTGGGTGGATATTTCCAGATTATAACATGCACATGGTGTTCATGTGACTACGCACGTGTGCAAATGTCTGTCCTAGTGTTGGATCCCTCCTTGTGTGTGTGTGTTGCATCTGCCTACATGTGATGTGGGGGGGGGGGGGGTTGGTGCCCTTCACATCCACCTGTGATGCTGGTTAATTGTCTGCTAGCATTTGTATGTTATTTACCATTGATGTTATTGCCAATCCATACAACTAACCCTTGTCTTGTGTGTCTTAGGTTCGCAGACTCAATATGTACTGGAGTAGACACCCAGGAAGCACTAGATATTATGAGGAGGGATCGTGCTAAGCTTGATGAATGTTCTCGACCTTTGCAGCTGGGAGTTCATGTTTGCATATGTAAGGTCACGCATTTGGGCTGCCGCAAACCAGGGGAGCAAGATAGTATAGGGGGTTCAGTACCTTTGGCCACTGTAGACGAGCGGGACCTAGGCGTGGTTGTGTCTGCCGACCCTAATGTAGATGACCAGTTTTGAAAGGTGACGCCAAAAGCTAGGGGGCTGCTTGGGTGCATACAGAGAGGTATTGTTAGCAGATACACAGGAAGGGACACTGCCTCTGTATATGTCATTGGTGCAAACTCATGTGGAGTACAGTGTGCAATTCTGTAGACTGCAGCTTCAAAAGGCTGTGAACAGGATGGGGACAGTGCAGAGGATGGCTACTGAAATGATTTGTGGTCAGCAGTATGCAGCATATGGCGACACACTGCTTGATCTTAATATGTAGACCTTAGAGGACAGGCGCAATAGAGGTGATATGCTTGAGACTTTGCCAGACTTCCATGGCATACATGTTCTGAGAGGGCACCTCCGTCAATTGACAGCACGTTCTTTTGTGGTTGCTATGCTGACATATCCTTTGAACATGGGATCAGTAGATTGGTGGTATAGTCTCACAGTGGAGGTGGTAGAGATGAGGACAGTAACTGCATTACAATACGCATGGGCCACACACAGAGAATCTCTAAAGGTATAAATGGGAGTGTTGTAGTTGTTGCCATGGATGGACAGACTAGATAGGCCATGTGGTCCTTTTCTGTCATCATATGTCTATTTTTCTCAGCTGCATAGTTGTGATGTCATATGTTTCTGTCAGGATGTGTTCTGCATTTGTTTTTTATGTCTATACCTGTGTCCATTTGGGTGAACATGAGCTCCTACATTAACATGCCACATTTCTTTCTGAAGGTAATGCAGGATATGGGTGTCGCCCCTGACTGCTGACCCCTGTGCATCAACCACAGACACGTGCAGAGCAGAGGTACAATGAGGCCCATGCCTCCAGCCGCTCTGTCTTAGAGCGCACCTTTGGCATGTTGAAGAGTCGTTTCAGGTGTCTGGATAGGACAGGCGGGGCCTTACAATATCAGCCACGGACTGTGGCAGAGATAATCATAGCCTGTTGCATCCTGCACAACTTTGCTCTCAGGCACAATATCCCTGAAGAGATTAATGAGGATCTGGAGGAGGATCCGAGGTGCCCCCCTGTACGTGCCAGCGGTGACACACGGGAGGACACAGCGGTCAGGCGGGAGTTGATTGCAGAGATCTTCTCATGTACGTAATGCATATGTTCCCACCTACATTTGTTGTTATATGTGTGTGCTGGTAATATAGGTTAACGTTTCTATCACAATATCATTAGGATGCCACACTGCACTGAGATTTAACAGACAATCCCAACGTCACATAAAGGATGGGTGAAACAAACCATGTGGGCAGGGCACAACAGCAGGTGGTGGTGGTGGATTATGTGGGTGGGTGGTTCTAGGCCTGTGGGAGGTTTTGGGGTCACATTCCTGGTTGGTGGCTGATTGTGATAGCAGCTGCTGTGCAACCACAGTTAGTTGGTTTGATGCTATGGGTGCAGCACGGTGGAAGGCATGTGGTGCCGGATTCACAGTGGGGATGCAGACCATTTTTGGGGACAGTTGTCCAGCTGTGTGTGGTTTTATTGTACGATTGTGAGCTGCTTGTGTGGGTGTTATGCTCTTGTCAGCTGGATCTGTGTGTCTGTTTCTTTTGTATGGTGCTACATGTCATACATAGCACAATATACATGCTCAGTACTAGTTTTTTATGATGGTATTAACTATCCTTGAGGGGTGTTCGTGCAACCCCACAGTGTGCCTGAATGTGTAGATCATCGCTTAGCCCTGACATGGATATGGTGAAGGATGGGGACCTGTGCAGTGTCCAGCCAGGGGGAGCATCATTGCTACATTTTGTTGTTGTAGAGTAGCCATGCAGTGCAGTGTTGCATATGTACACACAGAAAGAGTTGATCCAGCCCAGATCAGCAAGGTGTGGGTTACAGTAGGCGAGCTGAGAGCTGAATGTGTGGGTGGATTGTGTTGTAGGGGTGTTTTCAGGGAGGACCCAGCATATCTAGCTGATGCTATCTCAACATAAGCCACATGCCTCAGCTACAGGCTGTGTATGTGTGTAGGGGAGGAGAGTACAGTCCATGACAACAACTAAATTGCGGACCCTAGCAAAGGAGGTTATGTCCACATACACACAGAGACTCAGATGGGAGGGTTTTTTTTAGGTGTACATAGAGGCTATCCATGCTTTGACATTCTCACTGTCACACAGTGGGATGACATGCAGCCATCATGGTCAGGTCAGAAACAGACATGTGGGTGTGGTTTAGCAGACATGACACAGACATTAAGATCTATTTGTGCACATCATCAGCACACAGCTGTCAATATTATTGAAGGTATGAGATGTACACACCAGGAAATGTATTTGGACAGTGGATATAGGAGGTGTCCCTGCATATTTCCATGTGTTACAGCAATTGACAGTGGGGTAACAGACGACCTTGGGACACCAGTACACACGGTGAGGGGGCATTGGTGACAATATGGGGGACCAGGGCTAAGACTGCAGCCTTGGGGTGAGGCTGACACATGGTGGGGAGCAGACACTTCTATTGACCAGTGTGTACAACAACAGAGAGGTGAGGGAAGGGACAGACAGAGTATGGACCCCTGTAGTTTGCCTCCGAAACCTCAGTGATGCCTCTCACATGTGAGAGATCTGGACAGTGTGATAGTGAACAGTCAGTCTGTATGTGATGTTGTGGGGTCTGAAAGCTGGGGACAGGAAGGTGCAGTGTGTGTTGCACAGCTAGAACATGACATATGTTTGTTTCCCTTGTGTTTCCCAATACACAGGACATACTTGGTGAAGATGCTGGTGCTGTGGTGCATTGGCACGTGACTGTCAATCAGCCAACATGCTGTGGTCTGGGGTAGGTGGAATTACAGCTACATTGTCTGTGCCAGCAGTCAGGGGGAACACATGTCCTTGATGATCTTTCCTATTGTCCAGATGTTGTGGTTCACCTCTTTTCCCTGCACCTGCCTAAACCATATTTTGCTGTTGACACACATATCCCCATGTGTTCCTGTCCAGTATGTCTTCAGCAAAACTGTCTCTGGGACAAGTCCAACAGAGCTGCATGTGTGTGGAGGTTGTAGGTTTATGGGTGGTGGCCTACACGTGCACCCTTCCCCGACATTGTACCATCAGCCAACACCAGGGTATCATTGCATTTCACAGGGCCTTTATGTATACAAATCTCCACTTGTGGACATACAGGCAATATGCTACTGCTGGCACGCTGCCCTTAGCATACTGTGTGTGTGTATTCTTGTGTTGGCTGTGTGATGATACAGTGTTCTGGCTTTTTACATTATCATGTGTTGTGAGGGGTCTTTACACCTGGGGGGGCGGTGGTGACTGTGCTATCTCTACCTTACTGGTGTTTATCATGTAACCATTGTGGACATGTGTTGTGTGTTGGGAACAGAACTGTGTCTTGTGTTCTGACATACCACTGTTGACCTGCTTTTTGTATCACAGATATTGGCGTGACATGGTGACATGGAGATTCCACATATTTTGCTGACATTGTGTCCCTTCACTGTGACCTGTTATGGCCTTTGAGTGGCTCAGAGGATCCAAGACATACACCTGATGCAAGCACAAGGTAGTTTTCACCTTTGTCCTTTTGGTAATATCAGCCTTTACATGTTAATGATTTACTGTTTGTGTCATATACATTTCATGTTGGCTCTCTGTTCACGAACGCTGATGCACATAGGATGGAACTCTGAAACGCCTGTGTCACATGGGCATGGACAGAAACATATCCATGTGACACCCGCGTGTATGCTTCCAATTCTAAATGTCCCCAACATGCAATGTTTATTGTGTTGTGATCATGTCATGTTTGCCTGTGTGTCCCTTCATTATGTGTTTCTTCTTAAATTCTTTATTTTCGTTTTATAACAACAAAGGAAAGGAAGACATACAGCTAAAAGACAAATACATAACGTGTAATACATACACCAAAGTAAACCCCTACCACCCCCCACCCCCCTGCTTCTTCTCTAGAAAACTAAGCATTCCCGAAGCGGGCGTGTACTTACATTATTGTAGTACAAAACCTAACGGTGATCTAAAACATGATGAGTGCACATTATATAGGCATGTTGGAGCAATGAGCAGATTGTACATAATCATTAAGCATCTGCCATTTAGACAAGCAAGAGTGAGTTTGGACATGGGGAATAGCTCTCCGAGGTATCTGCTCATATTTACTATATAAGCAGACGAGGTTCCACCATTCATTGACAGTAAGTCGAGAGCTATCCTTCCAATTCCTCGTGATTAAGCATATGGCTATACCCAGCATGAAATCAAGGAGAAAGCGACCCTTCTTAGGAAGAGAGGGGACCTCCGCCACAGAGCGGAGTCCCACGACCTTCCAAGAGAGAGGTTCATGAAAGTGTAAGATAGATTGAATACGACCCCAGACCCGCCCCCAATAGACCTGCAGTTGAGGACATTCATAAATAACATGAGCGAAGGTTCCCACAGCAGTATGGCAAGACCAACACAGATCCCTAGCATTTGGGTTCCATTTGGCTATTTTTTCTGGGGTATAAAAGCATCTGTGTGCAAAGAAGAAGAGAGTTTGGGTAACAGAGGCAGACCGGGAAACCCGCACTACTTTACTCCAAAAAACGCTCCATTGCACAGGGGTTATAGTAGTTTGCAGTTCGCGCTCCCAGGCTTGTTGAGCTCTAAAAGTGTCCGTATCTGTACCCTGACAAATTATTTTATAAAAGTTAGAGGCTACCCCATGTGTACTACTAATGGAGTGAACTGTCTCTAATAGCCCATCCTCAGTAGGGGCAGAGGGCGGCATGATTCGAGCACTTTTGAGGCAGTGTTGAAGCTGCATCAATTGAAAGTAGTGTTTCGCTGGTAACGCAAATTCCTTTTGTAAATCAGAAAAGGTTTTCCAACGAGCTGCAGAGAAAAGCTGTTGGGGTGTCCAGATCCCCCTGGAGTACCAGGGTTTCCAGGCTATTGTTCTATTTAGGACTTGAATTCTGGGGTTATTCCATAGCGGGAGTCCGTCCTGAGGACATACATTCGGGCCCAGTGATAGAATGAGAGTGTTAAAGGCCGCAAGAGTACCCCCTCGTTCCTTTGCAGACTGCAGTTTATGTTTAGCTATCCTTGGTGGTTTGCCCTGCCAGAGATAACGGACGAGAAGGCCCTCAATATCTTTATAAGTATGTAACGGAAGTAAGCATGGCAGCATTTCTAAAATGTAGTTCACTTTGGGGACTATCATCATTTTCACAGTTTCTAAGCGGCCCCACCATGTGAGAGATAAGGGAGACCAACGATTTGTGAGTTCACGGACTTTGGAGACTACCTCTTTGGCATTAAAACTGATAGTGTCTTCTAAAGGAGAACAGTAATGGACCCCGAGATACTTCACCATACGGGATTGCCAAAGGAAGGGAAAGACCTGCATGTCAGCCTCATGTACCCAGCGGTTCAGTGGGAATGCTACAGATTTGGTCCAGTTAATTTTATAGCCCGATAATTGTGAGTATCCGTCAATCAGATCCAAGACAGCTGGAACCGAATCGAGGGAAACGAAGAGCATGAGGTCATCTGCATATGCAGAGAGTTTAATCTCCCTATGACTAAAGGGGACACCTCGAATACGTGCAGACTGTCTAATAAGGAGGGCTAGGGGTTCAAGAGCGAGATCAAAAAGCATTGGTGATAGGGGGCAACCTTGACGCGTGCCTCTATGGAGGTTAAATGGCTGAGATTTGATGGCGTTTACACAAATACTGGCGACGGGTTGAGTGTACATGACTTGGAGATATCGGAGGAAGCCCTCTCCAAAGCCATACCATCGGAGAACTGCAAATAAGAAGGGCCATTATAGACGATCAAAGGCTTTTTCGGCATCCAGGGAAAGACCCACCCATGGATGATCGAGATTGGCAGCACTAGATAACACATGGCACAAGGTCCGAGCATTGTCAGCAGTTGATCTGCCGGGTATAAAACCGCATTGGTCGGGGTGAATTAGGGTAGCCATCATGTCAGATAGCCGGGTGGCCAAGACCGTTGCGAAGATCTTATAGTCGGCATTAAGTAGGGAGATTGGACGGTAGTTGGCGGTCAGTAGCGGGTCTCTGCCTTCTTTCTCAAATACAACCACATTAGCTGCAGAAAAGGATCCCAAAGAGGATGTATCTGCCGCAAGGGCAGTAAAATAGAGTTTTAAATAGGGAACTAAATCTGCACTGAACGTTCTGTAGAATTCGGTCGGGAGACCATCGGGCCCTGCGGCACGGTCCGAGGCTGTTCGTTTTAGGGCAGATTGGATCTCTGAAGTAGAGAAGGGTTCATCCATCGCATCCCTATCATCTTCAGAGAGGGTCGGCCGCTGAATGCCAGAAAGCAATCGCTCGAATGTCTCTGACGAGAACTCACATTCAGATTGATATAGGCGAGTATAGAAATCCCGAAAGAGCTCTACAATGTCGGAATCTGTGGTCACTATGCCCCCTCCCTGTGGAGCTCGAAGGGCCGCAACGCGTTTGGCTTCTTTTTGACCTTTCAAGGCATTGGCTAGGAGTCGACCGGCTCGGTTATTTTCACGATAATATGTCCCTCGCTGAAGCTCAATACTCTTAGAAGCTGCAGTTGAGAGGATTGAATTATATTGAAAACGGAGACGCTGTAATCGAATTAATACACATGGGTCAGTGCGTGAAGTTAGAACTCGTTCGCCTGCTTTTATTTGTTGGTCTAGTATGAGCAGCTGCTGTTTACGTTGTTTCCGCAGGCGGATTTGATAGCTAGTGATCGTTGCCCGAATGGCCGCTTTGAAGTCCTCCCACCAAGCCCAATTCGCAGTATCTTGGGGTAGATTAAAATGGAAGTAATCCTGTATGGCTATTCGAATTTCTGACTGGAACTCTGGCTGAGTTAACAGGGCTCTATCAAAGAACCAGGCTCCCGAGTTTCCCTGGGGTGCAGTAGTGTGTAATTGAAAGGAAATGGCAGCATGATCAGAAATATGTTGGGAGTGAATCTTTGCAGTGTCCACCTGAGGAACTAACAGTTTTGAGAGTAGAAAGAAGTCTATGTGAGACTGAGATTTATGAGGGGAGGAGAAGAAGGTGAAGTCAAGCTCATTGGGGTGTAGTAACCTCCATAGATCAACTAAAGCAAGATCCTTGATCAGGGAGGTAAGCGTGGCGTGACTCTTGGGGGGACCACTCGTCCTAGGCGGCTGTTTATCAATCAGGGGATCAAGGACTATATTGAAATCCCCCCCAATGATCAATGAAGTATTAGCAGAAGCCTGCGCAACCTGAGCAATGGTAGCAAAAAAGGCAGGGTCATCAACATTAGGAGCGTAAAGGCATATACATGTAACTTCTAGGCTACCTATCTTGAGGTGAACTCTAGACCATCTACCTTCTGTATCTGAGCTAGTCGCAATAACAGTAGCATGCAAAGATTTCCTAACCAGTATGGCAACCCCACATTTCTTAGAAACGGCTGGGGAATAAGCGGCCACCATGTAAGGTTTAATATTGAGTTTAAGAGTTTCCTTCGAATTTAAATGCGTTTCTTGGAGAAAAATCAGATCCGCTGCTTCCTGACTGAGGTAGCTTAGGATTTTCTTCCGTTTTATCGGATTATTGATGCCTTTTACGTTCAATGAAAAAATCTTACATGGTGCCATCAATCGGTAATAGACATTTTAGGTAAGGGCGCTTGATAACATAGAACATAAGCAGAATCTGTACAACAATGTCATAATCACCGAGTATTCTGGCTAATACACCCCATATTGAAAAGTATGTACCAACGTATCTTAGAGAAGAAGCAAAACCCCCAAAGAATATGGCGACCATGTGTCTGCGGGAGGAGGCCCTAGAGAGGAAATAAAAGACATGTAAAAAAAAGAAAAGAAACACCAGAGTCCATAATAACACTGTCTCTGATACTCATCGAGGCTACTGTGGGTAGATGGAGTCGGGTCACAGATACCATCAAGAGTAAGGCAACAGACTGCCCACGCCAGACTCTTTGCTAGGATGCGGCAGATCCAATATGGCAGATACAGCGGATATGAGGAGACTTGCAGGAATGTTCTGGAAGTCAGCGCATCAAGTCGGCTTCTTTGGAATCCAAAAACTCCGCTAGTAGATCAGGGTCCTCGAATGTTCTTGTCTGATTGTGAAGCGAGACTCGGAGCTTGGCCGGGTACATCAGGCCATAGCGTGCTTGTAGTTGTTGAAGCCTCGGCCGGAATTCCAGAAAGCGCTTTCGGCGGTCGACTGTGGGTTTAGACAAGTCGGGATAGAAGGAGATCTTGTGGCTCTCAAACTCCATAGGGCCCTTTGCCCGAGAGGCACTTAGAATTTGCTCCACGTGTTGATATCTCAATAGTCGAAAAATGATAGGCCGCGGGGTCTTCCTGTTGAGCGTTATGCTTGTGGGTACACGATGAGCGCGATCAATCTCCAAATCTTTGGTAAAGGTGATTTGGAGCAGGGAAGGGAGGATTCTGCATAAAAACTCTTTCATGTCATGTCTCCCGATTCCGCTCCCTCCGGTATGCCCACGAGTCGTATGTTGTTGCGGCGCGCTCTATTATTGCCATCTTCCACCTCTTTCTGCAAGGCCCGCACCTGTCGTTCAACTTTGTCGAGTTGGGACAACCGGGCCGCATGGGAGTCCAATATGCTCTCCATTTTGTCTTGACGCGAAGAAAGCCCTTCTAGCTTGCTTTGCAGCACACCAAAATCGTCCCGCAGCGCTCGGAGTGCTTCCCCGTTTGCCTGCACAAGGTTTTTGACCCCTCTAATCTCTACGAGGATTTCCTGCTGCATTTCGGGGCCCTCGCACAAGGCCGGCCCCTTCTGCGGGGACGGAGGTTCAGTTTTGGAACGTTTGCCGTGAGAAGACGCTGGAGACCCAAATTCCAGGCGCGTTGGTTTAGTCCCCGCCATCTCACCAATGTGCCCCGGCAAGATCAGAGTAGAAGTTCCAAGTATATGAGGTGTTAATTCATGATTCTGAGTAGGCCTCTCGGGAGCCTCAGCGTTATGCGACCATCCCGCTGGACATCAGGCTCCGCCCCCCATTATGTGTTTCTTAATGATTGACTCTCTGCAATTTGTGCTGATGTTGCAAGGCGCATACCAATACAATATTTCTCCCATTCTGACACAGGGCAACAAGACACATCTATTACAGTGTATGTGGCATCGCCATCACCCACCTATTGGGGGACACAACACCATGGAACATTCCCTGGAAAATGGTGCCATAGGATGTTTGACCTCCCCTAGGATGGACAGTATTATTTTTGGATTGCTACTTTGCCCATAACAGACCTGTCCAACACACTGTTGCTGCCGTGCACTGGTTGGGAGTCATGGTCATCGCAGAAGACACACAGGACATTTCATGTACTGTGGCATATTATGATATGACACTTGACTATGCATGCCCAGGGTTGCAAGAATAGTCTTAACCTGACGTGTTGGATTGCAGATACGCTTTGGACTTTGCACACTGTGTACTGCTCCCCACATGTGAATCAGGGACTGCCATTGTCACTGTATGTTGCACATTCCTCCACAGTTGTTTCTTTTGGACATGTGTGTGACATGGAACACAGGATATGCTCATCTGTTTGTTTCAACACAAGCATACAGCCATACGTGTGGCATAGGGGTAGTGATGGAGAAGTCCTGTTGTCTATGTCCACCTAATCTCCACCTGGACATGATATAGGTTTTACCACAACACCACTTTAATGCACACCAGCATCCTGGATTGATGTTTTCAATCAACAAGGGTCTTTGCATGCATGTGTGGCATCACTGAATCATGTTGAAATATCAATGGTGCATGTACATATGACTATGTTGGGAAAACACAGCACGTGGCAATATGGCTTCTGTGTGGTTTACTGTAACATGTTTGCCCTTAATTTCCCTCTCTATATACTGTTTCTTGTGTTTGTTTACTGTACAGACGTGCCGCTCTGCATTGATTTACAAACCTTGCATTGCATGTCTGCACAGTCCTATTTATCCCCTGAGGTGACGACACTCACATTGCCACGTTATATTTGGAGTGTCACAGTATGAGTGTCCGTTGTCTTCCTTCAATTGTGCATTCCATGTACGGTGATATATGTGTACAGACACTGTCTACACACCAACCGGTGCAGGGGGACCTCCTGCATGGTGTTATCTCTGCATGTTTCTGCAGGTAGTTTTCATTTGAATTCTGTCTGTGTTCATGTGCCTCTGCTACCTGTTAGCATATCCTCATTGTGCATTTGATGATTGTTTAGGGTTACATTGTTGCACCTTGGATTCCTATATCAGGCATTATGTGATAGCTGTAACATTATTTTCAATCTGTGGTTCTAAAGTTACAACGTTTCAACAACATATGCTGTTTTCATTTGTGTGCCTCCTGTGTTGCCAGATAGATATATTTTAGGGAACAGATCAGGATTGATGTGTGTTGGTCCCTCATCATGCACCGCCTACTGTCTACATGCACTCATATGTGAGTAACACATTTGAGGCGTGCATCAGCATGTGGGGAGTGAGGGCCTAATGCATAGTGCTGCACATTATGTCTCCAGCCCCTCATTTGTAGATGGTCCAGTGACCTTTCTGTCTTTCATCTTGGATCCACTCACCTTGATATTATGATGGCAGGATCTACACTATCTGTGAAGATGAACCCAAATAAACATATGTGTTTGATATACATTTGTCTCTGCTGCTGCTTGATCATGGTGACAAACTTGCAATACAATGTGTGCCTTTGAGTCAGTCCTGACTCCTTGTGACCCAGAGATTCCAGGGTTTTCTTGTCAGTGTCACAGGAAGTAGATTGTCAGGTCTTTCTTCCAAACTAATGGAGGGTTGCGTGACTTGCCCAAGGCCACATGGAGTGCTAGTGTAAATTGAGCCCTGGTTGCTTGATGTCCAAGCCAGTTTTCTAAACACTAGGCTACTCCTCCACTCTGATCACATTGACACTTGTATCTACTGATTTGCTGGTCATGTACATGGCCCACCTGTGCTCACATCCTTGTATGGTGGCAGCTGTGTATCTGCCAGCCATTTGCCACCTCACTGGGTATTACAGGTTCCCATACACACCCTCCCTTTGGGGTATTTTTTTTTTTTTTGCATTGTGCTCAGTGTGCTGTTTGGGGTAGTGGTTAGAGGCATGTGTTATAACTCCCTAGTTTGCAGGTTTGATTCCCACATGTGGTTTATCCTTTTCTTTTCTGTTGTGCTAACTGGACCATTAGGTACCAGCAGGTTCATCGCCTCTACACACACCCTTCCCTCTCTTCACTGTACAACAAGGTGTGCCCTCTGTGCTGCCTAGCCATCAGATATTATCTGTTACATAGGTCTCTTTCTTTATGGTGTTTACATGGCAGTGCACATGGGGGTTTTGTATTGCTGTGGTTCAGCTGCTGTGTGGTACACCTGTTTGCATGTTGAATTCTCTCCTGTCCTGTTCCAGATTTTTAACCAGTTCCACAGAGCATCCTCTGCTGCCCTTGGGGTTTAGTTTCTTTCCTCTTTTGCATGCTGTATCCACTGCATAACATTTCATTGTGTGTGTGCATGTGTCTCTGGTCCCAATTACAGACTGTGATCTGATCTGTACACAGCAGATCTGCATGTGCATTTGGTCATGGTTACTGTTGGGGTTTTGCCTGTCCTGACAGCCAGCAGGCGTCTTGTGTGATGCCCTGCACTATTTTTGTATGCAGCCTTTGCTAATGAGCTCACATTGGTGGTGTGGCCTACCGGTTTGTGCATTGCCATTTGTGGTAGTGGTCATAGGTGTAATTCCTCTCTGTTCTCTTTCATTTGTATGCTTGTCCTGCAGAACTAGTTTTCATTCGTGTGACAGTCATATCTGTGCAGATCTGTGCTGTGAGCACATTGTACCCTCATCAGAGTTGTGAACCATCCTTCTGTCCATCTTCTGTCTGCCAGCTGTGTGCCATCCTACCCTGATGTGCATGCTGCTACCCCACGTCTTGCACTCCTACACATTCCTGTATTGCAGCTCTCCCTGGTTGCCTCTCCTGTGTGTGCTCTGCATAGCACTGCTGCTCCACTGTCATCCTGATATTTCACCTATCCTGCCATTTCAGGCTCCTCTGCTGCACACATCTTCCCATCCTCTGTCACACACTGTCATTATAGCATGGTACATTACCATCACTCTGTGCATAGCTACAGCTGCCCCCGATATGTTTGTCCATTTTTCTAGGTGCCACATGGGCTGCAGCTGATTTGTGTGGTCCATCAGCTCTGATCTACGTCCTTCTTTTACTTATGCATTGTCTTTCCTTTCTGCTCTGTGCAGTGTTTGGGTTACGTGTGTGTTTGGCACATACCTCTCTTGCCCTTCAAATTGGGGGACCTTACTGCTCTTGGCCAATGTTTTTGGGTTCACCTATACATCCTTGGGGCATCTTACGCCACACCTTCTATTCAGGCAGCTTCTGGGGTGCCTACTATGGTATCTTGGGAGTTGGCAACCTTTCAACATGGCCTCTGGGGAACATTATAACTTGCCTTTGCTGACGTGGTTGTTTAGGATGTGCCTTCTGGTAATTAGATGGCAGCACATATTGTTGTACAGTTGCAAGCAGAAAAAGGAACTACCTCAGCCAACCTTATTCATTAGGTACACTGGGGATTTCAACTCATGGCCCCTGCACCATCAGTCAGTGTCTTAACCATTGTGCTACACTGCTGTTCCTCCTTGCATGTCAGTGCACCTACTTAGGATTTCCATGCATTAAAATGCACAGTGCTGCCATCAAAAACAGTGCTATGACCTTGCGGGGCCTCATACGGCACCCTATAAAGTGCACTATAAGGAACATTCTAGGGTGCCTGGGCGGACAGTGCACTTTATAGTATGCCCTCTGGAGTGCCTTATAGGGCGGCTGATGTGGCACCTTATGTTACAGCACTTTGAGAGTGTGTTTGCTAGCAGCACTAATTAAAACAATATTAAATTGCCTCATAATGCTATATTACACATAACAGGCAGTGCCTCAGCCAGCCTTATTCATTGGGCACAGTGGGGGATTGAACCCATGACCCCTGTACTATCAGTCACTGTCTTAACCATTGTGCTATACTGCTGCTTCTCCTTGCATATCAGCGCACCTACTTAACATTTTCATGCGTTAAAATGCACAGTGCTGCCATCAAAAACAGTGCTATGACCTTGCCATGCCTCAGAGGGCACCCTATATGGTGCCCTATAGGCCACCCTTTATGCAACATTGTAGGGTGCCGTGGCGGACAGTGCACTTTAAAATGTGCCCTCTGGGGTACCTTATGGGGTGCCTTATGCAGCACCTTATGTTACAGCGCTTTGAGAGTGTGTTTGCTAGCAGCAGTAATTAAAATAAAATTAAAAAGCCTCATAATGCAATATTACACATAACAGGTAATGCCTCAGCCAGCCTTATTCATGGGGCACAGTGGGGGATTGAACCCATGACCCCTGCACTGTCTGTCAGTGTTTTCACTATTGTGCTGCAGACCTGTTTCTCTGTTTGCACATCAGTGCGCCTGCTTATGCTTCCCGCTTGCGTTTCTCGTGCGCTAATGTGCGCGGCGCACAAGAGCGCGCGATAATCCCGGTTTGCTAGGTTAAGACTGAAACGCCCACTCCTTATATGTCATCCTGCACACTAGCGCCGGGCACACAGTAGGATGGTTTGGTAAACATACCCCATAGACTTTCCCCAATGGATTGCACAAATATCAAACTGACTACATCTGTGGAAGTCAATGTTGGAAAAGCTCAATAACATTAACAAAGATAAAACCTGGAGCCAACTATGGTACAGTTCACCAAAATAAGATATGTGCAGTGTGCATAGGAATTTGTTCATAGGTTTTTTTTTAACTATAGTCCGGCCTTCCAACGGTCTGAGGGACAGTGAACTGGCCCCCTGTTTAAAACGTTTGAGGACCCCTGCTCTAAGGAGTAATATATAGTGCATTTCCTGAAGAACCACATTAGTTGTTATTTGTGGAATATTTTCAAATAGCTTCTCCAGCTGCATTGTTGATATCTCCTCCTCCATGTCTTTTGCCCATAAGGTCACCAAGAGTCTCATAAAAATTTTTCTCTGCTGTCTCTATCCACCTTGTACTAGGTGGAAACCTTGTTCAAAGATGTAAACTGCATACCCCAACCCTGAACCTTTTGCATAGACTAGTAGTAGTGTCTAACTTGTAGATTCAGGGCTCCCCATCAGAGAGCAAAAGGGTGATCTCCCACTTGCCATTCCTATCCTCCCTCTCCACTAGTCTCAGGCACTTCTGAATGGTCATAGAAATAGCACCCTATCATCCAACTTCTTCCATTGGGCCCTTCCTACTTGTAACATGCTAAAGAATCCAAAAGGGTAGCTCCAGGTGTCTAATAATGAGATGGGTGCATATTTAGCCTGTCCTGTGTGGGCTTTGTGAATCCACTTCAACAAAGTGACAATACTGTATAGTCTTAGGTATGGCATTCTAAAACCTCACTTTTTCCTTCTGAAAGTGAGTTTCTAATGACTAATTCTAGCATTCTGATTGTACCAAATAAAGGTTCATAATATCTCTCGCAATTTCAGATCTACAAGGATATCATCTGAAGGAGGTATAATGCTTTTGGGAGTACTACCATTTTTAAGTATTATATGACCCATAACAGAAAGGGGTATGTCTTTTCACTTAGTGCAGAGGGTTTTAATGGATTCACGTTTAACTGTGGCAGTCTTGCGGTAATCCTATTTGAATTAGAATTCATATAAACACCCAAATAATTCATGCTATCTTTTGCCCAAGCCAAAGGAAAGTCCAGCCTCTCTACACATTTAGAATTCCGAGAAACAGCCATGGCCTCAAATTTACCAAAATTAATTTGAAGGCCTGAAAACGTGCCAGATTGTTGAACCATTCTTAGAAAACTAGTCATGTCAGTACTCGCATTATCAATGTCATCTGCAAATAAATGTATTTATATTCAGGTTGTCTCACCTTTATACTCTCCTGCTGTTTAGTTTGACTCATTTTCTAGGAAAGCAGGAACAGCAAAGATGAAAGCAGACAGCCTATCTTGTTCCTCTGGAGAGAGAGAATTGCTCAATATATCTACCATTAATACAAAGTTGTGTTGTGGAAACCTTATACAGAGCTTTTATCCATTCTAGAAATGTCTCCACCCAAAATAGATGATCCCAGGAAATTCTGTTGAAAGCCTTTTTGTCATCAAAGCTGGCTATAATTGCATCTTGAGCAGATTAGCTGATCCAAATCTCCCTGGTGGAAACTACACCTGATCTTCATGTACCAAGATTGGGATAAGCTTCCCTACATGATGGACCAGTAGAGCTGCAATAATTTTCATATCCTGGTTTAGCAAAGAAATAGGGCAGTAAAAGTCTATTTAAGTGGGGATTGCTACTTTTGGTTACCTGCTGGATGCTGTGCAGTGAGCGATGGAGGAGGAGTTTCTGGCAGGCCCCCCCCCCCCCCCGGGCCGCTATAAGACCTCTGGCTCTCCATGGAACCCCAGGATTGCTACTTTTGGTTACCTGCTGGATCTTGTGTGGTGAGTGGTGGAGGAGGAGTTTCCGACATTGCCACCCCCCCCCCCCGGGCCGCTATAAGACCTTCGGCCCACCGCAGAACGCAACCCGTGGGCGCGTGCCCCAAGGGACGTAACCAAAGGGGCATGTCCTGCCCCTTCAAAGCTCTGAGGAGCTGTCTGTGGGCTCACATGAGTAAGAGGAGGAAGAAGGTGTTTCCAGCCGTGGGCGCCAAGTCAATAAAAACCGTTGGTCCTATGGATCGCCACTTGTTGAACGTCCAGACTGATCAGTTGGAGAAAGATATTTTGGTTGAATTTGTGAGTACTGTTTCAGACTTATACCTCAATACGCTGGGTTTTACCATACCCAGTCAAGAAGTGTTGAGTGTGGTTTCTCCCCCCAGGGAAGAGTTGTTGGGGGTGGAATCCTCCATTGGTCAGGCAGCCTCTTTTCTGCCTATTAACTCAGGGAAAGGGAAGGTTTTTCTCCATCTCCTTTGGAGTTTTCTTCTAATGTTCCATCTGTGGTAACCCCTGTTGATGTTTCTCTGCGTGACATTTGGGAAGTAGTTGCACGTATTGAGGTTTCACTGCGTGCATCTCTTTCCCAAGTCACACAGTTTTCTAAAGTTGTGCAGAAACTTTCTGAGCACGATGAATCTTTTGATAAATGTAACAAGTCGTTAAATAAATTGGAAGGTCAGGTCTCTGTGGTGGAGGCAGCGGTCTCGTCCTCAATTCAGGGCAGGGTTGTTATACACCATCAGTTAGAATCTTTGGAAAATGCTTGTGTTAGAAATTTACGTTTTTTAAACTTCCCTTGCACTCACTATCTTTCTCCTATAATATTGTTGCATAAATACTTTAAGGAGGTTTTGTTAATTGAGGATGTAGAGTCTATTAAGTTTTCTTCAGTTTATTATGTTCCTATTTTGCCTTCTACAGAGACCTCCTCTCCTAATACTAGGGATAGAGGGAATCCCCCTACAGGTGAGTCCACTTTTTTGGAGTCCTCTCTTGATGTGATTTCACATCAAGCCACCTTAATTGCTTCCTTTTTGTCACTTGTAGATAAAAATTTAATAATGTGATTATATTTCTTGAAAAAGGATCAGGCTTTTTGTGGTAATCCAATTCAGATTTTTCCCGATGTTTGTAGACTTACTCAAAAGTGGAGAAAAGCTTTTCTTGCTTTAAAAACTTGGACTTTAGCTCTTGGGGCTTCCTTCTTCTTAAAATATCCGTGCAAATGCATTTTGATATATGAACAGGTTAAGTATGTGTTTCTCGATGTTGGACAGTTAGAGGCTTTCCTCTTAGGTAAAGAAAATGATTGAATTTTTTCTCCTTCCTTTCCTAGTATAACAGAGTTAAGATATGTTATGGGGATCCATTCTCTTTGTTGGTTTAATTCATTTAAAGGTTTTTGTTTAATACATGACATTATTATTATTAGTGAATTTATTTTCTTTGATGTAATGGGTAGCTATCCTCTTGACGTGGACTTGATTGTAATGCCTACTTTGTTTCTAAAATAAAGAATGTTTCAAATTTGAAAAAAAAGTCTAGTTGAGTCGCTTGTCTTCTCAACTTAGACAAGACAACAATATGAGCATGACTCTGTGTAACTCCTAGTGCCCCTATCAACCTAATTTCCTCACACAGAAATTAACTGACCTAACAGGAGTTCCTTCAAAATATTAAAAAATCATGGCCCTGATGCTTTGACTAGTTCTAAACATTTCATAAACCCCAGCACCTCTGATTTCTCAAAAGGGGCATTAAGATACCCCATTGTTCCTCAGAAATGTGTTGCATTGTCAAATCTCAGAAAAATTTGGGACACTGTTCTCATCCTCGTAGGCACTGGCATAACAAGGATTTATACAACTGTACAAACTGATGCATAATATCCTCCTCCTTATCATGTAGCAACCCTCTACCCCTCCCCCCAGTGATGGTGATTTTTGGGTGGTAGTATAACTAGATTGACTAATAATTTCTCTAATACTACCTTCTGCTCTTTTGGTAAGAATATTGTTAAATTGTCCCCTTATTTTTGTACATGCAGCTATATTGGTTTCACTCAGACTGCCTATATACTTCTGCCAAAATTGCTGCAAATCTTTTGACAATGCCAGGAGTTCCTGGTCTCCTTTCTTGCAAGGCAATTTCTCCAAACTAGTTAGTTTTGTGCATACCATGACAGTCATGAACCTCACTCCTAAGCCAGGGTATGTGGAATATGATCTCATTCTCTTACATTTCTTGCTAATACTCAGCATAATACTTGCTTTGCACCAAAGAAAGCTTATTCTGGAGTTCAGAGTTGTAACATGTAATCAAGCTTGTAGCAGCCAACATGATGGGAAATAGCTGGTATCTTTTTGCCACATTTTCTTGGTTTCTGACAACATTTCTTGGTACTTGAAGATCTTCTTTATCTCACCCTTGTGACATAGGTAATGATCTTTCCTTGCAGCACGGCTTTCATGGCCTCCCACATTGTCCTATCACCTATTTTTCCCATAGAATTCTACTACATGTATTCCTGCCAAGTTCTCCTCAGATATTTATGGAATCCTTTATCCTTATAGAGTGGGGTTCAGGAGCCTTTATTCTCCCTCTCAGGATTATCCACACATGAATGGTCCGAGATTAAAACCTCTCCAATTTCCACAGTATCCAATTTCCCAAACAGGCTTTCCACTAGTAATATATAAACTAATCTTGTATAATTTTTATGGACTTTGGAGTGAAAATAACTTCTAAGTAATGTGGTTGCAGGGTTTGGCAAGAATCAATTAGTGTTAACTCAGAAATCAGAAAGTTGACCATCTTCCCATAGTTATTTTTTGGTTGATTCCATGGTGACTTGCTATCAACTAATGGATCTTTCGGAATATTAAAATCATCCCTGAGTATCAACTGATAATCCTCCAAATCCAATAACTTTGCTATCAAGGAGGAGAACAACTTTTGGTTTTAACTATTAGGAGCAGAAACATTGCACAGGGCAATCTTCATCCTCTGCAGTGCTCCTGTCATAAGAAGAAATGAGCCCTCAAGATCCTGTACTATTTTAAGGAGTTCAAAAGAAAGATATTTGTTTATCAATGTAGCTATCCCCTGCTGTTGGGTATTGTAAGATGAGAAGCCTACCTCCCCACCCAACCTCTCTGCAGCTTCCTGTGTTCTATGACATTGAGGTAGGTCTCCTGCAAAAGTGCTATATCAACTTTTTCTTTCTTCATATCGTTAAACAATTTAGTCCTCTTAACAGGTGAATGAATGCCATAAACATTAAGTGTTAGAATTTTTAGGTTATCCAAGCCCATGTTTTTCCACAACCATACTGGGAGTAGAGGAGTGATCTAGTGGTTAGGACAGTGGCCTAGTGCCATAAAGACCAGAGTTCAATCCCACTGGCACCTCTTGTAGCCTTGAGCAAGCCACTTAAGCCTCCATTATCTCAGGTACAAAACTTAAGACTGTGAGCCCTTGGAGACATGGAAATGTACACAGTTCCTGAATGTAACAAACCTTACTGTTCTCCTGGAAAGGCATGAGCTAAATATAATAAATAGAATACATAAATACTTGCTTAAAACCCCTAATTACTGATTGTTTGCCTGGAGCCTCCCAGAAGATCTCCAGACTAACTATTAGTCTGCAGAGTCATTCTCTCACTGAAGGTATGGCAGTCACAAACCTTCTGCTCTTCAACTTAACAACTAATATATAACAATGAACATTAAGCACTGGGGAGCTTATCCATGATGGCCTTCATCTCCCAAAAAGAGTCAAATGTTTGTTTTTTGATTCTGTAAGTAACTCTTACTCTAGCAGAGGATTGCATGACAAACCAAATGTCCTGCTTGACCAGCTCAATGCAGTAGAGAGCCATAGTCCTGCTGCTCTCAGCAACTTTAGTAGAATAGTCTTAATTATGTGAAACCACATACCTTTATAGTTCAGCTCCCTTTTGGCATTAACCAGCCAATCAGTTTGTGCTTCTCCACTAATTAGGATCCCTACAGGACTAAGCTATTCCACCAGTGACTTTCATCAAATCCTGCTGAATATAACACTCACAGTTTTTTGTTGGACCAAATTATATCCAAGAAACTGCTAACAATCAGCTGCTCTTTTCAGGCATTAATCCATTTTTTTCTTTTAAGTGAATATATATACCACTACTCTTCAATCCTAAGATACTATATTTTTCAACATTTTTAATATCCATATTGTGCTGACTACAACCGCATGTTTCAAATTCCACATTTCTGCTTCAGGGTATGAATGATATTGCTAAGAAAATTGTTACTTATCTTGATCATTCAATTTCAAACTCCCTAGTCAATAGTAAAGTACTTAGTTTATCCATGTTTAAGACAGTAAACGTCCTCCTTTTCTTAGTGAGCACTCTCATCTCATGGTCATAATGGTCTCAGTCTGCCTATTTAACATGATGAACATCAAAACTCTCCAACTCCACTGGATAAATTTAAACCTGGAATATCGAATGAAAACATCACAGCAATGTATCCAATTAACACTAGAAGCCCCAAAAGGAATTTTACGTAGAAACCCCAAAGTGGTCAATTGACGCATTATCACGACGACTGTGTTTAGCATGAAATGCAGATGTGAATTAATGTGAAGTTACTTATTTGTTAATTACGTGCAGTATGTGATGTCATTATATGAAGTCATCGTATGTTTATTGTTTGTAATGTCGGAGTAAAACTGTAAACAGTGATTAAGATGTGCCACCTAGTGGGAACATGAATTTATACGTAGAAGCCCCAAAGTATGTCAATTGACGCATCCAAGACAATTGAGTGCGTCAATTGACTACTTTGGGGCTTCTAGGTATAAATTCATTTTCCCTCTAGGTGGTGCATCTGTCTTTAATTTACGATGCACATATTTGAACACCTTGACCTTGCTAACAAAGTCATGGAACATGACTGACATGGTTCTAGCAGTGGCGCTGGTATACAACTTTGAAGATGCATTTGCATCAATTAACATACTTTGGGGCTTCTAGTGTTAAGCTGCTGATTAAGTCCATGAAGAATGACTGAATCAGGATTGATACACTCTGCATCCTCTGATTCTTATTTATATCCCCCAGTCTGTCATCTAAGGAGTCTATGAATGCTTCTTTAACCCCATGGGGATCTTCCTATGCAGGAGCTAAAGTCCTCATTGCCTGAACTCTAACTTGGAGGCACACAACTTGGCTTAATTCACTCCTGCCTGGACTTGTGCTGCCTTTTATGCTGTTAGCTTGGCTCTCCTCTGCTGTTTTAGGACTTTACAGTTGGTCTTGGTACTGTGGAGATTCCCTTTGCATGTTTCAGGATCTTGCAGCCAATCGAGGTGCTGTACTGGTACTCTTGGAATGTTTTAGGGCCTTAAAGCTGATTGAATTGCTATGCTGGTCCTCTTGGAATGTTGTAGTGTCTTACAGATGATTGATGTGCTGTACTGGTCCTCCTTCACCCAACACTACTGAGCTCATACAGGAGGTATGAAAACTGGTAACTCAACTATGATCCTCCTGTTTCAATATATTTTAATACTATAACTTTTATTTTTAAGTTTTTAATTTTTTTTTTTTTAATAGTGGCTAGATTCCCTCCAATGTAGTCATCCCCCTGACATAATTTAGGCCTTGCAGTAATCTGGGTGCTGTGCTGATCACTATGGTGTGTTTTAGGGCCTTGCAGCCAATCAAGGTGCTGTTCCTCTTGGCATATTTTAGTGTATTACAGGTGATTGAATTGATGTGTTGGTCTCAGAGTATTTTAGGGCCTTGCAGCTAATTAAGGTGCTGTGCTGGTCCTCTGGTTGTTTCAGGGCTTCACAGCTGATCAAGGTGCTTTGCTGTTCTGCCTGGCATGTTTTAGGGCCTTGCCAATCTGGGTACTGAGCTGGTTCCCTTGGCTTGTTTTAGGTACTTATAGTTGATCAAGGTGCTTCATAGTCATCCACCCACAGAGGGCGCCCATGATCCCATCTACCAGGAGGGATTTTAGGAGAACACCTCATGGAGGTGATGAATCCCAAACAGCCCCCAGGATGAGTGCCTCAGCTGTCCTGGCAATACCAGCCCACCACATCTGGGAAAATCACAAGAGCTCCCCAGGTCCATGATTAACTTAGCCCCTGGCCAAGAAGGGAACACTGGTCAGTAAGCTCCAACACTGAATGCCTACATTCAGTGATAGAAGTGTTATCTAGATGCTCAGAGCTGGTAAGCCTCTAGCACATCCAGCCCCATGTCAGGGTGAGGGGCCATCTGCCCACAGGAACATAACTCCTGGCAGCAGCATGAGCCCCCATGACAAAACAAAGATTTATGGTGCTCCCCTATGTCCAAGAAGTAACAGACCACATACATAAACTGCTTAAAAAGAATAATATCGGAATAGTGTATAGCACACCACAGAAGCTGGCATCCTCACTCACGCAAATGAAGTATTGCATACTCCCTCTCCAAACCTCTGGAGTCTATGAAGTTCCATGCAGTTGTGGCCAATCATATACGTATAGGCAAAACCGCTGCACCATAGAAGAAAGGCTACAAGAGCACAAAATACATTCTAAAGTGCAACACAGAGAAATCTGCTGTAGCCCTCCACATGATGGAAACTGGTCATACAATCACATTTGATGACACAAGAATCCTGGAAAAAGAAGAACTCTGGTGGCTGAGGAGGATCAAAGAAATGGTAGAGAAAGCAAAACACCCACAAAACTTCAATGGAGACAAAGGACTTATCAACCAAGCATGGCAATCCCTCTTTCACAGAAGGTTTAGTGCTATAAGGTCAGGGGCTAAAGACAAAAGATTTGTTCCACCTTCCAGAATCTGAGATTGTCACTGCAATCTTCCTGCTAAAACCCAAATTCCCTCCCTCCAGGATTCCAACTTGCATGTTTCCCACCTTTTCACCATTGAACTGTCCTGCCAAAATTCACATTTCAAAACTCCTGCCTTTTCAAACGAACTTTACTTCTGAAATCAAATTCAAATGTCCCTCTTTTTCTTCAACAAACTTTCCCATAAAAAAATACAAATTTTCTGCTTCAACCCCACCAATCCAGTTTGAGAACCACTGTATAGAAGAACAGACATCACTGCATAACCAATTCACCCTGAAGAAAGCCATAGAATGATGACTGAAACATCAGTTACACCTACCAAGACGCAGCATGACCCGGAAATTGCAAATATCATGATACTAGCCACAGAAGCCCAAGAGAATATTCACCATTGGATCTTTGGAATATTAGTTGAAGATTATATTTTATTTACATCAGTGTTACCACTCCATTTTTCTTTCTGACCACAGGTGAAAATCTCCATTCTATGATGCTTTTATACATGATGACTATTTATAGTCTAACAACATTTCTTCCCATATTTTCCCTGGGGAATGCTACTTCTGTGTCTCACAAACAGAAGTAGTATTCCCAGGGAAAATATGGACACACTGAGATATTGAGCCTTTGAATCGTAGTGCGCTGTTAGCGTTGTGAAATTGCCCCTCGATGCAGCTTATAATGTGAAACGCTGCCAGCGTCGAGACAATTGTTTGAGAAACTGAAATGTTTGTACAGTGATTTTCTTTGAAGATAAGTGTGTTTTTCATGTTTTGAAATTGAAGGTTTGGTGGCACTTGATGTTCTACAAATGGTCTATAATGTGATGATCCTTAGTAGTGCCACAGAAAATTTTGTATACCATTTTCTACTGATACTTAACACCTTCTTTGTTGTATTTACTGCAATTGGATTAGTGGTGATTTTTCATAGCATATTTTTGGATTGTGTGCTATCAGTTTTGAGGCTTTTTTCATGTCTGCTCCACAATTATGCATTGTGGCGAAGACAATTCCTGCCAAAACCAGCGGACATTGCACAGGAAAAGCCAGATGCAGAAGAGGTTCCAGGGCATGGAGAAACAAGACAGCCATATCAACATGGTTTGCTGGCTAGAAATGACCTCAGACACAAACACCTCATGTGAAGTTACATGGTTTGTTGTTTTTTTTAAGGCAGTGAATTTGAACAAAAAAGTACCATACAAACGCCAGACACCCCCTTCCCCACCACACAATTCTACACCTCCTCCCTCCCTCCAAACATCTCCCCTCCCTCTCATACACTCCAACATAGCCAACACACCTTCCCTCACAATCCTCCTCTCCCACCTCACACAATTCAACAATACCCCACATACATCTTTACCTTCCACTCACATGCTGCACAATGAGGCTCCAAGGGATACGCCTCTAATGCTTGCCATGTCCACATCCCCTTCCCTAACCTCTGCCTCTCTTCCCCCTACTCTAAAACATATTCCCTCAAGACTGACTAAGAGAGTATCTGCTGTGCTGTGTTGTGTTCCATTGGACTCTGATGAGCTATTGGATTCCTCATTCAGCACACCAGACTGCTCAGCAGCAGCATGGAAAGGGGGTGGGTGGAGAATGAGGAAGAAAGGATTCACTCTTTCCAATGGGGAATAGGCTCTAAATGAAAGGAATTGTATGATCTGTGGCAAAGGACTTGTGTTTATATTGGAGGTTCAGAAGGGCTGGGGGGAGGGGCTGCTGATAAGGGAAAGGACATAGCGGTTACTACCACTTGTCTTTTCCTTATTGGCAAGGAGAAAGAAGTGTAGCTATTTTTACTCTGTTTTTTTTTCTCTGTCAGTGACCCTCAAATTTATTTAAATAAACCCTTTGATTCAGAACACAGATTCTAGTCTGGACTCTCTGTTACTGAGATGTAAAGTCCCCTGTGCAGGGACCCTCTCCTGCTCTTATAGTTAATGGTGGCCGAGCAGAGCAAGGATGAACCAGGTTCCTGTAAGATGTTATGCTACAGGAGGCTTTCACAATGATAAAATAAATAAATAAATAAATAATAAAAAAAAAATATATATATATATATATTTAACCCGATTCTAATTATATAAAGCTTAAGTAAGGTGTATTCAAATAATATTTTCTGTATTTGAAACCAGAGTATAGTAAAGATGTTTCCTTTAATTGTCATAGTGACACTTTGGGGTATTTATTTATTTAACCAGATTTGTATACCACTTTGTCCTTCAATCAAAGTGGTCAACAATAGAAACATAGAAATATGATGACAGAAAAAGACCACATGGCCTATCTAGTCTGTCCTTCCATATCAACAACAATACAACTAAAGGTTATTATACAATTCAAGGTTTACATGGAACATAATGGAAGGGGAAACAAGACATACATATAGCATAAGTTAATCAGTTCATCAATCTTTCTCAAATGTCAAAGGAGCAGGGATTCTTTTGCAACTTGACCGTAAACCTCCATGAATAAGAGTGTCTTAAGTGATTTGAGGAAATCCTTGAGAAGAGACTTGAAGACCTAAACATGTACACTCTGGAGGAGAGAAGGGATAGGGGAGATATGATTCAGACCTTTAAATACTTAAAGAGAAATAATGAACAAACAAACCTCTTCCAAAGACGGGGAAGCTGTAAAACTAGAGGGCATAACATGAAGCTGCAAGGGGTAAATTGAAAGGCAATGTCAGGAAATACTTTTTCACTGAAAGGGTGGTGGATGCTTGGAATGCCCTCCCAATGGAAGTGGTGGAGGCAAATACAGTGACAGAATTCAAAATGGCATGGGATAGACACAGTGGATACCTTTACAGCAACAGGATAAAATCAAAATAAACTTAACTATCTAATGGGCAGACTAGATGGGCCATACTGGTCTTTATCTGCCGTCATTTACTATGTTACTATGTTACTATATCTCTTAAATCATCCGGAAGGGAGTTCCAGAGGTCTGGTGCTGAGTGATAGTGCTCTGTTGGAGGTAGATTGCTTAGTTTTGTGGAGTCCTGTAGGTAAGCAGAGTTTATTAATATTGTTAGATCATCTAGGCCTATTAGTCGAGTCCTTGGTCAATAACACAGGTACACTACCAAAAAACTGCCTCCAGTTTTGCAACTGATTCCTATAGATTTTGGGGTGCTGAATCCAGGAAAAATAGCCAAAATGTTCCATCACGTCACGTTTTCTTGCAAAATTAGATTTCTTACCCATATAAGGAATGTTCACATAATTTCTTTTTAGCCGACTGCAGTTTATTTTCTTGGCCCAAAATAGAGGTTGTAATGGTTGACTAACTAGAAACACTCCCTCATGATATTTTAGAGTGTTTTGTATTCATTTTATACATTAACAGGACAATTGGGAGGCGGGGGGCTAAATCCAGTACTCGCGCTGGCGCATGTTCTTTCCTGTTCGCCTCGCCTCGTTCGCTCACTCAAACACGGTGGTTGCGACATGAACGTTCCTGTCAAATTTCAGTTTCTTGCAAGTTCATTATTACCTTTTGTTTGCTCAGTCGTAATCCAGCTTTATTCCGAAGTGGTTCACTACAGTTGTAGTTTGCAGTGCTGTGTATTTGTGATGGCTCACAGAGCCAGAGGTTGCGTCAACTCTCCGGACAGTTTTTGTTTTATTTGTGGGGAATATACCGTGAAAAAGCGGCAGAGGAACATTTCTGCATTTATTAAAAAAGTATATTTTGCCTATTTCGGTTTGAAGTTAGGTGATCAAGACAAACCGTGGGCTCCTCACAAAGTGTGCAAGACATGTGAGGAAGATCTACGCTTATGGATGAAAGGTAAAAAACAAGCATTTCGTTTCGGAATACCTATGATGTGGCGTGAACAAAGAGACCACAGCAGTGACTGCTATTTTTGCTCTTGCATTGTGAAGGGATACAACTTAAAAAATAAGAACGTAATAAGTTACCCCAACCTTCCCTCAGCAATTAGGCCTATGCCTCATAGCAATGAAGTGCCTGTGCCTGAACCACCAAAATCTTTGGATCATATTTGTGTGGACGGTTCTGATCATGATGAGACTCATCAGATGGCTTTTCCCGATGAGTCCAGTACTTCCGAGTTTGAAACTGAACCAGATCCGAAACCTGAACTTTTCTCTCAAGCTGAATTGAATGATTTAGTCCGGGATTTAGGACTCCCAAAAGATGCTGCCCAACTGCTAGGTTCTCGGCTTAAACAGAAAAATCTATTTATTTTATTTTATTTATTTAACAGTTATTTATATACCGCTCTTTCCCATGTTTCAAGTGCGGTTTACATGTAACAGTAGGTTAATTGGTATGAAATATACCAGGACATTTTACATAGAACAGATAATTATAATTTACAAGGAAAATTGTAACATTACAAGTATAACATATTAGAACATATATACATTGCTAGTTAAATTATTAATCATCATGTAAATGAGTGTGTAGTATGGTTAAATTAGTGTATTAGTGTCATTTATTTTTGAAAATAGGGTATATAATTGTCACCAGGAACAACTTTTTATTGGTACCGCAACCGCGAGACACAATTTTTGAAGTATTTCAGCAAAGAGGAAGATTTGGTATTTTGCAACGATATATACGGAGTGATGGAAAAGTTTAAACTCAAGTATGATCCTGCTGAATGGCGGCTGTTCATTGATTCGTCAAAACACAGCATAAAAGGTGTTCTTCTTCATAATGGCAACACATTCGCTTCAGTTCCTATGGCTCACTCTGTTATTCTCCAAGAAAAATACGAGAATTTGGTCCTGATTCTTCAGAAGATTCGTTATGATGAGCATAAGTGGATGATTTGTGGAGACTTTAAAATTCTATCCATGCTATTAGGGCAGCAATCCGTTTTCACCAAATATCCCTGCTTCCTTTGCTTGTGGGATAGCCAGGCCCGCAACCTACACTGGGGGAAAAAAGACTGGCCAATTCGGGAGTATTTGAGACCCGGTGAGAAAAATGTTCTTCATGAGCGCTTGGTACCTCGTGATAAAATTCTATTACCACCTCTCCACATTAAGTTGGGTCTCATTAAGCAATTCATCAAGTCCCTTCCAAAAGATGGTGAGTGCTTTCGGTACCTTTGCTCAAAGTTCCCCCGACTTTCTGAAGCAAAGCTAAAGGAAGGAGTGTTTGTTGGCCCTGATATAAGGAAACTCATTTCAGATGGAGCATTCGCTGAAACGATGTCTGAGAAGGAAAAAGGAGCCTGGGATTTCTTCAAGGATGTTGTTCTCAAATTCTTGGGGAACAGGCGGGATGAGAACTATAAGTATATTGTTGCCAGGATGCTCAATGCCTTCAAAGAACAAGGCTGTAACATGAGCCTGAAAGTCCATTTCTTGCACTCCCATGTGAACTACTTTCCCGAAAACTTGGGGGCGTACAGTGAAGAACAAGGTGAAAGGTTTCACCAGGACATCAAGGATGCAGAGAGAAGGTACCAAGGAAGATGGAACACCACTATGATGGCTGATTTCTGCTGGTTGCTGCTGCGGGAAACCCCAGATGAAAAATACGCCAAGCAGCGCACCAAGAGAAGCATTCGGGGGAAGAAGAAACGGGCCCACCAGGAGATTGATTGACCCAAGAATGACTTTAAAATCTAAACTGTGTTGACAAATATCGTGTTTTTACTAAACTTTGAAATAAAAATTTGCTAGTTATTACCACAGTGTCGGATCTCATTTATTAGAATTTTATTTTCACACCATCGGGTGTTTGTCTTCATGTATTGCAATGGTGCGGTTTGCGTTTTCTATTCTTACATACATACCTGTACAACATTTTTTGGTCATTTCTTTGCTTTGCTTTGTGTCTAACCTTGCTCTTATATGCTCAATGTTTGTGCACATGTATGTGGCTGTTTTAAGTGCAGACAATTTTGCTACCATCACAGTGTGTTTTGTTGACATTACTCTATTCTTATGTGCTGCCTTGTTACAATTTTCTTTATTCTTATTTGAATAACTACTAAACAATTAGTATAAAGAATTCATCCAAGAAACTTTTATCTCAATCGCACTCAATCTGAAACGTTCACCTCAAACTGCTAACCCAATGTAGCAAAAAATCTGTACGTGATGGAGCAAATTGGTTACCAGATTTGGATTCAGCGCACCAAAAAACGTAAAAATCAATTGAAACATTAGAGGCAGTTTAAAAAAAAAATTTTTTAGTGTACCTGTGTAATCCATGAAGGACACCTGCTGAGAATAGATTCATAATCTTGAATATTATTATAGTTGTCATAAATCTAACCCATGCGGCTATCGGTAGCCAGTGCAATTGCTGGAGTATGGGTGTGATATGTTCACATTTGGCTGTGCCTGTAATAATGCGTGTTCTGGTGTTCTGCACTAACTGAAGAGGATGTATAGATTTTATGGGCAGGCCCTGATATAAAGAATTTCCATAGTCCAATATCAGAATAATAACTGTTTGACATACAGTGCAAAAATGATTATGGCTGAGGATTGGTTGAAGTCTCCTGACGAGCTTCAATCATTGGTACACTTTAGCATCAGTTTTGTTTATATGTGATTGGAGGTTTAAATTTTTCTATTTTTGGGTATGTTTAATAAACTGCCATTAAGGAGCAAGTGTGCCGTTAGCATGTGCTAACGACACACTTGCACCCTTAGCTCGCACAACAAAACCACTTTAGCGCGTGCTAACGGTACCAGCAGCATAAAGCGCCTTGTGGGCGGAGAGAAGGTGTGCACAGGGCAGAAAGTGGGGGTCAATGGGCAGGGAGAGGGCAGGATCAAGGCTTGCTCCCTTAACATAGGCACATTAATGGCAGGAACCCTAACGCAACTCAAAACCTCATGGAAAGGATGTTTTTTGAGGAGAGAGAGCCTATTTTAATGCCTGCAATGTGATGCACAGATAGGGGAGCCCAAGATAGTGATAGTAGTGTTCCATAGCAGCAACAGTATAGTGCACAAGTATAAAAGGACATGATGATGATGGTGCAAATAGGGGCAAAGAAAATGGAACATGGGTCATGCAGTGGGGGCTGCTGGTGCATAGGGGGGGGGGGACCAGGAAGCTGCCTAGATGGCACATAGGAGCATAAGACTACAAAATAAACTAAACTTTTTCAGATCAAGGTCCATCATGCCCAGTATCCTGTTTCCAACAGTGGCCAATCTAGGGCACAAGTACCTAGCAGTTGCCCCAGAAGACACACAGGATCCCCAATAACTATAATGGGGCAAGCAGTGCCTCTTTAGCAATGGTGTATGCACCATTACCCAGGAACCCATCCAAACTTTCTTATGGTTATGGTTATGGTTAAGGCATTTGATATACCGCCCTTTACTTATGCATCAGAGCGGTTTACAAGTATATACTAACAGGTACTTTTTATTCCCTTGTCCCCGAAGGGCTCACAATCTAAGTGTACCTGAGGCAATGGAGGGTTAAGTGGCTTGCCCAAGGCCACAAGGAGCAGCCATGGGACTAGAGACCTCAGTCCCTCTGGCCTGAGGTTACTTGTCTTAAACCCAGCTACACAGACAGCTTTTATCACATCCTCCGATAATGGATTGCAGATTTTGATTACGTTATCGACTGAAAAAAAATATATATATTCACCTAGAAAACCCAAATGGGTTACATTGTAGCTGCATTGCAGGTCCCCTAGTCTGTCCACAGTCTGATAGCATAAAAAAGCGACCTACTTTTACCTGTTCCACTCCGGTCAATATTCTATAGAACTCTATCAATCTTCCCTCAGCCGTCTCTTCCCCAGGTTGATGAGCCCCAACCTTTATAGCCTCTCCACAAAGGGTTATTCTGCCATCCGCAGTACCATCTGTGATATCCATTATGATCCCACAGTGACAGTGGCAGCACACAATCCTGCTACTGCTGCACAAAGGCAATGTGTCACATTATGTGCAAGGTCTGTCTGATGCAAAGTATGTCAGCCCCAGGGAGTGTGGGAGCTATATGGCAGCACTGTGGCTCAATGCACACAGTTGGTGTGTATATGAGTAGAGAGCCACAGGTTTGGGTCTTGGCTGTGGAGTATGCATTGCATGTCCCTGTGGCTGAATGTTAGCCCACAGTGCAGGTACAGCACCAACATGTGCACCAATGAATCGGCCAGCAAGGGCACTAACACCCATCAGCCACACAGACATGCTCCACTATCCACAGCTGCATGGAGAGTCAGGCTGATAGTACTGGCACACTGAATGAGCATTAACATCGTAGCACGCAGCTAGCTCCTGCACAAGGAGCACACATTAACAATGCTTGAGCTGATATAGGGATCAAGGTGGCAAGCAAGAGTGCTAACCATCCCTATTTTTGCATAGTGCATCATTGTGAGTGTGAGTGTGAGTGTGAGTGAGTGAGTGTGTGAGTGTGTGTGTGTTACTTATCTATCAATTTAGTCGTGAGCCTTGCAGTGCCTAAGTTGTTTCCAATGTTAATCTGCAAATATGCATGATGAGGAGCAAGATATTGTGGATATGGGCTGAAACAAGGCAGATTGGCTAGGATGGGTCTGCATTAGAGGTAGGGTGAATTGCTGAGACTTTGTAGTGCCCGTCTGCCATGTGCATGGCCTGGTGGGCACTGTCACTCTGACTGAGCATGGCATGGCTATGCTATCCACATATTGCTATATAATACCTGGTTCTAGTGTTGATGCACCTCCTGTCCTGGGGGCCAGATCATTAAACCAACTGCTGAGTGACCATCAAGTATATCCCAAGACTGGGTGCACATGCAATCTGTACTGATCAGCAGGCTATCCACAGATGGTATGTCCATGAATGGCAACCCCAGTGGTGAGTAGCAGGTGCAGTCTGACTATGCTTGCTGGAGTGAATGATAGACCTAGGTGGTTAGGATATGAGAAATTCCAGGCCTACTCCCCATAATACTAGTAAGACCAGCAGGACCCTAATAACAACCACCAGCTAGTTAGCCACCATGGTATCAGCATTATAACACTAGACATTGGTGCACACTGCTCTAGGAGGGTCCCTGTCAGACAACACCAAGGCCAGATGTAACTAGCCTATCATGCTACAGACAAAATCTTCCACACACACTAACAGTGCTGGAGCTCTGCAGTACCAGTGGTAGAGACCATCTCATGCACTACAGATACTGGGGACCTGGTGCTGGTCACCCATCCTAACCCTCAGGGTGACCACAGAAACTGCTCAGTAGCACTGTTTGTAGCTGCTCTGTGCATGTATCACACACTGTCAGTGCATCTTACTGAGCTGAGATGATGGATAAATGCATTCTCCATTCAGTGATCAGCTGTAGACTGCTATTCTGCATGTGCACCGAATCACAGGTACTAGTGTGGCTACCCTATGCTGGCACACACAGTAGACATTTTAGGCAGTGATCTGCAGTTTCTTTGTATCCAGCCATTGCTATGCAGAGAGGGGTAGAGGTATAGCCTACTGGTTAGTACAAGGTCTCTGTAAGCAGGGGACAGGGGTTCAAATCCTACTTGTTCTTTTTGTGACTGTGCTACTCAGATCATTTTCATGCCTGTAACAGTCAGGGCTCTGCAGATCAGTGCTGCCAGCCCATAACACCCTCTCCTCAGTCACCATCCATCCTTCAGCTCATCTATCTGCTTCTTTTGGCTATCTACGGTCCTGTCTTCTTCGCAGGCTACTACTCCATGACCTATAGTGGTACTCTTTTCCACATTACGGCTCTTCGTGCTCGCCTTTCCTGTGTCTGATCTGCATGTAACCACTACACTCTGTCCTCCTGTTGCTGCAAACATACTGCCGCTTCTGCCTCCACTGGATGACACGTCTTCCCCATCCTATGCCACACACTGATATTGCAGCACTTAACATTGGCACCACCATTTACATTGGTACAACTGCCCCCCACAAGCTCGTCCACTTTACTGGCTGCCACATAGGGTGCCCACCAATATGGCAGGGTCCATCACTTCCCATCTGTCCTTCCTTCCATCTCCTTTACACTGACATTCCTTGGTGCTCTATCCATTTTTTGGGTTACAGCCATTTTTCTGACTTAAGGTGCATGCTTTGTACCTTAGGGCACCTTTTCTCTCCTTAGGATGCTTTGTCTCATGTTAGGGCACCTTATCACATATTAAGGCACTTTGTCTCTTTTTCAGACACCTTCCTCATGTTAAGGCATCTTATCTCATGTTAGGGCACCTTGTCTCATGTTAGGGCACCTTGTATCTCTTTAGGACGTCTTGTCACCTTACCACACTTGGTCCTGTTAGCTCACGTTAAATAGCCCAAGGCACCCTAATGCCAGCACGCCCCCTACCCGTCCACTGTCTTATATGGCTTCAGGCACTTTAACGTTGCTCTTACTGCCCGTGACTTTACCCCAGTTTAGTAAACATAGCTCTTTGTACAAATCGTATTATATACTCTCTTTTTTTGCGGTCTTGAATCCATCGTATTCAGCAAACAATACTATATCAAATAAATATAATCTCTTTGGCAACTTTTTCTTTGTTGCACTGTTTGCACTCTCATTAGCTCTTTTAAATATTGATACCTTGTGTTCCTTTCTTTATTACAGCACCAAGCAGTTCTGTACTATGAAGTCAGGAACATATTCTACCTTTCTGTGAATGTGTTCATTTGTCTGTTCATATGTTCTAGTTTATGTGTTCCTGTCTTACAAAAACCAAACTTATCAAAAATGAAAAGAAAAAAAAATAATCAGACGATAATGTCCATCTGCCAGTCTTTTCTGCTTTTGTAAATATTGTTGAGAATATACAGTATATGTAATATATATAAACAACCTCTGGCCAGGGTGAAAGTCTGTTGTTGTACACTTATCTCAGTAAAGATGGACTGCTAAAATACTTCAGGCTCACTGTGGCTTCTCCAGATTATTCCTCTCTCCACTGTTCTTCCGCTGCCCAGTTCTATCCTGAACTCCCTAACTTTAAGAATTCAATAAAGCAAAACCTTGTTGAACATTTAGGAAAAAAACAAAACAAAATCTCTTGTTGGCTTCCTACACTTAAGCTAATCTAAAATGAAATTAATTGATCATAAGAATTCCCTAACTTTTGAAATCACAGCTGAGCATATGATGTCTTTTCATTCACTTTCATGCAACTGCTTCTTGAATCAGGGCTGCTTTTGGGTTCTAGGGCTTTCCCTTCTATTTATAGGCACTTTTTCAGATGTAACTACACTCTCTGCTGTAGAGCACAGTATTCTGGCTGTTTTAACAGCACTCAGGGAAATTCTTAAATCAACATTACACGGATCTGTTTAAGTGATACCGTGCTTCAATCTTCCCTTATGCTCCATATGGCAATTCCTGTAGCCTAAACCTATATATCAGCAGATCACATTAGCGCTCATTCAAACAAAGTGATATTAAATGCGGACCACTGCAATAAAACCAAGTACTTTCATTCAATCTCATTCACTCAACAAGAGAACTTCGTGCTTTGCAACTCTTATTTCACTCAAACTCAATTCTTTCTTCAAGCTCAGCATCATAGGTCTGTCCTCTTGGACAACTCCTGATAATCTTCCCCACACCATCAGGTTGCCTTGGCAATAGGGTTCCACATTACTCCCATTGGTGTTTCCAAGGTATCATCATGGAGTAACCAATGGGGCATTGAGTAAATGAGTCCCCTCCAACTTGGCTTTCTACAAGTGTATTTCCAAGAATGTTAGACATGTTCATCCATTGCTAGGGAAACTCCATAGACTTTAATGGGACTCATTGTTTTCTATGAGGGCCATTACTTCCTATTGAAAATATCAAATTTAAACTTTTCACCTTCCCAAAAATGCCCAAAACAGTTGTACTTATTAATGCTACCACTAAATCAAGAATTCATTTTAGCTTCTCTAATAAAAACCTTTTTTTTTTTTAAATGCTACCTCATCTTGCAGTATTTAGCTATTTTGTAACTTTTCTTGGAGCATTACCAGCTCATTTTGTTTTTGGCCATCTTCCCTGTTGCCATCTTAGTACCCTCAAGCCAATCAATGCTCATTTTCCCACTTTTAAACAGTGTCATGCATTAACTTTTAGGATGCTGTCCCTTTAAATTTTTAGAACGTCAACCCCATGTCAACCCTTCTGAGTTCCTACTCTGTCCTCCACTGCCACTCAGTCATCTGTCCTTGCCTCAGGTTGACCTCCAACAAACATTCACAAATTATGTGAGCGTGGTCACTTTAAAATTATAACTAACAGTTGAGTAAAGTGTGCTCAAGTCTCCACCTGTTCCCTAGCTGTGAACTGCAGCTTACTGTATATTTTTAAATTGTAGTTGTTGATATGGAAGAACAGACTAGATAGGCTATGCGGTCTTTTTCTGTCATCATATTTCTGTTTCTATGTTTCTACTTAAATATTGTGTGTGGCCTCTTTAAATGTCAAACATGGCTTTACTTCCCTTGCAGCACTGCCCTCTCCTCAGACCTTCATTCCTGAGCCTCTTTAAACTGCTGATCAGCTGAGAATCACTGCTGACAGACCCTGGGTTCCTGCCCAATTCTTTTTTTAACTTTTTTAAAACTTGCTTCAGTCTTGAGTTTCATGGAATGCCCATGATTCGCGGCCTTGACATTTCCTGGTCTACTTCTGTTGCGGCCTACTGTGGCTTCCTCCCTCAGACCCTTTTAACCACTCTTGCCTGCCTCTGAGCCCCATGTCTACAATGGAACTGCCACCCAATGCCTCAAACACTGGGAGCACAGGTAATTAATACATTTTTTTACACTAGATTACAGAGAATTGGAGAGAGTGGATTGAAGGTGTCAAAATCTCCAGGTGAATACTGATCTTAACTCAGGAACCCTAATTATGTCCGAAAGTTAAGGTTAAAAGGATATAATTTGGTCTTGAAATTTCTGCCCCTAGTCTGATATCCAGTGTGCTTAGCTACTAAAAAGAATCCCCCAGACTGGCAATCGTTACATTGGATAAGAACATAAAACATAAGAACATAAGATATGCCTAACTGGGTCAGGCCAAGATCCATCAAGCCCAGTATCCTGTTTCCAACAGTGGCCAATCCAGACCACAAGTACCTGGCAGGTTCCCAAAGAGACACACAGGTTCCACAATGCTTGTCCTGAGGCAAGCAGTGGATTTCCTGGATCCTATTTAATAATGGTTTATGGACCTTTCCTCCAGGAACTTGTCCAAACTTCTTTTAAACTCAGCTACACTAACAGCTTTCATAACATCCTCAGGTAACAAATTCCAGAGTTTGATTATGCATTAAGTAAAAAAATATTTTCTCTTTTTAGCCTTAAATGGGTTATATTGTAGCTGTATTGCATGTTCAATAGTCTCTGTACTTTTTGATGCCATAAACAACCAATCTAAGTTTATGTTCCACTCCATTCATTAATTTATAGACCTCTATCACATCCCCCCTCAGCAAAAGCCCCAACCTTTTAAGCCTTTCCTCATAGGGATACCCTTCCATTCCATTTACCATTTTTATCACTCTTCTTTGTACCTTTTCTAATTCAGCTATATCCTTTTTAAGAATTGGTGACCAGAATTGAACACAATATTCAATGTGCGGTCACACCATGGAAAGATAGAGGCATTATAATATCCTTTGTTGTAGTCTCGATTCCTTTCCTTATGATTCCTAGCATTCTATTTGCTTTTTTGGCTGCTGCAGCACATTGGGTGGAGGGTTTCAATGTATTATCCACGATGCCTAAATCATTTTTCTGGGTGTTGGTTTCTAAGGTGGTACCTTGCATTGTGTCATCGGTAAATTTGATCACCTCACTCGTTGTTCATATTTTCAGGTCTTTTATGAATATATTAAAAAGTAGTAGGCCCAGCACAGATCCTTGGGGTACTCCACTATTCGCCTTTCTCCATTAAGTAAATTGGCCATTTATCCTTACTCTCTGCTTTCTATCTCTAAACTAGTTCCTACCCCTATTCCCCCTCTGACTCTCCCCGCATGACTAGAGGAGCAGGACAGAGCTGGTGGGGGTGGGAGGGGGCAGGACATACAGGGCTGATGCAGGTCACGGCCCTGTATATCCTGTGGGGTTAGGGGGAATGTGTTGCTTATTCCACCTCAAATGTGAAATAAGCAGCACAAAGTGAGTGGGGCTGGGGGGTGGCAGTAGGTGCCCACCACCCGATCCAGGCCCCAGCCATGGGTTGGGGGGTGGGGTTCAAGAGGGTTGGCGCCGCGGTAGCCAGGGATGCCTGCGGGTAGGACATCCCTGCAGGCATGCAGGGTCACGCTGTGCCATCCTCAGGCCCGATTCTGCTAAAGAATCGTGTCTTAATGGGCCCATCCTGCTCAGGGCTGTCCGTATGGCCCAGACATGCACCTGATAGAATCGGGATCCACATCAATCGGCTCACCTTTGTCAACCTGTTTATTCACACCTTCAAAAAAATATAACAGATTAGTAAATCAAGACTTTCCTTGGCTGAATCCATCTTGGCTTTCTCACATTAAACCATGGCTATCTACATGTTCAGTCACAAGTACCTGGCATGTTCCCAAAAAGGCACACTGATTCCAAAATGCTTGTCTCGGGGCAAGCAGTGGATTTACCGGGTCCTCTCTTATAATAGTTTATGGACCTTTTCTCTAGGAACTTGTCCAAACCTTTTTTAAACTTCTGAGTGAATTTTTTTTTCTCTTATTAGTTTTAAATGGGTTACACTGTACCTTCATTGCATGCCCCTAGTCTTTTTACTTTTTGATGGTGTAAACAATCGATCTACATTTACCCGTTTCACTCCATTCATTAATTTATAGACCTCTATCATATCTCCCTTCAGTTGTCTCTTTTTCAAGTTGAAGATCCCTAACCCTTTAAACCTTTCGTTTTTACCATTTTGGTGGCTCTTCTCTGGACCTTTTCTAATTTGGTTATAGCCTTTTTAAGATACAATGACCAGAATTGCATTCAATATTCAAGGTGCAGTCACATCATGGAATGATACAGAGGCATTATAATATCCTTATTTTATTCTCTATTCTTTTCCTGATGATTCCTAGCATTCTGTTTGCTTTCTGGGCCGCTGTTGCATGCGGGGCGGAGGGTTTCAACGTGTTATCCACGATGATACTTAAATCTTGTTCCTGGGTGGTGGTTCCTAATGTGGAACCTTTCATAGTGTAACTATAGTTTGCGCTGTTTTTTTCATAGGTGCATAACTTTGCGCATGTCTACATTAAATTTTGTCTGCCATTTGAATGTCCAATCTTCCAGTTTATCAATGTCCTCTTGCAATTTTTCACAATTCTCTTGTGTTTTTAACAACGTTGAATAATTTTGTGTCATCTGCAAATTTGATCACCTCACTCTTTATTCCCATTTCCAGGTCATTTGTGAATATGTTTAAAAGCAGCAGACCCAGCCCAGATTCCTGGGGTGCTCCACTATTCACCTTTCTCCATTGAGAAAATTGGCCATTTAGCCCTACCCTCTGCTTTTTATCCATTTTTTTAAATTACTTATTTATCATTTTACAAATAATTTGAAGCTTAATACTTGTATAGAACTAAGGAAACTGGATTACATCAATTCCATGAAAAAGGGAGCTACGTCTTTGGCATCCTACCTGAGGTGGCTTTGAGAGCTCTTTGTGATGTCCTTCTCTCTGTCCCAATCTCTTCCCAGCGGTTATCATGCCGGGTAAGAGAAAAGGGAAGTCCAAGCATGGTTCCAGCACTGTGGGTAACCCTGTGAAAGGGCAGACTTTGCTGGAGAACTGCAAGGGCTTTCTACGTTTGGACCTGGCAGAGACTTTGACTGGCTCAGTGCTGCAGGCAGCGGACTGAAGCACCGAAGGGGCTTCGTTAAGCCACAAGGAGAGAGCAGTCCCCTCGCACACTGGAAAAAAAATTTTCAGTGGCATTGCTGTTGAATGGAGTGCCGAAGAGCATGTTGTGAGCCGTGAGCCATTCATTCACCTCCTTGCCAGTAGATCTGAAAGTTGCACGAGTGATGGGGCTCCCAGTAAAGGCGTAAGTGTGGAAAAGTCTGCTCAAGTGTCGATGGAGATGCTGTGGGAAGCCCTGAAAAGCCTGGAATCATCAAAAACAGCATCTATGTCTGCCTTAAAGACTGAGGTACAAACTGTTATTTTTGAGTTCCATGCCCAGGTTCAGTGTTTGACCCAGGTGGGAGAAAAGGTGGAAGAGTTGGAAAAGCAGAGTGTGGAACAGCAAGAACTGTTAATGACACAGATTAAGGAGAAGGAAGTTTTCTTAACTTCCCTAAGGGGTATGTTTACTAAACTGCGGTAAAATCACAGGCAGTAATAGCAGCGTTAAGGTGCCTGAAGGCATATAAGGCAGTGGGCAGGTAAGGGGCATCACAGCATTAGGGTGTCTGGGGCCTTTTAAGGTGCACTAACAGGAAAATGTGCAGTAAGGTGCCCTAATGTGAGACAATGCATCCCAAGGAGAAGACAAGATGCCCTAAGGGGAGACATGGTGTCCTAAGGAGAGAGAAGATGTTCCAATATGTGACAAGGTGCCCTAATATGAGACAAGGTGCCCTAAGGGGAGACAAAGCATCCAAAGGAGAGACAAGGTGCCCCACTTTGTGACAAGGTGCCCTAATATGAGACAAGGTGCCCTAAGGGGAGACAAGATGCCCTAATATGAAACAAGGTGTTCTAAGGAGAGACAAGGCATCCTAATATGTGACAAAGTGCCCTAATATGAAACAAGATGCCCTAAGGTGGAAAGCATGCACCTTAAGGCATGAAAACAGCTGTAACCCAAATGCTGGATAGAGCACCAAGGAATGTCAATGTAAAGGAGATGAAAGGAAGGACAGGTGGGAGGTGGACCTGTGATATCGGTGGGCACCCTATGTGGCAGCCAGTAAAGCAGACGAGCATGTGGGAAGCAGATGTACCAATGCACAGGATGGGGCCAATGTTAAGTGCTGCAATGTCAGTGTGTGGTATAGGATGGGGAAGACATATCCACCAGTGGAGGCAGAAGCAGCAGGATATTTGCAGTGACAGGAGGACAGAGCAGTAGTGGTTATGTGCAAATCAGGCACAGGAGAGGTGAGCACAAAGAGCCATAATGTGGAAACAAGTACCAGTGTAGGTCATGGAGTAGCAGCCTGCACAAGAAGACATGACTGTACACAGCTGACAGAGGCAGATAGATGGGCTGAAGGATGGATGGTGGCTGAGGAGAGGGTGGTATGGGCTGGTAGCACTGATCTGCAGAGCCCTGACTGTTACAGACATGAGAATGATCTGGGTAACACAGTCACACAAAGGACAAGTAGGATCTGAACCCCTGTCCCCTGCTTACAGAGACCTTGCACTAACCAGTAGGCTACACCTCCACACTTCTCTGTGTAGCAATGGCTGGATACAAAGAGACTGCAGGCCACTGCCTAAAATGTCTGCTATGTGTGCCAGCATAGGGTTGCCCTACTAGTACCCATGATGCAGTGTACATGCAGAACAGCGGTTTACAGCTGATCACTGAATGGAGAATGCATTTATCCATCACTTCAGCTCAGTAAAATGCACTGCCAGTGTGTGATACAAGAACAGAGCAGCTACAAACCATGCTACTGAGCATTTTCTGCGGTAACCCTGAGGGTGAGGATGGGTGCCCAGCACCAGGTCCCCAGTATCCACAGTGCTAGAGATGATCTTTGCTGTAGATCCTTATTGCTGCCAGTGTGGGGTAAGTATTGTCTACAGTGTGATTATGCAAGTCACCTTGTATCCTGCAGCATGCTGTATACGCTAGTCACATCTGGCCTTGTGCTGTACTTCTGTTGGATGGTGGACCCAGCTAGAGCATTGCATGACAATGCCCAGTGTTTATGATACTGATTCTGTGGCTGTCAAAAACTAGGAGGGGTATCTAGACTTTCATGGGGTTGGTAACTAATGCCCTGCAGGCCCTACCAGTATCATTGGGAGTAGGCCTGGAACACCTCACATCACAACCAGTTAGATCTAGCATTCACCTGTGGCAAGTGCAGTCAGACTGCACCTGCTGCCCACTGCTGGGTTTTCTAGCTATGCACATGCCAACTGCAGACAGTCTGCTGCTCAATACACATTGCATGTGCACAGAGAAACCATGTGCACCCAGGTTTGGGATATATAGCACAGACATCAGGCAGTTGGTTATGTGATTGGGCCCCCACACAAAGAACAAGTAGAAATTGAACCCCTGTCTCCTGATTACAGAGACCTTGCTCTAACCAGTAGGCTACACCTCCACACCTCTCTGCACAGCAATGGCTGGATAAAAGAGACTGCAGGATAGGGAGTGCACCCATATTATTAAACCAGACACCATATACCACTATGTGGATACATAACTGTGCCATAGTCACTGCTCGGTCAGAGTGAGAGTGCCCTCCCAGCATGACATGCTGTGTCCACCCAGTTCATGCAGATGGCAGTCAGGCACTATGACATCCCAGCCATTGCCCTACTCCCCTGATGCAGACACGTCCTGGCCAATCCACGCTGTTTCAGGCCATGCCCACAATACTTTGCTCCTCATCATGCACATTTGTAGGCTAACGCTGGAAATATCTTAGGCACTGTGAGGCTCAGTCACATGTGGAAAGCCACGCATGCATGCATGCACACATGCATACACACCAAAAATGGGGATGGTTGGCATTCCTGCCTGCCTCTCTGGTCCAAATCTCAGCTCGGACATTGTTGAGATGTGCTCATTGTGCAGGAGCTAGTAGTGTACTCAGATGTTAATGGCTGCTCTATGTGCCAGTGCTGTCAGCCTGACTTTCCATCCAGCTGAGGATAGTGGAGCTTGTCTGTGTGGATGTTTGTACACGTGTTGGCTGATTCACTGAGGGTTGCACATGTTGGTATTGTATCTGCACTGTGGGATAAAATTTAGCTAAAGGGACATGTACTGTATGATCCTCAGCTAAAGCCCAAACCTGTGACCCTCTGTTCATATACACACCAACTGTGTTCAGTGCACCACAGTACTGCCACATGGCTGAAACTGTCCCTGGGGATGGCATGCTTCCCATCAGACAGACCTTAGCACATGTTGCACTGTGCACGGTGTACTGGATCAGGGTGTGGCTTTGATCTGCTGTAGGCGAGTGCTGCTGCCCCCTCTGCCAACACCCCCCACACCTGTGCCTCTCCAGGGACCCCATCACTGCCTGCCAATGTTATGTCTCTGAAACCTGGGGAAGAGACGGCTGAGAGGTGTTATGTTAGAGGTCTATAAGATATTGACTGGAATGGATTGGGTAAACGAAGATTGATTGTTTACACCATTAAAATGTAGTAGAACTAGGACATGCAATGCAGCTACAGTGTGAGCCATTGAGGACTACTGGGAGTGAATGGTTTCTCAGTCAATGCATATTCAAACTCTGGAATTCATTTCCAGAGGATGTCATAAAGGGTGTTAATGTAGCTGGGTTTCAGAAATATTTGAACAGGTTCCTGGGGAATGATCCATAAACCATTACTAATGAGGGGCCCAGAATATCCCCTGCTTGCCCAATATGCACACTATGGATCCTGTGTGTCTTTTGGGGAAACTTCTAGGTTCCTGTGACCTAGATTGGACACTGTTGGACACAGGATATTGGGCATGATGGACCTTGGTCTGACACAGTCTGGCATATTTGCACGTCTTTTGTTATGTGCCACCTAGGCAACTGCCTGGTCCACCCTGTGCACCAGTGACCCCCACTGCATGACCCACATGCACCCTCCTTTGCCCCATTTGCACTATCAATATAGTGCCCTTTTATACTTGAGCACAATGCTGTTGCTGCTAATGGAACACTACTATCACTTTGGCTCAGTTTGTTGTGCATCACTTTGCAGACATTAAAATAGGCTCTCTCGGAGGTCTGCTGGCTGTTCCTGTGAATTTTTACCTGATACCTGATTGGTTCCCCGAGGACGGAGGCTGCTCCCTGCGGTGGGCGGAGCCTTCCTAAGGGCTATTTAATCGAGCCCTGCTCGCGGGATGCCGAGGTCTGCTGGCTGTTCCTGTGAATTTTTACCTGATACCTGACTGGTTCCCTGTGGATGGAGGCTGCTCCCTGTGGTGGGCGGAGCCTTACTAAGGGCTATTTCATCGAGCCCTGCTCGCGGGACGCCGAGGTCTGCTGGCTGTTCCTGTGAATTTTTACCTGATACCTGACTGGTTCCCCGAGGACGGAGGCTGCTCCCTGCGGTGGGCGGAGCCTTCCTAAGGGCTATTTCATCGAGCCCTGCTCGCGGGACACGAAGCGGGCACGTCCCGTGGGCGCGTGCCCGAAGGGGCGTGACCAAAGGGGCAGGTCCGCCCCTTTGGCGCCCCTTCGGCGTCAGTTCGGCACAGGAGGTTCCCTGTGATGGGGAAACGACGAAAGCATTTTCCTCAAGTGGCTCAATCCAAGGCAGTGAAAGTGGTAGGCCCGATGGATTCCCATGTTGTCATGGGTGACAAGCCGGTTTCATCTTCGTCTGCTGCCTTGTCAGATGGTGGAGCTGAAAATCTTCTCTCTGTAAGTACTGTATCCTCCTGCGACGATTCCCGAGGAATGGGGTTTTCTCCTCCCATTCAAGAGGCCAAGCAACTGCCTGCATTAGAATCGTCTTTATTACAAAAGGACTGTGATGTTGGGGAGTCTGTTGTGTTACCGGGTTCCTTTTTACGTTTGGATGGTGATCTTTCTCCTCCTTTACCCTCTGTGATATCTTTTCCGTTGCCTGGGGAACCTCAAACCCCGCCTGCAGATTTGTCCCTAAAAGATATATGGATGGCTGTCTCACATATTGAATCAGTGCTCGGGGCCTCTCTGCAGCAGGTTTCTGAGTTCTCCAAGGCGACGGTTCAGAAACTTGCTGATCATGATAAAAGGTTGATGTCTGTTGAATGTAAGGTTGATTCACTTGAGGCAGATTGTTCTGTTAACAAAGGTTTGTTAGCTTCTTCAGTCCAAAATTTTAGCTCTTTGTGTCGTCAAGATGAGGTTCTTGAGAACTTGATGAGGTCTAAGAATCTTCGGTTATTGAATTTTCCCTGTACACACTATTTATCTCCAATGATTCTTTTTCAAAAATATTTAAAAGAGAATTTGTTAATTACTGATGTTTCAGCTTCATCAATTTCAAAGATTTATTATGTTCCTTTGAGCAATTTAAATCAACGATCCAAGGGTGAGGGAGGAGTCTCTTTTGTTTCTGGGAAAGCTATAATTGATAAACCTTCTTCATCTACTTTGGATATTTCAGCTTTTCTGGAAACTACATCTGACGATATTTCCTCTAGAGCTACTCTTTTGGTCTCCTTTATTTCGGAATTGGATAAAGACAAAATATTGCGGGCTTACTTTCCAAAAAAGCTTGAAAAGTTTTGTGGTCAATCAATTCAAATTTTCCCTGATGTGTCTAGGACCACACAGCTGCGGCGCAAAGCCTTTTTAGAGCTGCGCCCGCGTGTGTTGGCCGCTGGCGCTATTTTTCATTTGCGTTTTCCATGTAAATGTCTTATTATTCATCAGGGTAATCGTTATTTGTTTTTTGATCCTAAACATTTAATGGAATTTCTTAAGGACAAAATTGAGTAGTGTCTCTTTCTAGGAGTATTGAGTTTATTTCTCTAGGAACCATATCAGTTTTGTTTAAAATAGCAGCACCCCTCCTTGAAGTGGTCTATTATATGATCTGTTTTCTTTAGCTGTTTCCTAATATAAATTATGTTTTCGTTTTATATGATTGTTTTCTTGTATTGTGAAAAATTTTATAAATAAAAAATTTAAAAAAAAAAAATAGGCTCTCTCTCCTCAAAATACACCCCTTCTGAGAGGTTTTGATATGCGTTAGGATTCCTACCATTAAGGTGCTGTCATTAAGAGAGCAGGCCTTGTTCCTGCCTACTCCCTGCCCATTGACCCCCACTCTACACCCCATGGACGCCTATTCGCTCACTGGGCGTTTTACATGCCGGTATCATTAACAAGCGCTAAAGTGGGCTTAACACGTATTAAGGGTGCAAGGGCACCATTAGCACTCGTTAACACCACAAGTGCGCTGTTAGCACCCACTAACGGCTCACTTGCTCCTTTACCGTGGTTTAGTAAACATATCCCTAAGGGGTATGTTTACTAAACTGCGGTAACATTACAGACCACGCGTTATGTAACGTTAACAATTGTTAGGTAATATTAACGCATGGTATGTAACATTAACGCGCGTTAACATTACTTAATGATCGTTAACGTCCCCGGCCATGGTAAACACCGCAGAGGGTGGAGAGAGGGTGGGGGGAAGGGGTCAATGGGTGGGGAGTAGGCGGGGAGAAGCTCCCTGCACACTAATGTGCTGAACTGAAGGGCTGAATCCTACCACAAATGAAAACCTGTCGTTAGATGCAAATTTGCAGGAGGGAAACCATTTAAGTGTCGGCAATGTACAGCATAGACAGGGAGCCCAAGAAACGTGATAGTAGTGATCCATTTCCAGCAATAGCATAGTGCCCAAGTATGAAAGGCCACTATGGCGATGGTGCAAGTGGGGCATAGGGGGCTGCAGGCGGCACATATATCGGGGCAGCTAGGGCACAGGGTGGACTAGGCAGGCACCTAGGTGGCACATAGGAACAAAGAAACTGGAAATCAGCATGACAGCAGCTGACAAAGGCCAAACACAATTCACCTACATCTACCTGGTCCACCTGAGCTAACAGTTGCCAGGGCACTGACATGACATCCCCCCAGCCAACCCTCCCCCAAGTAGAAGGGACAGACTATTGGTAGGCAGTGATGGGGGAGATGTGAGAATGCTCATGTATGCCCCAGACCCCTCTCCCTAGGTGACAACCTACCCACACAGTGGATGGCCTGGGACTGCGCACTACCAGCACTGACAGCATATGGCCATGTCAGCATGGCAGGAGAGGGTGTGCCTGTGCTGGAGGGGGCAGTGGCACCTGCCTGCAGTGGACCTAGGCCATGCCCTGTACCAGTACATGGTGTGCAGTGCAACATAAAATGTCTGGCTGAGGAAAAGTACAGGTAGCCCCAGGGACCACCATGCATGTGTGGTGCAGTACACCCAGCCAGTCTGTCCAGAAGCAAAGGGTCACAGGTTCAAGCCCCAGCTGTGGTTCCTGCAGAGCATGTCCCTATGTTTTACCCTACAATGCAGATACAACAGCAACATGTGCAAAGCCCAAAGCAGTGGCAAATAGGAGTACAATAACCCACTCACACAGGCTCCACAATCCAAAGATGCATGGAGAGTCAGGCTGTTGACCCCAGCATTGAGCTGTGGTTATCACCAAGGCACTACTACTACCTTCTGCACAGTTTAGCAATGTCAGCACTGTGATTAGGACCAGTGTGGTGGGCAGGGTGGCCAACCACCCCTATCTGTGCACAATGTTGCAATAGGTGTGTGTGTGTGTGTGTGTGTGTGTATATGTCTATCCATTGTTTTATGGCTGCCCACATCTCACCGGGCCCACAATGTCCCACTGTTACCAGCGTTAGCCTGAATATGTGCATAATGAGGAGCAAGGTATTGTGGGTATGGCCGGACAGGGCGGATTGGCCAGGATGCATCTTCACAGGGTGTGGGGCAATTGCTGGGACACTGTAGTACCTGACCACTGCCTGCATGGACAGGGTGGCCACAGCATGGCATGCTGGGAGGGCACTCACTCTAACTGAGCAGTGACCATAGCATGTCTAGGCTCACACATAGAGCTCTATACTATCTGTTTCCAGTGATACACTGAGATGCTTGCTTGATGCACACAGTCCCTCTGTGAGCATGCACTATGGACTGGCTTGTGGGCTGTCTGCAGTTAGACTGTGCATGGTTGGAACCTCTAAAAAGTGCAGGCTGATTATGCTGGTAGCTGGTAGACAATGTTGTGCAGTAGTGGGGGTGTTCTATTCCTAACCCTAACAGTGCTGCTGGTCTTTTACTATCCCCAGGCACAGATAGGGCTCTGGCCCACCAGCTCTGAAGGGTTGTCTTATACCAGCAGGATGGAGGTTGCTTCAACAGGGCTGGGGCACCTGTCCCTTACCAACAAAAAGGGTGATGTGGGCCCTTTGGGGTATGTAGTTTATACCATTTTGACCTTATAAAGGCACTCCTACATGCACCTTATGCAGGTCTAGAAACTCCTCTGCCCATGTCAGCCAGACACTAACAAGGGGTACACACTAATCTGGGTGGTATCTTGTCACAGAGGACATGTCACTGCAGGATACAGATAGACACCAAATTGCCTTCAGCTGCACTGCAAGGAACACCTGTCACATACTGGTAATGATGGGGACACACAGTAGGACCTATCTCTAGCACCACATGTACTACGGACCTAGTGCTGGGCACCCATCCTATCTCTCAGGGTGAATACAGAACCTGCACACTGGCATGGTCTGTAGCTACACTGTGCCAGTATCATGCACTGTCAGTTTGTCTTTCCAAGCTGAGGTACCGGAGAGGGGCAGACCCCATTTGGTGATCAGCTGTAGACAGCTATTCAGTATGTGCATTGCATCATGGGTACTGGTAGGGTTACCCTATACTGGCACTCAGGGCAGACAGTTTGTGCGGTGACCTGCAGTCCTTCTGTACCCAACCATCGCTGTGCCATACACCACGGAGGTATAGCCTACTAGTTAATACAATGCCATTCTTGGCAGTGTTCATGGGTTCTATTCCACATTGTTCCCTCCTTTTATGCCTGTCTTACTCAAATAGTGTGCATGCCTGTAACAGTCATATTTTGCAGATCTGTGCTGCCAGCCCATAATACCCTCGCCACAATTGACAACATTCCCTCGGTCCGTCTACCTGCGTCTGTCAGCTGTGTAGAGTCCTGTCTGCCTGTGCGGCCTGCCACCCATGTCCTGCACTGCTACCCTTTCCTGCATTGTGCCTCATTGTGCTTGCCTCACCTGTGCCTGATCTGCATGGCACCACCACTCCTCTGTCCACCCATCATTGTAACTATCCTACAACCCCCGCCTCCCCTGGGGGACACGTATTCCCATCTGTCTTTCCGGTACTTTACCCAACCAACACTCTATGGTTTACCCAACTGTAACCTGTGTTGTCGTATAGTTGCCCCCACCATGTTTGTCATCAGTACTGGCAGCCACATGGGCTGCCCGCAGATATGGTGGGTCCAGTGGCTCCCAGCTCTCCCTCCTTCACTCACCTGTTCATTGCCTTTCCTGAGTGATCTATCTAGTGTTGGGGCTACATCTGTCTCTGTTCCTCACAGGTCATGCATGTCATCCTGCGGCACCTTGCAGCCCTTAGGGCACACTAACCTAGGGCACCGTAACCTTGATAGGCCACCTTATCCTATGGTTCTATAGCACAGGGTGCCTTCTAAAGTGCCTTGTCCAGGGGTGCCTACTACGGTGCTTAGCCTAAGGAGCCCTATAGAATGCCTTATGAGGCACCTTACAAGGTGCCTTACCAGGCACCTTACAGGGCACCTTACCAGGCACCTTACAAGGCACATTACAGGGTGCCTTACAAGGCACCTTACAAGGCACCTTACAGGGCGCCTTACATGGCACCTTATAAGGCACCTACAGGGCGGTAGTTTGTAACATACGTTAGCTGATACAGCTTGCTGTAACGATGCACCGCCCATGCCTTTATATGGGCATCTGTACCTGTACCGCGGTACCTAATGCAAATGACATTACCGCAGTTTAGCAAATATACCCCTAAGAGTCTATGATTGCCACTGTGGTCATGGTTAGGAAGTATATGAGGGAGGTTTTGAATTTTCCAGCTGATAACCTCCCGCCCCTGGTTAAGGCATATTATAGCTCTCTTCCAGGAACTGGGCAGTCTTCTCCTTTGGGCAAATAGGATACTGGCTAGCTTAAACTAACCTCCTTCCTGGAATCTTTCCTGGAAGTAGTCACTGATACTGCTACTCTGTTGGCTACATTCGCATTTGAATCGGTCAGAGATTCTGCTTTAAAATTATATTTCCACAATATGCATGCCAGCTTTCTGGGGTCAGTTGTGCATATATTTCCTGACTTTTCTCATTCTACACAAACCCGTAGGAGGGTCTTTTTGGCCTTAAGATCAAGGGTGAAATTTCCTTGTAAATGTGTTTGTATCTTTTGGGGGTAAAACCTTTTTGTTTTTTGACCCTAGTCAGTTGTCTGATTTTGTTATTGCTCATTAGCTTGTGGGCTCAGCAGGTATACCACAGTAATGCACGTTCAGCTGCCTTTGCTAGACCCAGGCACCTTGGGGTGTGAGCATTTTTTCCTCCCTCTTATGGTGATCTGTCATGTAATTATGGTGTTTTGTAAGATTTACTTATTTCAATACTTATTTTTCAGTATTTCCTGTTATATATTGATTTGATATGTATTTCTTGAACTGTGGATGAATAAAAAATTAAACAGATAAATAAAAAAATAAACAAAAAAAACAATTGAGGAAAAACTCAGCTTAATAAATAGTAAAAATCCCCATTACCCAGTCCTTTCTCCAGCCAACAATACTGAGGGGAATCACAAAGAAAGGAAAATATAATAACACCCACAAATGAGAAGAAATAAGGCAAGTGCAATCAGGTAGCATATATTTATATACTGGAGAGAGTGAGAGGGTCCCGGATCAATGGGTCTGCATGCATTGAGAAATGGCAACAGTTGGGAAGACTCAAAAAAAAGTAAATAAACATATTATATTGACATTTTACCATTTTTTTTGCACAGAAACCTAAGAAAAGGGCACTCAACCGCTGACACCTAGGACAAAGTAACAGAAATTATTTCCTTCTAAGTAGTGTTTGCTTAAATAAATCAGGAAAAACACATACTGCCATTCCTTTAAATAAAATACCCTTTTTATGGAAAAACAACTTAAAAAAACAACTCTCAATCCGTAGTGAGTGCAAACGTTACAAGTAGGGTAGATGGAGTAATAGGATCTAAATTGGACAATTTCAGTATAACAGATATATCCAAAGTACCTGCTTGTAGAACCCCAAATATTACCTCGCCTCACTTCGTTTTTTTTGTCACAGGCAAATAGTAGATCTTTACTAAACTGGGGTATGTTTACTAAACTGCAGTAATGTCACCCGCGTTAGGTTCCGCGGTACTGGTACAGATGCCCAAATAAAGGTGTGGGCGGTGCATCGTTACGGCAAGCCGTATCAGCTAACGCGCATTACAAGGCACAATAGACTAGTGCGCGTTACAAGGCTCCTTACCTATAAGGCACCTTACAAGGTGCCTTATAGGTAAGGTGCCTTAAAAGTAAGGTGCCTTATGAGGTGCCCTGTTAGGTGCCCTATAAGGTGCCTTGTAAGGTGCCCCATAAGGCGCCTTGTAAGGTGCCCTATAGGGCTCCTTAGGCCAAGCGCCATATTAGGCACCCCTGGACAAGGCACCGTGGAAGGCACCCTGGGCTATGGAACCATAGGTTAAGGTGGCCTAACAAGGATACGTTGCCCTAGGTTAGTGTGCCCTAAGGGCTGCAAGGTGCTGCAGGATGACATGGCATGACCTGTGAGGCATAGCGGCAGATGTAGCCCTAACACTAGATAGAGCACTGAGGAAAGGCAATGAACAGGTGAGCGAGTGAAGGAGCTGGGAGCTGCTGGACCTGCCATATCTGAGGGGATCTCATGTGGCTGCTAGTACTGTTGACAAACATGGTGGGGGCAACTGTACCGCAGCACAGGGTATTGGCAATGTAAAGTACTGGAAAGACAGTTGGTGGCAGATGATGGGAATACGTGTCCCCCAGTGGAGGCAGGATAGTTACAATGATGGGTAATCAGAGAAGTGGTGGTGCCATGCATATCAGGCACAGGCAAGGCAAGCACGAAGAGGCGCAATGCAGAAAAGGGTACCAGCGCAGGGCATGGGGTGGCAGCATTCACAGGAAGACAGGACTCTACACAGCTGACAGACGCAGAAAGATGGACTGAAGGATTGTTGGCAACAGTGGTGAGGGTAATATGGGCTGGCAGCACGGATCTGCAAAGATATGACTGTTACAGGCATGCAAAATATCTGAGCTGGACAGGCATGAAGAAAGGGAACAATGAGGAATCAAAACCATGACCCCTGTTTAGAACGTCATTGTACTAACCAGTACACTATACCTCTATGGCTTGTTGCATGGCAATGGCTGGGTACAGAAGGACTGCAGGTCACCACACAAACCATCTGCTCTGTGTACCAGGATAGGGCAAACCCACCAGCATCCATGATGCAATGCACATGCAGAACAGCGGTCTACAGCTGATAACCAGATGGGGTCTGCACCTCTCCGGTACTGCAGCATGGTAAGACGGACTGACAGTGTGTGATACTGGCACAGAGTAGCTACAGACCATGCCATTGTGCAGGTTCTTTGTTCACCCTGAGGGTTAGGATGGGCGCCCAGCACTAGGTCCGCAGTGCATGTGGTGCTAGAGATAGGTCCTGCTGCACCTTCCCAGCACTATCAGTGTGTGCTAGGTGTTCCTAGCAGTACAACCAAAAGTAATTCTGTGTCCATCTGTGTTCTGCAGTCACATGTGGCCAAATATCACCCAGATTAGTGCATACCTAGTGTAAAGGTCTGGCTGCCATGGGCACTTGTTATTAGGGCAGAGGGGTATCTAGACTCACATGAGGTGGATGTAGCACTGTCTCTACAGGTCAAAGTGGTATACACTATAAACCCCAAAGGACACACAATCACCCATTTTGTAGGTGAGGGAGTAGAGAGACACGTCCACTCCCTCACCTACAAAACCAAAGTCCTGCTGACAGAAGACAACCCTCCAGGGATGGTGGGCCAGAGCCATACTTGTGACTGACCAGCACTAATGCTTGGGGTAAGCCAGGGAAACCTCAACTGCCCCACACCACAGTCTGCCATTCATCAGCAGACAGCACAGTCAGACTGCACCTGCAGCACCCTACAAGATGCTCCAACCATGCACAGACTAACTGCAGAGAGTCCACTAGCCAGTCCAGAGTGCATGCTCACAGAGAAACCTTGTGCAGCCAGAAATGGGGTGTACAGTACAGACACCATGTGTGTATCTCAGTGATTGGGCCCCAGAACTGAGAACACACAGGTATAATTAGAGACAAATAGTGTTGAGCACTATGTGGGAGCATCGACATGCCATTGTCACTGTTCGGTCAGGTTGAGAGTGACCTCACAGCATGTCATGCTGTGGCCACCCTGTCCATGCAGGTGGTGGTCGGGCACTGCAGTGTCCCAGCCATTGCCCTACACCCTGTGCAGATGCATCCTGCTAATCTGCCCTGTCCAGGCCATACCCATAATACCTTGATCCTCATTATGCACATTTGCAGGCTAACACTGGAAACAGTGGGGCATTGTAGGCCCAGAGTGGTGTAGGCAGCCACAAAACAATTGATAGACATACACACACTTGGAGTAAGCTGTGCAATTATAGGGGTGGTTGGCAATCCTGCTCACCACACTGGATCTGATCACAGTGCCGACATTGCTAAACTGTGCAGGGGGTAGTAGCAGTGCTCTGCTGATAACTGCAGCTCTGTGCTGGGGCCAACAGCCTGACTCTCCATGAAGCTTTGGATAGTGGAGCCTGTGTGAGTGGGTGTTTTGATCCTTGTTCGACGCTGCTTTGGGGTTTGCACATGTTGATGTTGTATCTGCATTGTAGGGTAAAATGTGGGGAGATGCTCTGTAGGATCCACAGCTGGGACTTAAACCTGTGGCCCTCTGTTTCTGGACACATTGGCTGTGTGTAATGCACCACACTATTGCCACAGAGGAGTAGTGGTCCCTGGGGCTACCCTTACTTTCCTCAGGCAGACCTTTTCTGTTGCACTGCAAACCACGTACTGGTACAGGGCATGGCCTAGGTCCACTGCAGGCGGGTGGCACTGCTCCTTCCAGCACAACCCCCCTCCCTCCCTGCCATGCCAACATGACCATATGCTGTCGGTTCTGGTCATGTGCAGTCCCAGGCCATCCACTGTGCAGGTATGCAGGTGCCTAGTGTCTGGGGTCTGGGGTGGCGAGGCATACATGGACATCCACACATCCCCCCATCACTGCCTACCAATGTTATGTCCCTTCCACATGGGGGGAGTGATGGCTGGGGGGATGTCAGGCTGGTGCTCTAGCTACTATTGGCTAGGGTGGACCGGGTAGATGTGGGTGGAGTGTGTTACTGCCGACTGTGGACAGGCTAGGGCAGTGATGGCTAACCTTTTTGAGCCCGAGTGCCCAAACTGCCGCACAAAACCAAAGAATTTCCTCAAAGTGCCAGCACGTCATTTGCATAAGTGGTCTTATTTGCATAAATATTTGCATAATGTTACCATACACTAACTTTTAGTAAACATGTCTCTTAATGAGTGTATGGATAAAGAAAGACTAAAAGATTTCTACATTACTATAATCCAGTGCCAACCGCCAGGCACATTAGGAACTACTACAAACGCTGCCCATTTAGAACCCATAGCAAACCCGCCGTATCCTGACAGCATTACCAGGACTCACAAAGCACCATACCCTACCTATCAAAAGGCAACACTGCAAATATTAAACCAATACATTTCAGAGAATACTGGGGAAAGAGAACAAGTGGCAACGTCAAATAGGAATTTCCTCTTGTACCAAACAAAGCGCAGATGTTAATGATGCACATTTCCCAGAGCTGACATATTCCAGTTAATAAATTCAAAATAAAGAGATATCTTTCTACCTTTTGTGCATTTTTTTTCAGTTGCAATTGGTCCAGCCATTTTCTTCTGGTTTCTTCATGTTTTCTGCTAACTCTCCATCGTCTGCTGTCCATTTGTCCTTTCTTCTCTCTTCTAGTTTTTTTTCCATTCTCTCTCTCTCTACATCTGCTTTAACATACTAATCTTTCTCCTTTTGCTCTTTCCTCATTCCTATTTCATCCACACAAATTTTACCCCTCCATCCTCAATCCCCAATTACTCTCCCAATACCTGGCCAATTGTAGATTTTTCATCCCTCCTACACAAAATATTTTTCCCCTCTCCATTTTACTCTCCCAGCCCCATCCCATTCTAATCCTCCCCCAACATCAGCTCCCTTCTAGTTCCAGTCTCACCCAGCATCCATTCCCTTCTTCAAGCCCCCCACTTCCCCTCAGCCCATTTCCATTCCAAGCCCCGTCCCCATCAGCTATTTGCAGTTCAAGCCCCCCACTTCCCCTCAGCCCATTTCCATTCCAAGCCCCATCCCCAACAGCTATTTGCAGTTCAAGCCCCCTTCCACTCAGCCCATTTCCAGTCCTAGCAACCCCCCCAACCCATTACCAGTCCTAGCCCCCCATAGCCCACTCCCAGTCCTAATCCCACCAGCCCATTTCCAGTCCTAACCTCCCCATCAGCCCACTCCCAGTCCTAATCCCCCATCACTCAATTTTTAGTTTAAGCCCCCCCAGCGCCTATCACCACTCCTAACCCCCCCAGCGCCCATCACCACTCCTAACCCCCCCAGCCCAGCGCCCATCACCACTCCTAACCCCCCCAGCCAGCCCAGTGCCCATCACCACTCCTAACCCCCCCCCAGCCAGCCCAGTGTCCATCACCACTCCTAACCCCCCAGCCCAGTGCCCATCACCACTCCTAACCCCCCCCACCCCAGCCCATCACTACTCCTATCACCCCCCAGCCAAGCCCAGCCCAGCCCATCACTTCTGCTTACCCCACCCAGCCGTGCGCAGCCCATCTCCACTTATAACCCCCCCCCGGCCAGCGCAGCCCATCACCACTCCTAACCCCCCTCCAGCCCATCACCACTCCTAACCCCCCCAGCCCAGCCCAGCCCAGCCCATCACCACTCCTAACCCCCCCCAGCCCAGCCCAGCCCAGCCCAGCCCATCACTACTCCTAACACCCCCCCAGCCAAGCCCAGCCCAGGGAAAATTAAAAAAAAAAGAAAACCTGTCTGCTGCCGTTGTCGGGGCCGCCGCGGCAGAATCGAGCGTGCCGCGGGGCCCCCCTGTACCCACCCGGCAGAGCCTGCCCTCCCCGTAGCAGCTCTCTCTTTGGAGCTACAGTCAGACGCGCCGGCTTGCAGAGCGCGAAGGGAAGAGTTCCCTCGCTGCTCTGTTAAGCCCGCGGGGGCTGATGGGAAGTTCCCATCAGCCCCCGCGGGCTTAACAGAGTCGCGAAAGGGAAACTCTTCCCTTCGCGCTCTGCAAGCCGGCGCGTCTGACTGTAGCTCCAAAGAGAGAGCTGCTACGGGGAGGGTAGGCTCTGCCGGGTGGGTACAGGGGGGCCCCGCGGCACGCTCGATTCTGCCGCGGCGGCCCCGACAACGGCAGCAGACAGGTTTTCTTTTTTTTTTCAATTGCGGACCTTCCCGCGTGCCAGCTGCAAGGCCTTCGCGTGCCACAGCTGGCACGCGTGCCATAGGTTAGCCATCGCTGGGCTAGGGTATGCACCTCAGGTACAGTGTACCTGGTTTGGCCTACTGGGTGTATATATGTTTCCGACAACATATGGGCACACCCTGCAATGCCTTCTAGGGGCTGCCATAAAGTGTGTTCGGTTAGCTGGGTCTACGAAATGTTTGGGACCCATCCTGTCTGTGGTCTATGGACCCTAGTTAGTGTGGTCCCCAGATGTACATTGCTTGCCCTATTACAGGCATAGTGATACCTGTGTGACTTTTGGGGTACTTGCTGGGTAATGTCCCCTGGATGGGACACTGTGTAACACGGACTACTGGGCATGTTTGGCCCTGGGCAGCTGCTGTCTTGCTGATTTCCAGTTTCTATGTTCCTATGTGCCACCTGGGCGACGGCCTAGTTTTCCCTGTGCTCCAGCTGCCCCCACTGCATGTCCTGCCTGCAGCCCCCTATGCCCCATTTGCACCATCACCATAGTGGCCTTTCATACTTGGCCACTATACTGTTGCTGCAGATGGAGCACTACTATCACCTTTCTTGGGCTCCATGCCTAGTCTGTACATTGCTGACACTGAAATGGTTTCTCTCTCCTGCAAATGTGCATCTAACGCCAGGTTTTCACTTGCGGTAGTTTCCAGCTCTTCAGTTCCCCGTGTTGGTGTCACGGGAGCCTCTCCCTGCCCACTCCCCACCCATCGACCCCTTCTCTCCGCCCTGTCTCCACCCTCTGTGGTGTTTACCATGGCAGGGACTGCTAACGTGCGTTAACATAGCCGCTGCTACGTTACTGCAGTTTAATAAACATACCCCTTAGTCATAGGGGGATGGGATTCCATTGAAACATCTAAAACCTCTGATAAATATAATTGAAACATTTCTTTAGCTCCTATACAGGGGCACCTGGTTAAATGTATTAAACATAAGTAAAGAAATCTAACAGAATTTTCCAACATCTCAGTTCTGAACTTCAAAGCAATAGAATCCTTAATAGATACATCCCCATGATTTTCTAAAGATGAGACCTTTACTCGTAAAGCAGATGTAACATCCTGCAAAGACGGATTTTTTTCTACTTCCTTTGTATCATGAGAGAGTTACCTTGAGTCTGAGTAGCAAGTGACTGAACCTGAGATACCAACGTTTCCCCAAGTTTCACATTGGAGGACCAAATAGTTTCCAGCATGAAAACTTCAGGATGGACAAGTGAAAATGCTACCGAACCTCCAACTTCTTCATTCCCTACCTCCGAAGTCAGCAGTTCCGTTGCTAGAGACCGACTTGCCACTGAATCCACAGCCGCTCTCCCACTATGCCTCCATGGTACATGGTTGTTGGGGAGATGACCCGAAACGGCTTCTTCAGGCTTTCCGCTTTCCCCTGAGCTGTCCCTCACATTGAAGCCAACTCACCATCACCAGGGGAAAGAAACTCCTGTTGATTCTCAAGGTTGGATACCAACAACACCACTTTGAAAGGTCTCCACTGGCTCAGTGGTGAGATGTCTGACCCATGCTATCCGCCGAGCCTTCTGATTCTGGCAAGCCAGCAGTGAGACTATTCCACCACTGCTGCTGCTTGTTGCTGTGACTGAACTAGGAAGGCATCCAGAGGACTGGTAAACACCACAGGTAAAGGAGAGGAAGCCACTGGGGCAAAGGAGGGCTTCTTGCCCATTCTGGCTTTCCTCTTCCCCATTTAGGTAAAACAGTCAGAGCAAACATGCCTGCCTCTTCTCAACTTTTTCAGCTCAAACATACCATAATGAAATATTGGGTGCTTTCTATCTTTTAACCAGTTCCTGATCCACTATAATATACTGCCTCCTTTTCCATGTCTTTTTAATTTCTTCTAAAAACTCTCATTAGGAACCTTGTCAAAGAATTTCTGAAAATCCTGAAACACTATATCAACTGGCTTGTCTTTGTCTACCTGTTTATTCACGTCATCAAAGAAAAATATAACAGATTAGTAAGATAAGACTTTCCTTGGCTAAATTCATGTTGGCTTTCTCCCATTAAACCATAAATATCTACATGTTCAGAAATGTTGTTCTTTATATTGTTTTCTACAATGTTGCCTGGTACTGACAACAGGTTCATTTGTCTGGAATTTCCCAGATCACCCCTAGAACTCTTTTTAAAAATTGGTATTACAGGGGGGCGGAGCCTGATGTCCAGCGGGATAGACGCTTCGCGTTGAAGCTCCCGAGAGGCCTACTCAGAATCCTGAATTAATACCTGCATAAACTTCATTTTTTGCTCTGAACTTACCGGGGTGCCTCGGGGGGAACGGCGGGCCACAAACCAGTGCGACTGGACCTCGGGTCTCCCTCTTCTTCACACGGAAAACGCTCCAAAACAGAGTTCTTCCCCACAAAAGATGGCCCCACTTTGGGAAAACCCCGCAACGCCACAGGGGATCTTGGAGGAGATACGCGGTGTGAAGGAGCTGGTACAATCCAACGGAGCGGTGCTCCGAACCATGCGTGAAGACTTTGGCACACTTCAGAACCGGCTCGAAAGTCTCCCATTACGACAGGACAACATGGCGGAGGTCCTTGACTCGCACGCGGTGCGCTTGGTGAAATTGGGCAAGGCTGAGCGTATGATACAGAATTTTCGAAAAGAGCAGGAGGATAGCAATGATCGAGCTGGTTGCAACCATATTGGGCTCATTGGAGTACCGGAGGATGTGAGAGCAGGAGACATGCGAGAATTCTTGGTCATAACTCTCCCTCCCTTGCTAAAGATTATTATTTACAGAGATCTGGAGACTGACCGAGCGCATCGTGTTCCTGCTAATATGGCGCTCAATCGGACGACCCCTCGGGCTCTCAATTTTCGATTATTGCGATACCAGTAAGTAGAGCAAATTTGCACTGCTGCCCGGGCGAATTATCATCTTGAATTTGAAAGTCATAAAGTTTCTTTTCCCCTGACGTGGCAAAGTCCACAGTTGACCGACGGAGGAGACTCCTTGCTTTCCGCCCTGGATTTCAATAACTACAGGCTCACTTTGGCCTAATATATCCAGTGAAGCTCAGAGTGACTCTCCATAACCCAGCCATAACATTCGAAGATCCCGATCTACTAGCAATGTTTTTGGACTCCAAATAACGCCGATCAGATGCGCTAATCCAACCACTATGATTCAACAATCTTGATCTGTAATTCGCCGGATTTGCCCGCCATCTTGAACGGCCCGACGCGGCGACCCCAGCCTGGAATAGAGACTGCCTGGACTTTTCTTTTTATCTATAATTTACTTGGCCTTCTATCCCTCCATGATGTGCACCTCGGTGGGATTCGAAACATGCATAGTTTTACAGGTTATATGTTTTAGCTTGGGTCCTCTCTGGAGTTTCTCCCCGCAGACATTAGGTCGCCAGTAATTTCTGGGGTTTAGCTTCTTCTCTAGTGCACCTCGGTGCTTATTTTTTATATATGGGGCGTTACCATGATTTTCATTAACTCATTGATTATTATGTTATGTGCACAGTCATACATAGTTAAGATGAGGGACATTGGGAAATTGTGTGCATTATTGTGTTCTTTCTCAGAATTTCTAATCTTTCTAGATGGCCTTGTGTCAGATCTTCTCATAAAACGTAAACGGCATTAATAGTTCAATCAAAAGAAAGAAAATCCTTAGCTATCTTAATCATGAGCATGTTACTTTAATGTTTCTTCAGGAAATGCATTTAAATTCCGCTGCGGCATTGTAACTTAATACCACGCCTAATATGGCGACTGCCTTTTCTTCCGCTGTTTCCAAGCGGTGTGGGGTAGCCATTTTGGTTAAGAAGTCTCTGCAAGCTATTGTAATGGATGTTAGCTTTGATAAGGAGGGTAGCTGGGCCCGTGCACACCTTCAGGTTGAGACTGTAATTTACGTGTATTGGTATTTATGCTCCGAATGTGGATAATCCTGTTTATTATGCAAGTATTCTGCAGTTAGCACAGGCATTTGCCAGCCCTCCATTAATGCTCGGCGGCGATTCAACCAAGTACTTGAGCCCTTGACAGCTTGGCTGCCGCCCAGAACGAGTGGTCCACCCAAGAGTCTTGATTCTTTTACTGCTTTGATAACAGATTTTGTGCTAGAAGATATATGGAGGCTGCTTCTCTCCCCTCACTCCCATTATCCACCAATGCGCTCCGACAGCGCCGAAATTCTGGGAGCGGGAGTTGCATGTAGCTTTGACCCCGGAGCATGGGAGCCCAGCCTGGAGCAGGTTGACATGGATCTCTCGATCTCCCTCACTTACTCAGACACTTTTTTCTTTTAATCCATCGAAGTTTCTATACTCCTGATAGGTTAGTCAAATGACCGCTACCCAGAGCAACAGATTTAGGATATGCCACACGGCCATTCACATACTAACTTATATATGTTTGAATGCCCGGTACCCTAATATTACTGGAAAATACTGGGGGAAAAATAGGTCCCCTCTTAATTTCAATGAATGGTGGCATCCTGTCAGTCTATACAGTATATATGAACAACTACCTCATCTGTTGGTCTCTCCGTTCAGACCCTCTATCATTTGTCCGAATGGAGGATACTCCACGATTATGTTTAAAATGCTAAAATTCTAAATGCTCCCATCTGACTGTTTCAATCTATTTCACCTGATCAGTCTATATTGCTGATACTCTTTTGTTTGTTTGGATGTACAATCACTGCTATATGTATACGCCTCTTTGATGATACTCCTCAGTTCCAGAGAAGAAGCTTAGGGGTGGGGGGTAATTGGGGTTGCTTTCCTTATGTGTATATTTGTATTTGTCTCCTTTGGTTTGTTGTTCCGTTTGTTTGTTGTAAAATGAAAATAAAAGTTTCAAAAAAAAAAAAATTGGTATTACATTGGCCATTCTCCAATCTTCTGGAATGACAGATGATTTTAATGATAGTTCACAGATTACTAATAGTAGGTCTGCAATCTTATATTTCAGTTGTTGCAATACCCTTGGATGTATACCATCTGGTCCAGGTGATTTACTACTCTTCAATTTATCAAACAGTTGCAATACATCTTTCTGGTTTATCAATATTTCAGTTCCTCTAATGCACCACCTTTAAATACCATTTCAAGCATGGGTAACTTCCCTACATCTTTCTCAGTAAAGACCAAAGCACAGAATTCATTTAGTTTCTCCACTATGGCTTTTTCCTTTCTTAGAACCACTTTTACCCTTCTATCATTTAGAAATGTACTAAAAAAAGGTTTTATTATGCATTTTTGCTTTCACAGCAAGCTATTTTTTTTTCAAATTCTCTCTTTGCCCTGCTTCATCAATGCCTTGTATCTAACTTGCCATTGCTTATGTTTCCAGTTTTTGTCATTTTCCTCCTTTTTCCATTTCCTCAAAGATTCTTTTTTGACTACAACAGCCTCTCTGACTTCACCTTTAAACCATACTGGCAGTTTTTTTTACTTCCTTTCACTCTTCTTAAAGCATGGAATACATCTGGTCTGGGCTTTCAAGATAATCTTTTTAAACAATTCTCATGCTTGAAGTAAATCTTTAACCTTTGCAGCTGCTCCTTTTATTTTTTTTCTTAACTATTTCCCTCATTTTATCATAGTCTCCCTTTTGAAAGTTAAAAGGAAGCACTTTAGATTTCCTTGCCATCCTTTATCCATTTATTGAATCAAATGCAATCATTCTATGATCACTATTGCCAAGTGGCCTCAACACTCTTATCTCTTGCAACAGATCCTGTGTTACACTAATGACTAGGTCCAAAATAGCTTCCCCTCTTGTTGGTTCATGAACAGCTGTTCCAAGAAGCAGTCATTTATTTTATCTAGAAACTTTATCTCCCTAGCTTGTCCTGCCATGACACTGACCCGGTCAGTACTGAAGTAATTGAAATCACCCATTATGAATACTGTGTTGTAACTTTTGTTAGCTTCCCTGATTTCTTTTAGATTTTTATCATCCATTTGTTCATTCTAGTTAGATGGTCGGAGGTACACTCCCACTGCCATCAACTCCCCCTTTTTATATGGAACTTCTATCCATAGAGATTCTACAGTATATTTTGTTCCCTGCAACCCTTTAATTCTGTGTGACTCAAGGCCCTCTCTAACATAGAGTGCCGCCTCTCCACCAATTTGATCTACTGTCATTGTGATGTGTACCCAGGTATCACAGTCTCCCACTGATTGTCCTTCTTCCACCAGGCCTCTGAGATACCAATCATATCTAACCTCTCATTTAGTGCTATATATTCTAGCTCTCCCATTTTATTTTTTAGACTTCTAGCATTTGCATATAGGCATTTTAGAAGTTGTTTTTTATTCATATTAATCTTATTATCAGTAGACAATAGTAATTTGGAATTTTTCAGTTCTGTCCTCTCTATATTTAAGGGCATCTAGGTTACTTTTATCTTTATTGGATCCTTTCTGTCAAGATGTCCTAACATTCCTCTTTTGCTAGTTTCCTTCAAGGATACATCCTTTTAAACCATACACTCTTGGGCAACTATTGACTTGCCCCTTTAATCTAGTTTAAAAGTTGCTCTATCTCCTTTTTAAAGGTTAATGCCAGCAGTCTGGTTCCATCCCAGTAAGGTGGAATTCAGCCCTTCGGAAAAGCCTCTCCTTTCCCCAGAATGCTGCCCAGTTCCTAACAAATCCAAAACCCTCATCCTTGCACCATCGTCTCATCCACGCATTGAGACTCTGGAGCTCTGCCTACCTTTTGGGTCCTGCAAGCGGAACAGGAATCATTTCAGAGAATGCTACCCTGGAATCATGTAAACCATTGAGAATGTTGAGATATATCTATATCTGTCTATTAATATAGATAACTTTTAATTTATTTTATTTTTACATTTTATCATTGTGGAGTTTTCCTGCCTTGCATTTTGTTTGCATGTAGAAAATCAAAGAAGCAAAGTAGTTATAGTAATCAACCAGTCAGGGATATAACAGCTCATTCACTGCTCTTAACTGTAAATGTAATGTAACATCCATCATACAGAATTCAATACATAATTATACCAGAAAGGCAAAGTGAAAGAAAAATAGGGGGAACCCGTGGCAGAAGGTTTTTTTCTTTTTAACTGCCCTTTCAGTCTTGAACATTAACATCATATTTCTTCAGCTGAGCTACACAATTTTAGATATTATCAGTGCTTCACAAGAAAAATGGATTTTAAAAGGAGAGCTTAAATGCCTAAATTTAAAGTTGTAGAAGCACATTAGACATAGCACAAAAGAACATAAGAACATATGATATGCAATATAAATCATTGCCAGTTGGCCCCATCCCATCCTCTATACCATTACGTCCAGTTTACATTCAGAAATTTCTGCCATTCTTAGAGAGATTCATTGCAAGTGGAGGTAATTTTTCTAGGGTTTTTTTTTTTTTTTTACACATTAAGTGCTCTGCCTGATGTCTTTTTAAAAAAGGGATATTTTTATTTTATCTTTATCTTGCTGGGTAAGGTGCTAAGTTAAGAACCTAAAATTTGCCATACTTGAGTGAAACCATAAGTAATCAATCCCAGTATACTGTTTCCAACAGTGGACAATTCAGCTCACAAGTACCTGGCAGGATCTCCAAAGTTAGACAAATTCCATGCTGCTTAACCCAGAGGTAAGCAGTGGATTTCTATCAGTCCACTTTTATAATTGTTTATGGACTTTTCCTCCAGGAAGCTGTCCAAATCTAGGCACAATCACTTGTATTTAGCTTATGGCTAGTGTAAATGTCTACACCTAGATTTGTCAGATAATGCATAAATTATAGTATTTTATAATCTGCATGTGTGCTCTGACCATGCTCCACCCAGACCACCCATATGCACACCCACAATGAAAATGCATACCATCAGGTTTATATGTGTACTTATAGAATAGCAACAAAGTCAAGTATGTGCATAGATGTCCTGTACCTCACATAAATCACTAAAATACCATGTATGTGCATACATGGCTTCTTATAAAATTGCCCCTTGAGGGCAATTTACGATCCTCAAATAGCAGGGTCTGGACGTGCGAGCCAGATATCCAAACTGCATACAGCCCCCAAGCCCTATTCTGCTACCAGCATTCCCCACATGTACAGAGCTGTTGTGCAGGGAGCACTGTACATGGACAGCAGGAAGAAGAGCAGGGGCAGAGCTGGGGTGGAATAAGGGAGTCGCCAGGTACCGGGATGTACAAAGGCTATTAAGAACAGGCCTCTGTACGCACCCCGGAACTGACGTACATCTTATTCCACCCCAATGGTTGAATAAATGCTGGGCACAGTGCTGTTTGTGTGCTGCATCCCCCAAATCCCATCGTGATGCCACAGTACACCCGCCAACTGATCCAGGCCTTGGGGCCCCCGCTGAGGGTCGGATGGCTGGGTGCCAGGGTCGGTCTCGGTACAGGCATTCTGTGACTCTGGCTAGACTGCTGGTGCCATGGTGACAGGACACCACTGCACTGGCACACCAGATGGAGCGTTATGTGGTGGGGATGGGCAGCCTCCAAGACATCTCCCTCCAGGGAATCAGGAGCACACTGGCCATCTTTCTGCCCATTTCCACAATCACAGGCATGTATAGCTCCTGTGGTTGTGGAATCGGGTACAACTTGGCCCAGTACAAGTTTTAGGTGTTCCCACGGCTCAGGTGTGCACCCTTGGGAATCGGCCTCTTATTGTTCATTCCATCTGCAGAACAGAACAGCAACATGTGCATCACCGACAAGAGTGACTGCCCAATCGGGGCTCTCCGAGAGGTTTAAAAGGCAGCGCTAATCGGGCACATCATCCTCTTTTGCCTTCCTCCACACTCCAGAGCCCAGCAGCTCTCCCTGAAGGGGATCGAGCACCCCGGAGCAACACGTGCATCGCCGACAAGAGTGACTGCCCAATCGGGGCTCTCCGAGAGATTTAAAAGGCAGCGCTATTGGGCGCATCATCCTCTTTTGCCTTCCTCCACACTTCAGAGCCCAGCAGCTCTCCCTGAAGGGGATCAAGCACCCCGGAGCAACACATGCATCGCCGACAAGTGTGACTGCCCAATCGGGGCTCTCCGAGAGGTTTAAAAAGCAGTGCTATCGGGCGCACCCGTGCCTGGTGGGCCCGCGCCTCAGGGCCTCACCAGAGGGCCCTTTGGCACGGCCCTTAGGCTAAGGCCAATCCACGAAAATACAACACCAACAGAACCAGAGTTTATAGAAATATATCCCCAAAGAAGCAGAAAACTCTGCAACAAATATTGCATCGATCCCATTAAAACAAAAAAAAGGGACGCTACTATCAGTTAATGCCAATTGAAGTAAGATCTGCATTGAAAAAAGAAAATCAAGTATATCTGCAAACACCGCAACAGAGACTGTAAGTTAATCTGAAATCAAACAAATAATGTGATAAACTGTAAACAATTTTGCAATAACCACCATCATAAGTTTAACTATCCTTTGCAGCAGCTTGATTAACAAGATATCTGTTACAAATTAACTGAAGCAAAACAATTGTGGTAAGGTAGCTCTTCCAAAGTAACTGACTCAAAGTAGATGTTCTGCTGTAACAAAGTAGTTGATACAATGTTGTAACCTCAACATAACTGTTGCAAAGTAGCTGCTTAAATTAACTGATCTGTTGTGCAAAGTAGAATAGGCTTCAAAACCAAACACCAATCTGCTACAAATTGAAATATTAGTATTTTCTTATTCCTTTATCTTATCACACTGTATAGTCAGAACTGAGTCCTAGCCTAACTCACAATGGAACCTGTATACATTACCATGCAGTTCCTATATGCTCTATGTATTGCTATGTGTTTACTACTCTCCTCCAGCATATGTCTTCAATTGCCATACCCACCCCTTGATCAAGTTGGAATGGCTCACATACACAATATACCATATCACCATATACAAAAACACCTTAATAATTACAATAAATCCTCTTTTTCTTATCAGACTCTGCCACCTCGGTACCCGGAAACACATACTAGAAGATTAATCCACATAGAAGTAAAACATGAAAATGATCTCAAAGAACTAACAACACACACTCAAAACTTAAAAATTATTCTTATCAATGTAAGATCTATTAGAAATAAAATCCCATTAATTACAGATCTCATCTCTGATGAGAAACCAGACTATCTGTGCCTAACTGAAACATGGCTATCCAACACTGACACAGTCTTATTAAATCAATTAAAAACAAATGGATACTCTCTATTCAATTGCAATCGTAATAAATAAAAAGGAGGTGGAGTATTAATATTAGCAAAATCAAACTTGAACTGTTCCACTACCATCTGTGATACTAAAGAAAACATAGAGATCCTGAAAATAGAGAATAGAAACCTAGCTATCTGCCCCTGCTACAGACCCCCTACACCAGATGCGCAAAACATAACAACCATTCTGGAAATGGCATGTAAAACCTCTAAAAGCAAGCCCCACGTCATTCTGGGAGATTTTAACTTAGCAACCTCTAATAACAATCAAACCTCAACCTTCCTTGAATCAATGAAAGACATAGGTTTTAATCAAATAATTAATCAATCTACTCACATCAAAGGAAACATTCTTGATTTAGTTTTCCTTCCTGAACATATGACCAAAAAACACCACTTTTCTCCTCCTACCATAACCCAAATTCCATGGTCTGACCATTTTATGATTCAATTTGCCATCCCTATCTCTTCCACCTCCTCATTTTAACAATCAAAAACATATCAAGGACCTAGATTTCACCCATTTTTATAAGAAGACTTCCTTAATTCAATTATACCTTGTTAAAGACACTAACAACCTTGATATTGTCATTGCTAATTGGAATTCTGTTATAAAAACTGCATCAGTACCTTTATTTACTAAACCTAAAAGACCCTATAAAAGAGTATCAGAAAAATGGTACACACAGGAACTAGCATCATTCAAAAAATTCCTCCGAAAAATAGAACAGAAATGGCGTACAAGAAAAACACCAGAACTCCGAGATCTATACTTTACAACTCTTAATTCCTATAGATCAGCAGCTAACAATGCCAAAAAACAATATCACATGACTATCTTAACTAAAGCTTTAAATTGCCCAAGAGAACTGTTTGATATTGTAAAATCTTTAGCTAAAACACCTACTGATAATGGTCAACAGGACCCTATCAACATAAATGACCTAGCTAACTATTTTGCTAACAAACTTAAATTAACTCCAATACCAATACCTGATCCCCCATACGTATTAAACAATAACAAGGTTTGGAACTCTTTCCAGCTTATTGATAAAAAGCAACTACTTAATATAATATCATCAATCAAGACAACTACTTCCTTGCTTGATCCATGCCCAGTTTCATGGATTAAAACAACAAAACAAGAACTTGCCCCCTTTATCTTAGACATAGTAAACCACTCCCTTCAGCAAGGTGTACTACCTAAAGAGCTCAAACTCTCTGCTATCCGCCCGATATTAAAGCACAAAACCCTTAATGGAAAAGACCCATCATAATATCGCCCGATTGCTAGTATTCCATTTATAACTAAAATCATTGAAAAAGCCGTTCAACTTCAACTTCAAGATTATATAGACACCTCCGCTCCCCTTGATGAACACCAATACGGGTACCGTCCTTTCCATGGCGTAGAAACATTACTCTTAGCTCTAACTGATACCCTCATTAAGGGCCTTGACAACACAAAACAAGCATTCATTCTGGTATTCCTTGATATATCTGCTGCATTTGACAGTGTAAACCATCACATACTCATATCAAGACTCAACCAAATAGGTTTAAAGAAAACTACCCTAGACTGGTTTAAATCTTACATATCTGACCGGTCACAATATGTACAAATAAATCAAACCCAATCACCTCCATTTCCTCAAGAACAAGGAATACCACAGGGATCTGCTCTATCGGCCCTTCTATTTAATCTTTATCTACAACCAATATGCTCCATATTCCGAAATCATAAGATCAATTTCCACATATATGCGGATGATATTATGTTATTCTCTGCAATCAACATACATGATCCCAACTATGATAAAATAACAAACTGCCTAATAGAAACCGATATATGGCTTAGACTAAATAATCTGACCATCAATTTTAAAAAAACTGAAGTTCTCTTTACAACAATAAATACTAATTTCTCACCACCAACAGACATCAAACTTCTAAATTTTACCCTTCCAGTGAAAGAAGAAATTAAATACCTTGGAGTCACCCTTGACAAGACGCTTAGCTTTACAAGTCACATTAAGAAAATAACAAGAACAATATATTACAAACTTCGTTCCATTCAACAGCTGAGGCCTTTCTTAGAATATGATGATTTTAGAACTATCATGCAAGCCTTAATAACCCCACACTTTGACTTTTGTAATGGAATACTTCAAAGTATAACTAAAAAGAATCTAAAAATTCTTCAAATGGCCCAAAATGTTACCGCAAGAATAATTACTAAAGCTAAGCTTTCAGACCACATTACCCTGATTCTTTACTCTCTTCATTGGCTACCCATCTCCAGCAGGATTCAATATAAAATATTGATAACTACCTTCAAATTAATTAATAATATTGCCCCATCCTATCTATCCACTCTAATCCATAGCCCCTCTGAAAATAGAATACGATGAAGAAGGAATCTTAATACCATCTTAGTACCTGACATTATAAAGAAAACCAAATATACAACAAGCAAAAGTGCCTTCTCCTTTGTAGCACCAATCCTATGGAATAACCTTCCAGATCAGTTAAGAGAGATAAAAGATATGGAAAAATTCCGAAAGGATCTAAAAACGCATTTGTTCACTCAGTACTACTCTAACTCCGTCTACGACTTATCTATAGCCTCCCAACCTCCATAATCCAGCATGAACATACTCACTTAAATCGACTCACCATAAATTATGATAACCCAAACAATGATGAATCCTTAAATAATGTAGATATGTAAAACATTTTTAAATTGTGTACATAGTTTTAAATACTTTATGTTATAAAAATTGTATATAATTGTTTTCGGTTTTCATGTATCTGTTCCAGTTGCACATGGTTCAATGTAATGTTCCATGTAATGTTTATTTGATAATTTATCGAAATGTTCTCAGTAAACCGCTCCTGATCTCTGGAAGGGGCGGTATAAAAAAATGCACAAATAAATAAATAACAGAGAACTGAAAGGTTTACAGATCTTTGGGTTAGTGGGGACATAGGAAGTATTATGTCAAGGAGAGAGAATACTCTTTCTACTCCTATGCTCATGACTCGTACCCTCATATACGAGTGGATAATGTGCCTTAGAGTATCATTTAGAATTATTAGGACCCCATGATATTAGCTTTATCTTATTTTTCCACCATGTTCCTGCTACATTTCCATAATTCTGTAGTTACACTTTGCAGTTGGACTATGGATGGGATTATGAGTAGACACTGGTTGATTGATCCACCATTCTTAGAGGAGAGGTAGATTAATTGTATTAGTCAAGCAAACAGGTGAAGTCGACCTTTTTACAATGTGGGACACTGCAAAGGCTGTCATGAAAGGTTGTTTTCTCTCTCAGGTGGTAGCTTTCAAATTGCTTAATCAGGCCAAATTGAATCAATTAATGTAAGAATTGTCAAGAGTTAGAATTCCAACATATAACAGCTAATGATGGGGATACTTTGCGGAAATTGATCAACCTGGGAAATGAAATTAATTAATAGCATAATACTCATGTAGCATATTACAGTCAGTTAACCAAACACAATAATTATGTAAATGTAAACAAACCCACCAATCTCTAACCTGGCAAATAAAAAGGCAGAAAGCCAGTAGAAAACTGAAACAACTTGGTGATTTTGTTTTTGAGTTCTCTCAAATTGTAGATAACTTTGCCTGTGATTACTGAGATACTTATGATGTAACCGGGTAGACGGACCCGGCTTCCCTTCTTACATGCCCCTCCCCCCCCCCCCCCCCGCTATGTCGTATATCTTACGCACTCCCCCAATGCCTCAAATAACTCACAAACACGTTCTTGGTGGGAAAACTGGTCACAGCTTTATTTAACAACCCATGAAGATTTAACAGGTATATGTAACTATATATATATAAATGGAGCCACCCAGCCCCGCGGGTTGATGGACCGCCAGCCGTGCTACTAGCAAAGCGGCCACACCTCCGCTCAAGCCGTGGTCCCCACCAACGGCCCAGTTCGGCCCCCCCTATCCGACTTTGCCATGTTACTAGCAAAAGTCTTCCAGGGGTTGCCCGGGTTGAGGGCACCCCGCCCCCTCCCCAAGTCACCAAAGGCTCCGTACCCCGGACCTCTGGGATCCCGCCCATACTAACACCCCCCCTCCCCCAGCTGCGACACCCCATCCCCTCCTCCCCGGCCCTCAAGAGGGTGGGTGGGAGGGCTTCCCGGTGGGCGCCCTCTTACCATGTGCTGCGGGCAAGCCACGAGCCTCGTAGCATATGGAGTTGCGCCCACCTGATTGGCTCTGCTCCTCCATCTCGCAGCAGAGCCAATCATTTCAAAAATTGCCACCGACGTCCTGACGCCAATGCACGATCCCGCGGCCGAGCAGGGTCCCCAGCCGGGCCGTGCACCCGGTTACAAATGGACCCTGGGACCCTACCCGCGCCCTGGAATTAACCGGGTAGACGGACCCGGCTTCCCTTCTTACATGCCCCTCCCCCCCCTCCCGCTATGTCGTATATCTTACGCACTCCCCCAATGCCTCAAATAACTCACAAACACGTTCTTGGTGGGAAAACTGGTCGCAGCTTTATTTAACAACCCATGAAGATTTAACAGGTATATGTAACTATATATATATATAAATGGAGCCACCCAGCCCCGCGGGTTGATGGACCACCAGCCGTGCTACTAGCAAAGCGGCCACATCTCCGCTCAAGCCGTGGTCCCCACCAACGGCCCAGTTCGGCCCCCCCTATCCGACTTTGCCATGTTACTAGCAAAAGTCTTCCAGGGGTTGCCCGGGTCGAGGGCACCCTGCCCCCTCCCCAAGTCACCAAAGGCTCCGGACCCCGGACCTCCGGGATCCCGCCACCGGCACAGGGGGATCATATTTCCCTGTGCCGCCCCCTTACAGTCCCAAGCTGTGACCAGTGCGGCCTCTCCTGCACCACCTTCTCCAGCGCTTCCTGCCAATCATTCAATAGCAAATCTGTACCCACTGGAGATAGGTGTACCCCATCGTCTCTGTACAATCCTGAGCAGGCCACCTCCACCCAGGGGTGTTGCACCTGCAATCCGCCTTGTTCACAGACCCATCTCCCGATCTGCCTGTTGATCTTGATCAACCCCCACGACCAGCGCCGCTGCCCCCAGCACGCAGGCCGCGGGATGATGTCAGACCAAATCAAGACCACCCCTTCGAACATCCGGAGCAAAACTGAAAAGTCTTTTTTGGCAGCCCTAATCAGCTGCTTGCAAGTCCAAGAAGAGAGCTCATTCCCCCAAGATGCACCAACAGGATCGCTGGCTGGCCTCTGACGCGCTGGTGGTGGCGAAGCACAGGCAGCAGTTGCGACCACCGCAGACCCCGCTCGCCCAGCCATGACACCGCCACCACTGCCAGATCAAGTCGCAAATTCGCTCCACCCGGGCGTTGCGCCACCCGCTGGCCAGCCCAATATATGAAGGAGTGCCCCAGGAGCCAGCATCCCAGCAAACTCACACCCCCATCTGTAACAGAAAGGCACAATATTAGTTAACCCCCCCAACCCCCCACTTTTTGTATTCATAAGCGTACGTAGCCCTCGAAAGCCCTCGAGCGCCACCTGCCAATATTCTGTATCGCCGCGCCGGACAAGCCCGCCGCCGCTGCACTGGTTGCTGCCCCGATGCGAAAAGAATGCGATGAAAACTGATAAGGGTCCTCTCCCATCCGCCGCAAAACTAAACGCAATACAGCCGTGACTTGAAAACATGAAAGCGGGGAAGCATCCTTGTGCACAAACAACCCCTTCCCGCCCACCGGGCGAATGGCCAAGTACTCCCGCATAGCCGACAGTGGGCCGGTGATCCCACCCGTCGCCCCAAGGACCACCCAAGACCCTTTTCTTTTTTGATCCGTTTTGGACTTAGCCAGAAGAATCCGCATTTTATTGCCTTCAATCCAGACGTGCCGCCACCGCAGACTATTTCCGCTATCGCATCGACCCGAAGCCTCCGCCAACTCACTGACCCGCAACGCCCCGAAAAAAGCCAGACAAAACACTGCCCTGAAGAGCACTGCTTCGTAGGGATCTCTCGCCACCTGCCCCAGCTCCTGGCACACCGCCACCAGCAACTTGTGCGTAATCGGCCGTCGGCGATCCCGCGGAGCCGGCTGCGACCGCTCCCACCCTTGCAGAAGCCTCCGCGCTAGCAAACTCCTACCCCCGGACTCCAACCCTACCGCCCTAGCAAAAAATTCAAAACCTGCCAAATGTCCACGCACCGCCGACCGCGTAACCCCATTTCTTTTGGCCCATGCTACATACTGTCCGAGCAACAGAGAAGGGGCCCTCCCCCCATTCCAACCCCGCTCACATAAGAACCGCTGCACTCGTGAGCAACCCCGCCGATAGGCTTCCCAGGTGTTAGCCGCCACTGAGCTCTTCAAGAGTTGCCTCATCTCTGCAGGCCAACGCTCCACAAGCTCGAGGGGACCACATGACCCTCCTCGTCCGCCTCCGGCACCAACTTCCGAAAACGCTCCATCTGCAAACGGGAGAGAGCATCAGCAATTTCATTAATATGCCCTGGAATATGACGCGCTTTCAAATCAACATTTAACTGCATGCAAGCAAGTACCACCCGCCGCATAAGCGAAGCTACCTTACAGCACCTGGGCGAATACCGATTGACGACATGCACCACTGCCTCATTGTCGCACCACCACACTACCCTGCGGTTAGCCAACCTATCCGGCCACAATTCCAACACAACTAATATTGGAAAAAGCTCCAAAAACGTTATATTGCTCAACAAACCCCCTTCCGCCCAGGACTGCGGCCATCTAGCAGAACACCACGCGCCCCCGAAATAGATACCCAGACCAACTCCCCCCGCAGCATCCATGTAAAGATGCATGTCACTACTGGTGACCTCCGCCTCCCGCAGCACTGTCGTTCCGTTAAATTCTTCCAAAAAGGCATCCCAAACCCGTAGATCCTCCTTCATAACCTGAGAGACCCGAATGCGATGATGCGGCCGTTTTGCACCTGCCGTCGCCGCCGCCAAGCGCCGACTGAACACCCGCCCCATCGGAATGACTTTACAGGCAAAATTAAGGGACCCCAATAGCGCCTGTAGCTCCTTCAATGTCACTTTCTGCGAGGCCAGCACGTTGGCCACTAAGACCCGGAGTTTTACCACTTTCTCATGCGGAAAACGCGCCACCATATTCACTGAATCGAGTTCCACACCTAAAAAGGTAAGCTGCGTGGTAGGCCCCACCGTCTTGCCTTCCGCCAGCGGTACCCCCAACTCCTCCGCCATTCCTTCGAAACCTTCCAGCAGTCTTTTGCAGCCATCCGAGCCCGCCCTACCGACGAAGAGGAAATCATCAAGATAACGCACCACTTCCGAAGCACCCACCCTCCTCGCTAACATCCAATGTAAGAAGGAACTAAACATCTCGAAGTAGGCACAAGATATCGCACATCCCATCGGCAGACTCTTGTCGTAGTAATATGCATCTTCGAACAGAAAACCAAGCAACCTAAAAGCCGATGGATGAACTGGCAGTAATCGAAAGGCCGATTCAATGTCAACTTTCGCTAACAGAGCCCCGCGACCCGCCTCGGATACTAACTCCACCGCCTTATCAAAGGAAGCATACCGCACCGTGCAGAACTCACGCGGTATGGAGTCATTAACCAAAGTCCCTATCGGCGATGACAGGTTATGTATCAATCTGAACTTTCCCGGCTCTTTCTTGGGGATCACTCCTAGAGGAGACACGACGAAATTCCGAAACGGTGGTATGCGGAAAGGCCCCGCAATCCTCCCTAAACGCAATTCCGCAGTCAGTTTTGTCTGCGCCACCGCTGCCCAGCGCCGAATACTCGCCGCATTCCTAACCGCCCCCGTGACCACCTTACCCCGTATAGGAATAATGAAACCAAACTTAAAGCCTAAATGCAACGTCAAACTTTCTTTTGCCTTCGGATACCTCAGAAGCCAACTACTGAGCACCTGTCCTCGAATTGGGGAAGGCGCTAAAGCGCGATGCGAAACCTCACTTGGCTCCAGGAAGTGGCGCAGTGGCCACACCTTTTTTAAGGCACTTTGTCGCGGGATGGGCACCTCCACACAACGAGCATGCGTGCCGGAACTTACAATCCGGGAAAGGACAGGTGGTCCGATTGTATCTCCAACAAAGGTCTGCCCCGGCCCCGAGGACCGGCTTGGCCAGTACCGCTGAGGGTGCTCCACGAAAGGAACGATTTGCCCCACCGGTATAACCCTGCCCTATCTTAGCTCCACTAGCACCCCCAGTACCCGTCTTGACAGACATCTGCGTCAACCACAGATTAATGTCCTGCATCCCCCACGTTAGTGACGTGTTTTCTTCCATCTTGTCCCGAAACTTCTCATCATAGTTAAGCCACGACCATCCGTCGTGCGCTTGAGACGCTCCCAAAATAGAATCAGCATAGGACAGCAAGCCGCCGTAATGCTCCGGATACTGATGCCCCCAGACACTTGCCAGTCGCAAGAACGATTGGACCCAGTTGACCATGTTGCGCGAGACTGCACGCACCCGTCCAGCCTTCTCATCCTCCCTACGCTTCTTCTTACTATCCCCCGAACGTTTTCGGCCTTCGAGCAAACGGAAAATGTCAATGTACTTGCGTTTTAGAATTTTACGCCGCAACTTCTTCGGAACACCCTCCCACAATTCTGCCACTGCCGCCAGTGATGCAGAACCAACACCTCCCCGCCCGGTGAACCCCCCGTCTCCCGAAACAGCCATAATCTGCGCTCCGCCTGATGAAGAATCCGAACCTTCTGACGAAGGAGAGGACGATGAGTTGGAGCTATGCCTCCGCCGATAAGCATGCTTCCTCTTCTTGCGTGCCTTTCCTGAATGCTCCCCCCACGACCCACCCCTCTCCTCAACTCCCCGCACTGAAGACTCACCCGCATCTCCGCCAGGCACTACGCCTTCCTGAGACACCAGAACACCATCACGAGGGTCCCGCACCCGCGGCTGATCACGTGCATCTCGCTCTCGCTCTACCGCAGACGTGTTCACTCCCGCCGCTCCGCTGCCAGATTCGCTATCCATCACTCACTCCGACTCACCGGGAAGCGGCGCACCCCGAGGCGCTACCGGAAAGCATACCTGCGGAGACAAAAAGGGGGGACACAAAGGGGAGAAAACCGAGGGCCACGACGGCTGCCGTGCCCCCATCCAATCCCTACCCGATGAGCCTTGGCCACCCGCTTGCCACCTATCCCAAGGAGTAAGCTGCTCGAGAGGACCTAAAGCCCCGGGCGAGAGGGGGTACCCTCTAAACCATTCACCTCCCCTGCCCCCACCACCAGCTGGGCTGGTCCCCACACCCCTCCATTCCCATGGTGCCATGCTACCCCATACACCCCCGCCTTGGGAGGTCCCACTATTAGGACCCCCTACTCCCGCGCTACTCCCCTCTGGACCGCTACCCGGGTCTCCCCCTAAAGGGGCCGGTTCAGGCAAGATCACGCTAGCTCTGCCCACCCCCCCTGCTACCCTCGCTCTCCGGGGCCTAGCCGAGCGCCCCCTTTCAGCACCTCTCCCCACCCTACCTGCTGTACCAGCATCTATCCCCCTGCCCCTCACTACCCCAGATACATGCCCCTCTCCACTGCCTCCCTGCTGCAATTTTTTTCCTGTTGCTCACTCCTTTTTTACTCTTATTCCCTGCCCCCCGTGGGGCTGCTGACCTCCCAGCCGCCCTACCCCCCGCAGGCCTCTTCGGACCCATTTCCACACCACCTGAAATAAACCCTTCTTTTCCCCGTCCAAATTGTTCGGGCCGCTGAGCCTCCGTTGCCCCCCCCTCCTTCCTCCGGCTCGCGATCCCACCGCTGTGCACTGCGCCCGTCTGCTACAATGCTTGCCCTCTATCAGCTCACGTGTCTGGAGGTGCAGGCGCCTGCTGAATGCCGGTTTCCAATCACGCTGATCCCAAGCGGCAGAATTTAGGGCCTGGCAGGACCGCGACAACACAACAGCCTCTCCTTCTGGTAAGTAGCAGAGTGCCGTTTCCCGCACGCGCTGCCCACAAGCCTAGAAAATCGAAGGCCTTCACCGGACCGCGACGACGCTGCAGCCTCTCCTTCCCGGTGGGCGCCCTCTTACCATGTGCTGCGGGCAAGCCACGAGCCTCGTAGCACATGGAGTTGCGCCCACCTGATTGACTCTGCTCCTCCATCTCTCAGCAGAGCCAATCATTTCAAAAATTGCCACCGACGTCCTGACGCCAATGCGCGATCCCGCGGCCGAGCAGGGTCCCCCGCCGGGCCGTGCACCCGGTTACAAACGGGCCCTGGGACCCTGCCTGCGCCCTGGAATTTATGCCTCTTCCTCTAGCATTCAGAACTGGTTACTCTCCCTTGATATTTCTAAACTGTAATGAAAGATAGTGCAAACACTTAATAGGCCCTTTACTCTTGCTGAAGTTTATCAAGCAATTCAATCTCTAAAAGCTAAGAAATCCATGGCCAAACACAATTTCAACTGATTTTTTTGTCTATGAAAGAAGGTGTGGCCCCTATATACCCCACAAACCTTCCCCATACAATTTAATAGTAACCGAGATATGCGGATGCCCAACACTGGCTTGAACCCCCCCACAACGTCTACCCCCCACCAACCCCTACAACCTTGACAAAGCACGCCGAAATCGGGTATTGGTGGAAAAAATTGCTTGGTCGCAGCTTTATTTAATGGTATTAGAACACCGGCCCAACATGGGCCAACTCAGCAATCACAACAATAACAAAAAGACACCACTCCCACCCCGTCATCCGGATGATGCCCCCCACCAGTCATTTCTAGCAAAGTGGTGCATCATCCACCCCCCCCCCCATTCCCCCCTACCGCCCACCTCGCCATGTTATTAGCAAAGGCCGGCTCAAGGTTGCCATTTACCGGGCAGAGATCCCAGCCGGGACATCTCCCCCAACCTAAGGAGCAGTGCCGCTCCCGTGGAAAGCGGCATCAACCTGAAATGCCCCGCCGGGTCAGCAAGCACGAGCTCGCCACCCCGCCACTGGCGCAAGGTAGAGCACTACCCTTGCGCCGCCCCCACCACCGAAAGCTGCGACCAGCACCAAAACTCTAATGCCTCCTGCCAGTCATTTAATAGCAAGTCCTGCCCAACGGGGCAAGGTGAACCCCATCGAGCCGATACAGACCGGCACAAGTAACATCCGCCCAAGGGTGCAGGACATGAAACCCGCCTGTCTGCTGGACCCAGCGCCCAATCTGCCAGTTGATCTTGACCAGACCCCTCGACCAACGCCGCTGAGTCCAGCAAGCAGGACGTGGAATAATGTCCGACCAAATAATGGCCACCCCCGGGAGGACCTCCCGCAATTGAGCAATGTCTCTCTGCACAGTTCTGATAATTTGCCAGCAAGACCAACTCGCCAAGTCATTACCGCCCAGGTGGATCAGCAGCCCAACTGGCCGCCGCCGCAGTCCGATCTCCGCCCGAACGCGGGCTAAGAGCTGCCCCCAATGCATGCTGTGTTGACCCATCCAGCACAGCTGCAATCCAGACATGGCCAGACCGAGGTGGGCACCCAACGGCCGAACTGCCACCCGACGCTCCGCCCAGTAGACAAAGGAGTGCCCAATGATCCACCAGTCTCCGGAGCACGCGCCATCTGAAAGTAGAAAAGCAGACTGCCACCAGCAGGCAACTCTGAAATAGGAAGGGAAGATATTAGTACCCCCGAGGCCCCCCCCCAGAAGCAGACCACAGCAGCCATACGCACCACTCGGCCCTACTCTGCGCCACCGGGAGCCGATGGGCGAACATACCCTTCATAGGCCCCCAAACGCCACCTGCCAATGTGCTGAATAACCCACGCATCCAGGCCCGCTGCCGCCGCACTAGTAGCTGCCCCAATCCGGAACGAGTGCGAAGCGTAACACCGGTCATCACAACCCAAGGACCGCAACACCACACGCAGCACAGCCGTAAACTGAAACTGAGTCACCGGCTTGCCGTCAGCGTGAATGAAAAAATAGCCACATGCTGCCAGCTGCCGCTGCAAATAGTTGCACAGGGCACGTACTGGGCAGGATAACAAGGGAGAGATGACACGTAAGAGGACCCAGCCACCCTTACCCGACTGATCCATCTTAGATCGCGGTAAGAAGATCCGTACCTGTGCCGAATCCACCCGGATGTGCTCAACACTGAGCCCACCATTGCGGACCTAGGGAAGAGCTCGGACACCCGGAACGCACCGAAAAAAGCCGTCGTAAACAGGGCATGAAACAGGACCGACTCGAAACCAGAGGCCGCCACACAGGGCAATGCCTTGCAGATCTGCAGCAAAAGCTCGTGAGACACCGGGAGCCTCCAATCCCGCAACCCGGGTTGCACCCTGGCCCGGCCAGCGAGCAGCCGCCGGACCAAAAAAGATACACGAGGGTTGCCCCAGCCAGTGGCCTTACAAAATAAGGAAAATCCCGCAAGCGCCCCCGTGACCGCCGACCGAGCCCAGCCCTCCTTCTTAGCCCAAAACATGAACTGGCCAACCAATCCGTCGGGTACCGCCCCCCCCAGACCACCCCAGCATGCTCACAAATGCACTCACCTGTGAATATCCTCTCTGGTACATCGCCCAAGTACTGCGTGCCACCGACGTGGCCAGCAAGGACATTACGTCAGGATCCCAACCTTCCAGAGATGCTCCGGGACCCGTGAGGCCAGCTCGTCCGCCCCCGGAGCCAATCGCCGGAACAGCGCCCACTGAAAATGGGATAAAGTGTCAGCAATGGAATTCTGTGAGCCCGGCACATGCCGGGCCCGGGCAGTGACATTCAGACGCAGGCAGGCCAACACAAACACCCTCATCAATGAAGCTACCCTCGGACACCGAGGCGCATGCCGGTTAATGACCTCAACCACCGTGGCATTATCACACCAGAACACAACCCGCCGATCACGCAGCCAGTCCAGCCATACCCAAAAGGCCACAACTATCGGGAAAAGCTCCAAAAAGGTGATGTTCTGGGTCAAGCCGAATTGCACCCAATCCGCGGGCCAAGGCTCCGTGCACCAGGCACTGTGACAGTTGGCACCAAAACAGGAATTGCCAGCCGCATCCGTAAACAAATGCAGGTCGAGATTCGAGAGCTCAGGCAACTGGAGCATGAAGCAACCGTCAAAACCGGCCAGGAACGCGTCCCAGACCTGCAAGTCCTCACGCATCCCCGCAGATACCCAAATCCTATGATGAGGAAGGCGCACTCCCACCATAGCCAAAGATAAGTGCCGCACAAAGGGGCACCCCATGGGCAGGACACGGCAAGCAAAGTTGAAATGCCCAACCAACGAATGAAGGACCCGGAGGGAGATGTTAGCGGCGGAGCCGACAGACGCCACCAGCTCCCGGAGCTACTGGATCTTTGGCACAGGCAAGCGCATGATCATAGCCTCCGTATCAATCTCAATGCCTAAAAAGGTGAGGCGGGTAGCCGGACCCACGGTTTTATTGGCCGCAATGGGAATGCCAAAGTCAATGGCCAAGCCCAGGAAAGTCCCCAAGAGAGTGGGACAGGTAGAGGTCCGCTCCAGCCTGACAAACAGGAAATCATTGAGGTAGTGAACAATGCTCGAAACCCCCGACTGCCGCTCCACAACCCAATGCAAGAAGGTACTAAAAGCCTCGAAATAAGTGCAAGAGATCGCACAGCCCATAGGCATGCACTTATCGAACTGCGACTCAAAACGAAAACCCAGCAAAGGGAACGCCGAAGGATGTACCAGCAACAGCCGAAACACCGATTCGATGTCCACTTTAGCGAGCAGGGCAACAGGCCCACATTGGCGCACAAGGGAAACGGCCGCGTCGAAGGAAGCATAATGCACCGTGCAGAGCTCGCGAGGTATGCGATCGTTGACAGAATCGCCTGGAGGGCAAGAGAGGTTGTGTATCAACCAAAACTTGCCCGGCTCCTTCTTGGGAACCACTCCCAAAGGCAAAACTGTGAACGGGGAAAAGGGGGCTGCCGGAAAGGGCCCCGCCACCCTACCCAGAGTACACTCCTCCGCGATCTTCTGCCACACGAAATCCCCATGCTCCTGCACGGAACCAGCATTGCGGAGTGCCCCCGCGCAGACGCACCCTGAACAGGGATTCGAAAGCCTCCCGAAAACCCTCTTAAGAGCAAACCCACCGCCCCCCCATGATGGGACCGCCCATACTCCACCAACCATGGGCACATCACATCGACCCTCACGGGGGTAGGGGCCAACGCCCCGCATGCCACCTCACTTACCCCCCACAGGGGCTGCCGCGACTCCCTTCCTGCTACACTTTGTGGCCGCATGCTGCTCCCACACAAGGAGCAGGCATGCTTGAACTTTCAGTCATGGAATGGGCATGACGCCTTGTTAAAGCGCCAGCAAATGTCCCCCCCAACAGCACCCCCTCTGGACTGGGGCAGGGCAAGGACTGAGGCCCGAAAGGAACGCCCCCCCCCCACTGGCACCGGAGATGACCCCGCCTTCCCGACCGCAGCACCCGCTCCCCCAACCCGACCCTTCACGGACATCTGGGTCAACCAAAGATTGATGTCCTTCGTCCCCCACAACAAGTGACCATTCTCCTCCATCCGGTCCCAAAACTCCTGGTCATAATTCAACCAGGCCCACCCCTCATGCGCCTGGGACGCCGCCAAAATTTTATCGGCATAAGCCAACAAGGCCCCGTACTGATCAGGGAAATAGTGACCCCAGACGCTCGCTAAGCGCAAAAAGGCACGGGTCCAATTAAGGGTATTGCGAGAGACCTTGCGCACCCTGCCCGCCTTTTCATCCTCCTTGCGCTTCTTGCTCTCACCGGAACGCTTCCGGCTGTCGAGCAGACGGAAAATATCAATGTACTTGCGACGCTTATTCCGACGGCGCAACCTCCGCGGAACACACTCCCACAACTCCACGCAGTGTACGATGGAGGTCCCCATGCCCACCCCGCTTTCACCCACCACAGGAGCAGAGCCACGCGAGGAGGCCGAGGACAACGTCGAAGAAGAGGAAGACGAAGACGCCCGCCGACAACGATGCCCACACCTGCGCTTGGCCTTTGCTTTCATCGCCCCAAAGGAACCCGAAACGGAATCAAGGGCCCCTCCCACAGCCCCGCCAGAGACCCCCGCATACTCACCAACACCACTGGAGGAGGCCACCGGGACACTCCCAGGTGACATCCCAGGCGCCGCAGCGACCAACTCATTCACGGGACTCGAAGGACCTGCACCAGCCAGCCTAGCAGAATCAGCCAGGGACGTCGAAGCCATCGAGTTCCATGGGACCTGCGAAAGGAAAGGAGAAAAACCAGCAGCCAGAGCCCCAGGAGTACTAGGTGCCGCACTCGGCCCGGCCCCCCAACCACATGCCGAAGACCCAAGACCGCCGGCATCCCATGCAGTGGCGCTACCAGCCCCCCAGCCCATCGCTGAACCAGCCACCCCAGCCCCCCCCCCCCCACTGCCCCAAGCCCCCCCCACAGGACAGCCCCATATGCCCACGGGCCCGTAGGACCAAAGAAACCGGGGGGTGGTGGGGGACCGGCACCCCTTGACCGAGGGAGGTGGCAAGCCAGAAGGCCTGCCAGCCCCCGCATCCACTAACGGGCCAACAGCCAGCACCGCCAGGGACCCAGCCCCACCTACACCCGGCACGCCATCACCACCCAAAATCCCCGGGTGAGGACCCAGCACTCCTTGCCCTGCACCCTCGGCCGCAAACCCGGGCACAGGAGGCATGCCAGCAGCCCCCCTGCCCTGGGCCCCTTTGGACCTGCCACGCCCGTGCCCTTGCCGGGCCCCACGAAGCACACTGGGCACCGGGGCAGCGGTGCGCGCTGCCCTACCTCAGCCCATGGGTGTGAGCCCATGCCTCATGGCCCCCTGCCCCTGGGCAGCGCCCTGCGGCCCTTTTCCCGCACCCCACCTAATAATACGCCGAGCCATGACGCCCCAGCACTGCCAAGCACTGAAAACCTGGTAAGTCTGAGCAGTTGGTTGGTTTTATTATTAGTTTTTCTTCTTTTTATTTTCAAAAAAGCACACAGCCCCCCCATCCCCTATTCGCCCCCCCCCCGCACCGCGACCACCAACCGACCCCAGCATGCAGGACCTGCCGAAACCGGGAGACACCACTATGCCCTATGCCGAGGGAAGCAACGGCAAGGCAAGCCCCCTCCTCCCCACACCACGTGCACAGAGGCCAGCACACACGCGGCGAGTCAGGCCGCCGGCTCGGCAAGGGTTTCGTTTTTTTGTTGTTTTTGTTGTTTTTTGGCTCTCCTACAAGCAGAGAATAACCGGGACCCAACCCGACAGCCGAAACCCCGGTCACCCGGAGCAAAGCCTACCCACCCGCGCGCCCAAACAGGAGCCCCCCAGCCAACAAACCTCCATGCAGCGCAAGCAAGCAGGAAGAGGGAGACCGCCAGCCGGCGATCCCCCCTTGCTCGCGCTGCCCCGCCCTCACAGCCGCCTGCGCGGTCCAATCGCCGGGCTCCACATCACTAGCGTGGAGCCCCGGCGCGGATGCCCCGCCTGCCACCCCGCCGCAGCCCCCCCCCCCCCCCACAGCGAAAGAGGCCCGCCACATGGTCGGGCCCCGGGAACCCGGTTACTGGGCCGGCCGCGGGACCGGGGGCCCTGCGGCGCAGCCAGAACTTAAATACAGATTACAGAGTTTTTGTGAAATTGCTTTATGCCAGGCTTGAATGAAATGTTCTGAGTCTAATTCATCTTGATCAAACAAGTTTTATCAAATATCATTTTGGTTAGGGTAATATGTTTGGATATTGAATGTCATATACTCACTGAAAAAGGCAAATTCCTTGAGCACTTTCTTATTTTAGATGCCAAAAAGGCCTCTGATAAATTGGAATGGGGATATTTATTTCAAGTTTTGAGATAATTTGGTTTAGGGAATAATTTCCTTAGAGTGAATCCTTGTATCACTCCCGATACTCTTTGGTAAGGGTGAATGGAGTTAACTTGTCTTGGTTTCCACTCACTATTGATATACTTGTATGTCATAGTTGTCCTTTGTCCACCTTTTATTGTCAAAAGAAAATAAGAATATAATAAATGCCATACTGGGTCAGACCAAGGTCCATCAAGCCCAGTCTCTTGTTTCTAACAGTGATCAATACAGGTTACAAGTACCTGGCAGGTTCCCAAAAAAGCACACAGGTTCCACATTGCTCATTCCAGGGTAAGCAGTGGATTTCCCGGGTCCTGTTTACTAATTTTTAATGGACATTTCCTCCAGGAGCTTCTTCAAACCTTTTTTAAACCCAGCTACACTAATAGCTTTTACTACATCCTCTGGTAAGAAATTCCAGAGTTTGATTAGACGAGTAAAAAAATATTTTCTCTTATTAGTCTTAAATCACTGTAGCTTCATTGCATGCCCTCTAGTCTTTCTACTTCTAGATACCATAAACAACTGATCTACATTTACCCATTCCACTCCATTCATTAATTTATAGACCTCAATCATATCCCCCCTCAACCGCCTCTTTTCCAAGTTGAAGAGCCCCAAAAATTTCATTCTCTCATCATAGGGTTATCTATCCATTCCTTTTACCATTTTTGTCACTCTTCTCCATATCTTCACCAATTCTGCTATATCCTTTTTAAGATATTTTGACCAGAATTGTACGCAATATTCAAGGTGCGGTTGCACCATGGACTGACACAGAGGCATTATAATATCCTTTGTTTTATTCTCCATTCCTTCCTTATTATTCCTAGAATTCTATTAGCTTTTTTGCACCGTGGCACACTGGGTGGAGGGGTTCAATGTATTATCCATGATGATGCTTAGATCTTTTTCCTGGGTGGTGGTCTCTAAGGTGGTTACCTTCTATCACGTAATCATAGTTTGCATTGTATGTCTGAAATCTGATATTTCAGTTCTTTCAACACCTTTGGATGTATACCATCCAGTCCAGGTGATTTTCTTCTCTTCAGTTTATCAAACAGTTGTAATACATCTTCTTGGTTTATTGGTATTTCTTTCAATTCTTCTGATACAATCACCTTTATATACCATTTAAGGCACAGGAAACTTCCCTACATCTTCTTCAGTAAATACCAAAGCAAAGAATTCATTCAGTCTCTCCACTATGGCTATGTCCTCACTTAGCGCCTCTTTACCCCTCTATCGTCCAGTGGTCTAACTATTTCACAGGTTTTTGCTATGAATGTACTTGAAAAAGTTTTAATTATCTATTTTAGCTTCCATGGCAAGCTTTTTATTTCAAATTCTTTCTTTGCCCTGCTTCAGCAATGCCTTGTTTCTAACTTGCCAGTGCTTATGTTGTTTCCAGTTTTCGTGATTTTACTCCTTTTTACATTTCCTGAAAGATGCTTTTTTGGCTACAACAGCCTCTCTGACCTCACCTTTAAATCATACTGGCAGTTTTTTGGCCTTCCTTCGACTTTTCTTAAAGCATGGAATACATCTCAGGTCAGCTTTCAAGATAGTATTTTTAAACAACATCCATGCCTGATGTAAATTTTTAACCTTTACAGCTGCTCCTTTTATTTTTTTCTTAACTGTTTTCCTCATTTTATTATAGTCTCCCTTTTGAAAGTTAAATGTTAGTACTGTGGATTTCCTTGCTGTCCTGCTTCCATTTATTAAATCAAATGTGATCATCAGGGGCGGCTCAAGGCAATCTGCTGCCTGAGGTGAAGGATGAGTTGGCGCCCCCCGTAGACTGGGCATGGCTTTTTCAAAACTCCAATCAGGGACTGACCCAAACCAAAAAGCTAATTAGATTATATGGAGGAAATGCAAGTTGTTTGCACACCAAGGAACTAAAAGAGAGCGAGAACCACAGCACAGTTTATAAAACTAAGGGGTATGTTTACTAAACTGTGGTAATCGTGAATAATGCACGTTATGTAACGTTAACGATCGTTAGCACGTCATAACGCGTGCTATGACGCGCTAACGATTGTAATGCCCCGCAGCGTGATAAAACACCGCAGAAGGTGGAGAGAGGGCGGAGAGAAGGGGTCAATGGGCAGAGAGTGGGCGGGGAGAGGCTCCCTTCACACTAACGTGCTGATTTTCAGAGCTGAAATCCAACGCAAATGAAAACCTGCCTTTAAAGGCATATTAAAGGGAAGAGAAACCATTTAAATGTCAGCAATGTACAGCCCAGGCAGGGAAACCAAATAAAAGTGATAAGTGTGATACATGTGCACAGAACAAAAGGGCACAGAAACACTGAAAATGACCCCAACAAACTGGAAAAAAACAATAACCAAGCTGGCCAATAGTGGTATCAATGAGAAACATCAACCCCTCCCCCCCCGAGTAAGCACCATAGAATAGATATAAATCATGGAAGGGTCTATACTCCGTCCCCATACAAAGTGAATGGGCCCACAGTGAAATAGCGCTGCTCAGGGTTTCCTCCACCATCAGACAGGGTTCCTATGGCATGCACATGTCCCGCAACAGCAGGGCGGGCATGTCAGAACGGAAACTGGACAGATGCCGGAGAAGGGGATACAGAGGGCTGCAGGCGGCACATGCTGTGGTGGAGCTGGGCCACAGTGCAGACTAAGGTGATGCCTAGGTGGCCCATACGAATGCTGAAACAGTGGAGCAGCCAGACAGCAACTGCTGAAGGCCCAACATGTGCACGAGTGGGTTTCCCAAAGTGTCACAGAGGATAATACCCAACAGCTACCCCCAAGGGCACGGAACATTTGCAGGCGGGGCTGGGGGGGGGGAGCATGGACGTCTATGCAGGCACCCCTACCCAAGAACCTTCACCATAGGCAGCCACCTACCTGCACACTGGATGGCCTGAGACTGCGCACCACCAGCTCCACCAGCAGAAGGGCATGTCAGCATGGTGGCTGAGGGATGCTGGTGGTGGAGGGGGCAGTGGCAGCTGCCCAGAGCAGACTGTGGCCTAGCCCTGTGTAGGTGGGTGCCATGCATTGCAACAGACAGGCCCTGTCTGACCAACAGTCATGGTATCACCAGGGAATGCACCACCTCTGTGATAAAATGGTGGTGCAGTGCACAAAACCAGTGTATTCAGAAGCAGAAGGTCACAGGTTCAAATCCCAGCTGTGGTTTCCGCCAACCCAGTCCTCATATTTTACCCACTACTATAACATGCTAATACAGACAGAACCTTTCTTGCAGATGACGTGAACATGCCCAAAACACCTACATTTTACCATACACATGCACATTACCTAGAGCAGAGCCTCCCAAATGCAGTCCTGGAGGGCCAAACACCATTCAGGTTCCATGCTGCCTCTGATAAAGATGCCTGTGATGCATTTCTATGCGCCACCCCCATGGTATGCAGATGTATCTCATGCATATTCATGAGGGACAGCATGAAAACCCGAACAGTGTTTTGCACCGCAGGACTGGAGTTGGGAACCTCTGCCGTAAAGCAGCAGCCAACAGGGGCAGACACACCCGCACCCACAGGCCCCATTATCCAAAGCCTCCTGGGGAGGCAGGATTTTGGGCTCTGCGTGCATCTCCCAATACTAGCACTTGCATACCTTAGTAATGCCACCCTAAACCTGGGAATATGGTACACATCTATCAAAAGGTTGCTATGATTACTGGCAGATAGCAATTCCGAAGTTAAGTACAATTTTCTGATTGAGCTGCATCATAGCAACCTTTCTGATGTCTGTGGAGTGTGCTACAGGTCTTGTGTCTGACAGTGTTTACCACCCTGGGGAGTGACCCCAACAGTATTGTGTACCATAGCCATCCCTGCACTGTGTCCAGGACTGGTGTGGTGGCCAGGGCTGCCGAACACCTCTATAGTTGCACAATGCTGGCATAGGTGTGGGGAGTGTGTGTCTGTCTATCCATTGTGTGGTGGCTGCCAACACCCTCCACAGCCCACACTGCTAGCACTGTTGCCAGTACTGGCCTGCCAATGTGCATAATGAGGAGCAAGGTACTGTGGGAATAGCCTGGATAGAGTGGCCTGGCCTGGATGCATCTGCACAGGGCATAGGGCAATGGCTCGGACATTGTAGTGCCTGGCCACCACCTGCACAGACAGGGTGGCCACAGCATGTCCTGCTGGGAGGTCACTCTCACCCTGACTGAGCAGTGACCACAGCATGGCTAGGTTCCCCCCTAGTGCTATATGGTGTTTCTCTTATGTGATATTTATGGGTTCTGTCTTGATGGAACACCTTGCAGGGTGCAGTGGCTGGAGGCTTGCTGCTGGAGAATGTCAGATAGTGGTGGGGGGCAGCTGAGCATTTCTAGGCCTACTGTCTGTCTGCTATTGCTTTATGGATGTGTACAGAGCTGCAGTGACTACCCTGTAGGGTGTCTGTTCCCTAGCAGGACTGGGGTTGATGGTCCCCTCTACTGTCACCATTGCAGGGAGGTAGAATGTGGATCTGTTGGTGGGAGATTCTGTTTCCCACCCTGAGCCCCAGAGGGTGGGTTGGGTGGTGGTACATAATCTGCCTATGGGCCCAAACACCCCTCCCCCCCTTCTTCACCTACATCATGTAACCATGGCAGCAACACAGGATATTCACTATTCTGGGTGCATCATAGCCCATAAGGGCTAGACATGACTGAGAAATACAGATGGACACAGATGTATCCTAGGTGTGTCTGTAGGAGCTACCTAATCACACACAGCAGCACTGATGGGTTCCTGCAGCATGGCGTAGTTCAGCCATGAAAGGTGCTGTGGACCTGGAGCTGGGCGCCCCATCTCACCCTCAAGGTGAGCACAGTACCCGCACAATGTGACGGTCTGTAGCTACTTTGTGCCAGTAACACACACGGTCAGTACCCCCTACCAGGCTGAGGTACTGTGGGGTGCACACAGTCAGTTCCCCCTACCAGGCCGAGGTGCTATGGGGGTGCATACCCCATCTTGTGCTCATCTGTAGACTGCTGATTTGCATGTGCAGTGCATCATGGGTACAGGTGGGTTAACCCTATCTTGGTAACCACAGCAGACAGTTTGTGTAGTGACGTGCAGTCCTTCTGCAGCCAGCCATGGGTTTGTTTGCAGCTATAGAGCTGTTGCCCATTGGTTACTTCACTGCCTGTGGAGACAGTGGTCATGGGTTCAAACCCATGGTGGGGTTATTTGATAGGGCTGTCTGAGGCACTGTCTATTTTTAATGTAGATTAGTGCTGCCAGCAAAAACACCCTCAGTGTACTGTAACCATAAGGCGCCCCATAGGGTGCCCTATAAAGCACCTTATAAGGTGCCTTATCAGGTGTCCTATAAAGCGCCTTATAAGGTGCCTTATAAGGTGTCCTCTAAAGTGCCTTATAGGGTGCCCTATAGGGGACATTATAGGGTGTCTTGGCGGACAGTGCACTTTATAATGTGCCCTATGGTGCTCCTTATGCGGCACCTTAGGTTATGGCACTTGAGGGTGTGTTTGCTGGCAGCACTAATTAAAATAAAAATAAAATGCCTCAAACAGCAATAAGTACATGTAAAAGCTAATGCTTCAGCCAGCCTTATGCATTAGGCACACTGGGGGATTGAACTCGTGACCCCGTATCATCAGTTAGTGTATTAACCATTGGGCTACACCTCTTTTCCTATGGTTGCATGTCTGCGCGCCTACCCAAGATTACCGTGCATTAACGTGCTTAACGGCGTCTTGCCCGATAATGTGCACAGCGCACGTTATCATGCAATAATCCCGTTTTGCTACATTAAGACCGAAATGCCCACTCCTTTTATGGCAGCCTGCACACTATCGCCGGGCGCACGTTAAGACGGTTTAGTAAACATACCCCAAAGTCCAATCACTAAAATGAAATAAAATTATTTTTTCTACCTTTTGTCGTCTGACCATTTTATTCTCTGATCATGCTAGTCCTGATCTGAGGCTTCTGCTTTCCTGTCTTCTCTTAGCTCTCTTTCTGTGGTCTATGGTCCATCTGCCATTTCTTATCTCTTCTTTTGTTTTCTTCACTTCTTTCCATTAGCCTAATTCCAGTCCCAGTAACCCTTCCCAGTATCAGCCCCTTTCCAGTCCTCTCTCCCAATACCTTCCAATGTCAACTTGCTTTCCCATTACTGTCACTGCTGTCCATTCCCTTCCAGTCCCCCTCCTTCCCCACTGTGCAGCCCCTGCTAGTTCAAATACCATGGCAGACCCTCTCATCATCCACTCCCTTCCAGTCCCATTCTCCCATCTCCCCGCATCAGCCCATTTGTAGCCCTAGACCCCAGTTTTCTTCCAGGGCCAGCAGCTCTATCCTCCCCTCCCTACCATCAGCCCATTCCCAGTCGAAGCCCCCCAATCAGCTCACTTCCAGTGCTAGTCCCCCCTCAACCCCATTACCAGTGCTAGCCTCCCCTAATCAGCCCAATACCAGTCCTACCCCCCCATCAGCCCATTACCAGTCCTAGCCTCCACTAATCAGCCCATTTCCAGTCCTAGCCCCCCGATCAGCTCATTTCCAATGCTATTCCCCATCAGTCCATTACCAGTCCTACCCCACTCCATCAGACCATTTCCAGTCCTAGTCTCCCCTAATCAGTTCATTTCCAGTGCTAGCCCCCCTAATGAGCCCATTACCAGTCTCAGCTCACCCCTCGATCAGTCCATTCCCAGTCCTTGACTTCCCTAATCAACCCATTTCCAGTCCTAGCCCTTCCCCTGATCTACCCATTACCAGTGCTAGCCCCCTTATCAGCCCATTATAATACTAACCTGCACTGTCTCTCCCCTTTGTCCAACATTTCTCCCCTGTCTGTCCAGTATGTCCCCCTGTCTCTCCCCTTTGTCCAGCATGGACCCATCTCCCCCTTTGTCCAGCATGTCCCCTGTCTCCCCCTTTGTCCAGCATCATGTCCCCTGTCTCTTCCTTTGTCCAGTATGTTCCCTGTCTCCCCCTTTGTCCCGCATCATGTCCTGTCTCCCCCTTTGTCCATCATGTCTCCTGTCTCCCCCTTTGTTCCCCATCACTCACCATTGTGTCTTCTTGTTGTCCACCTCCTGTCCCCATTCCCTCGACCTGCACCTCTCATCCGGTGGCGGCGGGGGCACTCTGGCTGTTTTCATTTTAGATTTTGCCGCCTCTGCCCTGCCTCTGCCTTCCCACCATGTTTTTTCCATCAAGAAATGCTTGCCAGAAAAAAAAAAGTGGTGGGAAGGCAGAGGGCAGAGGTGGGAAGGCAGAGGGCAGAGGGCAGAGGCGGCAAAACCTAAAATTAAAACAACCAGAGTGCTGCCGCTGCTGCACAAATCAGCTTGATTGCTTCTAGTTGCAAGCGATCAGGCTGATTTGTCCGATGCCGGGCGGCACTCCGGCTCTGTTTTAATTTTAGATTTTGCCGCCTCTGCCCTGCCTCTTCCTTCCCACGTGGGAAATCAGAGGCAGGCCAGAGGCTGTAAAATCTAAAATTAAAAACAGATCCAGAGTGCTGTCGGCATCGGGAGTGCCGCCTCCGTCGGAGTGCCACCTGAGGCAATTGCCTCAGACGGGTAATGGATGAACCGCCCCTGTCGATCATGCAATGATCACTATTGCCAAAATCCTTATCTATTGAATCAGGACTAGAACTTGGTCTATGTCCAAAATAGCTTCCCCTCTTTTTGGTTCATGATCCAGACACTCCAAGAAGCAGTCATTTACTGTATCTCGAAACTTTATCTCCCTAGCATGTCCTGTCATGATATTGACCAAGTCAATACCAGGGTAATTGAAATCACCCATGTACTGTACATTTTGTTAGCATCCCTGATTACTTTGAGCATTTGATCATCCATCTGTTCATTCTGGCGGTCAGTAATTACACCCCCACTGCCATTACCTTATCCTTTTTACATGGAATTTCTATCCATAGATATTCTACAGTATATTTTGTTTCCTGCAAAACATTAATCATATATGACTCAATGTCCTCTCTAAAATAGAGCACAACACCTCCACCAAATTTATCTTCCCTATCATTGCGATATAGTTTGTACCCAGGTATCACAGTGTCCCATTGGTTGTCCTCCTCCGACAAGGTCTCTGAGATGCTAATCATATCTATCTTTTCATTTAGTGCTATATATTCTAGCTCTCCCATCTTATTTCTTATACTTCTAGCATTTGTATACAGGCTTTTTAAAGGAGGTATTTTAATCATATTAATCTAGTTATCAATTGATAGGGGTAATTTGGAATCTTTAAGTTCTGTACTTAAGGACATCTGGGTTACTTTTATCTTTATTGGAAACTCACTGTCGGGATGCTCTAACATCCCACTTTTGCTAGTATCCTTTAAAAGATACATCCTTCTGAACCATACGCTCCTGGAAGACTGTCTGCTTTCCCCTACTGTCTAGCTTAAAAGCTGCTCTATCTCCTTTGTAAAGGTTAATACCAGCTGCCTGGTTACATCCCAGTTAAAGTGGAGCCCATTTCTTCAGAAAAGCCCTTCCCTTCCCCAGAATGTTGCTCAGTTCCTAATTAATCCAAAACCCTCTTCTTTGCACCAATGTCTCATCCACATATTGAGACTCCGGAGCTCTGCCTACCTTTTGGGTCCTGCATGTGGAACGGGAAGCATTTCAGAAAATGCTACCCTGGAAATTTTGGATTTCAACTTTCTACCTAAAAGCCTAAATTTGGCCTCCAGAACCTCCCTCCCACACTTTCCTATGTCATTGGTGTCAACGTACGCCAAGACAGCAGACTCCTCCCCAGCGCTATCTAAAACTTTTCCTAGGTGGCACAAGAGGGCCGCTACCTTTGCAACAGGCAGGCATGTTACCAGGAGATCCTCATGTCTATCAGCCACCCGGCTATATAACTCGCATATGTATATTGATCAAATTGCCAACTATAATAGCTGTCCTACCTTTCCCTCATGAGCACATGGCCCTGGAGAAACTCCTCAATGTGACTTGCACAAGCAGTGATTTATCCTTTGTTTTTATGGGCATTGTCCTTTTTGAATATTGATCTGGGTTTGAGGCAACATGATGATCATCCATTTGTTAATGTGACTATGAAGGTCACTGTTCTGTTATATGTAAAAAGTTAAAAAGCTCTTGTTCAATGTAATGTTATACGAACGTATACGAAACTGTTAAATTGTTCCATGTAAACCGCCCCTGATCTCTGGAAGGGGCGGTATAGAAGAAATAGATAAATAAATAAATAAATAAGGTCATTCTGACAGGTGAAAAACAAGACTGTACAGTACATCCCAGAAGGACTTGCAGCTCTGCAATTCACATGGACCATATGCTGCAGATCAGGCTTCCCGCACATACAGGGCTTCTATTCAGAGAGCGCTGGATGTGGGCAGGAGGGAACAGGGCAGATGTGAGGCGAGGGAGAAGCTATGTGACCGGGATGTACAAGGTCTATTCCAGTCAGGGAACTGTACCTCTGACAGGATCCATTTGGATGCCCAACTTATTCCACCTCGGAACCCCCCCTCCCCCAGGACATGGTGCCATGGGAGGTGAGGCCCTGCTGCCTGATCCTGGCCCTGGCAGACCCCTCAAAGGGTCGAGTGGTGGGGAAAAGACCTCTGCTGGTAAGTGATGCTTTTGGCGCTCCTCCTTGGCATTCCGGTTCCATGGCAATGGAATACCACGGCACTGGCACACCAGCAGCAGCATAGTGCGGGCTGGATGGGCTGCTGATGGACGTCTCCCGTGTTCAGGATCTGGGGCATGCCAGGCCATCTATGTGCCCAATCCTGCACCCACAGGACCGTCTAGCTCCCATGGTACATAATTGGGTATGATGTGGCCTCGTCCATATTGTAGATGTTCTGGTGGCTCAGACGTGCCCCTTTGTGAATCGGGCTCCACATCTGTTTGGAGCATTATGTGTAAAATGGTGGGTTTCTCAGTTTCAAAATCTCCTTATACCCCTCTGCTTACTCCAAAGTTTATAAATTCTATGGGAGAAGTCACCAGATGCTCAATTGCTAGAAGAGAGGGTCTTATTACCTTCTCCTAGCCTTTTGAATTTTTGTTTTGTCTAAAGACAATTTGAAATCTGATCTTGATCTGCCCTTATCCCTTTTTCAGTACTTAAAATGTGTCTGTTCATCTGTCTTATATCTTTTAGTACTTATTTTTTATCTGTTCATCTGAGGACAAAGATCACTTTTCGTGTTTATATTTGCCCTTAGATGTACTTTTATTCCAAAAGAGGATGTCCAAGAAATGTATTTCCAGGTTATATGGCATCATTGTGCAGATATAGGTTTAGAAACTCTTAACACCTAATCAGGAGTTAGTGGGCCTGTTTCCTGAGTGCAGTTGAAGCCTGAATAAAAGGCTCCTGTGCCCTGCCCTTTTGAGGCTTTCCTAACCAGGGCTCCATACATCAAACAGTAAGTAAGGATTTGAGGGTTTTTTTGTTTGGTTTTTTTATTACATTGCTAGCTCTCTGACTGGGAGCTCTTAAAAGGGTTTTGTGTATATTTTTTAAAGCAAGGTTACTTTCATTTTTGCTGTTTTAGGGGAACTTTACTTGAGCATTGTAGGTTGCTAACTCCAGTAACCTCCTCAGGTTTAGAAACTCTTAACACCTAATCAGGTGTGAGGCGACAAAGAGTACAAATAAATGGAGCTCACTCTGAGGAGAAGGAAGTTACCAGTGGTGTGCCCCAGGGATCTGTCCTTGGTCCAATTCTTTTTAACATCTTTGTTAGTGATATAGCGGAAGGGCTGTCGGGTAATGTTTGCCTCTTTGCAGATGATATCAAAATCTGCAATAGAGTAGACACCCAGGAAGGGGTAGATAACATGAGGAGGGATCTAGCTAAGCTTGAAGAATGGTCTAGAATTTGGTAGCTGGGATTTAATGTTAAAAAATGTAAGGTCATGCATTTGGGCTGCAGCAATCCAAGGGAGCAATACAGTATAGGAGGTAAAGTACTTTTGTCCACTAAAGAAGAGCGGGACCTAGGTGTGGTTGTGTCTGATGATCTTAAAGTAGCTAAACAGGTAGAAAAGGTGACAGCAAAAGCTAGAAGGATGCTTGGGTGCATACGGAGAGGAATGGCTAGCAGAAAAAAGGAGGTGATAATGCCTCTGTATAAGTCTTTGGTGCGTCCTCATTTGGAGTATGGTGTGCAATTCTGGAGACCGCACCTTCAAAAGGATGTGAAAAGGATGGAGTCGGTGCAGAGGGTTGCTACTAAAATGATTAATGGGCTTCGTTATAAAGCATATGAGGACAGACTTAAGGATCTTAATATGTACACCTTAGAGGAAAGGCGGGATAGAGGTGATATGATTGAGATGTTTAAATACCTCCGTGGCATAAATGTTCAGGGAGAGAGCCTCTTTCAATTGAAAGCAAGTTCTGCTACAAGGGGACATGGGATGAGGGTGAAGGGAGATAGATTCAGGAGTGATATGCGGAAATATTTCTTTACGGAAAGAGTAGTGGATCCATGGAATAGTCTCCCAGTGGAGGTGGTAGAGATGAGGACAGTAACTGAATTCAAAAAAGCATGGGACCAACACAGAGGATCTCTAAAGGTAAAAAGTGGACTGTTGTAGTTGTTGTTATGGAAGGACAGACTAGATAGGCCATGTGGTCTTTTTCTGTCATCATGTTTCTATGTTTCTATGTTTCTATATTTTCTAGTGACATACCTCTGTTTAATTTATATGCAGAACAAATCATCAGAGAAGCAGGACTGTATGAAGACAACAGAGGTGTGAAGATTGGTGGAAGATTCATCAACAACCTTCGCTATGCTGATGATACCACATTACTGGCTGAAAGTGAAGATGATCTGAAACATTTGCTTCTCACAATCAAAGAACATAGTCTCAAAATGGGCCTGCACCTTAATGTAAAGAAGACAAAGATCATGACAACTGGCATAATCAACAGGTTCATCGTTGAAGGAGAAGAAATTGAAATCGTGAACAACTTTAACCTACTTGGATCAACTATCAATAAAGAAGCAACAAGCAGTCAAGAAATCAGACGACGCATTGCTCTTGGCAGAATGGCTATGAAAGACCTAGATAAGATTCTCAAGAGCAGAGATGTCTCTCTCCATACAAAGATTCGACTTGTTCAAGCCATGGTATTTTCAATAACATCATATGGATGTGAAAGCTGGACAGTGAAAAAGACAGACAGGAAGAAAATTGATGCCTTTGAATTATGGTGCTGGCGGCGAATACTGTGTATACCATGGACTGCCCGAAGAACAAACCAGTCGGTACTAGAAGAGATCAAACCTAAGCTTTCTTTAGAAGCTCAGATGACAAGACTTCGACTTTCATACTTCGGACACATCATGCGAAGAGAGAGATCATTAGAGAAAGACATCATGCTTGGCAAGATAGAAGGTCAACGCAAAAGAGGAAGGCCAGCAATGAGATGGATTGCTACAATAACAGCAGCTACGGGTACCAGTCTGTCAACAATGAGCCGTCTGACTGAAGACCGAACACAATTTAGGATAGCTATCCAGAGGGTCGCCATGAGTCGACTCCGACTCGACGGCACTTAACAACAACAACAACCTCAACATGAGATAAAGTGTTCAGATGTGCTTGATCAAGCCAATTTTGGCATAGGATTTGGGATTATACCTCTTAATGTTCAATATCAGATTGATTTGCTTAGTACTCAGATATACATTATGATGAGAATTTACATTACTTCAACACATTTATAGGACTTTTCTAAGTATTAACTATGTTAGTGGAGGTGCAAGCAGAAAGGGAGCTTTCAGCATATCTGGGGAGATTGTCCCCTGATTCAGTCTGACTGTGTTGAAGTTGGGAATTGAGCAGCAAGTGATTGCAAAAATGTTAAATTTATGCCTCAATATTTTCTAATGAGTTATTTTAGATGAGATGATTTCTTGGACAGTTGGGTGAAGCCGCTTTTGAGTTAATTGCTGGCCACAGGATATGTTGTGGCAAGTTTTTGGAAGAACCCAACTCTGCCACCTACGTTAGATTGATGGTACAAAGTCTATGAACTCTCTAATACGGAGAAGTTAACTTTATTGTTGCAAGTTAAAGTTTTAAAGGAAGTATGGTCCCCGTGTACTAAATTTTAGCTGAAATTCAGTCCCATTGAAGATGGAAATCCAATATGGGTTGCTTCTTTTTCCTAAGAGTTTGAATATGTTATGATCCCTTTTTCTCTCTTCTCCCTCTTTTTATCTTGTTTTTTTCTTTGTTTCATCTCCTTCTTCTGCCTTTTGCTTCTTCCCTTTTTTCAATATTTGTTTCTTTCCCTTTTTTCTATATTGTTTTTTATCTTTTCTTTTTGTTTTAGGTTGGGTGGAGAAATGGATATTTTGCAACAGTACAGAGAATCTCATGCTATATGTCCCTTAAGGATTTACTTGATTTTATGTAATCGGTATTGTTTGGTTTCTTTTGTTTGTTCTAAAATTCAATAAGGGCCCTATTCTGAGAAAGACTTGCAGGGTGGCTGTATATGTCCAAAACATGTACGTCTGAAATGTAGATGCGATTCCCTGCTCGCGTGGTTAGACGTGCAGCTGCACAACAGAATACAGAGTTATACATCTAGTTGCTAAACATGCAACTTGCAAATAGTGGGGCTCCATTTATGTGTAAGTAACATGTGTAACCCGCAACAAGACGCGGGTGTGTAGTTCTGAAAATGTGTCCACCTGCACAGTTGTCCACATGCATGTAGTAAAGGCTGTTAGTGTAGCTGGGTTTAAAAAAGGTTTGAACAAGTTCCTGGAGGAAAGGTCCATAAACCATTATTAAGAAGGGACCCAGGATATCAATGTTTGACCGAGTACAAGCATTGTGGAACCTGTGTCTTTTGGGGAATCAGCTAGGTACGTATGATTTAGATTAGCCACTGTCGGAAACAGGATACTGGGCTTGATGGACCTTGGTCTGACCCAGTATGGCATATCTTATGTTCTTATGTTCAACAGGAAACAGGATACAGAAAATCCCACCACCCACTTTCCGCTGACGCCAGACTGCAAGAAAATGGCAACTCGCCAAGTACATTTCAGTGAGGCAGAGACTCGCCTACTATGCACAATGGTGCTAGAAGATGAGGCCACCCTGATCCCTACTGGACACAGAAGGCCAGTCCTTGCTGCATCACGCAGGGGCTGGGAAAGGATAAGGACCACCTTAGCTCAGTAAGTAGGGCAAAGCAGGAAAGGAGGCAGGGAAAAAGCATGTGAGGGAAAAAAATATTGCAAAGAGCCAGGAAGTAGCTGCAAAGTGAAATGGCAAGAGGAGCAGGGGGTAAGCTGGACCCACCACACAACCAAGTGACAATAAACAAGCAAAACAGGGCCCACACAGGAAAGAGGCAAACAGAAACACAAGGTGGAAAAATGGCAGAATGGACAAAAAGGAAAGCACATATGGGAGGAAACCTGAACACAGTGAAAAAAACCTACTGCATGTAACAGTGCAGCAATATGGCCCAGTACTGTCATCCAAAACACAGCACAGTGGAAACACAGAGACATGGTGCTAGTAAAGATAACTACCCAAACAAAAATAACACTGGTATTTAGCTTATGTAATAATAAAAAAAAAAAAATGAAGAGCTAAACCGCGGTAATGTTACCTGCGTTAGGTTCTGCGGTAATGGTACAGATTCCCATATAAAGGAGTGGGTGGGGCATCATTAAAGCAAGCTGTGTCAGATAACGCGTGTTACACGGTGATACCACACGGTACAGTGTGCCATGGACCCACCGCGTGTGAACACCGCAGTGGACGGGAAGCAGCAGCGTGTCCGAAGGGGTTGCAATCTAAGGTGCGCTGACAGTAGAAGACGCGCTGAGGGATGTGCTGACATGGTGCCACATGAGAAAAGGAGCAGTAGGTGTAAGGCCATGGACCATAGGCAGCTGAGAACACAGTCTGGAATGGGGATGTGAGCCACAGGTAACACAGGCACACACACCATGAAATGGTGTGCAGTGAAACAGCATGCAGAAGAGTAAACAAATATAATGTTCCCTGTTAGTATTAGTGTATGTGTCTCATATCCCCTCATGTTAAATGTATCACCCAATTGTGTTTTGACCACTTTGATTGAAGGATAAGGTGGTATACAAAACTCTCTAAATAAATAAAATAAATAAATAAATAATGGAAAGGGCATCAGGGGTCAGTCTGAAGGGCCAGCTGTGTGGATGGTGTGTGTAGAAGGGCAAAATGGGCAGGGAATCCAAAAAGGAGTAAGAGGGAATTGAGCTGGTAGACTGAAGAGCCCAAACACAGCTCACTGACACCAATACCAAATCACTGAGCCACCTGCCCACCCAGACAGCCCAAAGAAAGGGAGAAAATGTATCAACTAACATGTGACGGATAGGCAGCAAGGAGGGGACACTGCAGTGTACAGTAAAGAGAAGGGTGTGTGGATAAGGGACAAAGCTGGAGCCATTGTATGGGAAGGGGAGCAGAACAAATGAAAAGAAAGGAAAAGGAACATGTGGGACCCAAGCTCACATCCCATGTTGGCACCACGCACAGCTGCAACCACTATCCCAAACAACCACAATGAGCACAATGTGAATATGTTCCACCAAGTGGACATCATGTCTGCCAGATTATCACACAGTAGTGTGTCCTATGCACATTGCAGAGAACACACGTAGCAGAGAGTCAGACGTGCATGACCGTACAGAGCTATCTACATGTCTTATAAGGTATGACTAGGCGCCTTAGCATATGTGGTCAGATTATGGCACATAACAATGCATGTTTCAAACAGATGACACATGGGCTATTGCACACATTGCAACACACATATGTTATAATAATGCACACTACCTGTCTATTCCCCCACACCTGAGCCCCCACCATGGTCTGACTTTCACCAGCAGCTGGCACAGTAGCCTGTACCTGCTGCACACACCAGGTGTTCCAGCCATGCACAAACTAACTAGACAGTCTATCCTGCATGTTCACAGTGGAACTGTGTGCCCTGATAACTGAGCCCCCTGAATGGGGCACACATATGTCACCAGAAACAGCTGCTATGTAGCACTATGTGGGAACATAGCCGTGCCATGGTCACAGTTTGATCAGTGTGAGAGTGCCCTAACAGCAAGATGTTCTGTGGCCACCTTGTCCATGCAGGTGGTGGTTGGGCACTACAATGTCCCAGCCATTGCCCTACACCCTGTGCAGATGCATCCTGCCCTGTCCGCCCTGCCCGGGCCATACCCACCATACCTTGCTCCTCATTATGCACATTCACAGGCTAATTCTGGTAATAGTGGGACATTGTGGGCCCAGAGAGGTGTAGGCAGCCACGAAACAATTTAGAGACATACACACGCACCAGGTAGATATTGGTGGATTGTGTTTGGCCTTGGTTAACTGCTGTCTTGCTGATCTCCAGTGTCTATGTTCCCATGTGCCACCTAGGCACCCGCCTGGTCCACCCCGTGCCCCAGTTGCCCATGCTACATGTCCCGCCTGTGGCCCCCTATGCCCCATTTGCACCATCGCCATAGTGGCTATTCATACTTTGGCACTATGGTATTGCTGTACATGGAGCACTACTATCACAGATTTTGGGCTCCCTGCCTGGGCCGTACATTGCTGACACATAAATGGTTTCTCTCTCCTGCATATGTGCATCTAACGGCAGGTTTTCAACCACGTTAGGATTCAGCTCTTCAGATCAGCGTGTTAGTGTGAATGGAGCCTCTCCCCACCCACACTCCGCCCATTGACCTCTTCTCTCCGCCCTCTCTCCACCTTCTGCGGTGTTTACCGCGCCATGGAACGTCAACGATTGTTAAGTAACGATAACATGCGTTATGAGACATTAACGATCTTTAACGTTACATAACGCGCGTTATGTAACGTTACTGCAGTTTAGTAAACATACCCCTTAAAGAGTATTGATGAATAAACAAACCTCTTCCAAAGATGGGGAAGCTGTAAAACTAGAGGGCATAACGTGAAGCTGCAAGGGAGTAAACTGAAAGGCAATGTAGGAGTAAACTGAAAGGCAATGTTAGGAAATACTTTTTCACTGAACAGGTGGTGGATGCTTAGAAAGCTCTCCCGATGGAAGTGGTGGGGGCAAACACTGTGACAGAATTCAAAATGGCATGGGACAGACACAGTGGATCCTTTATAGCAACAGAATAAAATCAAAATAAACAGAATTGTCTCTTATATCTCAACAAAAAGGGGTGACCTGCACAAAGCAATGGGTACATCCCTAAACGAAGGCATGGGGAGGGGTGACCTGCATGGAGCAGCAGGTACACCTACACTTGCCACCTTGCTGGGCAGACCTGATAGACCATACTGGTCTTTATCTGCTGTCATATACTTTGTTACTATGTTTACAAACCTAAAAACCAATAAAAGTGGTGAAATGAACAACAAATAATGACATAAAACAAAAAAAGCACAGAGAAACGTATTCAGCAGTAGAAAGTGGGATCTATAGGTCTCTGATTGTCAATCTAGGCCCCAAAGGACTGGGTGAATACATGGATTTTGAGCTGTGCTTTAAAGATAGAGTAAGATGTTTTGATAGAGGGAGTGCAGCAAGGAATTCCAAAGGATGGGGGCACAGAAAAAAAAAATGTTGATCGACGGGTAGATTCTAATCTAGCCTTGGAGGGAGGAGGAATGTAGAGTCTGTTGTCGTGCAGTGAACACAGTGTCTGAGGTGAGGTGTGGAAAGTAAGATTGGAGGACAAATAAGAGGGACAGCCAGTAAAGAGAATTTTAGAAACAAGGATTAGAAGCTGAGACAGACAACCAGTGATAATGTTTCAGAAGTGGGGTAGTATGATCATATTTATCTGCAGCAGATAAGATACAGACTGCTGTATTTTGGACTGCTTCAAGTTGTTTTACGGTGAAAAGAGGAAGGCTGGTGTAAATAGTGTTACAATAGTCCAAACACATAATGGTACAGCAGAGTAAGAGTGAGGTCAAGGAAGAGGAATCAAGGAAAGGATGAACTGTGCAAAAGTGAAGCAGTCATAGTAGGTTTCAGAAGCTAGAGATTCTCACCAGAGAGACCACATCACAATTCTTGCATATCAACCTTAAGCAGCATGCACCTCTCCCTAAGGCTCAGGCTGGGCCTGCCAAGTCACGTTTCTTCAATAAGCTGTGGGACCTGCCTTCTATATACTCGAGTGACATGCTTAGAAAAGCCTCCATATGCTGAGCATTCCAGTCCTTGTATTCTTCACAGACTGGAGCACCTCTACAGTGAGGGCCAAACTCTTTGGTTCTATTGTCATTCAATTAATATTCAAGACCACCAAGGTATTGTCATGGAAAGTATTGCACAGTGCTGTAGTGTCTGAATGGTATTTGGCAAGGTTTGCCAACACACTTTTAACATGTTTACTTTGTGGCTAAGTCAAAACCAGAGCACAGATCTTTCTAACCTCATATTATTCCTAATCCTAAAGTTTTCTTTACCCTTTATCTCCTTATTTACATGAATAGGGATTCAAGGTCCTGCCTCAATAGCCTAGTAGTAGTTGATGTGCCTGGGTCAAATCATCCCATCTTCCATCCCAGTCCCTTAAATACAAAAATCTTAAACCCTAATCCTATTTTATCTCATGGCTTTTTCAGTTCTACCTCGAGGCTAGTTACATTCATGTGCAATAGGTATTTTCCTGTCCCCAGAAGGTTTACAATCTAATGATCAATTTTGAAAGCTGCTAAATGAAACAAAAGCCAGGCTGTTTGTAGGACAGGCAGTAGGATGGACAGCAGGACAGACAGGAAGAACACATGAAGGTGGATGCTTGTGGGGTAGGAGCTTGATGAGAAAGAATGCTGCTCCTAATTTTATTAACGAATTACAGAGCTATCAGAACGTTTTGGAAGCAGACAAGAGAACAATGTGACCAGAAGAGAAATCATAATAAAGCATCCCCCTAGTTGTCTAAAATAAAAGGGGAAAGACAAACAAGCTGGAAGAGGTAACCTCAATACCTTTAGAAATATGTCCTAAAGTGGTGCCAGAGGGCTATATGGAGGCTGGCAAAGTTACCTATGGTAAAGTATCACCATTAAACATGAGGAAGTGTGAAAGCCTTGTCAGTCCACTATAATGGTAGCTAAATAAAAAGAAAAATAAGGTGATAACTTTTTATTGGATTGACATAATGCATTTATAGACTAGTTTTCGAAAGCAAAACCTTCTTCTTGAGGTCAGAACGGTATGAGCAACAGATGTCAATACTTAGATATATTTTATTTATTTATACAACTTTTATATACCGCCCCTTACAGAGATCAGGGGCGGTTTACAATGAACATAACCAGATATACAGAGAACACATGAATTAGATATACAGGAATCTATACAGCATTACGTGGACAGGAGGAGAGAGGAAGGGCTCGATGGTTGATCAGAGGGTTTATAACGTGACAAAAAGTACATGTATTTGTTGAGTCCTGTTGGTGATCAGGCTGTAAATATTTACAGTTTTTGGTGTGACAGGAAACCAATGTCCTTATTGGGTCCTGTCTGCTCTGATTCAAAGTATGTTATTATCTTCATTTCAAAGGTTTTACGATCCTAGATAGATTTAAATCTTCCTCTCAGGACTCTTACCATAATTCATCAATGCTGTGCTCTGGCCCTTCGAAGTGCAGACCAATAGCAGATGCTGGAGTGGCCTAATTAACACCTTGGCCTGTTTTGATTTGCATAATTAGATGTCCATCAGCATCCATCCTTGTTTTTATTTTTTATTTATGCACATTTATACATTCTCTATAAATACAGAAAATGAGGAAATGACACTTTGCCCACAAAAATTGGGAGTAAAATACAGGAAATTATGAAAACTCACAAGCATAAACATATTAATCTGTTAGGACATCCCCAGAACCAGGAGCAGCATTGGGATAAAACCACATAGCAAGCACAGACAGCAAACAAGGGAGAGAGGTAAGCCAGCTCCATGCAGCTGCTTTCCCTGCCCATTTGCCTCCTCCCTCCTGCACCGGGGAACATAAAAGACCTGTGCTTTAAGCGCACCCGTGCCTTAGGTTTGGTCCTTTGGAGTGGAGCTCTGTAAAAACCATCGAGGGTTCCTCTGCCCTTCTTGAAACAGGACTCAGCTGTCTCCCATGGCCACACATTGTAGTCTGCCCCATCGGAAGGAAGCCTGTATTGAACCAGACTTTGTCAGGGAAAAGCCATTGCTGTCTTTTCCCATCTAAAGGTACCAATCTATAGTCTACTTGTTAAAAGTGTACAGGCACTTTGGTTAATAACATAAGAAACATAAAATGCATTACAATGTATCCGTTATGTATCTTATTGTATTAATACTTTTGATACAGTCTCTATGTACACAAGTGGTGTTACACACTGACCACCCCACAACACACATAATTCCAATAGTCACAGAATATAGACATATCCAATTAAGGCAACCTTTTCCCGAGTTAAACCATAAGTGACATAGTAGACTACTGAGAAGTGATACCATAACACCCCTACCCAACCACAAATATCAGAATCTCCTGAACGCTCCATTAAAGATTGCCTTAATCAACGCCTGCTCCATTAGAAATAAATTTCACACATTCACAAACTACATAATAGAAGCTAATTTGAACATAATGTGCATCATCAAAACATGTCTTACTGATATTGATCATGTTATACTAAAACAAATCACAACACAGTCATACTCCATCTACAATTGCCCAAGAACTAACAAAAGAGGAGGTAGAATGCTCATAATAGCAAAAAAAAAAATCTAATGTTCAACTCACGCTGCACACGGAACAAAGAGAACCTTAACTCAATAACGATTTCTAACAGGCACATATCAATTTGACTAATATACCATTCACCCTACTCCAAAGATGAAGATCTATCGACTATCCTTGAAGAAGTGTATAGTGTCGACTCAGTGCGGAAACCCCTCTTACTCCTGGGAGACTTTAACATGCCATCGTTACCAAACCTTGATGCTAACACATTCTCTAAGCTATGGATAATCTGCAATTCACCCAAATAGTAGCCACAACAAAACATACGAAGGGAGTCACACTCAATCTTATCTACATTCTGAATGATCTACTTGACCAACAAGACAACTGTCTCCCAACTGCCACACCCATCCCTTGGTCAGATCACTTCCTAATAAACTTTAACTTGAGTTTACAAGACTTGTGTTCGCTTAGACATGCTTTGACTTGGCAACTGGTTCTGCCCACATATATCCTGGCATATGGGCACATAATTAAATATACTATTCATGATGTTTGGCAATTGGTTATCCATTTTAAAGAATATGCAGGGTCATTCATGGGGTTTGTCCATCGCTCAATATCCAATGAAGTGGCATACATGGTACAATGGCCACTTGGCCCATGATGTCCATGCTGCTGACGTGATGGTTATTGCATGAAAAAATCAGAGTGCACTAGGATGTCTCTAAGGTTTTGGGCACGAGTAAATGCAATACAAGGTCCAGTCTGAAATACTGTATGAAGGGCTAAAATATGCTGTTGCTTGAAAATGCTCCCTGCTATTATTTGTACTTGATCAGAGTAATGAAAGACATAGACATATGTATCCATGTCATTAATGCTGTTTTTCTGCAAAAGAAGAGCATGATCCACATACTTTGTGTTTAGGTAAATCTTGTGTACTACACCTACTGGGCATCCCCTTTGCAACAGTCTATTAGTGAGGATTTTGGCCTGATGTCAGAAATCTTGGTCATTTGAACAAATCCGGCACACCTTTAGGCACTGGCCTATTAGGAGCGCCCTTGGTAGGGAGCAACCACTGCTAGCACAATGGGTGGCAGTAGTTGCTCCACGCAGAAGTATTAATGAGCCAAGCCACACTAAATTCAGAGGGACACCTGTCCACATCTCCCTGCTTCTAGCGTTTTGCCCGGTGCTAGTAACGTGGCCCAATCCTGCGTTATTCACGTGGAGCTTAATAAACGTGCCCCATGGAATTTAGAGAAAGAATCACACTATTCTGAATATTACAATTAGTCTGAGAACTACACCAGCTTGTGGCCCTTCCTACAGTATTTTAATGTAGCAAACATATAGAAGGCTAGTCTTACTAAAACATATTTGTATGTCCAAAATCTGTTTACAGTTTAGTTCTGCAGTAATCGGGACTGATTTTGATAGTACACTAATACATACATTAATAGTCACCAGTACATACTTTTTTAGTTCTTACATGTTCAAATCATATTTTTTTTAAGTTTACCATAATTAAATATCAGATGTCAATATCTTTAAAAATACATAATTACTAAAACAATTCATTTTTAAGTACCTTTCTAAAGATAATTGAATCATTCATTTCAAAATAATTCATCTAACACTGCTACTACATAAATCTCCAAATATTTCAATCCCTTTAGGGTGCAATGGAATTGGAAATTACTTTTTATACTCACACAGAATACCTAAGCCAGAGTTAGGCCCTCAGAGCTTTCCTTTAATTTACTTTTGGTCATGGCCATTTATGTACAAGGGGGAATATGCTTTAAGATTGCAGCTCTGCTTCCAATAATTTAATATTAGAGAGCTATGTAGCAGCATTTCATATATATATTTATTTTTTTCATGAATATATAATAGGGATTTTCAATCCAGTCCTCGAGACATACTGTACCTACAGGCTTATGCAGAAACTCTGCGCCAGAGCCCAGCGCTAAAGCTCTATTGCAAGCCTCCCTAACATGAGTTTAACACTGACGTTCAATGCTGTAAGCCAACAGCATGCAAAAAGGGGGAGCAAACCAGACACATGTGTACAGGGGCCTGCATTATTTCTGGCACCTGTGTGCATGGCCTGGATTGCCCCCCAAAAATCATCTAAGGTAAAGTTTGACACTTCACCTCAAATCATGGCCCAACCCTCGATCTCTTGTCGATTGCAGCCCCCCTGATCCCCCCAATTATGCCCCTTCCATCCTCTCAAGCAATAAAATACACTGGTGGCCTAGTGGGGCCTAGTGCCCAACCCTCACATACCACAGAAATAATGAAATACCTGGGTGGCCTATTGGACCTAAGCCCTCATCTCCCCAAACTTTCCTGGTAAGTTGCAACCTACCCCCACCCCGGTACCTTAAAAGACAGGAGCGGGAATGATGCCCACGTGTTCCCGCCCCTGTTCTGCCATCATGAAAACTAGTAGCATCTGGCCTGTGCGACACATCCTGGGATGCACCAGATAGGGTTGGACTGTCATATAGGGCAACAATTCCTTATATGGCAGAGTGCCCCCCCGTCATCCCAGGGGCACAAGTAAGCATTCAGATATTTGCATGCGATTAGCATGCCCACTGCACTGCTTTAGCGCAGTGGTTTTGTTTATGATTTTCTTGCGCTAGCTTGCTTTCGACCCAGGAGCGCAGGATTAGCGCAGGAAAATTACTAGCAAAATGCTGCGCTAGAGCTTAGCACAGCATTTCTCTATCGGCCCCCTAGTCAGTCCATTTTTCAGGATAACCACTGTGAATATGCATGGAGGGATTTGCATGCACTGTCTCCATTGTATGCAAATCTCTCTCATTTATATCCATTGTGGTTATCCTGGAAACCTGATTGACTAAGTGTAACCCCAGGGCTGGTGAAAATAGATTTATTTTATTTATTTAACAGGGTTTTTTTTTACTGCTTTGCATGTAAGTCAAAGTGGCTTACATTATAATTTAAAGTTGGTAATGTACATTAAACAGGGACATGATATCTTGGGAGTATGTTTACTAAAGGGTGCTGAAGGAGCAAGTATGCCGTTAACACCCTTGTGCCCTTAATGCTGCAAAAAAGCTCCATTAATGGGCATTAAAGGCTCTTGCAGCATTAAGGGTGCAGTTGGTGGATAGTGGGTGTTAATGGGGCGGAGAGAGGTTGTTAACAATGGGTGCTCCCTTAATGCCTGTTGCGCTAATGTATGTTAAAATCCTTTAACTCTGGGAAACCTAACACCAAGTAAAACCTCATGGAAAGGGTGTATTTTGAGGGGAGAGAGCCTATTTAAATGTAGTAAAACCTCATGGAAAGGGTGTATTTTGAGGGGAGAGAGCCTATTTAAATGTTGCAATGTGATGCACAGACAGGGGAGCCCAAGTTAGAGAAAGTAGTGCTCATTAGCAGCAACAGCATAGTGCCCAAGTATGAAAGGGCACCATGTTGATGGTGCAAATGGGGCAAAGGAGGTGGCATGTCGGTCATGCAATGGGGAAGCTGGGGTGCAAGGCAGACCAGACAGCTGCCCAGATGGCTCATCTGTAATGTCCATCATGATCCTACATGGACAATGGTGGCACACAGACATGCTGCTGCTGTAGAAAGGTGATGTGCCACTTTAGGAGGGTCAAGGTTTCTTGGCACCTTAGGTAGAGACCCTGGCTTCCCCCCCCCCCCCCACTGCAGCTAAAGCCAGCTCTGGAGGAAGATGACGATAGTGCCAGCAGCTGTAGCACTAAAGGGAGCTGAAAAATGCAGGTGCCCAGGGAAATACTACAGCTGCGGCTGCCAGCCTCCCCCCAAGATGTATCAGCAGCAGATGGTGATAGGGTTATGGCAGCAGCAGTTGTTTGGGGGTGACAGCATGTCCATCAATGTGTGCCTCTGCCCCACCCATCTGGACCTGGCACCCTAGGCATCTGCCAAAGCCACATGGTAGACCAGTCTGTACTGTACACCACCCCCACTGACAGCATGCTGACATTGCAGCATGGTGTGGGGGTGTCAGCAGCAGGTGCAGTGGTATCCATCTGCAGCAGACAAGACTCATGTCATTGTCCTGTGTGTTGATCACATTGCAACATGTGCCCAGACCTGCCTAATGGGAAACATGTCAGCCCCTTGGACTGCTATATCCATATGGCAGCTCTGTGGCTCAATATACAAAGCCATTGTGTATATGAGTGGAGAGTCACAGATTTAAGACCTGGCTATGGATCATGTCCCAGTTGATAAACTTTAATCTACAGTGCAGATACAGCACCAGCATGTGCAACCTCCAAAGCATCGACCAGCAAGTATACAGACACCCATCAGCCACATGGACAGGCTCCACTATCCACATCTGGATGGAAAGGCAGGCTTATGGAGTGGGTGTTAACAATGTGTGTGAATGTCAGAGTGCGCTACTAGTGCCTGCACTATGAACACACTTTAAGAATGCTTGAGCTGATATGGAGACCAAAGTGGCAGGCAGGAATGCCACCCATCCCCACTTTTGCACAATGCGGTGATGTGAGTGTGTATGTGTATTTCCCCCAAGAGTTTTTTGGCCTTCTGCACTGTACTGTGCCTCACATTGCCTAGGCTTTTCCCAGTGTCAGTCTGCAATTGCGAATGATGAGGTGCCCATCTGCCATGTGAATGACCTGAATGGCCACAGCAATTCACACTGTGAGGGCACTCTCACTCTGACTGAGCTGTGACCATAACATGGCTATGTAGCCACATAGTGCTATATATAGTCCAGCTCCAGTGATGTGGGTGCATTTCCTGTCCTGAAGCCCAATCACTGTGCCAAATGCTGGTTAGCCCAAGTCAGGGTGTACATGGTCACTCTCTGCACAAGGAGTGCTAGTGAGAAGTGAATCCTGGTCTCATGGTTCCTCATCTCTTGTGCCCCCCCCCCCCACCGTGGATCCCATTACCGCCGCCGCTGCCACCGCTCTCTGGGATCTGCAAATAGGAAGTCAGCACCCAGCACTGGAAGGAGCAAAAGGAAACAGCCCCATGGCATCAAAGTTTTAAGGTAAGTGCTGCAGGGCTGTTTGCAGTAATTGCCACTGCTGCAGGTCCTGTGAGAGACAATAGCAGTAGCAATGGGCATCCCTGGAGGGCTGGTGTTCTAGGTGACATCTAGTTCATCTAATAGTAGTGCCAGCCCTGTGTGGCCCAGGACTGAGTTGAGAACCCTGTCTAAGACTTCTTAGTCCATGATTTGATCCTTGATCTCTCCTTGGATGCTTTATTTCTGACTGAAACCTGGCTCCGGGATGGGGAAGATCCTTTTCTTGCCTGGTGTCTTCTGGCTGGCTACTATGCCTTCTCAGTCCCCCATCTTGGGCATATGAGTGGTGGAGTAGCAGTCCTACATTATTCTTCCACCCGATTCAGGTCCATAGATAACATTTTGGTGGTGGTGAGAAGCGAGGAGGCATGTGACAAAGTCTATCTACCCTTTTGATGTCTAGGACATCTGTACCTTGCGCACTCACAATCTTAAATGACAGAGGTGTAAGGCAGGGGTCTCCCAATCCAGTACTGGAGGGCCACAAACCAGTCAGGTATCTTATGCATATTCATTACGGCTATCCCAAAAACCTGCCAGGATTGCGGCCCTCCAGGACAGGTTTGATGACCCCTGGTATAAACAGCTCTCCATTTATTTATGGGCGTTCTGTTTTTAAAAAAACTCTCTTAATATCTCCATCTCTTACACTAGAACATTTATCCATTAAATATTCTAAAAATTACTACTAGTGTTATAAAAAAGTAACTAAAAAATAAAGGTAAAAAATGAGAAATAAATAAATAATCAAACAGATCAACAAATAAAATAACTTACTATGTTGTTTATTATCAGCCAACAATCAATATATAAATAAAATTATAAATAGTTAAAAACTAAATTGTATTAACTCCTAATATCACATTATCACAAACGGGACTTATGAAAGTACACATCACGTCTTAAATTTAAGATTTGCGATGTCCACATTAACATTGGTTCTACCCCCTGAGGCAAACGGTATTGCGCAAAAGCACTTACTAACTTTGCCACGCTGTTTGCCACACTGAGTTATGTGCAGGCAGGTGTAACAATCTGTCCATCAGCCTATAACTCCTTTTAAGATTGTACTCTGCTACTCTCTAAGCCAGAACTCAAGCCTTGGCTCCCCAGTAAGGATGTTTATGGTTTACATAGTACAGGGCAGTTTACAAATTAAACATACTGGAAAAGAACACCAACAATGAATAGGAGAAGATGAAGAAGAATATACAAGAAATAAAGCAAGGAAAAGAGTGAAAGCACACCATACTGGTCAGTGCTGCAACACTACTATCGGTCCCCAAAGGCATTGTATTCATTAGTGCATAATCAGGTCATTATTATGTCTTCAAATTTAGTACATGCAAAACTAATTTTAATGCTTGCTAACCTACAAATTAATGCATGTAAAGCCAATTTGCATACATTAAAAAGTAAAACAAAATAAGAAGCGGCCAAAAATCATAAAAAAGGCTCAAAATCCCAAAACAAACCATGTTTATTTTTTTCTCTTCTCACCAGGCTCCCTGCAAGACTCTGCCCAACTGGGGATGCAGTTCAGTATTTTCCCACAAGCCTTTGCTTTTCTGGCTATTTGGCTTTGCTAATAAACCCTGTAACTTGCAGGCTTTACATGACAGCCTCTTGGGGTTTTATCTTTGGGTGTCCCTTTCCAACTTTTCCAAGGGTCTTTTCTTCTTGTTCAAACAATGCCTTAACTGGCCATACTTGTCTCCAAAGCTCACATCTCCTAGAACTACATCCCCAATGCTGCCCTGGCTATAATGACATCACTTCCTCTTTTATCTTCCTCTTTGCAGTACATTCTATTTTCTTAGTAAGCTAACTAAATATTATCCTCAGTCTACTTTTACGTATACAGAACCTTCTTTTACTAACTACTTGGTGCATTCCAGTCACTCTGGACAAAGTACAATATTAATCTATCCTGAGTATATTGAGCCTCGAGGTTGGTTTAATGATTGGAGGTGTCCTACATGGGCCCCTCCAACCTGCTGCCCCCAACCTCGCTCTCAGTGCCACACCTCCCCAGGGCCAGCAGCGATGGCAATGGCAAAGGAACCACGATGCAGCATTTACCATGGGCTCTGGCGCTAAATTACAGTTCCTGGCTGCCATTATTAGCTGCTTCCACCTCCCTCCGATGCACACTTCCAGTTTACATAAAATGGAAGTCTGCATTGCAGAGGGGTAGAAACAGCCAATAATAGCAGCCAGGAGCCATGAAACAGTGTCAGAGCCTTTGGTAAGCACTGGGTTGTGGGTCCTTCGCCATTACTGCTGTTGCATGTGTGTGTGTGCTCACATGTGTAGATAGATACTGTAGATAAATGGATAGAAATCATGAAAGATCAAATCTCCAACTGCACCCACAAGCTTACTTAAAGTAATGGTTATCCATTGAGACATAGGCTAACCAGCTAAAACGTAAGTCAAATTTTTTTAAATCAAAATCTCCCACACTCAAATACCCCATAACATTCCCTCTGCTCTGTAATGTAAGTTAACCTCAGTTGTGAAAATTCTGCCTCAAGAAATTAAGAAACACAGTCAAATGTTCCAATCTTTAGAAGCTCTTTCAAATGCTTTTCCTTCTCACCAAATTCTTTTTTTTATTTCTTCAGGCCCACTTGCAACATTCAGACACACATAGCCTGCCATTCATAAATGCCAACCCCAACTGTTTCAGCAACCTTTAGGAATACTCATAGTTTTCTCTCTCTGATGTTGGTGCTCTTCCAGCACAAGTAGTTTCTCAAGTGATCCAGACTAGCCTTAACAGTCCGCATTATAAAAGTCCCAAACACTGTAAGCCATACTCTAGACTGAAACATATTTTACACAGATTTAGAGCAACAGCACACTGCTTCTAGACAGTATAATCAGAGCTGTGCCATTTTTCCCATGTGCTATTCAGCCCCTGCTGTTTGTTGGCTCTGGTCGCTGACACTTTCTTCCTTAGGCTCAGAATCTATTTGCATATGTGCTGATACTGCACATGCTGAGGGCCCAAATACAGTAACTTCCGGGTTTTACATTTTATTTTTAATTTACCCCTTTTTTTTTTTTTAAATCTATGGCTCCCACGTTTTCCAACAGGTTCTTATTCTCCTTATACAGCATATTCCTGAGCCCTCTCAGAAATGTACCACAGTTTGCAGCAAAGACTTTATTGAAATGTTTCCAATGTTTTATATTAGCAAGCATTATAGAATACAGATCACAATGTGCAGTTTCTTACACACATCAGAATCAAAAAATCATTCAAAATTGTAATTTTTAACTACTTCAGAGAATTACCCCCTTCCCCCACCACACCACCACAGAGGGACAGACCCCAATTCTATATATCTACACAGATAGAACATACACATCTGCACGCGTCCTACATACTGTGCTACCCTAATCCTAACCCCTACCTCCCCCATCTACCCTCCTCATCCCTCCCTTCCTCATCCCTAAGAGATCCAGACCCTGATACCAGCTTTTCTCCCCTTAACCTAAAAAGTTCAAGATATTACTATAATTCCTAGGAGTCAAAGTCTGAAAGTAATTACCATAGATATCTTGAACTATCTGGCAATGGTGAGTCCTTTCCTGGACTCCCAAGTGCTCCATGTCCATGAGCTAGTGCAAGGTGCTCTGCCAAATCAAGTCATGTCAGGACTCATCCAAGCTGTAAGGACTTATTTTGGGTCTGCTCCTATCTGACCCAAGGAAATAACAATTGCAAAAGGACCATTTCAGGTTGCCTGTAGATTCAGCTTCCCACGAGCCCATCAATATAATCAAATGCGGATGACTAAAACACTTGGACTTTTAGGCAGTCCTAAAACATATGCCTCAATATAGCATGGATTGCTCCAGGGGCGGCCCAAGGGGGGTGCGGGGCCATGTGCGGAGACTCGGTGCGGGGCCTCATTTGCATAAGGGTCCTCATTTGCATAAATATTTGCATAATGTTACCATACACGAACTTTTAGTAAACATGCCTCTTAATGAGTGTATGAATAAAGAAAGACTAAAAGACTTCTACATTACTATAATCCAGTGCCAACCGCCAGACACATTAGGAACTACTACAAACACTGCCCATTTAGAACCCATAGCAAACCCGCCGTATCCTAACAGCACTACCAGGACTCATAAAAGCACCATACCCTAACTATCAAAAGGAAACGCTGCAAATATTAAACCAATACATTTCAGAGAACAACAATACATGACCTACTGGGGAAAGAGAACAAGTGGCAATGTCAAATAGGAATTACATAAACAGAATACCTCAGCTCAGTTACACATGAACAGAACATAAACCATCACCAAACAAGGAATCACAATTTAGAAACAGGAAGACAATAATTAAACTGGGAATCCCAAAAGCCAAACTTGGAATGTACAACACTGTAGAAATAAAACTATACATTAATTTGCTCTTGTACTAAACAAAGCGCAGACGTTAATGATGCACATTTCCCAGAGCTGACATATTCCAATTAATAAATTCAAAATAAAGAGATATTTTTCTACCTTTTGTGCATTTTTTTTCAGCTGCAATTGCTCCCAGCCACTTTCTTCTGGTTTCTTCTTCGTGTCTTCCGCTAATTCTTCATCGTCTGCTGTCCATTTGTCTTTTCTTCTCTCTTCTAGTTTTTTTCAATTCTCTCTCTACATCTGCTTTAACATACTAATCTTTCTCCTTTTCCTCTTTCCTCATTCCTATTTCATCCACTCAAATTTTACCCCTCCATCCTCAATCCCCACTTACTCTCCCAATATCCGGACAATTGTAGATTTGTCTTCCCTCCCACACAAAATATTTTTTCCCTCTCCATTTCACTCTCCCAGCTCCATCCCATTCTAATCCTCCCCCAACATCAGCTCCATTCTAGTTCCAGTCCCACCCAGCATCCGCTCCCTTCTAGTCCCCGCATCAGCCCATTTCCAGTCCTAGCCCCCCATAAGCCCATTTCCAGTCCTAGCTCCCCCATCTATTTGCAGTCCCATCCAAGTCCCTCCATCAGCTCATTTCCAATCCCAGCCCCCCATGAGCCCATTTCTAGTCCTTTCCTAGCCCCACCATCAGCCCATGTCAAATCCTAGCTCCCCTCCACTCAGCCCATTTCCAATCCAAGCCCCCATGAGCCTACTTCCAGTTCTAGCCCCTTCATGAGTCCATTTCAATCCAAACCCCCACCACAGCCCATTTCCAATATTAGCACCCCCCAACAGCCAATTTCCAGTCCTATTCTAGCCCCTCCATCAGCCCATTTCCTGTCCTAGCCCCCCCCTCACCCATTTCCAGTCCTAGCTCCCTAACCCATTTCCATTCCAAGCCCCCGTCCCCATCAGCTATTTGCAGTTCAAGCCCTCCTTCCACTCATCCCATTTCCAGTCCTAGCCTCCTCATAGCCCATTACTAGTCCTAACCCCCCCTCAGCCCATTACGTCCTAACCCCCCTTCACCCTATTTCCAGTCCTAGCCCCCCATCAGCCTATTTCCAGTCTTAGCCCCCCTCCCATAGCCAATTTACAGTCCTACCCCCCCATCAGCCCATTTCCAGTCTTAGCCCCCCATAGCCCATTACCAGTCCTAACCCCCCCATCACCCTATTTCCAGTCCTAGCCCCCCCATCAGCCTATTTCCAGTCTTAGCCCCCCCCATAGCCAATTACCAGTCCTACCCCCCCATCAGCCCACTTCCAGTCTTAGCCTCCCCCCCCAATGGCCCATTACCAGTCCTAACCCCCCCCCCCATGGCCCATTACCAGTCTTAACCCTCCCCCCCCCATCAGCCCATTACCAGTCCTAACCCCCCCCGGCCCATTACCAGTCCTAACCACCCCCCCATCAGCCCACTTCCAGTCTTAGCCCCCCCATAGCCCATTACCACTCCTAACCCCCCCCATCAGCCCATTTCCAGTCCTACCCCCCCCCCATGGCCCATTACCAGTCCTAACCACCCCCCCCCTTCAGCCCTCTTCCAGTCTTAGCCCCCCCATAGCCCATTACCAGTCCTAACCCCCCCCCATCAGCCCATTTCCAGTCCTACCCCCCCACTTCCAGCCTTAGCCCCCTCCCCATAGTCAATTACCAGTCCTACCCCCCCATCAGCCCATTTCCAGTCTTAGCCCCCCCATCAGCCCATTTCCAGTCCTACCCCCCCACTTCCAGCCTTAGCCGCCTCCCCATTGCCCATTACCAGTCATAAACCCCCCATCAGCCCACTTAGCCCCCCCATAGCCCATTACCAGTCCAAACCCCCCCCCCCATCAGCCCATTACCAGTCCTAGCCTCCCCCCCCCCATGGCCCATTACCAGTCCTAACCCCCCCCAGCCGACTTTGTATGCCCCGCCATGTGCAATTACGTGTGCTAGCCTCAACACCCCATGGAGCATTTCAAGTCCTAAACCCCCCCATCAGCCCACTTAGCCCCCCCCCCCTCGCCCATTACCCGTCCTATACCCCCCCCCCCTCAGCCCTCTTCCTGTCTTAGACTCCCCCCCATGGCCCATTACCATTCCTAACCACCACCCCCCCCCTGGCCCATTACCAGTCCTAACCACCCCCCCCCCCCGGCCCATTACCCGTGCTCACAACCCCCCCCCCCCCATCAGCCCACTTCCAGTTTAGCCTCCCCCCCCATAGCCCATTACCAGTCCTAACCACCCCCCCCCCTATCATTCCAAATTAAAATAAAAAAAAAACCAAACTGGCTGCTTCTGCCGCGGCAGCATCAAGAGCTCTGCCGCGGCAGCATCAAGAGCTCTGCCGCGGGGCCCCCCCCTGCCCGGCAGAGCCTCCGTGCATCCTCAGCAGCTTTCTTCATGTCCAAAACGCAGGCTTCTTTCAGAGCCGCGAGAGTTTCTTTTCTCGCGGCTCTCTTAATCCCGCGGGGCTGATGGGAAATCCCATCACCCTCGGCGGGATTAACAGAGCCGCGAGAAAGGAAACTCTCGCGGCTCTGAAAGAAGCCCGCGTTTTGGACATGAAGAAAGCTGCTGAGGATGCACGGAGGCTCTGCCGGGCAGGGGGGGGCCCCGCGGCAGAGCTCTTGATGCTGCCGCGGCAGAGCTCTTGCTGCTGCCGCGGCAGAAGCAGCCGGTTTGGTTTTTTTTTTTTAAACTTGGGATGCTGAAGAATGTTTTTTGCGCGGGGCCCCCTGAAACGCGGGGCCCTGTGCAAAAAACATTCTTGCTCAATGGACGGGCCGGCCCTGGATTGCTCTGAACTTCAGGCAATTTAGGCTAGGAACATACCCAAAATGAAATACCTGAACAGGGTGACAGAAGACCCTCCAAACAAATTTATATTGAACCTCATAAAATGCCACATTCATTGTAGTGTTAGGTTTCATGGTCAGTTGCACACATCTTTTTCCCGGTGAGTGCTAAACCCAATTCCTCCCTCACCTCTGCTGACAAAAAGAACTTTACTATTTTAGAACAAAACTCATTCAAAAGCTGCTTCCACATCAGTGTGTTAATGTAACTATGTATCTGAAAAAAGGCGTATATGTCATGGTCTCCCAACCCATGATGAGATTTTAGCTCCTAAAAATCAATGGTCTCCAGTCCTCTGCTAAAACCTGCTCGAGAGTTATCAACCCTGAAGTCTTTGAGGGTCAAAATGTCCTCTTTGAAACCATAGCTGAAAGTCCATGTTTTCACAAAAGGCTAGATAAGAAGATTGCTCTACAACATATTCTATTTTAGCACAGATAGGCTGCCAAACTTTGCAGTCCCTTAGAACTAAGCACAAACACTTAAGAGGGGCTGACAGATGTTACACCTGAGCATGTACCAAACATTTCAGAGGTAGAGATGAGGCCAGAAGTTTTTCATACCCCAATAGGGTATAATCCGCCATATCAAACAACCAATTTTTAAGGTGTCAGAGAAAGCAAGCAGCATTATAATTGCTTAAATCAGGCAGTCCCAAACCGCTTTGCGACCATGGGGCTCTCAGTATTGCAAGAGAGATTCAAGCTTTTTTGCTTCTCCACAAAAACCTATTAAAATATTCCATACAACAGTCAAATAGGGACCACTGTTAAAATATATAACCATGTCAGGCAAACAATCATCTTATATAATGCAATCCTTCCCCTCCCTAAGGTCAAAAGCAGATCCAACTACCACTTAAGATGGGCCTCCATAGATTGCAACAAGGGGGGGATATTGCTACATTGTATGTGCTCTGGTCATGCTGTCAGATTTATGCCCAAATAGCAAAAAGGATCCCTGTGCCCAATGGAAAGGAAAGATTATCCTAGTAAGGTGTGCGCCTCCAGATTGCATCAGATTTATCTACATTTAAATCCAAGCTCACAAATTCCTCAGATTTCTGCATCAGATTGGGCAAAGACGTGTCTGGTTCTACTAGATGCATCAACAAATCAGCTACAAAAATGGCCACCTTAAAAATTTCCTGCCCAATATGAGCCCCCATTATCCCCTCCCTCTGTCTGATAAGGCGCAACAATGGCCCTAGAGTCAAAAACAAAAGAAAAAACAAAGGTCACCCTTGCCAAATGCCCTAGTACAAGGGGAGAGACTCAGTATGAATGCCATTGAATATAACAGACCCTCATGGAGACCCATGGTGAATTTTGAAATTCTGGGTTGTTTGGCAAGCTCGAAGAAAAGCTAAGTGTATTAATTCTGATCACTTTCCAAAAAAACATGATTAAAAGGAGAGGTCACAGCGAGGGGATGGATTTTATTCCTCCCTCTTGTGTATGACAACTCCGACAAAAAGAGTTTCTTACTGTTACACATCAGAGTTCTTTTTTATTATTGACTTTTGGTTTAACTCTGGTTGGGGGTTCTATATTGAATTAATAAAGTAGTATGAGCAGGGGTGTAATGTGATCTGTGCGGAAGGCATGAGTGTTGATGCAGGCGGCAGTGTCCTGAAGAAGCTGGAGATGGTGAAGTTGGTATTGGGGTAGATCGGCTAGTGCAATATTACACTAATGCAAGGTAACCAGAGAAAGAACAAGAATAGTTAATGCAAAGGGAGGCAGCAAGGGCAAATAGCATGGTATTTGTCATAAATGCCACATTGAAAGGCAACTAAGCCACACCAAACATTCCCCTCATCAAACATAGACCATGTAAATAGAACTGTAAATAGTTCACACCCCTGCATTCTGTATATAGTATTTATCTCCAAGTTACATTCCCTGTTTAATGTAAAACAATTCCTCTGTAATTGTTATGTTGTTTGATGTAAACCTCCTTGGATAAAGGCGGTATAAAAAAACCTATTAAATTAAATAAGTAAATAAATAGATAGGGAGAAGAAAGAACAGTGGATGAGTGCAGAGGGGTGCTCCCGAAAAGATAAAGAGGAATCCAGGGTGATGTTGAGGTATCGAAGGGAGGGAACCACTGGGATGGGGATGTCCGAGAAGATGAGGGCTAGGGAGGGACAGAGCCACCGAACATGAAGCAGATGGCTGCAGTTTTTGTGAGATTAACGTGTGGAAGCTGGTCCCTTAGTGTTAAGGTAAAAAGAGGTGGAGAGTGGGCATTAATGGGGCAGAGACTGGGCGGGGATAATGTGTTCCCCTTTCATACCAGTTTGTGTTACCGTGAATTAGAGGCCTGGCCAGTGGAACCCTAAAACATTCTGAAAGCTCGCGGTAAGGGCTTTAATGTATGCAATGTGCTCCTCCCACTGTAGCTTTCAAATTAGTGATGGTAATGCTCCATTGGCAGCAACAGCATGGTGCCCTATTAATAAAGGGCACTATGTGTTGATGCCAAATTGTCAAAGGAGGTGTCACATGAGTGATGCAGTAGGGCTGGCTGGTCCACTAGACTGACTAAGTGGATGCCTAGGGTATACATCTGCAATGTCTGGTATGACTCTGCTGTGACAGTGACATTATACATGCATACTGCTAGTAAAAAAGGAGTTGCTCCACCCCCACTGCCTCCATTCTGCCATGTCAGCATTGTGTGAGGGTGGGGGTGGCAGTCACAGCAGCTACCGCCTAATGCAGAAGAAATATGTGTCCTGCACCTGCATGTCAGGTGCAACACTATAGTTGCCACTGTCAGTGGCATGCCAAGTATGTCATCAGCAAGTACAGTGGAGCATAGGTTGATCCCTCCCTTCTGAGGTTTAAGGCAGCAGCACATATGCCCACATCTCCTGCTGGAGGGGGGCAGGAGTGGCATGCCGTGACTAGCTGCATGTGTGCAACTGCAATAAGGCTGCCTGCAGCACTGAGCAGTGGCTGTGCCACTCTTGCAGGGAGGATGGGATTGGCCCGCTTGCTGTCTACTATGATTGGTAGACCCTGGCACCTGACTAGTTTGCCAAGTGGATGAGCTGACCCTGGGATCAGGATGCTCCCCACTTAAACTTGGGTGGATATGTGCATATGGAGTAAAGAATATGCCACTGAGGCAGGAATACTATGCAATATGATTCCATTCCATGTCAGAGGAAAAATGACCACCCTGCTCTCTCACCTGCCAAATGATGATCATAATCTTTGTGCAAACAGATGACCTCTCCATAAGTAAGTACTCAGTCAGTTACAACCATCGAAGCCACGTGTGAATTTAATGTAGTTATTGGGGTCTGCAAAATATGAGATTATTCCATGACTGACCCACAAGCACACACCAGGAAATGGGTACATTAGTCATTCTGCTAGGTCACCCATGGTCTGAAATTTCTGTGTGTTCATGTATCATGGCCTGCCCCTTTGACTAGGCAGATCTCATATGTAAAAAATGAATGTCAGTTGAACTGGCAGCATATCAATCCAGTGTAACATATAGACTTAAGAAGATGTCTCTCTCCCACACCTGCCTAACATACCTTGACAGACAAGTATAGCACAGAGCCTGCAGAGATCTAGGCAGACATAGTTATACCCCAATTCATGCCCTCATGCATTCTGACAATGACCACATATATACCCATGGATTAATGAACCCACATGGCTGCTCTGTGACTACAGACACATGGCCAGTGTGGTATGAGAAAAGGGCCAAGTGTTTAAGACCAGCCTGTAGATCAGGAATGGTACGTATGTCCAGGTGTGTTAACTTTATCCTACATTTCCAGAACTGTATCATCATGTGCTACAGTCAACAGTTCATCCAGAATGAGTCCTCACACTCAGCTGCCACAATGAGAAGCTGTACCACCAACAGCTGAATGGCAGAGCATGCCAATAGCACCGGCACACTGAGCTGGCATTGATAGCGTCTGAGCATTGCAGAATGCACTAATAGTGCCTGCACACTGAGCAGGTGTCGACAATGGTGGAGCATTAAAGGAGGCCTAAGTTGCAGGTAAGAATGCCAACTTGCACCACTTTTGGACAGTGGGGTCATGTGTGAGTGTGTGTGTGTCTCCAGAGGACTGTGAGCTGCAGCAATGTACTGTGCATGCATGTGATGCCCAAGCTTTATGGCTGTGCATACAACATGATGAAGGTCAGCTATTCAGCAAATCCACATACTGTGTGAGACCCCATTTACAAGTAGAAGGTTAGTTTTCAGTAAGTAGTTGCAACCTGTGGTTGTGATGCTGTAATGCATTCCCAGTTACACCATCGTCAAGGCCCATCCTGACAGCATTACCCTACACTTACCTCCCAACATGACACTGCTGCGCAGCTCCCATATCGCCTGCTGGTTTGACTGGAGTGAGCAGGGAGGACCCCTCACCACTGACTGAGCCTCCAGGCCTCAGGACACACCAGTTTGTACACGTGAGAGGCCTGTTTAATGCCAACTGCAATAACAGCTGTATTTGTGGCAACACTGTCAGCCCACTTGGTGCAGCTGCAGCCTATAGGAAGCTAGGATTAAGTGGAGGGCTGGCCTCCGTGAATGTCCAATTCAGTCCCTTAGTTGGTGACACTGGAAAGATTCTGCAATTTACCTGCATGCATGTTGCTCTTGTTCTATGCTATGGTCACAGAATACAAGCGGGGGGATTCTTTGTTCCATGCACATTATACACATATAGGCAGGTCCATATCATGCCAATATGCATATAATATGCACCACTGCAACATTGTCTACTGATTATTGACCAAAGCATTCAGCAGTATGTTACCTATTACTCCAAGAAAAGAGTCAAATTGCACTTCTGTGCCTGATTCTGACTGAGGGACACTGACCTCTGAATGGTGCATGCACAATTCCAGCTGCTAAAATGTACCACAGGATGTCATGTTGGTCTCTGCATCACCTGCCACCATATGAGAAGGCAGTGCCTGGAGGTGAATATTGGGTGTGCAGGAAGGGGGTGAGGATAGGGGTGGGGGAAACAGTATCATATATGTTTAGAATATGCCCTTCATAGGTGGCATTGCTGGCCAAAACCTATGTTCACATGCCCAGAAGCTATGTGGGCCTACTCAGTATCTGCATGTGTTACATCAGAGGGCCTGCATGACAGCCTCACCCACTCCCCATGGACACTGCTCTTTGGAGGGGGGCTTTGTCTGCAGTGTGGAAGAGTACATGTGCTGCACTGGCCAGTTCTGTAGTGTCCATGGCTAAGGACATGACATTATATGGGTGGACAAACATGACACTATGTGCAATCCTCACTGCCAGAAGCTGTGTAGGGGGACAAATTATTTGGGGAGGGGTCAGATATAGGCCACTGTGGGGCAACATGCACTCACAGCCTGTCTGCAGCCCAATTTCCAGTGCATCTTGCATTGCATTGGTGCTCCACAAGTTCAAAGTAAAAGGGTACACAAATGAAGAGAAATGGATTCTAAATCAGAGCAGCTTGCACAGGATGTATATGAGTCAGAGGTTAGGTAAATGACTGAGCCAGCTTAACATAAGTCGGATACAAGTATGGCATGGGTACACATATCTGTACATGCTGAGAAGCCACTCTCAACCTCACCAAGCTGTGACCATGTCACAGCTAGGTATCCACATTGTGCAATATATAGCAGTGACATGGGTGTAGTGTTTTCATATTCTGTAGGCCAGTCATTAGCCAGACTGATGGATGCCCATGCTGTTTGTACTAAGCCAACATCTTCATGGTAATTATGTGTCACTGCAGTGAGTGATGACCAGCAGATCAGGCACAGATGTCATGTGAATGGCTGATACTGTGCACTGCTGACTATTACATGGCGACAGATTGTGATTGATCTTGTGGATGAGATATCTTATGAAAGAGGTGCAATCCTCTTGTTCTGTGTGCCTGGGAACCTGAGTCTGCATTTGAATGATGGAAGGCCCGCAGATCGGTGTCAGCACTACCACATCCTGGCCACTCAACACTCACTACATGCAGGTTTTTGGAACACAGCTGTTGTTATCCTAAGACATAACACAGCACAGTTCTTAGCCAGCAGTTGCACAGAACAGTGGCCACCTATGGATATGCAATTTCCACATGCTGCAGTTAGACACCATGGGCCCAATTTTGAATTAAGCAGGCTATGTGCCGTGGCATCGCATAGCCTGCCCGCTGACCCCCTTAATCTGGATTTTCACTTCTGTGCCAGCGGAAGTGAAAATCTGGGTTGGTCTGGATGCGCTGGCAGCTGTAGAGGCTACATGGGTAGCAGTGATTGTCAATGCTATCCGCATAGCTTCTGCGCCTTAAAGATAGGTAAAGAAAAAACTCACCTATCTTCAATGTGCAGAGGGCTATATGGATAGCATCAAAAATCACTGATCCCCGTGCAGCCCCTTCCTCTGCTCCAGCTCCACCCCAGAACACCCCTACCATGCTCCGATGCTATGCTGATAGTATCTGGGCATGTTAGGGACATATCCAGGATTTTTGAAAGGCACTACCTGTATAGATGCCCTTCAAAAATCCTGGATAAGATCTTTACAAAGGTAACTAGGGAAATTACCCATGCAAAGGCCTTTGAAAATCAGGCCCCATATCAATTGGCCAACATCACACATTGTAAGCAATACTTGCAGCAGTCTAGCCATGAAATAGATCCTCTACAGAACCTAGAAAGTGCATCTATTTTAGTGTGTGCTCTATGGACCAGGTGCTGAGTGGAAATCCTCACATTTAGGGTGGCTTTTGCAAAAGAACATTTGACTATGGGCTGCTTATGTGCATGAAGCACACAATGTCCCTACATATCACAGAGTTGATGTGATAGTTCATACCAATTTCAATATAGTCAAACAGGGATGAAACAGCAATGGCAAAATGTGAATCTAGCTGATCTGAATGTGAGGTTCATCATGGGAACATGAGGGGACTAATCAGTACAGATGTACGTGAACTCTACAACAGCCACAGTAGTGACTAATGACAGGAGCAGTAGCCACTAGCTGTATGTCATGTATGATGGTGGAAGAAGTGTGCTTGGCTCCCTGGACAGAGCAGGATAGTCCCCAAAGGACCTCATGGGTCATGCATGAGGCTTGAGTTCATGGTATGGACAAAAGTATAGATCTGCCAGTGTACAGCAACTCACAATAGGAATGCATGGCCTCAGGGGTGGCTCAAGGCACTCTGCTGCCTGAGGCGAAGAATGAGATGGCGCCCCCCCACCACCACCTTAGAGGGGGCGGGGCTTTTTAAGAAATCCAATCAGAGACTGAACCAAATCAAAAAGCCGATTAGATTATATGGAGGAAATGCAAGATGTTTGCACACAGGGCCGTATCGAACTGCAATCACGCCTTGTGCAACTTGCAACTCAGATGCACGCCCCCCTCTCCCTCCATACCTCCATCCAGCGCTGCCTGCTCTTTCCCTGCTGCTGCCGCCCTCTGTTTTTTTCACGGTGGCGCCGGCAGCAAGGAAAGAGCAGGCAGCGCTGGACGGAGGTATGGGGAGGAGGAGGGGGGCATGCACCCAATCTGAAAGGCGCAAGCACGCTAAGCAGATCTGTCCCTCCCTGCTCTGACATCGCGTCGGAGGAGGGAGGGACCAGACCTGCTTAAAGTGCTGAAAAAAGGCTTTGGGGCATATTTTAACTGCCTGCTATTGTCCTGCCAGCGGCAGCAGGGCAACAGCAGGGAGTCAAAATGCGCCCCCACGCCTTTGTGCCCTGTACAGCTGCACTGCTTGAACAGGGCTAGGTATGGTCCTGTTTGCACACCAAGGAACTAAAAGACAGCAAGAATCAATAGCACAGTTTATAAAACTAAATTATAACCCATTTTTATTTTGTTATAAACTGCGCTATGGTTCTCCTTTTTCTTTTTCAACATATATTTTGCATCCACAGTAGGTGCAGAGCAGAACCAGGACATTCACCCTCAGAACTCAATATTTAAAAAAAAAAATATGATTCTGATCATCTCACTAACAACAACCACAACCACTATTCTCCAGTACCAGGCATATTGTGAACTAATAAAAAACCCTACAACAAAAAGCAAACCTTGCATACCATACCATATCAGCACAAACTTCCAAAAGTCACATAAGGAGCCCATCCAAAAAAAGTGTCACTGTAAATACTACAGTGGGCCCTGGAACATCCATACACTGATTTGAAAAGCTGAACAAGTCAAATTACTACAGTACACTGTAGATCTTTATATACAAACTGCATGTAAACAGAACACCTGACCTCAGTCACACACGCACAACATCAACCCTCACCAAGTACAGAATAAGTAACCACAATGTAAAGTAAAAATAAAAATATGTAGACAAAATTTAAACTGAAACCCCAAGAAGTCAGAGTCCACATGCAGTGCAACATCAGATAAATAAGAGATGTAGTTCCCCAATACTGTGTAAAATATAAAAATAGCACAAAGTCCAATCACCAAAATTAAATAAAATTATTTTTTCTACATTTTTTGTCTGACCATTTTATTCTCTGATCATGCTGGTCCCGATCTAAGGCTTCTGCTTTCCTGTCTTCTCTTAGCTCTTTTTCTGTGGTCTATGGTCCATGTCCATCTGACATTTCTTATCTCTTCTTTTGTTTTCTTCACTTCCTTCCATCAGCCCATTTCCAGTTCCAGTAACCCTCCCCAGTATCAGTCCCCTTTCCAGTCCTCCCCTTCCAGTACCTTCCAATGTCAACCACCTTGCATTCCCATGACTGACACTTGTGTCCATTCCCTTCCAGTCCCCCTCCTTTCCCACTGTCCAGACCCTTCTAGTCCAAATACCATCCCAGGTATCAGCTCAGGTTCACTCTTAATGCCACCCCCCAGTCAGCTCCCTTCCAGCCACCCTACCCTCTGTCCATCTCGCTTCCAGTGCCATTCACATGTCAGCTCCCTTCCAGCCTCCTTCCTATTACCCAGCCACCTACCACTCCCATCCCCAAGTGTCAGCTCCCTTCCAGTCCCCCTTTGGTGCATTCCAGGTGTGAGCTCCTTTCCAGCCCCCTCCTTCCCTTCTTGCCCCATCCTTCTCCTGGCAGACCCTCTGAGTATCCACTCCCTTTCAGTCCTATTCTACCATTCCCCCACATCAGCCATTTGTAGCCCTAGCCCCTAGTTTTCTTCCAGGGCCAGCAGCACTCTCCTTCCCTCCCCTATTAGCCCATTTCCTGGCCCAGCCCATTTCTAGTCCTATCCCCCTTAACAGCCCACCCCAGTCCTAGCCCCCAATCAGCCCATTACCAGTCGTAACCCTCCAATAAGTCCATTTTCAGTCCTAGCACCCCATCAGCCCATTTCCTGTCCTAGTCTCCCCCCATAGCCCATTACCAGTCCTAACCCCCCCATCAGCCCATTTCCAGTTCTAAACCCCCATCAGTCCATTTCCAGTCCCAGCCTTCCCCCGATAGCCCATTACCAGTCCTAGCCCCCTCCGATCAGCCCATTTCCAGTCCTAAGCCCCCATCAGCCCATTTCCAGTTCTAACACCCCCCGATAGCCCATTACCAGTCCTAACCCCCCTCCTGATCAGTCCATTTCCAGTTCTAACTCCCCACCCAATGGCCCATTACCAGTCCTACTAGCCCCCTCCTGATCAGTCGATTTCCAGTTCTAAGCCCCCATCAGTCGATTTCCATTCCTAACCCCCCATCAGTCCATTTACAATTCTAACCCCCCCCCATAGACCATTACCAGTCCTAGTCCCCCTCCTGATCAGCCCATTTCCAGTACTAACCCCCATCAGCCCATTTCCAGTTCTACCCCCCCATAGCCCATTACCAGTCCTAACCCCCCATTAGCCCATTTCCAGTTCTAAACCCCCCAAGTCAGCCCAGTTCCTGTCCTACCCCCTCCCCATCAGCCCAGTTCCAGTCCTAGACCTCTCCCCCCAACCCAGGGAAATTGAAAAAATAATAAGAAGCAACTGCCGCTGCTGCGGCGGCAGAGGCAGAATGAGGAGCTCCGCGGCCGCCCGCCCCCCACCCCGAAAGCCTGCTGGTTTCCCCTCTTCGCTGGCTCCGCTTGGCAGAGCCATGGGGAAGGGACAGTGTTTCCCTTTCATGCGGCTCTGTTAAAGCTGAGCCTGAGGTGCTAATGGGAAACAGGATTTCCTGTTTCCCATCAGTGCCAAGGGCTCAGCTTTAACAGAGCCGCAGTTAAGGGAAACACTGTCCCTTCCCCGTGGCTCTGCAAAGCGGATCTGACGAAACCAGGGGAAACCAGCAGGCTCTCTGGTGGGGGGCGGGCAGCCGCGGGACTCCTCATTCTGCTGCTGCTGCCGCTGGAGCAAACAGCAGCAGCTGCTTCTTACGCCAGAATTCTTTTTTTTTATTTTGAAGGTCGAGTGAGGCGGTCTTTTTGGGGGCAATTTTGCCGCCCCCAAAAAGCTGCCGTTTGAGGCCACCGCCTCACTTGGCCTCATTAAAGAGCCGCCCCTCCATGGCCTGCACATGTTTTGCCTCAGGAGATGATGCCAAAATGCAGCCCAGCACATCAGCGTGTTTGACAGTTCTGTGGCTTCGGAGGTACACTGGTAGGATGGGCAGCATGATCTCAGGTGTGGCTTGGCCTTTGGAGAAAAAATGCATACTGCCGATCGCTGACAGTAATGCCGATGCAGTACTGTGTGTCTAGTGCAGTCTGTACAGCATGCAGTCCCTTGGTGTGGTTTCTGACTGCCTCTGTATGTAGCAGATAGGTTGTGTCCTGTACTGGGCTGTCCCATGTCATGCAGGGACCTGATGTTAGTTTGGGTCCAGACAGTGCAATAATGTGAGGTGCTGTGCTGTAGCCTAATGGTCACAGCAGGAAATTAGTAAAGCAAAGGATCTGTGTTCAAATCCCAGCTGTTCTCTGTGTGGCTTTGGGAAATCGTCATGAAGATACTGACCAGAACACCTTGGAGGTATCATTGATTATAAGGCTGACACCAGCCTGATCTTTGTTTTGTGTCTGCCCACATGCATATAACACTGGTCAACAAAGTTTTACAAAAGTCATGTTACTGGACTAAAAATAGTCATTTCTTATCAATTTTTATATGCTGAACACGAATATGACAGTGAAATTGCAAAGTTGGCTCTAGGTTTTTTGCAGTCTACAAGAATTAATGTTTACATCACAAAATGCATGTCAATAGTAAATATAATAGGCCTTCGGTTAATACCTGTAAAAAACCAAGTCATAGACTACTTTTTAGATTTTTTTCACCTATCTCTTGTACAGCTATTCGGGAGCTTCTCTGGGGAGTGTCCAGCAGTAGTCAGCCAGCATTGTAGTGGACCATTTTCCCTGGTATCCTTGCTCCATCATTGTGATATCCTGGTGAAAACGTTCGCCCTGTTCATCACTAACCATACCACAGTTATCAGGAAAGAAATCGAGATGGGAATCAAGGAAATGGATCTTTAGAAACATATTGCAGCCAAGTTTCTGATACTGCATCAGCATGTCTTCTACTAGTTCCTTGTAGTTTTCTGCCCTAACTTTCCAGAGAAAGTTTGTTGACACTAGGTGAAAAGCATTCTATGCTTGTTTCGCATCAACCGGTCATCTTTGAAGAGCTCTCAAATCTGAGGACCCACAAAAACTCCCTCTTTAATCTTTGCTTCGCTGAGTCAAGGGAATTTTTCATGCAGGTATTGGAAAGCTGGCAAAGTGCGGTCCATGGCTTTCATGAAGTTTTTCATCAAACCTAGTTTGATGTGAAGGGGTGGTAGCAGAATTTTGTGAGCCTCAACCAGAACTGGGTGCTGGATATTCTTCTCTCCAACTGTTACATTTTGTCTGCGATTCCATTCCTTCCGCAAGTAGTGCCAATCCCTTGCTCGGCTATCCCACTCACATAAGAAACATGTATTTTATATATCCCTGCTGCAGTCCCATTAAAATGGCAACTACCTTCAAGTCACCACAGAGGTGCCAGCTGTACTTGTTATAGTTAGTGGAAGTCAGTAGATGCTTTAAGTTATCATATGTCTCTTTTATGTGGACGGCACGCGCTACTGGAATAGATGGAAGATGGTTTCCATTGTTCAAAAGCACAGCTTCAGACTCAGTTTCGAAGAGTCTAAATAGTCTCCAGTCTTGTGGGTCATGAGTGATTTTCCTTTGTAACTTAATCTTTATTGATATTTTATACGCAAACAGATAACTATAAAACAAAGGCAGAACTTAATATGAGAATACACTCTGCAAACAACAACCTCGCTCTCCCAAGCAGGGTTACAAAAGAAAATATTGCAAAATATTTGCCCCATCCCCACCTCCCTCATAACCCTTCTGCCCCCTCCCCTTGCCTTCAATACTACACAGCAATCATTTGTAGACCCTGCCAATCTTTAAATTCCTCTCCTACACGGGTAATGATCCCTTACCAGAAGCTGCTAAATATTCCAATAAGGGTCGCCATTGATTTCCAAATCGTTCCCCTTGATTTTTCCTGATGGCTGTTAAGCGTTCCATATGTGTCACTTTATATAGCCTCGTAACCCAATGAGTGGTATCAAGAGAGCCTCCCTGTCTCCATTTCCAGGCAATTTCGCACCTTGATGCTACTATACATGTTCGCATAGGGCGAGACCATTTATTTGACAAAGTAGGCGGCCAGATACCCAAGAGAAACAGAGAGGGGCAAAGTTCCGGCCGCACCCCAAAGATTTCCCCCAGCACTCCCACCACATATGGAAGTATGTTCCTCGATCTCCACAGCTTCTCCAGCAGAGATCAGAGACCTCTGAAAACATCTTATGATACCTTTCTGGGGTATAGTACCAACGCATTAAAATTTTATAGGTATTCTCTTGAATCAGGGTGCTTATCGAGGATCTTGCCGCCACTTTTTATATGGCCTTCCACTCCTCTATATCCCAATGTGTCCCCAAATCTTTTTCCCATTCCACCATATATTTTAACTTTGTCTCAACCCCCACAGCTTTCCGCAAACTAGCATATTGTAAACGTATCAATCCTCGGAAAGAGTGATGACCCACCCACAGAGCCTCAAGATCATTGAGACCGTCCGCAATACGGTCCCGGTTATCTTTGCGCTGAAGGTAATGGGATACCTGTAAGTATGCAAAAAAATCTCGCCTTTCTAAATGAATTTCAGCTTTCAACTGTTCAAAAGTCTTGACCGTGTCTGCATCTATGAATTGCACAAAATGGGTCAGGCCCCGCCTTCCCCAGATCTTAAAATTTTTTTCCCTTCCCGGCTCAAAAGCTGGAGTGGCAACCATCGGTGAAAGCAAAGATGGCCCCGGGCGAGCATTTACTCTCCGCCATCCCCTACCCCATTTGCCCAAAAGATGACAGATAAAGGGATTGTTCGTCCAGGCTCCCCTTAGGGTACCCTTCTGTAGCCAGGGCAACCATTGAAGTTGATAATGAGGTACCGCTTGTTGTTCGATAGAGAGAAAGCCTTTTGACAAGATTGGCTCCCTCCATTCCAACACTTGCCACATTTGCGCTGCCAAGTAGTAATCGGCAATCGCCGGCACTCCCAGTCCTCCCTTCTCCCGTGCTCTAAACATTACACTTCGTGTGATGCGTGGAGGCCGGTATCGCCACACAAACAGGAACAGCTTCCATTGAAGCTTTTGTAGCACTATTTGAGGGACCTTAATAGGCAGGACTTGGAAGAGATACAACAATTGGAGTAGGACCATCATCTTAATTGTCGCAATCCTTCCCAGCCAGGAAATCTCCTCATTATTCCACTTCTCTAAATCTCTGCCTATCCGTTCCAACAACCCCGGATAGTTCGCACCATAAAGGTGACCTGAATTGCGGGTAAGATATACCCCCAGATATTTAATCTTATTCGAGGCCCAGCGAAATTGAAAGCACTCCCGTAGATGTGACACTAAGGGTCCAGGTAAATTAACACTCAGTGCCTCGGTTTTATCCCAATTGATCTTAAATCCGGCCACACTCCCAAAGCGTTTCAATTCGGCCATAAAATTAGGCAATGCCAGCAGCGGCTGAGTGATAAACAGGAGCAAATCATCTGCAAACATTGCCAATTTATGTTCTACCTGCCCTATTTGGAACCCCGTAGCATCGGCGTTCTGTCGCAAACTCCGCGCCAGTGGTTCCATCGTTAAAGCGAACAATAATGGGACAAGGGGCACCCCTGCCTTGTGCCCCCTCTCTAACGGAAAAAAATCTGAGTGTCTCCCATTAATCTTAACCGTTGCCACCGGGTGGGCATACAACGTTCTTATCCATGCCATCATATTAGGACCAACCCCAACCGCTCTTAACACTTCAAACATAAACCTCCATTCCACCCTATCAAAAGCCTTTTCGGCATCTACAGCTAACATAAGAAGTTCTTGCTTACGCTGTCTGGCTGTCCACATAACCTGTATGGCCCTTCTGATGTTATCGCCAGTATTTCTTCCCTGAATAAACCCCGTCTGATCAGAATGTATAATCTTTGGAAGTATGCGGCCTAATCTGTTTGCTAGAATCTTCGCCAATATTTTCCCATCTGTATTCAATAAAGAGATAGGCCGGTAGGAGCCACAGACCGTAGGATTTCGGCCCGGCTTTGCTAACACGGAAATCCCGGCCTGACTCATGGAAGGAGGCAACTGATGCCCTTGAAGGACATTGTTAAACAGGCGCTGCAAAAGCGGGGCTAACGGTGTCTTCAGCTTTTTGTAAAATAGCGTGGGAAAGCCATCCAAGCCCGGCGACTTATTCAGGGCTAAGCCTTTAATGACTTGATTAATTTCTTCTAAAGTAATCTCATGATTCAGTAATTCCCGATCGAAATCCGAAATTACCGGAAGATCCTCCCCTTCTTGTATATAGGGGGTTACGTCCGCTAAGTCCCCCTTCAGCTCGCTAGTATATAAAGTTTTATAATATTGCTTAAATTGTTCCCTAATATGTTTTGTTTGAAAAAGAAGCTTATCTCCGGGGCCCTTAACTTTCAGGATGGTGGAACGCCATTCTCTAGCTTGCAACCTCCTGGCTAGCAATCGTCCCGCCTTATTATGAAACTCATAATAGCGTTGATTAATACGTCGCAATTGAAAATTGATTGAGTCCATCTGCAGTGCAGTGAGCTCTGCTCATGTATGTTCTAATTGCGCCCTAATTTGGGTTCCTCCACCCTGCTTATGTTGAAATTCCAATTCGGTGACTTTCCGAAGCAACTGAGCCATTCTTTCCCCTTTATCCCTCTTTTTACGAGCTGCCCACTTTATCAATACCCCACGTAGGACAGACTTCATACCATCCCATTGAATCTCTGGGGCTACTTCCCCTGTATCATTCATTACACAATAGTTTTGAATTTCTTCAACTACATTATCAAGCACCGCTTGATCCTGTAGAAGACTTTCATTAAGCCACCAAAATAGCCTACCTTCCATATCTCTATCCCCACCAAACTCCACCCAAATGGGGCCATGGTCTGTCCAGGTTATAGGGTCAATACCTGCTGTAAGAACTCTTTGGATCCAAGAAGCATCCCCAAGAAAAAAATCTATTCTGCTGTAGCTATGATGAACTTGTGAGTAATGCGTATAATCAATACCTTGTGGATACACCTGACGCCAGACGTCCCATAACCCATAGCGCTGCATCAAATTCCGTAGTTGGGCCCTCCCTCTAGTCTCCCCCTTGCAGCCCCCCAAAGAGCGATCCCACTGCGGATTCAAAACTTCATTGAAGTTCCCGCCCATCAATAAGGCTCCATGGATTTTATTGGCTAACCATCTGGTCAATGCGCCCCAAAAATCCGTAGAAGGATCATTGGGTCCATAAACATTTAGAAAGGTAACCTCCTGACCGTATAATTCCCCCCAGATCAACAAAACTCGTCCCTTTATCCCCTTGATCACCCTCCTCCAGTTGGAAGGGAACATCTTTGTGTACCAGAATAGCCACTCCAGCCTTTTTATGTGAGCCTTCAGCATTGAACCAGGTATCTCTATAGGGACCATATTGCAATTGATATTCATCTTTCGGTAGCAAGTGTGTCTCTTGTACAAAGATTACTTGCCAGCGCTGCAGTTTAGCCTCCCGAAACAATGCCTTTCGCTTTTGGGGAGTATTTAGCCCCCGGACATTAATAGAACCAACTTTAATTCCAGCCATCAGGAAATTTCAAATCCTCGATCCATACCACCCCCTGACTGTCTTCGGGTCTATAGCTCTCCTTCCGCTCTTTTTTCCCCCATCCCTCCCCCCCTCCCCCCCCATCTTATCCGCTACCCCCTTATCCCCTCCGTTCTCCACCCCATCTGTCTCACCACAGGCCCAAATCCTGTGTCGCCTCTCTGGAGGAAGAGACGTACCTCCCGGGACTCATTGCACCCCAGAACTTGCGAGCCCCTTCCCTGTAACCCAAAAGATTAACCACCCATGTCTTTTCAGCGTTCCTTGGCCTTTTCTTATCTCACTTTACCTCTCATAACCAAACAGGCAACATAAATCCATATAACATAAACCATAGGCACCTGAACACTTGCAGCTGCAAACCAAATAATAATCCTAATAGGCAATGGCAGCTTTAACCAGGCAGTTGTCTATTTGTTTATTTTAGAGCAAGGAGACAGGCGAGAGCCACTGAACCGGCTCACCGCCTTATCTCCCCAGGTTATTCAAACCCGCTCCGAATGTTCAGTCTTTGTCCCAAGCCGAATGCCCACCGGATCAGGTGGTCGTCAAAAGTCCTTCCATCTCAGACTCTCGTGCTGGAGTTCGCTGCCATTTTAGCTTGGTCATAAAAGAGGACTTCTCCCGTTCCAAATCAGAAGTATCTGGGAGATTGTGAATCTGCAGCAGATTGGGAGCCTTAGCCTTCTTGAGACACTCCCATGCGTCCGAAAGAGAATGAACCCGGTATGTCATTCCTCCTGCATCAAACTGCAAGCCCAAGGGGAAGAGCCACTTATATTTGATATTTTCACGTCTGAGATATTCAGTAGCTGGGCGCATATTCTTCCAGCGCTGCAATGTCGATGGTGCCAAATCCTGATACACCTCAACTGCAAGGCCTTGCCACTGCACCTTCCCTTTCCTGGTCGCCGCTCTTATAACTGCTTCCTTTTGGGGGAAGCTAGTGAAGCAGGCAATAATGTCCCTGGGGCGATTCCCCGGCGGAGATTTGAGGGCTCTATGCGCTCGCTCTAGTCCAATCTCCCTCTGCAGGGGCATCTCGGCCTGGTCATCGTCTGTCAGCAGAGCCTCGCAAATTTTGCGTACCACTTTAGCGGCCTGCTTATATTGCTCCTCCTCCGGGACACCCCGTATGCGTTGTGGTGAGGAGGATGCTACAGAGGAAATGGAATGGCAGGGAGAGGAGCCCTGTTCCTTTAAATCTAGAGAGAAAAGCAGTTCCCATAGAAACCACAAGCCTCGGGGGGGCGGAGCCTGATGTCCAGCGGGTAAGACGCTTCGCGCTGAAGCTCCCGAGAGGCCTACTTAGAATCCTGACATAATACCTATACAAACTTACTATTTCGCTCCGGGCTGACCGGGGTACCTCGGGGGGGATGGCGGCCCATAAACCAGCGCGCTTGGACTTCGGGTCTCCTTCTTCTTCTCACGGAAAACGCTCCAAAACAGAGGTGTCCTCCCCACAGAAGATGGTTCCATTTCGGGAGAACCCCGAAATGCACCTGGAGATTTTAGAGGAAATACGCGGCGTGAAGGAATTGGTGCAGTCCAATGGAGAAGCGCTTAGAGCCATGCGAGAAGACTTTGGAGTGCTCCAGGACCGACTTGAAGGTCTCTCATTACGGCAGGACAATATGGCGGGGGTCCTCGATTCGCACGCGGTGCGCTTGGGCACACTGGACAAGGCTGAGCGCCAGATACAGACTCTTCAAAAGGAGTTAGAAGATAGCAATAATCGAGCCCGTCGCAACAATGTGAGGCTCATTGGAATACCGGAGGGGGTGGAAGCGGGAGATATGAGAGAATTCCTGCTCAAAACTCTTCCCTCCTTGCTGAAGATCACCTTTCATAAAGAACTGGAAATCGATCGAGCACACCGTGTTCCTACCCACATGGCGCTCAACCGAACGACCCCCCGGCCTATTATCTTTCGCTTGCTACGATATCAACAAGTGGAACAAATTTTAAATGCTGCCCGGGCGAACCATCATTTGGAATTTGAAGGTCACAAAGTCTCCTTCTTCCCTGATTTGGCAAAGCCTACAGTCGACCGACGGAAGAAACTCCTTGCTTTTCGCCCTCGACTTCAACAGCTACAGGCTCGCTTTGGCCTGTTGTATCCCGCGAAGCTCCGAGTGACTCTCCACAACCAAACCAGGACATTCGAAGATCCTGATCTACTATCAACATTTTTAGACTCCAAAGAAGCAGAGCAGATGCGCTAATCCAACGACTTGGACTTTTATTTGCCGGCTCTGTCCGCCATTTTGAAGGGCCCGATGCGGCGGTCATAGTTCAGTACAGAGACTGCCTGGACTTTCTTTCTTTCTTTCTATGACTTTTGTTATGTGGTCTCCTATCCCTCCATGATGTGTGCCTCGGTCGGATTCGGAGCACGCACAGTCCTACAGGTTATGTGTTTTTCAATTTCGGCCTTCTCTGGGGCTTCTCCCCGCAGACACATGGTCGCCAGTAATCTTTGGGGTTCTGCTTCTTCTCTACCGCGCTGCGGTTTTTCTTTTTTCATGTGGGGCGCTTCATTGTATTATCTAAGCTTATTTTCTTTTATGCCATATGTACAGCCAGATACAGTCAATATGAGGGACATTGTGAAATTATGTGCGCTATCATGCTCAGAATTTTTAACTTGTCTGAATGGCTTTATGTAAAATCTTATCACTCAACGTAAAGGGCATTAATAGTCCAATCAAGAGAAAGAAAATCCTTAGCTATCTTAGCCATGAGCATGCTGATTTAGCGTTTCTTCAGGAAACGCACTTAAACTCTGCTGAAACACTGAAACTCAATGTTAAGCCTTACATGGTGGCTGCCTATTCTCCCGCCGTTTCCAAACGGTGCGGGGTAGCCATTCTGGTTAAGAAATCTTTGCAAGCTACTGTAATTGATACTAGCGCTGACAAGGAGGGTAGATGGGCCCGCGTACATCTTAAGGTTGGAGATAGTGAATTTACATGTATTTGCATTTATGCCCCGAATGTGGACAACCCTGCTTACTATGCAAGTATTGCGCAGTTGGCACAGGCCTCTGCCAATACTCCATTAATACTTGGTGGTGATTTTAATCAAGTGTTAGACCCTCTGATAGATAGACAGCCGCCTAGAACGAGTAGTCCACCCAAGAGTCTTGCTACCCTTACAGCTCTGATGCAAGATCTTGCGCTGGTAGATATATGGAGGCTGCTTCACCCCTCCGACTTAGAGTTCACTTTCTTTTCTGCCCCCCATCACTCCCAATCTAGAATAGATTTCTTTCTCATTTCCAAAGCACTGATTTCTCAAGTAGACACGACTAGGACTCATCCTCTCCATATTTCAGATCATGCTGCCATATCTTTATCATTACGTGTTTTTGCGCGGGACGATTCTCCCCGAGCTTGGTTTTTTGATAGATCCCTACTGGGTCAAAAAGATTTTCAGGTTGATATAAAGGCCGCTATCCAAGATTATTTTCATTTTAACTCACCCCATGACACAGCGAGCTGGGCTTGGTGGGAGGGTTTTAAAGCATCTATCCGCGCCACTATAACTAGCTATCAAATTCGGCAGGGGAAACAAAGAAAGCAGCATTTACTGATTCTAGAGCAGCAGATACAAGCTGGGGAGCGTCTCCTCACGTCCCGTACTGACCCATGTATTTTACTCCGTTTACAACGCTTGCGTTTTCAATACAATCAGCTTTTGTACACTGCTGATGTTAAAAATATCGAATCACAACAAGGGCTATATTATCTGGAAAATAATCGTGCTGGCAAATTATTAGCAAATGCCCTAAAAGGTCAAAAAGAAGCCAAGCGTGTTACCGCCCTCCGTAATCCGTCGGGGGGGGGCTTGGTCACTAAAGATACCGAAATCTTAGAACTCTTTCGTGATTTTTATACTCGGCTTTATCAATCTGAATGTGATTTTGAGCCAGATGTATTTGAACGCTTACTTTCAGGGGTACAAAGACCGACCCTATCTGACGAAGATAGAGTGGCCTTGGACACACCATTTACTGTCTCAGAAATTCATTCTGCTATCAAGAAATGTGCCTCAGGTCGAGCCGCAGGCCCAGACGGTCTCCCTGCTGAATTCTACAAAACTTTTCACGCTGACTTAGCTCCAGTTTTGAAAATTTATTTTTCTGCTCTGGCCGAGGAGGGTTCTCCTTCTGGGTCCTTTTCGATGGCAAATGTAGTAGTTTTTGAGAAAGAGGGGAGAGACCCGCAACTAACAGCTAATTATCGTCCAATTTCCCTCCTAAACGCGGACTATAAAATATTTGCCACCATTCTCTCTACCCGGCTCTCGGATAGGATGCCTACCTTAATACACCCAGATCAATGCGGTTTCATTCCTGGTAGATCAACTGCTGACAATGCTCGGACTCTATGCCATGTACTGACTACCGCAGTTAATCTTGATCGCCCATTTGTTGGCCTCTCACTTGATGCTGAGAAGGCCTTTGATCGCTTAGAGTGGCCCTTCCTGTTTGCAGTCCTCCGCTGGTACGGATTCGGGGAAGGTTTTCTCCGTTGTCTTCGCACCATGTACGCACAGCCTACAGCCAGTATATGTGCCAATGCTTTAAAGTCTCAGCCTTTTCCCCTTCAACGCGGCACTCGCCAGGGATGCCCACTGTCTCCACTTCTCTTCGATCTTGCACTTGAACCCTTGGCTTTACTAATCCGGCAATCGGAGGAGATTCGTGGAGTCCCCTTCACCCATAGGGAAATCAAAATTTCAGCGTATGCTGATGACCTTATGCTTTTTGTCTCTATAGACTCAGTACCGGCTGTCCTAGAGCAAATTGGTAAATACTCACAACTGTCCGGTTATAAGATAAATTGGACCAAGTCGGTAGCCTTTCCATTAAATCCTTTGCTTCATCAGGCAGATATGCAACCCTTCCCCTTTTTATGGCAACCTCGCATGGTCAAATACCTTGGGGTTCACTATTGTTCTCCTTTGGAAGACACTATCTCCTTCAATGCCAAAGACTTAACCTCTAAAGTCCGGGCGCTTACTCACCGCTGGACTCCTTTAACACTTACCTGGTGGGGTCGATTAGAAACCATAAAAATGATGATTGTTCCGAAAGTGAATTATATCTTAGAAATGTTGCCCTGTCTCTTCCCTCGACGTATATATAAAGATATAGAGGGCCTTCTGACTAGATACTTGTGGCAAAACAAGACACCTAGGATAGCGAAACATAAGCTGCAAGCAGATAAGGAAAATGGGGGTGTCAGATTCCCTGATTTCCTGAAGTATCATCAATCTTTTCTTCTCAAACAAGGCGCTCGCTGGCTGGAAGATCCAGTACCGAGTAGACCTGTGTGGCTAGACATAGAAGAGGACCTTTGCAAACCGATTCCTCTTACTTTTCTCCCTGGTATGACTCTCCCATCAGACTCCCACTTTCCACCAATGCTTTTAGACACCTTAGGTGCCTTTAATAATCTTATGCACTCTTTAGACTCCCGACTCTGTCCGTTAGACAAGCTCCCACTTTGGTATAACACTCGATTTCGAATACAAAATAAGCCGATGGCGTGGAGCCCCTGGTACACTAGGGGCATTTGGATTCCTAGTCAGTTGTTCCATGAAGGTCGCTGGAAAACTTTTAGTGAATTGCAAATTGAATTTGGTCTCCCAGCGAAACACTACTTTCAGTTGGTGCAACTTCAGCATTGCCTTCGGAGTGCTAAGGTGCTCCCGCCATCGGCCTCCCCTACACAAGGTTGGTTGGAGACTATCCGATCTATTGGTAGTTCACCGGGTGTAGCATCCAATTTTTACAAAACCTTATGTAATGCTATAACTAGAGATACCCCTATAGCGCAGAAAGCATGGGAGAGAGAATTGCATGTGACTTTGACCCCGGAGCAATGGAGCCTTGTCTGGAGTAGAGTGACACGGGTCTCCCGATCCGCCTCACTCACTCAGACACTCTTCTTTCTAGCCCACCGGTGTTTTTACACTCCTGACAGATTAGCCAAATGGAACACTACTCAGGGCAATAGTTGTTGGACATGCCATGCGGCCATTGGTTCACTACCTCATGTTATGTATGAATGCCCCGCACTACAGTATTACTGGCGTCGGGTCTGGGGTCGTATCCAGTCTATTTTGCACTTTCAAGAGCCCCTTTCTTGGAGGATAGTGGGACTTCGCTCAGCTGCGGGGATCCCCTCTCTTCCAAAAACGGCTTACTTCCTTTTGGACTTTATGCTTGGCATTGCTATTTCCCTAATTACGAAATACTGGAAAAATAGCTCTCAGCTGAGCCCCAATGAATGGTGGAATCATGTCTGTCTCTACAGTAAATATGAACAAATACCTCGTATGTTTGCTTCCCCCATTCAGACTCCTCATCATCGGTCTAAATGGAAGATGCTCAATGACTATGTACATTCTGCTCAATGCTCTCATCTGACTGTCTAAATTTGTATATATCTTTGTCCCATGATTATTCTGTATCGCAGATACTCTTTTGATTGTTTTGATGTATAATCACTGTTGTTTGGAAGCGCTCACATGCTGACATAATCAGCTAGAGAAGAAGCGTGGGGGTGGGGGGTAATTGGGTTTACTTTTCTTTATTGTATACTTGTTTTGTCTCCTTTGGTGTGTTGTTTCTTTTGTTTGTTGCAAAATGAAAATAAAAGTTTAAAAAAAAAAAAAAAGAAACCACAAGCCTCCAGGGCAGAGTATTTCGAGTGCTAAGCCCCGCCCACCTAGTGACATCAGGGCTAGGTTGAGCACTGATGAGTTGCACATGGGCAGGAAGAAAGGCGTGGTGCCTGAAAGGCAGCAGTTTAAAAGTGTTTCAGTTTTAGAACAAACAGAAGCGCAGCAGAGAGAAACGCAGCAGAGAGGAACAGAAACGAGGCAGCAGCAAGATGAGCAGGCAGTGTTTGGAGTCCGTGGAGTTCCAGAAGCAGTTCAAGTAAGGGGAGCTGATTCTGAAGGGAACAAGCCTGGAATCAGAAACTTGCTGGGTTTTGAAGCAGGTACTTTAGTTCCATTGAAAAGAGGAGCTTCAGGAGGAGACCTGGCTGATTCACATGCAAGAGTAAAGGAGAAACAGAGGGTGTCTGGAACCCAGGGCAAGCAACAGTTTCCAGGACAAAGAAGTGTTTCCAGGTGGGGAAGTAGTTCAAGACAGCATTTAAACCCTGAAGGTAATGAAAATGTCTTTTCTTTAATTCCTAACCAAAGCCAGCCTGAAGGCATTGTTAAAGAATTAAGAGACAGTGCTAAACGCTGTGTGCCCCTGAACTCTGGAAAGCAAACCTTTATTAAGCCTAGAACTTATGCCAGTGACTGCCAAACCTCCACTCTAACAGAGCTTGCTAATTTGTTGAAAGGGAGAGAAACTCCGTTGCAAGAGCCTGTGGCTGGAGACCATAGGGAACAGCTGTTGTTAAGATTGCAGGAGCTGATAAGGCAGGAGAATAACCAGTCAACTGATATTCAGGATAGACACAGCGAATCTGGAAATGAAATGGATATAAATTTGCTGGAGGATCCTAATGGTTCATATATAGAAGAAATGCAGTGTTCTCTGTGTCTGGCCAAGAGCATGAATAGCTGCTGATTCTTTGCCTATGTAAAAGACTGTATCAGAAAAGCCATTTAAGGACTTGTGCTGTGCATGACTTGGAGAAAGGAAGCTGTTGAAAGTGAATAACAAGAAGCTAATCTGGAGAACAGATTGAGCTTTAAAAGCTTGTTCCTCACGGGAAGTGGAAAGCTGATGTTTTAAAAGGAAATCCTGTATTTTTGTGTTCAACCTGTTTTCACATTCTTGTTTGCCTTATTGGAGAGCATATCCAATTTCAGTTGAGGTTTTTGAATTCAATGCGGAGGGGAAACCCCGAAATAAAATTCTCTGTTTTGCCTATTTACCGTGTGGTCACACTCCTTGCTCTAAAAACTACATTACCCAGCAGCCTTCCTTGGCGGCCATCTTGGACAGTAATTGTAGAGAGTGAGACAGGCATGTTCACCTGCTCCTAGGCTACCGCCTGGATAAGTAGGTGTGACAGCGTATATTGCACCACCTAGATCTATTTTCAAAATCTTTGATCTTTCCCCGCAACTCCTCCGTCGCATCTTGCCATTTGCTATTTAGGCCACGTACCGTTTGTGCTGCTGTAGCCATCTCATCCACGTGCTCCTCCAATATTTCAACGCGGTGTCCCAGAGCTTGCATATCTTGGCGAAATTGTGCCAGCAGCTCCTTTACCTCACTCTTCACTCCAATAACTTCAGTTTTTATCTCGCGGCACCATCTCCGCAGGTCGCCTTTGGTGCAGTTCTCATCTGCATTTTCTAGCTCGTCCTCCGACTCGATCTCCTCCCGCTCGTCGTTCTCCTTCAGTGAGCGCAATGGTGCATAGTTAGAGCGGTATTTTTCCAGCTTTTTCCTGGCTGACATCGTATGTGTGGTCTATATCGTCTCGATAGCACTCCTTTTCTCCAAGGGGGAGGCCCGGTATCTATAGATATCACTGCGTTTTGCTGCATCCCAAAGGGAGCTTCTCCTTCAAGCCGCCATCTCGGTCAGTGACGTCACTTCCTCTCGTCATGAGTGATTTTTAAGGCATTCATGAGGCTTTCAGTATTGGAACAGAATACCAGATTACTTTCCTTTCTGAAGAAAGGCTCCAACTGCTGGTGGCACTTTCGATATGAAGTAATGTTGACATCTTCTTCTAGAAGATTCCATTGTTGGAGTCTTGATCCTAGCAATTCTGCCTTGTTTTTGGATAAGTCCAAATCACAAACCAGGTCATTTAGTTCTTCCTGTGTTATGCTGTGTGGAGTTGATATACATCCCAGTGAAAATCTGGGTCACTGCATGCTGACGGACCAGGAGAAGAACAGGTCGGCTCACCCTTGTCCTCATAAGAACAATCAAGAGAATATTCTGATGGAGGTTCTGGAATAGGAAGTCCCTCACCATGTGAAACTGGTCTCAATGCAGACAGAATGTTTGGGTAGACTATGCTCGACTTTTTTTGCTTCGTTATTCCCGCTGGAAAGAGGAGGAACCAAGCAGAAGTAACAGTCATTTATGTGGTTACTTGGCTCTCTCCACACCATGGGGACTGCAAACAGCATTGATGGTCTTTTGCAATTCAACCACTGTGAAAGCTGTGTTGTACATGTAGCGCAGCATATATGCAGGGTCCAAGGCTTGTCTTGGTCACCAATCTTGCATCTGAAGTAAAGATGATATGCCTTCTTCAGTTGAGAAGTGATACTTTTCTTCTGGTTGGCAAATGTCACTTCCCCACAAATGTAGCAGAAATTGTCAACGGTATTAACGCACTTTCACGGCATTACTGTTCTGTATTGTACCTAAATGGCTAAAATTATATGATTAATAAAAGTTACATGTAACAGTAACTTAAACTGTCTCGCACACAGTCTGAAATATTTAAAATGCTCAACCTTTCTGACTGCGTATAGTACACTGCTGACGTCAGATGGCTTCAGCAGCCGTCTGGTAGTAGTATTGCATTGCATCAGAAAATGATGCAATCAACTCTGGATGATGTGTGCATGCTGGTATTATGCAATGTGATGCAATATTATTGTTGATGTCCTACTGGATAAATTTACACGGTGAACTGTCAAAAATGAACTACATGCAACATCTTCAAAATGAGAGCCAATAATTTTTTTTTAATGTTATATTTGTGTTCAGCTCACCAAGATACTACAGATTAGGGCCTTTTAAAGTCAGTAATGATTTCAGTTTTAACCAGTGTAACATGCAGGGTCCAACATATATGGCATTGTGGTTGTACATATACTCATAATTATGTTATGTGTTATGGAATATGCACACTGCCCACTTATTTCCAATCTCAAGGCCTGCACCTGGAGGTCAAATAGTGACCCCATGATCTGCCAGAATGATGTTATGGTGCAGTCGTGTGAGCAAAAATGTGAGTGTAAACCATACACTGTGGTCAACCAACTATGAAGTGATTCTAGGAATGGACTAGAGGCACACAACAGAACATGTTATGGGTTTTCACTCATTTAGGTCACCCATGCACTGTAATTGCAGTTTATGGTGGCTGTCCGCTTCCCATGGCTGCTCACATTTCACATGTCAAACATAAATGCCACCAACCCGGGATGGATTGCAATGGTTTTGTACATTGAGATGTTGCAACATGTCACATAACCACACCAGGCAAAGATAATTTACAAGACTGGCGTTACACAGATCCAGCAGTCTGTGAGTCTGACATACATTTCCCAGTTTTAACCCTCAGTCATCCTCACAATGCACACACATATATATATGTGATGCACCACACTCCCTATGACTTCTTATAGGTGGCTATTTCTGTGAGCAACAGAAAGGTGAATGGCTCATCACCGGCCAGTGACAGAACAATGAAATGCCCAGGTGGGTTAGGTTCATCCCACCTTCCAACCTCAACTAATGAAGGGTCAAGACTCCACATCACGTGTTGCCCATCCTGAGCTCTCAGCTACACAAATGAGCTGCTCCACACCAGCTCCCTGTTAGAGCATGCTAATAACACATGCTACTGCAGCATGCATCAGCAAGACACGTTGCCCAGTAGACATTAATGGGGCAATGCCTGAAGACCACCTTTGAGGCCATTCATTGGATGACAACAGTCATGTGCCTGATGTGTGCCGCCCTCCCCCTCATCTCTCAGCATCTATATACTGTATCTGCATCATTGCTGTTACTCTCCCTTTGTTACACTAAGTCTCATCAGGTTGTCGCATCAGTTCTGAGTGTTGTCCATCTTGCTAAGGAAAATGGTGTTCCAAGGCTAGCAGGCCAGTCCCTGTCCCCTGGCCTTCCACAGCTGCGACCTGCCAATATGCAGGAGCAGCAGCTTGGAGATAAGAGGGGCAGCATCATTGGAGAAGGGAGGTATGCCCCAGAAAGCCACATATTTTCAGGCCCAGAGCCACCCGCCTCAGTCTTCCTGAGGACCAGGTCATCTTCCTCTACAGGCTGAGCATAGGGGCAATAAGAGAGCTCTATGAGGATCTAAGACCTGATGTCAAGCCTCTGACTGCCCTGTCATAAGCCATACCAGATTTGATCAAACACCTGAGTGCTCTACATTTTTTTTGCCTCTGGTTGCTTCCAAACATCTGTGGCTGCAGTGGGTGGAATGGACCACTTTACCTTTTCATGATGCTTCCACCAGGTACTGCAAACCATGGTCAGCCGTGTAAGGAAATACATTGTATTTCCCAGTTCCAGGCAACAATGGATGACCCTAAACCAGGAGTTTGAGGGAATAGCATGGATACCACATATAATAGGAGCAATTAATTGCACACATGTGGAACTTGTCCCACCAATAGATGGGGAAGTGATGCATTGTGACTGCAAGCACTTCCATTCCCTGATTGTTCAGCTGCTATATGATGGCAATATGTGCATACTGAATGTGGTTCCCAGGTTTACAGGGTCCACCCATGACTCCTATATTTGCCAACACTCTGCACTATTCTAGCAGTTTGAAGATGGCCAATATGAAGACTACATGAGTCTTATATGTATATTGGCAGGGCTAACACCTACAGCCAAGGTAAATCATGTGCCAAGAGGATGCCAGTAGCTGTACTGCTGAAGGAAACTATATTGTATTAGCATTGAGCTGTGATATACACAGGCATGTCTTGGAACCATTTGTGTTCCATTACCATGTACATTGCTCAGAATCAGTGTAAATATGAGCAGCCTCGAACTATGGCCATCTGGGAGGGTGTGGAAAGCTCAATGTATCTGTATAAGTAATGGCTGTACTCTGATAATATCTCCTAGGATGTATATGCAGTATGGACCTTAGTTGAGGATATATGCACAGCAAGGGTACTTCAGAATCTAATAACATACCATAATCTGGAATGGCAAAGACTGTGCACCTACAGCTAGTCCAGAGAGTACAGCAGTACTTCACTGAAGGTGCACATTGACCAGTTCACAACTGGTATGCCAAAATGTACACAGTTACAATTGAGGCCAGATGAAGAGCTGTGGGTCAGCCACTGTAGATTTGCTGAATATGGAAGTAGGATGCATTAGGGGACCTGCAGGCAGAATAAAAATGTGTAGATTGACATGACATAGGAATTCCAAAGTTTCAAACCACATATCTTCTGTAATGCACTGAATCTATTAGATATAGTCTGTACTTAACAGTGGCCAAAGAGATCCATGCTGCCAGTCCTTTCTCTCAAACAGTCCCCAGCTGATGTAATTAGCAATGGTGAGCAAATGTCAAAGCTTGGACAATCATTAGGATGTGTAAACAAACATCACAATCCTAATACCTAAGGTTATTGGGAGGGCACATACTGAAATCACACATGGGTGATGTGAATATGGCACACTCTTGCCTCTATATAGCTGTTTTTGTCCTCTCTGAAATCCAACTCTATGTGGAGGAATAACTCGCACTGCATTGGACTGAGATGTGTACGCTAGCATATATGATCATTGTGCTGGCTAAGGGTCAAGATCAGTAGGTACATATTGCTCCTGGGAGCAGAAAGAAAGAGGACAGTACTCCATAATCTCTGAGAGAGAAAGGAAGCGGGGAAGAAGCAGCCTGCAGCTAAGCCTGCTCTGGAATATGTAAAAGTGCATGGAAGCATAATTCATCATACCTTCTGTCCATTGAGTGAAGAAGTCTGAAAGAAAGACATGTAGATGGATTAAGAACCATATACAGTTTGTTTAATTTGGACTATGGTAGAGAGATACAGTATTTCTGCCATTTCTGAAGGTCTCACTGATAGTATAGCCTGCATTAGACGTCTACCGTTATTTTGCTGTCAAAGAGTTTTGTTTAGGTTAAACTAGAGGAATACAAGTTTGTTATCTGTATGTATTGTTTGCAACTCCATTTTGTGCAGAGTGGAAAGGGGCCTGCTATCAAAGAAGGCAAGGCTCCAGAGAGATCATTCCCGACAAGTGTTCACAGCACTCCCTAGCTGTGACAGTGTTCAACATATTAATTTTGGAAGCATATACTGCAAATATTAGAAAGAAAAACACTTAGGATATGTGGGGACCGATCACGAAACAAACGAATAAGTCAAATAATTGTTTGAGTTTATATATTGATTCAGTTTTCCCTATTGATGGTGCCCATATTTTGCAAAACCTTTTCTAAAGGGCGCAAGGTTGTTGCACCAAACGTGCCAACGGTGCTGAAATGATGGTGTGTTAGAAACATCACCACTGCGTTAACTCTCACGGGTGTGGAAAGCATTTCCCCGGCAGTTAACATGGAACCCTGTCCCTTAGTGCATGCCACATTAGCGTGGGTGCACTTAACTCCATTTATTGAGGTGGAGTTAGGTGATCCCATGCTAATGCAGTTAGTGTGCAGTGTGAACCCCATGCTAAATGCACAGAGCACACCATGCCCACTCTGCCCCCTACCACACCCACTCGCTACCCTCACATGGGTTAGATAGTATGGGAATCATCCTAAGCTATCATGGCCCTGAACTAACAGGCAACATGTATGCCAAAGTGCATTCAGCACGTGCCTGAACACATGTTGTCAGCAAACGCCCTTTGATTCATGGATGCTATGCCTATTGTACTCAAGATCATTAAGTTTATTTGTGATTAAATATTCTCATGTCAGGATTTTTGCTACATTATTTGTTATTTTTGCAATTAAGATGACCCCCAAAATGTCTGAGAATTGGGAGAAAATTAAAAATAAAATCCCAAAATAACCTGCATAATGTTTATCTATACATGTCCTTAAAAAATCAATCAATCAGCAAATAAATAAATAAATAACACAAATGTAAAAGATGCAGGACAACAAACAAGTATAAGCCTGTAGAACTAATATGTGAAAAGAAATCTCAGCATATGGCAGTGGTTTCACTCTCAGTCCTCAAAGGCCACAAACAGGACAGATTTTCGGGATATTTAGTTATATATTTATTTCTGTCATTTACTATACTGCCATTAGAACACATTGGCTAGCAGAGTGATTTAGCAATGTAATAAAAACAGAGGGGGCATTTTCAGCAGTGATGCCCAGCCCGTCGCCATTTTAATTCCGACCTAGATATCCAATGTCAAGGTCATATCCAGTCACTAACATCGAATATCCGGTGTGCCTGAATAGCATATTAGCTAATCGGGCATGGCGTTAATCAGCTGCTGCCTGGTTAGCTAACCCAACCAAAGTTAGGCCAGCCTTAAAGTGCCTAACTTTAGCTGGTTTAAGATAATCAGTCAGTGACTGAATATCGCCGCCGACCAGTTATTGTGAGCACTGCCCCAGAATGCCCAAATGCTACATGGTTAGCATTGGAGCTTACAGACATGAACATATATTCTATGATATTTAGATATAATGAGGATGTCCAAAAAAAGGTGTATGACAGATTAGCTGATACAATGGAAACTTAATCAATTTCTTTCTGAAAAGACTGCATACTTACAACATGCATTGAAGGTAGCCTACTGAAACAGAGCAATTGTACCTGCATAAATACAGGGCCTTTACTGTCATGTCATTACAGACCTTAAAATTTACGTTGGTATTTCTTGGAGATGGGGGCTCCAATACTTCCCTGCACCATTTACATGAAGGCAGTGTCTGTTTAACAATTCTCATTGAGCAATACCATCATATTTATTTAGCAACTTACTAATGAGCCTACAGTGGCTTCTTGGGCAGCCTTTAAGGACATATTGATTCCAACCTGGAATTGTTCCATAGCTGAGTAAAATGATACCCTCACTTGCGAGAAGCTCTCTTTATGGTTCAGTCCAGGTGTCTTATTTTTTACTTAATGTATCCCATGTGACAATTTATGCCTTTAACGGCTTCCTTTAAGAGCTTAACATGTAGTTCCAACAAAGCATTATTACTCTCGTAGGATTTTAGGATCTCCTACTCCAAATGCTGAAAGTATGCCTCTGGACTTCTTATTGACTTTGTATTTCCAAGAGACACAGGCTGGCACAGGGTTTTGCCGACATTGTCATATCTATATTGTATTGCTATCCTCATCTATGGCCAAAATTATGTTTACTGATTTCAAGAAAAGAGAGGCTTACATCTTCTGCTTGTTCTTTCTGAATGGTGTTGCTGCTACTATAAATTCTGAGATCCCACCATGCTTGAAAAATAAAGAAAGAGAAAATATAACATCACTGTCAGTGAAACCAATGCAGTATTGAAGTACTGCCATTCACAAGTCAACAACATATAGAGCCATGGTATAAAAGGATAGGAAGAATCCCTTGTCTTTCTACTACTACTGCTACTATTACTACTACTGTTCCTGTAATATTAAGTTATACTGTTCCATGTAAATTATGATTTGAAATGTAGACCGCCTTGATTTAAGGATGAGGCGGTATAAAAAAATCTGTTAAATAAATACAATAAATAAATAAATAAAATGATGATGATTTATATAGCACTACATCTGCAGCGCTGTACAGACATATGTAAAAAGATGGTCCCTGCTCATCAGAGCTCACAATCTAGTCAAGACAGACAACACTACAGCTGAGGACAAGGATATGTCTAGGGGAATGGTAAGGAAATACATAGGAGACTAAGCAGATCAGGATCCAAAAGTGGCCTCAGCGAGGTGAGTTTTCAGCCTGGATTTGAAAAGGGCCAGAGATAAAGCCTGATGTACAGACTCAGATAGTTTGTTCCAGGCATAAGGAGCAGCAAGGTGAAAGAATCGAAGTCTGGAGTTGGCAGTAGAAGAGAAGGGCACAGATAGAAGCAATTTTGCAAGAAGAGCTGCATTCCTGAGGAGGGGTTTAGGGAGAGATAAGAGAGGAAAGATAGTGAGGAGCAGCAGAAAGAGTGCACTTATAGGTCCGTAGGAAAAGTTTGAACTGGATACGGAAATGGATAAGGAGCCAATGAAGAGACTTGAGAAGAGGGGTTATATGAAAATTTCAAGGCTGGCAGAAGATTAGCCATGCAGCTGAGTTTTGAACAGATTGAAGGGAAGAGAGATGATTCAGAGGGAGATCAGCAAGGAGGAGGTTGCAATAGTCTAGACAGGAGGTGACTAAAGAGTGGTTGAATGTCTTAGCAGTGTGTTCAGGAAGGAAGGGGTGAATTTTGCTGATATTATAAAGAAAGAAATTATAGAGAAAGAAATGACAGGTTTTAACTATCAGATGAATGTATGTGGAGAAGGATAGGGAGGACTCAAAGACGATCCCAAGGTTGTGAGCCAAGGAAACAGGGAGTAGTAGGGTGTTATCCACAGAGATTGAGAAAGAAGGAAGGGGAAGGTGGGTTTGGGGGGAAAAATAAAAAGCTCAGTTTTGGCCATGTTTAATTTCAAACAGCGATGAGACATCTAGGCAGCAATGTCAGATAGGCAGGCAGAAATCCGGGCCTGGATTGCAAGAGAGATTTCAGGTGTAGAGGGGTCAGTCTGAGAGTCATCAGTGTAAAGATGATACTGTGATAGGCGATGGCCTAGTATGTAGCAGAGCTAGGTCTGAAGCCCTTTTCTCCTGCTTTAAAATGTTATTGCTGATTTTGGAAAATTACAGAATGCTGTTAGCTGTTAGAAAGAGGAAAATTACAGACTGCTGTTAGCTGTTAGAAAGAAATACTGTTCTATTCTGGTTTGATAACATGTTCTGCTCTCCTGGAGATAAGAGAATTAAAACTTTTACTGTTTATTGTTTAGGTAAGCCAGATGTCTGCTTTAGTAGGAATGTCCTCCACTGTATCTTTGCTAGATGTGCACTGACCTCGTAATTAGGATGAAAATATAGCAGAGAAGCCGAACAGTGTAAGAATGTTTTGTCTAGCATTATGAAGATTGTTTAGTGTTTTGAGCCAAGGCTAGAGATACGTCTTAGCCTTGCTTTGTTTGGCCTTGTTTTGTTTTGCTTTTGATGAGAATGCGTCTGATATGCCTTCCACTATCTTTGCAAGCTAACTGACCTTGCAAGAGTAGCGAAATATACTGTATACTTTAGCAGAAGTATTATGTTTAGTGTTATGTCTACCAAGACCAGGACCAATGAGAAGTTTTGCCTGTATTAGACTGGAGAAGAAAGGTATATAAACTGTCATTTTTCTGAGCTCTGGGCTCAGACATTTTGTATGCCAGTGCTGAGACTGTATATACAATAAAAGGGAGTTGAATCCTCGTCCATTGAATCCGGGTATTATTGGGGTTGCGGGCCCTTTGCTATTACATTTCTTGGTGCGTTGGCCAGGAAATGCGTCATACGAATTGAACGCAAGCGAATAATACTGCGTATTACCGCCTCTAGGTTTGGTCCGGCTGGGACCGCAGCCGACCGACAGCGGAGAGGATCCCAGGCGCCGCCGGTCCCTTGTATCGGAGGGTTCCACCCTGCCTCGCCGGCCTGCCGGGTCCAGCTGGCCAACACCTCGAACCCTGGTTGAGGGGAGTCCAGGATTCAACCCCAGGTGGAACGGGCTGCGCAGCGCATTAGCTACCGGATCCGGTGAGTACTGATTTTTCTGGTTTTTAGTCAGATAGCTTTGGGAAAGTCTCGAGACACTTCTGGTACAGTAACAGGTAAAGGAAGTCTGATCAACTTCCACGGGCGATCCTAGTACCCCTGCAAGTAGTGCGCGGGGCGAAACCATCAGCCCTTTCGGTTTCAGTAATTCTGGTTTAGTCAGTTAGCCCGGGAATTTTAGAATTTGGAAAATGCTAGCATGTTTGGTTGTGTGAAGTGTGTTTGAGAGGCTTTGCAACACAGGCCAAGCGAGAGCGGACTCCTCAGTAGCGCAGTTCTTGACCGGGCGACCGCGTTCAAGTCGCGAACAGGAGGAAGCATCTGTTGTTTGTCCCCCTTATTGTTCTGTGGGCTACGCGGACCCCTTACCCGTAGCCATTCTACCTACCCTTTCTGTTTGCTGTCTTATATGTTGTATGTCATCATGGGAGGGGCAGAGTCTGTGCAAACTCCGTTAAACTGTATGATCACAAATTTTAAGAAAGGTTTTAGTGGTGATTATGGGATCAAAATGACAGTGCCCCATTTAGAAATATTGTGTAGCAGAGTATGGCCAGCGCTAGATGCCGGGTGGCCATTAGAAGGTACTTTTGATATCCAAACTGTGTCCCGAGTGCACAAGATAGTACACAGCTATAGTCCTGAACAGTTTTCCTATATAGACTCCTGGTTAGGCATATGTGAGAAGCAGCCCCCCTGGATGAAGAGTTGCAGTGAGGGACAGAAAAGGATTATGTTAGCCACTACCACAAGAGTCCCTGCTAAGACAGAGAAGCTTCCGATTTATGCAGAGCCAGAGCCCCCAGAGGTTCCATGATATCCACCTGCCTTTCTGTATACCCCAGTCCCGTCAGCTCCACCCCGAGTACCCCTGCCAGTATCCCGAGTAGAGCCGGAGGTAGCAAGCGTGCCTCCAGCCGAAGTGCCTCCCACTGAGCATCCACCTCAAAACTTGAAGAGCAGACCCCTCCTCGTAGAAGTCGGAGCCCTAGTCCTGAGCAGTACTCTGATGCGGAGCAGTCACCCCATGAGGACTAATCATCAGCTCTAGCCCCAGGCACCTCAGCGCAGAAGGCTGAATTGATAGCTCTTACACGTGCACTCAGAATCGGGGCCGGAATCAGTCTGAATGTGTATACAGACTCTAAATATGCTTTTACAACACTACATGCCCATGGGGCCCTGTATAAAGAATGTGGATTGATCACCTCAGGAGGTAAGTCTGTCAAGTATGGCCCAGAAATATTGACTTTGTTGGAAGCAGTTTGGGCCCCTAAACGCGTTGCTGTAATGCATTGCCGAGGCCATCAGACTGGAGATGGAGAAGTGTCCCGAGGAAACAGATTTGCTGATGCCTCTGCCCGAGAAGCAGCCATTGCAGGACAAATTACCACCCCAAATGCCGCAATTCAAGCAGCCATATTTCCAGTACCTCTTAGTGCATGGACCCCCAGATATACCAAAGTGGAGATGAACCATTACTATCAAAAGGAGGGGGGGAAATTATCAGACACTGGGTGGCTTGTGTTGCCGCCGCCTGAAGGGAGCTCAACCCCTGGTATGACTGTAATTCCTGAAGCATATAGGCCCCAGAGTTCAGGGAAAGTAGAGAGAATGAACCGGACCCTGAAGTCACAGATATCCAAACTCTGTCAGGAAGCCCACCTGAAGTGGCCCCAAGCTCTCCCCATTGCCCTTCTCCGAATACGGTCAGCACCCATCACGCCATTAGGGGTGTCCCCATTTGAGATCCTGTATGGGAGGCCCCCGCCTATAATTCAGGGGATAAGGGGAGATATGAATCAAATTGGAGCGCAAATTACTAGGCAGGAATTGTTGGCTTTAAGTTCTGTTTTGCAGGGTCTTCATACCTGGGTGCAGGACCAGTTGCCTATCAATCTAACCGAACCCTTGCACCCTTTCAAGCCTGGAGCCTCGGTGTGGGTAAAAGAGTGGAAGAAGACACCATTGGCGCCTCATTGGAAAGGTCCATATATTGTTTTGCTATCAACCCCAACAGCAGTGAAAGTGGCAGAGATCGACTCCTGGATCCACCACAGTCGAGTGAAACCAGCAACAGTTCCTGAGAGTCGCCCCTGGACTTCGATCGCTAATCCTGCATCGCCGTTGCGAATCACACTGCGACGAAGAGATCCATCATCGTAGAGAACGTTGCCAACTTGTTTCTGAACATCACAGAGGCGTTCTTCAGTTCTGCATTTACTACATTCCAGACCCTATCAATTCTTACCTATCAACTTCAATCAACCATCATTTACCTCAGTAATCCTCAGAGACTATAATCATGATGATTACCAATTGCTGCTATTTCCTTCTTGCGGTAGCCCTAGGACTTTTAAGAACCACTCTTGCCTTGCTCCCTTGTGCAGCCTGTATAACCACCACCCGAACTGACATGCAAGTCACCCAGACTCTACTTTACCACTCGTACTATACTTGCACTGGCATAGTCAGCCGGTGTATTTATAATGGTACCAAACTGAATGTTTTCACTAAGGGAAAGACTCATACTTGTTTCACACCCCGACAGAATCCATCTTACTACGTCTTAGAATTGAGATGGAATGATGAAGATGGAACCCTTATCAACGCTACCAGTCAACTTTCTGATCCCAATCAACCTGTGTACCTGTATTTTGATGCTTGTGACTTGATTAACAGAAATAATTATTACAGGTGCGGATCATGGGAACAAGCCTACTACTATGATGAGAAATATATGTGTCCTGAAGGTGCGTACAACTGGGGAGTATGTACTGGGATGCATTCCCCAACAACCTACAGCAAATCAACGGAAGCAGATTACTTCTGTCCGAAATGGGATTGTGTGTACTATGCTTCCTGGTCTGGTAACCCTACAGGACAGACTGGAGACAATCGCAAAGCGCTGCTAGAAAGATTACCTTTACTGAAACCTGAACAGTGCAAGAAACGTGCTTGCAATCCTCTACGACTTCAAATCTTCGATCCCAGCCAGTGGAAGCAAGGATTTTGATTCGGCCTGCGCGTAGCAGGGGGTGGAGCTGACCCTGGAACCATCATATTCATCCAGCTGAATGTAAAGACTCATGTTCCCTCACCATATCGCATACATTATACCTTCCATGAGGCCATGAAAGCAGAATTTGTTGTTCCCCACACTTTGCAGAATTTATTCATTGAACTGGCTGGAGCTGTGGCATCCAGCCTCCATGTCTCGGACTGTCTCTTCTGTGGAGGAACTCAAATGGGAGACCAGTGGCCTTGGGAAGCACAAGAACTGAACTATTCTGTGCCATATAACCAGACTGATGTGCACAATACTACCAATGAATGGGTCCTAGCCCACTCCATAGTGGGTAGACTGTGTTTTGTACGAGCAGGACCGCAATTGACTGCATTGGTAGGACAATTGGTCTGCCTGAACCAGAAATATTATAATGCCACTACGGGAATGACTTCTTGGTGGTCCGGTGCCAATACTCCAGAACCTTCTAATCCTCTGATCATCTTTCCTTATTTGGCCAGGATATGGACAGATCTGGCTACACACAGAACTTGGCAAGCTCCACCTGGACTATATTGGATTTGTGGCACCCGAGCATATGCTAAACTCCCTGCTAACTGGGGAGGAGCGTGTGTTCTTGGAACAATACGGCCATCTTTCTTTCTTTTGCCCCTTTCCCATGGAGAACGATTGGGGTTCCCTGTATATAAGAGTCGACAGAGACGAGAAGCTCTGAGAATTGGCCAGTGGGACAAATGGGATGCATCCTCTGAAGAATGGCCACCAGAGCGCATTGTTTCTTATTATGGCCCAGCTACCTGGGCACAAGATGGTTCTTGGGGCTACCGCACCCCTATATATATGTTAGATCGTATTATACGTTTGCAAGCTGTTGTTGAAATTATAACCAATGAAACTAGTAGAGCACTAACCTTGTTAGGCAAACAAGCCACACAGATGCGTACAGCCATTTACCAGAACCGCTTAGCTTTAGATTACCTGCTTGCAGCTGAAGGAGGAGTTTGCGGGAAATTGAATTTAACAAACTGCTGCTTACAAATACATAACGAAGGACAGGTTGTCGAAGACATAGCCAACCACATGAGAAAGCAAACGTATGTCCCAGTCCAAACATGGCATGGCTTGCAACTAGATGGCTGGTTTGGTTCTTGGTTTTCAAGCCTTGGCGGCCTGAAAACACTCATTATACTTGTATTCTTGATTGTGGCTATTTGCATATGTATCCCATGTTTCCTGCCCATATGCTTACGCATGCTGAACTCTATTATCGATAGTACTATTGACCGCAAGGCAGCGGCACATATATTAGCCTCGTGGGATTATTACCCTATACCAAGCAGTGATCCCTCTACTATGGTCTGAAGTATTTTTGCTATTGGTGTGATTAGATTCTCACCCTTCCTCACTTGCGGGTGTGAATAATCAAAAGGAGGGAATGTGATAGGCGATGGCCTAGTATGTAGCAGAGCTAGGTCTGAAGCCCTTTTCTCCTGCTTTAAAATGTTATTGCTGATTTTGGAAAATTACAGAATGCTGTTAGCTGTTAGAAAGAGGAAAATTACAGACTGCTGTTAGCTGTTAGAAAGAAATACTGTTCTATTCTGGTTTGATAACATGTTCTGCTCTCCTGGAGATAAGAGAATTAAAACTTTTACTGTTTATTGTTTAGGTAAGCCAGATGTCTGCTTTAGTAGGAATGTCCTCCACTGTATCTTTGCTAGATGTGCACTGACCTCGTAATTAGGATGAAAATATAGCAGAGAAGCCGAACAGTGTAAGAATGTTTTGTCTAGCTTTATGAAGATTGTTTAGTGTTTTGAGCCAAGGCTAGAGATACGTCTTAGCCTTGCTTTGTTTGGCCTTGTTTTGTTTTGCTTTTGATGAGAATGCGTCTGATATGCCTTCCACTATCTTTGCAAGCTAACTGACTTTGCAAGAGTAGCAAAATATACTGTATACTTTAGCAGAAGTATTATGTTTAGTGTTATGTCTACCAAGACCAGGACCAATGAGAAGTTTTGCCTGTATTAGACTGGAGAAGAAAGGTATATAAACTGTCATTTTTCTGAGCTCTGGGCTCAGACATTTTGTATGCCAGTGCTGAGACTGTATATACAATAAAAGGGAGTTGAATCCTCGTCCATTGACTCCGGGTATTATTGGGGTTGCGGGCCCTTCGGGGGGAGGAGATGAGTGCACCAAGGGACTGGGTATAGAGAAAGAAAAGGAGTGGGTCCAAGACAAATCCTTGGGATACACCAATTGTGAGTGGGATAACAGTAGAGGAGGATCCACAAGAACAAACACTGAAAGTGTGATGGGAGAGATAAGAGACCCAGGATAGCACAGAGCCCTTAAAAACAAGCGAGGGCAAGGTATCGAGAAGAAGGTGGTGGTCAATAGTGTCAAAACCAGCAGAAAGGTCAAAAAAGGATGAGGATTGAGTAAAGACCCTTGGATTTTGCCAGGAATAGGTCACTGGAGACTTTGACAAGAGCCGTTTCAGTAGAATGTAAAGTACAAAAGCCAGATTGCAATGAATCCATAAGGGCTTGAGAAGAGAGAAAGTCAAAGTAATGGAGGTGAACTGTATGTTCAAGTAGTTTAAAATGAAGAGGAGGAAGGAGGTGAGTTGATAATTAGATTGACAAGTAGGGTATAGAGAGGATTTCTTGAGGAGAGGTGTGACCATAGCATGCTTGAAGGCTTCCTTCATAATGCATGTAAATAGAATCAGAGTTAGAGTATGACATTACTTAATTTCTGTTTCACTGCAGGAGCTTTTATCATATCCTTTATGTACCAAAAATGAAATCACGCTGTGTGGGTGCCTATTTATGGCACCTCCTCTTACTTTATATGCATGGTTGAGTCATCTTTAAAAAAAAGTGTGTCATCAAGACCCATTTTAGATATGTTATTGAGACTGGAAATGAGACGTCCAGGTCAGGACATGCACTCAATCCCTCATATATTTCACAAAATACAAAATATATACGTAGATGAATGCCAGTTAAACATGTGCATTAGTTTTCATACAAATACAAAAATCATGATTTTTGGTTTGTCCAGGATTCAACTAACTGAGCATAAATGTTCAGAAAATGTTTTCAAATTGCCACTCAAGAACTTCGACTCTAGCGTACATGGCCCATGGATCTGTGCTGGGCCCACTGCTTTTTAGCATATTCATAAATGACCTGGATATGGGAAAAATGAGTGAGGTGATCAAATTTGCAGATGACAAAATTGTTCAAAGTTGTTAAAATATAAGAGGATTGTGAAAAATTGCAAGAGAACCTTGAGAAATTGGGAAACTAGGCATCCAAATTGCAGATGAAATTTAATGTGGACAAGTGCAAAGTTACACATCTAAGGAAGAACAACCCAAACTACAATAACATGATGCAAGGTTCCACATTAAGAATAACCGTCCAGGAAAAGGATGTGGGTGTCATCCTGGATAATATGTTGAAATCCTCTGCCCAGTGTGCAGCAGCAGCCAAGAAAGCCAACAGAATGCTTGGAATTATAAGGAAAGGAATGAAGAATAAAGTCAAAGATATTATAATGCCTCTATATTATTCCATGGTCCAACTACACCTTGAATATTGTGTGCAATTCTGGTCACCATATCTTAAAATGGATATAGCGGAGTTAGAAAAGGGACAGAGAAGAGCAACGAAAATGATAACGGGGATGGAAGGATACTCTTATGAGAAAAGGCTTAAAAGGTTAGGGTTCTTCAGGTTGGAAAAAAGATGGCTGAGGGGAGATATGATAGAGATCTATAAATTAATGAATGGAGTAGAACGGGTAAACGTAGACCAGTTGTTTTCTCCTTTAAAAAGTAGAAAAACTAGGAAACATACAATGAAGCTACAATGTACCATATTTACTGTAAGACTAATTGTAGAAAATATTTTTTTCATTTAACATGTAATCAAACTCTGGAATCTATTGCCAGAAGATGTAGTGAATGTTAAATGGGGGGAGGGGGGGGCGGGGGGGGTGCCCTATAAAGCAAGACTGCTCACTAGGGGGGGTGGGAGTTGGGGTGGGTAGGGAGGGAACTAACACCTGATTAGATGTCAGCAGTTCCCCAAAGCTGAGAAAGTTACTAGAGTTTAAAACCTACTCTGCTAAAGAAAATATTGCCACTAAACCACCAAAAAGAATTTAACTTTGCTTTAAAAATATTCCCTCCTCTTGTTCATTATACAGTGATACTTCTCTCAAAACTTTCTAATAAGGGAAAAAAATACTCATGGCTTTCTTCAGAAAATCAGCTCTTACTGTACCGTTCACTGAGATCTTACTGAACCAGAATACCAATAAGGATTAATAAGCAGTAGGATGCCAAGATAGGTTATCCGGATATCTTTATGCAAATATACAGCCAACCTATTTGAACAGGTTGGATCACTCAGTGTGATCCTAAATTTAAACGGGCAAGTTATACTTTTAAATTTAAGACTGCTGTTTAAATAGTTCACTTATATGACCATTTTGGTTATCTTTTGCAAATTTTTTCTAAGCAAAAAATGATTTCAATATTGATAATATTTTAAGAAACATTTTAAGAACTTCATTAGACAATATTTGCTTCAGTATGAAATTGTACTTGACTTGATGGGATATCAGACCTCCGCAATATTACAAAAAGCCACAGGTTTATTATCACGATGCATTTGAAAAACCTAAATGAATGTTTTGCACACAAATAGAAAAGGAGATTTTAGAGTTCAGAATCTACCAATGACAAATTAATTGCACCATTCTAATTCTCGTTTGATCAAAAACAATATAAACTTTTCTAACTTCATTAAAATTAAACTGTGAAGATTAAACCACAGAAAATGAAAAAAGTAGGATGGGGATTTATTCACAGGAAGGAAAGTATTCACACTATAACAAAGTATTGTAATACTACTAAATAGGAATTGCACATATTCAGCTGAATGCAATCCATTTAATTATCAGTTCTGCTCTTCATACAATTGACTTGTACTTATTAAAACTCATAGGATGTACTGTGAAAAGAACTTATGAAATATGTTTTACATATTTTATTAATACAATAGTAACAGTTCTTACTTCCATGCTTATATAACATGAATTCAGCTTATAAAAAACTAAACTACAGTGTACTTCAAATTTCTTTATATTTGGCATTTTTGTAGCACTTTATGAAAGATGATACTGGTATAAGAAATTATGTCCCAAAGAGTATATAGTCTAAGCATTTTTTGTAGCCCACCTAACTGCAAAGTCATAAGCATGCCCAAATAGAAGGTGATTTACAAACAAAATATGCCAGAAAATATGGTTTGAGAGTTATGAAATGAAATATATTCATAAACGTTTACTCGCTGCAAAACAGAATATACAGTTATATGCACGTAAACACAATTATTTTTATATGTGTAAAGTCTAACAAATTCTAAGGTGCGCCCTTATCTATCTTCATGGAGTTTATTTGTGCTGAGTGTGGCTGGTCTACAGAGCTGGGTACCAACAGGAAAGCACAGACCCACGTGCTACAATAAGCCCAGTCAGAAAACGTGGATAGCGATTGGAAGGATATTCTTTATTAGCAATAAAAGCCTATGGCCCGACACAGGCCGTGTTTCATTGCCTTCTTCAGGGGCAGGCTTCATAAACAATCATGCCTCCATGGTGCTCTACTCACTATGAGCACGATGATGTTCATTCAAAAATGATATCTCCAAAGGTCGGCAGTGACCCGCCGTTATAAGTTGCTATTCAATCGAACGCCTCAGTCAAACAGATCTATGCCGATTGTGACTGAGGCGTTTGATTGAATTTTTTGACTGAGGCGTTCAATTGAATTGTTTGACTGAGGCGTTCGATTGAATAGCAACTTATAATGGCAGCACTACATATAGAGATATGTAAACAAAAACTGAAACCCTGAGAATCCAGACACTGCATGCAACTGAACACCAGAGAAATAGAAAGAGATACATTTCCCCCTCCAGAGAAATAGAAACAGATGTCAGGGTCATTGTTGGGGTAGGGGAGCAACTGACTTGTGCCTCCAGGCCAGAGAGGACCTAAAGTTGCCAATGGGCTTTGGAGCCCCCCTCCCAAATATTTGTCTTTGACTGGATCCCAGCCTTATCTAATACCAGTCCTGGCAGATGTACTTTTCACAAATTGAGGAGATTCTAGACATGAGGGAGACAAGAGGAGATTCTAGACATGAGGGGGGCTAGGGAGACAGAGAGGAGATGTTATACAATGTTGGTCCCAGGCTCTGGTTTCTGCTTTCTTCTGTCTTAGATCTGTTTACAGGGTCTCCTGTCCATTTGCTATTTATTCTCTCTTTCTGTCTTCACTTCCTCCCCTTCATGTATCTCTAGCATTCATCTTTTCCATTTATTTTTCTGTTTCTCCATTTGTCAGCTCTCCTTGCCATTTGGTCCTCTATTTCCCTGTTTCTACTACATCTAGCTACAGCTTTCCATCTCTTTCTCCCATATCTAGCACCTCTTCTGTCTTATTTGTTACATCCCCCGATGTCCAGCATTCCTTCTTTCTCCCTAGTTTCCTCCCTCCATGTTCAGCATCATCTCTGTCCCTCTAATACCCCACCCCCAAGTCTAGCATCTCCTCATGTCTAGAATCTCATCTGTTTTCCTGGCCTCCTCCTCCTCCATCTCTCTATCCCCCTTCCCTGACAGCCTTCTTATTATTATTACCTCCCCCCTGATGCTAAGCATGAATGTTCTTTGGTTTTCTTTCCCATCTCCTGCTCGCCCCCGCACTAGCATCTCACTTCACTAGTCCGGCATCAACCTTTGTTCCTACCTGGGGTATGATCACTTTCATCTCTTACTGCAGCATTTACCCAGATTTGGCAGCAGTAAGACACAGGAAGTGTGGGATCTTGAGCCTGTGCCTATGCAAAGGCTCAGCTGTGTACAGCCCCATATGCAGATGTCCTGCTTTTTTGGGGGTGCCAGTCGCTGCTGAGACTGCAAAGGCATGGGTATGAGGTCCCATGTTGTTGCCTATAAGTATGAAGCAATTGGCTGTGATTGATGTTACCACGAGGAGAGCGACAAAGATTGAGCAAATCCTCCCCACTTCTCCTCCTGTGCTGCAAGTTGCATACAATAGCATGCACAGGGATGTTGGGAAGTTGCACACAGACTTACAGCAGAGGAGAAGAGCTCTAATGAACTGTGAAAGAGAGACCTCCCCATCCTATCCATGTGGAGCCAGAGCTGCAGTGGAGGGAAGGCTGGAGGGTCGGGCTGGCAGTGGCAGTAAGTCAGCGCTGGACACATTATGTGGCTGTGCAGCATGAGGGGCCTGCTGTTCAGTGGTGTCCTGTGCCAACAACATGCTTACTGTCGCAACCCGTGCCCAGGCAACCGCCTATAGGCATGGACCTGCCTTTGTATTGTCCTTTTAAATAAAGAATGGTTGGAGTCTTCCCAGGGCCGAGGCTTTTGGGAGTTGTAGTTGTGTGGTTTCAAGACAATAATGTTGAGACCCGAGGGTTTTCAAGGCAAACACAGGAATTTATTATTTCCTTTTCCTAAAGAGCATTTAAAGGCTCAACGCATAACAAAAATAGGATTTTTTTCTCCAAACAAGATTCCAAAGACCTTTTTATCCAAGACAAGGCACTGTAAGTGCTTTAGTTAGCTTTCAAACACATGTAGCTGTTTCTCCCAAAAACTTCCAGCATTCAAATTAAAGCTTTTCATTCTTTTCACAAAACCCAAAAGAAAATGTTCTTTTCTTCAGATAAAACAGGATTCTTAGCAAACTCTAGCTAAGCAACATTATCCCTGTTTCCTCTCTCTGCTTTGTAGAACATTTTTAGGCTTTAAGACTTTCTCCCTTTCAAACCAGGAACTCCTTATTTTGTCTTCTTACATAGAGAACAGTCCATTAATGAATCATCTGACTCCTTGTCAGATTCATAAGGATCTATTTGCATCTCCTCATAACTTGAGTCTGGTAACTCTGATTTCAAGTCACCCTGCAAAAGCTCAGGCTTAATATCTTCTAAAAACTTTAACACTTTCCTCCAGTGAGACATTTCCTTATGCACAGGTTTTTCCCCAAGCACATGGAAATTCTTTCCCTTCAGTAACTGACACAATGCCTCTAACTGGCTCAAGTTACTTTTTGTTACAGGTTTAGTCACACACCTTTTTTGGAGCTGGCAGTTTCCCATCAGGTTCATAAACTGCTGCTACTGTATCTTGCTCCTCGTCAGCACTCCTCCCAGGCACAGCTTTCCTGTCTCCAGAACCAGATGCAGTTCCCCTGCAGTACTGGCTTCCTTCTGGGTCGTGGCTTTCACTTCTGAGACCCCCACTGCTTTCTCCAGCGTTCTCCCTGGTTAGGCCTCTCGTGCGACTCTCTCTCACAGCTTCCTTCCCAGTATGCTGCCTTCCTGTGTGCTGCTTCCCTCTGGAATCCTCTCTGCTGCTGTCTCTGGTGATTCTCTTTCCTTCCGTCTCCCTGGTGCTTCTCTTTCCTTCTGTTTTCCTGGTGCTCTCCTTTCCTTCTATTCCCTGGGGTTTATAAGAGTGTGCCTGAACTCCTGTGCACTGCCCTTCCCCCAGGTGTTTCTTATTAACTCCCAAGCTTGCCTCTGGATTAGCAGAGCTTGGGCGTGGTCTGCACTCAGCAACTACGTGTGTGTTTTTCTCTCTGCCTGCAGTTTGCGAGCTACTGCTTTCTTGCCTGTCTCTCTCCTTAAAGGTAAATGACTGTTTTTCTTCCCAATCCAAAGACTCAGCTACACTCTCGCCATCACATTACATATGCGTAGGGCTGGCCCTGTTCCTATGCCTCTCGTGTGACAAGCATTTCCCTTCCATTTCCCAGTGACCCTGCAAGTCTAGCATCTTCTCTCATTTACCTTTCCCCTCACTCTCATGTCCAGATTCTTTCCTCTGTCTCCCTATACTTTATGCCCCCATGTTCAGCCTTGTGCCTTCATTTCCCTAAGCCCCCAATGCCTAGCCTCTCCCCCTTCATCTGCCTATTCCCCTCCTCCATTATGTATAGCATCCTCCTTTAACAGCCTAACAGCCAAACTCTCAGTTTTATTAAAACCAGTTACAGCATAGATTAAAGAAAGAAACCAGAGTAGAGTAGAGCTAAATTATTTGCCAGAAAAATCACATTATAAAGAGGCTTTCTTTTCAGCCTGTGTTAAAGGATTCAAATTTGGATATCCTGTTGCCTAGTTCTTATCGCCCAATCTCTAGCTAGCTTACTGTATTGTTCTTAGCAATGCTCTTTGAACATGTGGTATTAGTGCAACTTCAAAAGTATGTTGATGTTCATCATCCTTTAGATCCTCACAACATGGTTCTTACAAAAACCATGAGTCAAAGCATTGATAGCTTCAATGTTTGACAGGTTTGTATGTGGCTAAGAGAAGAAAAGCACAGGATTTCTGATGATATTTTGGACTTTGCTTCTGCTTTTGATTTAGTCCATCTTGAGCTCCTCTTTGTTAACCCTGGAATTACTGAGTTTTTTTGCACACACTGAATACCGTTGGGGTCATAAATGACCCCACGACAAATTTTAATTGTTAACCATGAAAATTTTAAACTAAACAGACAAAATATTATTCAGAATTAATTATTTATTATATGAAGGTTAAATGTTTTGAAATTAAATGCTTTATCATAAAATTACATGAAGAAGAGTTGCCATGAGAGCAGCTTTTGCATGCACTTGATGAATACAGTAAAGTACTACAGTCATTTGTATGAGACACAGACAATTTCTGAATGTTCTTTGCAAACATTGCACTTGCAGGAGGTGCAAACTATGTTGCTTTCCTTGTCTTTTTCTCTGGAACAGCAGTGACACCTTGCCCTTTTCTTTGGGATCCCGACATTGCAAACAGCATCAGTGGCTTCTTCAATGCTGGAAGAAGTCTCGCTGCAATTACTCTGAAGCAGCTGCTTTCCTATTTCCAAGAGGAATAGACGACGTCTGTGCTTTGACTTGGACTGCCATTCTGGATTTAGTGACATCCAAACAATGAAGGCATTCAAAGCACTGATGCCCAACATGCTGTAGAAGATTGTCACTAGCTAGCGTCTTGTCATTTGTTTTGTGGTATACGTGCGCAACATTTGATCTGCCGTATCTACTCCACCTTTACTAGAATTATAGTCCAAGATCATGCGTGGTTTTTTTGTCTGGACGTGTGTTATCTACTTCTTCTTGATCATGCAACCTGCTTAGAAGAACAACCACTTTTCCTTTCTTCGGGCAATAGGAAACCAGAGTGCCGTCATCGCAAAAGGCAAACAGTGAAGTGAATACCTCTCAGCCCTTTGCTGTTACAAATTCTGGAGGTAATTCTTTGCTGTTCTTTTGAATTGTCCCCAAAAGTGTCATTTGTTTTTCTAGCAATTTCCGTGACAGGGATAAACTGCAGAAGAAATTGTCAACAGTAACATTTCTGCCAGATCGCATCAATCCTTCAGTGAGTTGCAGTACAACCCTTTCACCCTGATTCTGTTCCCTGTTTTGTCCGAGTTCCCTTCCTGTATATACTTGAAGACGCAGAACATATGACGTTGCACTGTCACACAACATCCATAGCTTTATGCCATATTTCCCAGGTTTGCTGGGAATATATTGTCTGAATGGAACACGGCCACAAAATGTAAGCAGTTGCTCATCCATGGTAACATTTTCACTAGGAACAAAGCGTCACTTAGAGTTGCTTCCCAGGTATCAAAAACGTGTATGATTGGAGAAAGCTTATCTATGCCTCATTGTTCACATCTGTTGGTTGCATAATCAAATCTGAAAGCACAAGAAATTTGCTGAAAATGGTTACGGGCCATATTTTTGCAGAAAACAGAATGACCATCTTCAAGGTTCCACAACTGAACTATGGATTCATTTTGTGACTTGTGCATGCCTGAGAGGATCAGAAGTCCAAGAAAACGTTGAAATTCTCCGTCTGTCAAATCTTTCCAGGTGTCGTCATAAATGTGTCTTCCTTGTTTGCTCGTCTACATCATGATTTCATTCAATAAGTTCTTCCTCATGAACAAGTGGAATGCTGCGAGAGGGCCATCAACATTTCGTACAGCATACCTTGTAGGACCTTGTTGTACGGCATGACATTAGCTATGGCGTATCTTCCAGCAGCTTGCTTTATAGGTTTCCTGTTCCATGATGTGGCATCCTTAGATACATAGGCTTCAATGGCAACATTTATGCTTATAGTTGATGACCTCTTAGCTCCTCTATGACCGCAACTAAGATTCCTCACAGATGATATTGACACTGAGGACTCCTGCCTTCTTCCCTGTCCAGCACAACCTCGACCTTTGCCTTGACCTGTAACTTGACTCTTTGCTGCAGGCGATGTTACCGGCTCAACATCAGTCTCACATTCACTTAGCGACCAACTGCTGTCGCCATCTGAATCATGACTGTCATCATCAGATTTATCGCCCAAACTTGGCTGATATGCTTCTTTGCTTGCTGAATAAGCTGCATCATCAGACAGCTCAGATCCGTCACTGTCAGCATCTCGTTGCAATATTTCTCTTACTTGGGCAGCTGAATACTTTTGTTTTGACATCATAAACAATAACCTAAAATAAATAAACAAAGATAAAGTTGAATAAAACACAAAGCAGTTTTACTATAGGTGTACAATAATTGTGAAGAACGAGCTGAAAGCCTTTAGATTTCATCGGAAATAATGAGAGAAAGTATGATATCAGTTACAGAAAATGTGTAATTTTCATAAAATAAGAGTACAAAAAATAAATGATACATAATTAATGATAAATACCTTTGTCAGATCAAAAAATTCACAAAACTGCAAATTGTATCACGATTCAAACCGTACGTAAGCAACTGGGGTCAAAAATGACCCCACTGGTACTCTGTGCTGCAATTCATCACTAGCATCACCTAGCGGATGAAAATTATTCCTCTCATGGTGCAATATAAAGAGAATATAGACATGTGAAAAGTCATAAGAAGATTGCATTCTTGAACAACTAGTTTACGAGATACGCGTTGTGAAACTTCCAATGGGGTCTTTTGACCCCATCAGTACTCCCAGGGTTAAACTATAGTCTCTTGGAATTGGTACTTCCATACCAATTCACTCTTATCCATTTGGACATAAGCAGCAAGTGTAAACTGGAATTAAGGTCATAAAGTGGCATAAATTAACCTAAGGGGCACCACAGGACTTGGCATTGTCCATATTATTATTTAACATCTATATTCAGACGCTTTGTCATGTATTAATATCATATAGAATGTATTTTCATGTTTTGTTGACAACATGCTAAATTCTCAATGTTCTATTGTCTATGTAATTCAAAGGTTTGGAACAGTTGAATGTTTTTCTGCTTCAATTCAATGGTTATCACAGCTTGAAAATAAATTATAAACAAATTAAAGAACGGTTTATTTTCTGGGATCATAATTTGACATCACAAAAAGTTTTGAAATTGAGGGAGATATAAATTCTCCTTTTTGACTGTTATCTCTAGGCAGGTGTGGTCTTGGATCAGGTTACAATTGCATCCACATATTAATAGAGTTACTAGAATGGCATTTTATAAAATATGGGTCTTAAGTTGTTTACACGTACTGTTAAGTGGAGAAGACTTTGGTCTATGTTTCAAATATTGATAAATCCATGTCTGGATTACTACAGTATAATATTTCAGGGGATTGCAGCATCAGCAATCCGTCCATTCGGCTCCGTCTCTTAAGCAGCACATTATCCCGCACACCTTACACTCCTTCCCCCCGGCAGATTCCCTCTTCCCTCCTGAATTCTACTCTCTTTCCATTGACCAACAAGTAGACACTTGGTCCTCCACTCTCTCCACTGCCCTTAACACATTAGCCCCCTTCCGTCCTGTGTCTTTCCGCTCCTCTTCCCACCACCCTTGGTATCACCCTGGGCTTTACCTTCATCGCACTCACCTTCGCCACGCAGAGCGCCTTTGGAGGAAGCATCGTTCAGCAGCTTCCTATTCTGCTTTTCGTCAGGCACATCTCTCCTATCGTTCCATGATAACTATGGCTAAACACTCTTACTACTCTCGTCTCATAGCTACCTCCTCTAACTCCTCTAACTCCTCTAGACGTCTTTTCCACGTCCTTAAATCTCTCTCCTCTATCTCCTCTCTTCCCCCTCATCCTCCCCACTCTTCCCCTAGTCCTTCTACCCTCGCCTCCTTTTTCACCGATAAAGTTCTCTCCTCCGCTCTTCCTTCCCTACCTGCCCTCCTCCCCTCTCTCCCCTTCCTGACTCCCCCATTTCCCCTGTTGCCGTCTCCACGCCCCCTTCCTGTACCTTTCCACACATTTGGTGCTCCTTTTCGCCCATTACTTCACCTGAACTCATCAAAGCTATCTCATCTGCCCATCAGACCACCTGTCCTCTTGATCCCTTGCCCTCTTCCTGGTTACTCAATCCAGATCTTGTGCTTATTCCTTACATTCTCTCCATTTTCAATTGCAGTCTCACCTCCGGTCACTTCCCTGCCAGCTGGAAACATGCCATTTTGTCTGCCCTCTTCTGAAGAAACCTACCCTCGATCCCGCCATCCCCGCCAACTGGTGACCAGTCACTAAACTTCCTTTTCTCTCAAAAATCCTCGAAAAGCTTGTCTTCTCTCAACTCACTGCTCATCTTGACTCCACCTTCACACTCCACCCACGTCAATCGGGCTTTCGTGCCGGCCACAGCATGGAGACTATTCTCGTAGCTCTGCTCTCTGAACTTCACCGTGCTCACGATCATGGTGACCTCTCTCTCGTGGTGTCTCTGGATCTTTCCTCTGCCTTTGACGTGGTCGACCACCGCACTCTTCTCACCCGTCTGTCTGATTTCGGTGTTCATGGAACTGTCTTGCAGTGGTTCTGCTCCTTTCTGTCCTCCGGCACTTTCTCTGTTCACTCCGGCTCCTCCGCCTCTCTTCCATCCCCCTCAATCTGTGGTGTTCCCCAAGGCTCTATCCTTGCCCCCTTGCTCTTTAACATTTTTCTCGCCCCACTTGCCCTGCTCATCCAACAGTTTGGTATCTCTGCCTACATCTACGCCGATGATATTCTTTTGGTTCATCACACCTCCTCCTCCTCCCCCGATCTCATCCCACTCAATCTCTGTCTTGCTTCCGTTGCCTCCTGGTTCGTTCTAAACTTCCTACATGCTAATCCCGCTAAATCTTCTGCAATCTGGTTTTCTTTTGGACTCCCCCCTCCAGATCTGTCACCTGTTATGTCCTCCTGCCCCATCTCCTGGTGCCGACTCTTCGTTACCTGGGTGTCACCCTGGATTCTTCTCTCTCTTTTCACCAACACATTTCCTCTGTTGTACGTACTTCCTTTCTCCACCTTTGTCAGATAAGGGCTGTTTGGTCATTTCTTCCCCCTTCCTCTGTTGTCACTCTGGTTTTGTCACTTGTGATCACCCATCTAGACTACTGCAATGCTATCTATGAAGGCCTCCCCTCCTCTCAGCTCCGCCATCTCCAATTAGTCCAAAATGCTGCTGCTCATCTCGTCACTTGTCCCCCACTCGTTCTCATGTCACTCCCTGCCTTTTCACCCTCCACTGGCTTCTGGTGAAGTTCAGATTCATCTTCAAATTGCTCATCATCGTGCACAGGGCTCTTCATACTAGCACCCCCAGTATTTGGCTGACATCATCCATCTTCAACCCTCTCCACGTCTTCTTCACTCAGCTCACGGTATTCATCTCTTTCTCCCCTTCCCTTCCCAGGCCCACCTGGAACTCACCGTCACTCTGCATTCTTTTTTCTAGGCCCTGCTTTATGGAATTAGCTCTCGCTTTCTCTCCGCACCAAATTGTTTCACCCCCGCTTTAAAGCTCTTCTCAAAACTCATCTCTTCTGTCAAGCTTTTGATCTTTCCTCCCCTGCTGATGGTGCTCTGTCCCCCAGCCGCGCCCCCCCCACCCATAACATCCCCCCAAATGCTTCTCACCTGCCCTTCCCCCTGTTTCCCTCCCCGCCCCCCGTCATTCTCTCCCCTTTCTGGACCTCTTTTGTTTTCTATCTTTTGTCTGTCCCTCTCTGTCCTATTGTTACTGGCGTTCCTTTCTGACTTTATTTTTCAGTAGCCGCTACCCTTTTTTTTGTATTGTACACCACCCTGACGCCTCGGCATGGGCAGTTTATCAAATCCTGCGAATAAAGATAAAGATAAAGATAAAGCATTAAAGTCTTTGCAGATGATCCAGATGAAACACATATAAGAAATACAACGAAGAAAGTCTGCCACTAATGCACCTACAAGACTTCCAGCAAATAATACAAGCCATAATTACGCCCCACTTCGACTTTGCAAACCTAATACTTCTAGGCACAACAAAACAAAACTTGAAAAGACTTCAAATTGCACAAAATGCAGTGGCCAGGACCATTATGAAGGTCCCCCCATTTCAACATATCACTCCGATACTGGAGAACTTACACTGGCTACAGATACAAAGCCGAATAGTATATAAAACTCTAACAACTACCTTCAAAACTCTAAACAACATGGTACCACCCACCCTATCCAACCTCATCACTAAAGAACCTGCTAAAATCTTACACAGGAGAGATCATACAAACACATTAAGGACTCCGAAAGAATTTATAAAAGCCAGAAAGATAACAAACAAAAAGGCCTTCTCACATGCTGCCCCCATTCTATGGAACGCCCTTCCAGATGAAATGAGATCACTTTTAGAGATCAAAGAATTCCGCAAAAAACTTAAAACGCACCTGTTCACATCACACTACGGATCTTTGCCAAACACACCTCCCCAGCTAGAAAATGGATAATACCATGTCAGTTTCCCATAAACCAAACTGGATTGATTTGACATATGATGTGAAACTCCAAATGCTTATTATCCTTAAATGTCACATACAACACTGTATTTATTACTCATTTTGTTCCCTGTAAATAGTTCTTGCATGTTCCATGTAATGTAACATAGTTGTTATGGTTTTAAGCTGTTCACTGTAAAAACAGACGCCTGTCTGTTATGTTTATTTTATTTTATTTTTATTTAGCAAGCATTTGTAGCCCGCTCCTTCCAGCGATCAGAAGCGGGTAGGATTACTATTGTGAAACTGCCGAATCAAGGCAGGTACAAATTTTGTTTACATACAGATTGTCAGAAAAGCACATCATACAGAGTTAACACTTCTTAGCTATGGGGGAGTTCATTTACATATATACATAAATACATATATACAGGATAATCTTCTTGGACACAGTGGTCAGGGGCTGCTCCATCTGTGGGTTTAGTTCAGGTTGAAATGTGATTGGAAAATGTGCGTTTTGAGTTTCTTTCTGAAGTCTAGAAGGTCATTGCTAGCTCGTAGTTCTGGTGGGAGTTGGTTCCACAGTGTTGGCGCCGCATATGAGAAAGCCCTGTGGCTGGTGTTAGCTTTGGCAGATCTTATATCTGTTGGAGTGTGAAGGATGTTGGAATTGTGGGTTCTTCTGTTTCGGGTAGGAGGTTGCAATCTTACTAGGTTGTTGAGGAAGGAAGGTGCTAAGCTGTGGATGAGTTTGAAGGTGGTTGTTAGTATTTTGTATTTTGTGCGAGTTGTTATGGGTAGCCAGTGTAATTGAATTAGTACTGGTGTGATGTGGTCACTTAGATTTTTCTTCATTATGACCCTGGCAGCTACATTTTGTGCCATTTGTAATATGTTTAGGGTTTTTTTTAGGTAAACCTTGTAGGATGGCGTTGCAGTAGTCAAAATGTGGCATGATGAGTGCTTGGGCCACTGTTCTGAAGTCTTGGGGATCAATAATATTCCGAATGGGTTGGAGCACTCTAAGCTTGTGGAAAACTGCTCTGTTGGTCTTTCGGAGGTGTTTTTCCATCTTTAGGTCACAGTCAAATGTGACTCCTAGATACTTTATTTCTTTTTTTGTTTGGTAAGTGTTGTTACATAGTGTTATTGATGTGGGAGGGTCAAAATTCGGTTCTTTGGAGATATACATTACTTCGGTTTTTTTGTGATTAATTGACATACTACTTTGTTGTAACCAGTCTTGCATCTCTCCGATACATGTCTCCAGTGGGTTGTAGTCTGGGTTTTTAGTGTCTAGTTGTGTGTATAGCATGATATCATCGGCATAGATGTGGTAATTAATTTCGTGCCGTGAGAAAATTTTGCATAGTGGCTGCATATATATGTTAAACAGAAGTGCTGAGAGAGCAGAGCCTTGGGGGATTCCCTGTGTTTGTGAGAAAGATTCTGCTTTTTCTCCGTTGAATTGAACCTGTTGTGTTCGATTTGAGATGTAGGATGAGAACCATTTTAGTGGGGTTCCTGTTATTCCTATTGATTTTATCCTATTTATGAGGGTCCCATGATTAACTGTATCAAAGGCAGCTGAGATGTCAATGAATACAAGAATGTACATTTTCTTTTTGTTTTCAAGGCCCTTTAGGAGGTTGTTAAGTAGAACTAGTAACAGGGTTTCAACTCCATGATGTTGCCTGAAGCCATATTGCTGGTCATCAAGAGGAGCACTGTCAGTCAGATGGTCTTGGAGTTGTAGAAGGACCGTTTTTTCTATGATCTTTGCCAGGAATGAGATACTTGATATGGGACGGTAGGAGGCTGGGTCTTCTCCGTTGAGTGTAGTGTTTTTTAGGATCGGTCTAATGACTGATTTCTTTAGTTCTGAGGGCATGATTCCTTGTTGTAGGGATAGGTTAACTATGTGTGCTATGTGAGGTGCTATGTCTTGTTTCACTGCCTTGATCCAGGATGCAGGACAGGGATCTAGTGGGGAGGTGGTGCTTTTCAGGCTTGTGACAATGGCTGTGATTTGCTTGGTTCCTATTTTGTGGAAGTGCTCCCATAACTGGTTTTGCGTTGTGTTGTTCTCACTTCTGATTTGTGGTGTTGGTGGGGGGGGGGGGGGTGGAGGACCAGGGGCCATCAGTTTGGTCGCGTAGTGGTTTGCCAGTGTTTGGACCTTGATGGATTTGTTGAGGTTGGCATTTTGGTCGGTTTTGGTTAGTGATTTGACTAGTTCAAATAACTCTCGTGGGCAATTGATTGCCTTGTTTAGGATGTTGGTGTGATGTAATTTTTTGCATTGTTCACGTCGTCTTTGTATTTTGCGAGATGGGCCATGTATTTAGTTTTGAGATCGGAGGATTTGGTTTGTCTCCATTTTCTCTCTATTTTACGGAGCTCCCTTTTTGATTTTATTAGAGTTCCTGTGTACCAGGGTTCCGAGTTGATCTTATGTGGGTTTGATGTGTGTTTCAGAGTTGGGTTAGATGTATTTTGGATGTGTGTGTTCCATCTGTTAGTTAGTTCGTCTAGGTCTGTGGAATCTAGGTTTATGTGGGATGCAATGGTGCTTATGAGGTGTTCCTCGTTGAGTTTGCTGAATTTCCTAATGGGGTTGGTCATTCTCATCTCCTTTGAGTTTTTGGGTTGGCACTGTAGTTTAAGTTTACAGTTGATTTGGTGGTGGTCTGACCATGGTACTTGAGTTATGTTTATTATAGGTGGTTCATTGCTTTGTTGTGGATTTCTGGGTATGAAAATCATATCTAGGATGTTTCCTCTATCGTGTGTGGGGTTGCTTATTATTTGTTGGAAACCCAATTGGTCGATGGCTTCATAGAAGGAGTCCGTGTGGGACGGAGGAATTGATGCTAGGTTCAAATCTCCGAGGATGATCTGGAATTTTTTGCTTTGTGTGGATGTGATGGTTTCTAGTGCTGTGGCTAGTGTTTCGTGCTGTGGTGAGGGAGGTCGATAGATTAGGCAGATGGATAATGCCATGCTCTCGACTTTAAGTAGGTCAAGATCTGGATTTGTGACCGTAGATGTGGTTGTGAGTTGAAGGCTGGTTTTGGCTGCTATAAGGACTCCGCCTCCTCTTCTGTTGATGCGTGGGCAGTTGTATAGTTGGTATGTTGTTTTGTTCCATGTAAACCGCATTTGATCTTTGGAAGATGCGGTATATAAGAAACTGTTAATTAAAAATTAAATTAAATGATCCAACATGTACCCATTCGAATCATATTAAATAACGTTAAATTCAAGCATACCACTTCATTGATGATACAGTTGAATTGGCTATTGGTGGAACGTTGTGTTAGATATAAAGATCTGTTGATGATATGCAGGATAGTTCATAATATATCTAACGATAGTTTATTACAATTAGTTATGGTCTCTCTCTGAGCGATTATAAGTCAACTATACTACAGAATGCTCAATTCTTGTACTTAGACTTCTTGGTCACACTCCCATTTCTCTCAGTGTGTGAAATGGGAGTGTGAGGGATCAGTGAGCGTAATGGGAGTGTAAGGGATCAGTGAGCAAAATGGGTGTATGACCAAGAAGTCTAAGTACAAGCCAAACACTCGTTGTTTGTTGAGTATTGAAGAGCTGCAATTTTTATGTTCCTTTAATAAGAACATTCATATTGGAATTAAGAGAAATGTGATATATCACATGTACCATACGCTTTCATCATTATTACCCTGTAGTTTCACTAAAGGTCATTGATGCTATTAAGCACTAGTATTGGATGTATTACAAGTCTGACAATAAGTGCTAAAAAAAGTCTGAGACCTTTTAGCGATGGTAAAAAACATTTTGAGCAACCATATGAGATTGTATAATATATAAAAATAAGAGATTTGGTTCTAAGTTGATAGAATTGAGAATTCTGTAGTATAGTTGATTGTTTATTACAATCATATACAGTTGGACCAACCAATCAGAGAAGGTATGCAAATCATCTATGTCGTTCCATCCCTACATTTAGGGAGAAGTCAGTTTACGCATCTGTGAGCTTTTTAATTTAACCTCATCACCTAATCAGTTGTGCAGGATATCTGATGTAAATAAGCTTATGAAGAATTTAAAGACATATTTATTTAGGCTGGCATTCTATAAGGGATGATGCTTGTTTATGTGCATAAATCAATATATGGCTAGCTGCCATTCAGAAAGTGTGCAGATAAAGGTAAATTCACTCAATATTCACCATAAGAAACTCAAAACTTACATATAGTTATATTAAGACAAAAAATACTGGGCGAGAAGGGGTCAATCCCGATGTTGTGTAATAGCTCAGCTTCTGGATACGTGTGCAGCATTAACCTACAGTGTAAAGTGGTGATTGGTTATCCCCTGAAGAAACTAATTCTAGCGAAACGCATGGGCGCCTCGAATAAGGCATTGGGATCTATTTGAAAATGTGAGAGGGTAATCCAAAGAGAGCAAGATAAACGAAGCAAAGTATTTTTATTGAAGCCTATTGGTATCTCATTGGGTGAAGTTCCTCTCACTAAAAAAACATCTGTTAATCCCACTTTTGAAGGTCGTTGATGTCAATCAGCACAATGATAGGACTTCATTCTGGTCCAAATTAAAGTGCTATTAGTCTGAGACCTTCGAGCACATATTAAAGTCTTAATATAACTACGAGGGGGTACCCAAAAAAACCCAGAAATTATTTTTTAAAAGCTATTTATTTCAAATTCTTTACAAAACAACCTTATCCCCTTCAAAATACTCTCCATTACAACTGATACATTTGTCCCACCGGTGCTTCCACTGTTCGAAACATTTTTTGTAGTCATCTTTAGAAATGGCTGACAGCTCCTCCCTCCTTTTTTTCTTGACTTCTTCAATGTTGTCAAATCGATGTCCTTTCATGCCCCTTTTCATGCGTGGAAATAAGAAAAAGTCGCACGGAGCCAGGTCAGGTAAGGTGCGTGGGGCAGCGGAACCATGCCATTTTTAGCCAAAAACTGTCTAACAGAGATGGCTGTGTGTGCAGGTGCGTTGTCGTGGTGGAAGAACCCGTCTCCTGTCTGCCACAAATCGGGTCTTTTTTGACGAACACTGTTGCATAATCTTCTTAAAACTTCCAAATAAAAGGTTTGATTGACGGTCTGACCTGGGGGAACAAACTCTGAATGAACTACCCCCTTGGCATCAAAAAAGCAAATCAGCATTGTTTTGATGTTTGATTTGACTTGACGACATTTTTTTGGACGGGGTGACGATGACGTCTTCCATTGGCTTGACTGTTGCTTTGTTTCTGAGTCGTAACCATAGCACCATGACTCATCACCTGTAATGACCTTTGACAGAAAATCTGGATCAGTTTCAAGCTGTTGTTTCAAAACACGACATGTTTCAACTCGATGTTCCTTTTGATTGTCAGTCAGAACCTGAGGAACAAACTTGGCAGCAACCCTTTTCATTCCCAAATCTTCTGTTAAAATTTGCTGAACCGAGCTCCAAGATAACACACTAATCTCTGACAGTTGATCAATTGTCTGTCGATGGTCTGTGAACACAAGCTCTCTAATTTTTTCAATATTTTCATCGATTCGGGCAGTTGATGGACGCCCAGAACGAGGTTTGTCATCAGTCGACATGTCGCCATTTTTAAACCGAGCAAACCACTGGTACACTTGACTTTTTCCCATAGCATCATCTTGATAAGCTGTTTTCAACAATAAAACAGTTTCAGCAGCATTTTTACCGAGTAGAAAACAAAATTTCACAGCTGCACGTTGTTCACTTAAACTTGTCATCATAAAAAAGAGAAACAAGAACAAAACAGCGCTAGCAAAAACAATCACTGCAGATGAACAGAACAAGCCAGGTCGACAACACAGGTGGCACTGAACTGACAATGAGTTGCACTATACACGCCTAGCGGCAGAAGTGCGTACTACACAAGCTCCGCCCACGGCAATGTTATTCCTGGGTTTTTTGGGTACCCCCTCGTATATATACGTTTTGAGTTTCTTATGGTGAATATTGAGTGAATTTACCTTTATCTGGTTACTTGAAGTACTCACTTGGAAAAGTGACCAATTATATTTTTATTCAGAAAGTGTGGGCATTGTGCTGATTGCACATACTTTAAGTGCAGGCATAGACATCGGCAGAGCTTGGGTGGAGCATGGGCAGTACTAGTATTTATGTGCACATTTTATAGAACATGGCCAAACTGCGTAAGATTTGTGTGGTCACTTACACCAGCTCTAGAAATGGTGCACGTGTCCAAAGGTTTATTTACGCATTTTTGTGGCCACTCACACTGCTATTCTATAAAGTCAAATCCACACAGATTTGACTTATAGAATAGGCGTGATTAACTAAGAAACGCATATATAAACATGAATTAATCCAGCCACACCTTACCAAATAACCCTCATAATCTATGAGATGAGTATTTGCAGGTATTGCCTCTGAATGATTTTAGTTAAAGTCTGAAATGTCTATATTGTTTTGGTAATTAATAGTGTTAATCTCTGCTGTAACTCCCCAGGAACTATATATAGCTATTGATATGTCATAACTAATATTAATACATAAATAAATACATAAATATTCAAAGTTTTAAAATCACAAAAGGATTGTGAGAAATTACAAAAAAGGACTTTGAGAATCTGGGAACTGGACACCCAAATGGTTGCTGAAATTCAGCGTAGAGAAGTGCAAAGTTATGCATGTAGGAAACCACAATCCAAACTATCGCTACAGGATAAGAACATAAGATATGCAATACTGGGTCAGACTAAGGTCAAACAAGCCCAGTATCATGTTTTCAATAGTGGCCAATCTAGGTCCCACGTACCTAGCAGTTTCCTCAAAACACAAAGGTTCCACAATGCTTGTATTGGGGCAAACAGTGGATTTCCCAGGTCCCCATTAATAACACAGGTCTGCAAAAAATGTTATTTCAAGAACTGTTTTGGTTATTCCACATAATCTTTATGTTTTTTGATGCGCTGAATCTGAAAATGACCTCCATTTTGTCATAGGACATCACGTTTCCTGACAATTTAGGTAACTATGTTAAATAAGGCAATACCTCAAAATAAATAGAAATAGACATAAAATTAAGGTTTTATTACAATATTTTCAAGAAAATCCTTTTTTGAACTGAAATGAGCTCACCTACACACACTAAACTCGAGTCTTCTTCCTTGTGAGGCTCCTCTTGGTGCATTTACGCTTGTGAGTAGCATCTGGAATGTCTCTCTGAAGCATCCAACAGTAGTCTGCCATCATTGTAATGCTCCATTTTCCCTGGTATCTCCTTTCCATCTCTTTAATGTCTTGGTGGAATCGTTCACCTTGTTCCTCACTCACAGCTCCAAAATTTTCAGGAAAGTAGTCAAGGTGGGACTGGAGGAAATGCACTTTCAAGCTCATCAGGCAACCTAAAGCTTGAAATGCTTTCAGCATTCGTCCGACGATCTTTTTGTAGTGAGGATCTTTGTTATTGCCTAAAAATGTCCGTATGACTTCTTTAAATGCAATCCACCCTTCTTTTTGAGGATCCGTCATGGTATTGACAAACTCTTGATCAACTATAAGCCTTCTAATGTCTGGTCCGACGAACACACCTTCCTTCAATTTTGCCTCCGACAGGCCTGGAAACTTGATGACCGAGTATTTGAAGCATTCTCCATCTCTTGGAAGTGATTTTATGAATTGCTTCATCAATCCCAATTTTATGTGGAGAGGTGGTGGAAGAACGTTATGGGAAGGTACCAAAGTTTCTCAGAGGACATTTTTTTCACCGACTGTTAGCACCCTCGGCTGCCAACTCTTCTTGGTTCAGTGATTTTGTCGGTCTCGAGTGTCCCATAGACACAGAAAACAAGGATATTTGGTATACCCCGCTTGTTGCCCGAGCAGCATGCACAAGACCTTCAAGTCCCCACACACTTGCCAACCATGGTCTTCATATTTAAGTTTACGAAGAACCAATTCCAAGTTCTCGTAGGTTTCCTTCAAGTGTACGGAATGACCTAGAGGTATGGAAGCGTAAAAACCATTGTGGAGTAAAACTGCTTTGAGACTTCTTTTTGAAGAATCTATAAAAAGACGCCATTGCTCTGAATCATATTGGATTTTAAATTGACCCATCAGACCTTCGACATCGATGCAATAAACCAACTTTTCTTCCTGGGCAAAGTAAGGAACAAACTCCTTTTCACGATGTCTGAACCATGAAGATGACACTCCTGGCAACAATAAATTCCTGCTTTTCAGCCTTGATCTGAGTAACTCAGTGACATCTTTGGGAAGATTCAAGTCTCTTACCAAATCATTCATCTCCTCCTGAGAAAACAATTTTGGTCTTGTATCATCTTCAAAGTCAGAACTTGATTCGTCATCTGGTTCAGGTATGACTTCACCTTCATTGGAGCTAGGTATCTCTTCCAAGGTAGCAGGGGGCTTGGGTACTGGTATATCTGTGCCATGGGGATAGGACGAATTGCTGAGTGAAGATTGGGGTATGAAATGGAATGCTTCCATTTGGAATTAAACCCTTTCACATCGCATGAACAAAAGTAACAGTCGTCACTATGGTTCTTTTGCTCTCGCCATACCATAGGAATCCCATAATGGAAAATTTTTTTCTTACCCTTGAACCAGTTTCTGAGGTCCTCAACACACCGTTTGCACACTTTATAAGGTGCCCAGACTTTATCTTGATCTCCAATTTTTAGCCCAAAGTATGCAAAGTATACTTTTTTCACAAAGTCTGTAATATTCTGCTGTTGCTTCAACACTTTATATTCACCACAGATAAAACAGAAACTGATTGGCGAATTAATACACTTTTGCGGAGCCATAACATAACGGTTGAAGAATGACGAGCTAACACGAATTGCGATGAAAAAGTGTAATCAGCCTAGAACCAAGAACCTGATGATGATTCATGCACAAGTGTGGCATGCAGGAGAGAGCAGCTCTTTGTCTGTACACGAGACGTCACAGTGCTGGCCACGCCCCCTTGCACTGACCAGAGCTGCTGCTATCTGCCCTGTGTCTCCCTCCCACTGGATTCCTCAGGAAAGATTAACCCCTTCTACCATTAGAAGCACGGACATAAAAATTGCTTAGCTTATGTATATATTGCTGACCATCAGATTTACAGTGCTATTTTTTTTTTACATAACTCGGACAACCCCTTTAAGGTTTTTTTGGCATTTTATATCTTAAATGCACTTATGTGAATTAAATAATAGTAATTTGAATTAATTAATAGTAATTTGAAAAAATGTGATAAATTTGAGGACAATTTTGCATGTTGTGGCAAATCACGACGTCTAGGAGTTTTTTCAATATTTTATTTGTTTTCAGCACACCAAAATACATGGAAATTAGATGAAAATAATAATCAAACAGCTATTTAGTCGCAGACCTGTGTAATGATTTATGGACCTTTCCTCCAGGTATTTGTCCAAATCTGTTTTAAACCCGGCTACACTAACAGCTTTTACTATATCCTCCGGTAATTAATTCCAGAGTTTGATTATGCATTGAGTGAAAAAATATTTTCTCTTATTAGTCTTAAATAGGTTACCCTGTAACTTCATTGCATGTTCCCCAGTCTTTCTATATTTTGATGGCGTAAACAATCGATCTACGTTTACTCGTTCCACTCTGTTCATTAATTTATAAACCTCTATCATTTCTCCCCTCAGCTGTCTCTTTTCCAGGTTGAAGAGCCCAAACCTTTTTAGCCTCTCTTCATAGGGGTATCCTTCCATCCCCTTTACCATTTTGGTGGTTCTTCTCTGTACCTTGTCTAATAACGCTATATCCTTCTTAAGATACAGCGACCAGAATTGCACACAATATTCAAGGTGCAGTCGCACCATGGAAAGATACAGAAGCATTATAATATCCTTTGTTTTATTCTCCATTCCTTTCCTTATGATTCCTTGCATTATATTTGCTTTATTGGGTGCCACTGCACAATGGGTGGAGGGTTTCAACATGTTATTCATGATGATGTCTAAATTGTTTTCCTGGGTGGTGGTTCCTAACGTGGAATCTAGTATCATATAACCATAGTTTGGGTTGTTATTTCCTAGGTGCACAACTTTGCACTTGTCTACATTAAATTTTATCTGCCATTTGGATGTCAATTCTTCCAATATATCAAGGTCATCTTGCAATTTTCCACAGTTCTCATGGGTTTTAACAACTTTGAATAATTTTGTGCCATCTGCAAATCTGATTACCACACTTGTTATTCACATTTACAGGTCATTTATGAATATGTTAAAAAGCAGCGGACCCAGCACAGATCCTTGGGGTACTTCACTAGTCAACTTTCTCCATTGGAAAAATTAGCCATTTAGCCCTACCCTCTGCTTTCTATCTTTTAACCAGTTCCTGATCCACAATAGTACACTGCCTCCAATCACATGACTTTTTCGTTTCACCAAGAGTCTCTCATGAGGGACCTTGTCAAAGGTTTTCTGAAAATCCAGATACACTATATCAGCTGATTCACCTTTGTCTACCTGTTTATTCATACCTTCAAAAAGCATAACAGATTAGTTAAACAAGACCTTCCTTGGCTAATGCTATATTGGCTGTCTCCCATTAAGTCATGACTATCTACATGTTCAGTAATTTTGTTCTTTATAATGGTTTCTACCTTTTTTCCCGGTACTGGCTTCAGGCTCACAGGTCTGTAGTTTCCTGGATAACCACTGGAACCCTTTTTAAAAATTGGTGTTACATTGGCCATCCTCTAATCTTCAGGTATTAAAGATGATTTTAATGATAGTTCACAGATTACTAATCTGTAATCTCATATTTCAGTTCTTTCAACACCCTTGTTTGTATACCATCCGGTCCAGGTGATTTGCTATTCTTCAGTTTATCAAATACTGTAGTTGTAATACATATTCCTGGTGTATTGATATTTATTTCAATTCTTTTGCAGCATCACCTTTAAATTCCATTTCAGTCACTGGTAACATCCCTACATCTTCTTCGGTAAAGACCAAAGCAAAGAATTCATTCAGTCTCTCCTCTATGGCCTTGTCCCCTCTTAGTGCCACTTTTTCCCTTTTATCATCTAATGGTCCAGCTGACTCTCAGTTTTTTTGCTACGAATATACTTGAAAAAGTCTTTATTATGCGTTTTTGCCTTATCAATGCCTTGCATCTAACTTGCCAGTGCTTATATTGTTTACAGTTTTCGTCATTTGGCTCCTTTTCCATTTCCTGAAAGATGCTTTTTTGGCTACAACAGCCTCTCTGACTTCACCTTTAAACCATGCTGACAGTTTTTTGGATTTACTTCTACCTTTCTTAAAGCATGGAATACAGCTGGTCTGGGCTTCCAAGACAGTATTTTTAAACAACACCCATGCTTGAAGTAAATCTTTAACCTTTGCAACTGCTCCTTTTAGTTTTTTCTTAACTATTTTCCTCATTTTATCAGTCTCCCTTGTGAAAGTTAAAAGGTAGTATTGTGAATTTCCTTGCCATCCTTCCTCCATTTATTAAATCAAACATGATCATGCTATGATCACTATTGTCAAGTGGCCCCAATACCCTTATATCTTGCACCAAATCTTGTGTTCCACTAAAGACTAGGTCCAAAATGGCTTCCCCTCTGGTCAGTTCATGAAACAGCTTCTCCAAGAAGCAGTCATTTATTTAATCTAGAAACTTTATCTCCTAGCATGTCCTGCTGCAACACTGACCCAGTCTATACCGGGATAATTGAAAACACCCATTATCATTAACTTTTGTTAGTTTTGCTGATTTCTTTGAGCATTTCATCATCAATTTGTTCATTCTGGCAAGGCAGTCAATAGTACATACCCTCTGCCATCACCTTCCCCTTCCCCTTTTGACATAAAATTTCAATCCATAGAGATTCTACAGTGATTTTTTTCCTGTGAAACTTTAACCCTTTGTGACTCAATGCCCTCTTTAACATAGAGTACAACCCCTCCACCAATTTGATCTGCTCTGTCATTATGTTATAGTTTGTAACAGGGTATCACAGTGTCCCACTGGTTGTCTTTCTTCCACCATGTCTCTGAGATACCAATCATATCTAACCTCTCATTTAGTGCTATATATTCTAACTCCCATCTTATTTTTTAGACTTCTAGCATTTGCATACAAGCATTTTAGAGGCTGCATTTTATTCATATTAATCTGTTTATCAGTAGGCAGGGGTAATTTGGAATCTTTAAGCTTGGTCTTCTGTGTTCTCAAGGGCATTTGGGTTACTTTTGTCTTTATTGGAACCTCTCTGTTGATATGCCCTAACTTAAATCTTTTGCTAGTATCCTTCAAGGATGCAAAGTTCCACATTAGCGGTTACCACAGAGAAAAAGTGTCTTGATGTCATTGTGTATAATGCATTGAACTCCTCTGCTCAGTGTGCAGTGAAGGTCAAGAAAGTAAATAGAATGCTAGGAATTATAAGGAAAGGAAAGACAAATGAAACAAAAAATATCATAATGCCTCTGTATCATCCTATAGTGTGACCACACCTTGATTATAATGTGTAATTCTGATCACCACATCTCAAAAGAGATATAGTGAAATTAGAAAGGTCCATAAACCATTATTAAGAAGGGACCCAGGATATCAATGCTTAACCCAGTACAAGCAATGTGGAACCTGTTTCTTTTGGGGAAACTGCTAGGTACATATGACCTAGATTGGCCACTGTTGGAAACAGGATACTGGGCTTGATGGACCTTGGTCTGACCCAGTATGGGATATCTTATGTAGAAAAGGTAGAGAGAAGGTCAACCAGAGTGATAAAGAGGATGGAACAACTCCCCTATAAGGAAGACTAAAAAAGCATAGAGAAGAGTTGGATGAAGGGAAATATGCAAGACTACTGCAAGACCACATCGACCTGAACATACCATTGGACACCCACAAACACGGCTTCATCCTACAGCACAATGTTGAAATGCTTCTAACCTCTCTCTTCAATAACATCATAAAGTGCACTGACAACATCAAGAATGGATTCCTTCTAATCTTCACGGACATCTCCACTGACTTTGATACAGTATCCCACAACATAATGTTACAACATCTCCAAGAGATTGGGCTACACAACAACACCATAAAATGGTTTGGGTCATACCTATATAACCGAACACAGCAAATCAGATGTGGCATAAACAAATCAAAAATGTTCTCCATCCCTCAAAGCATCCCACAAGGATCTGCACTCTCTTCAATTCTCTTTAACTTATACATACAGCCCATCTGCAAGATCATTAAATGACACAAGATGTACTACCACATAATTGCAGATGATATCATGGTTTATACACCAAGCGACCTATGCGCACCTGACCTAACACCTAAAACTGCCTTGAAGACATGACTTCCTGCCTCACCAACAACAACCTGTTAGTGAACTACGACAAGACGGAAGCACTCCTGAAGCACTACTTTCATCTCCTGAAGCACTATTTTCAACCCAATACAAATAATCAACATCCTGCACAAGACAATAATAGTAAAAGATGAAGTGAGATACCTGGGCATTATCCTGGAAAGAGCTTCAATCTCCAAGCACACATCAACAAAACGGCTGCAAAAGCATACCACAGATGAAAGCTCATTAGAAGGCTTAAACCAGTACTAAGTCAAGATCATTTCCGCTCAGTGTGCCAGGCAATTATCACCCCAATACTGGATTATAGTAATTCACTAAATCAAGATCTCCCTAAGCGGGCCATCTGCCCCGTCCAACTCGTGCAGAATACAGCAGCACAAATCATCACAGACACTGCAAAAAATGAGCACATCACGCCTAACCTCCAACAACTACACTGTCTGCCAATCCACGCCTGGGCAAGGTTTAAAGCAACCCTTAATATATTTTAAATCATTCACCACTGTTCAGCAGATGTCCTTCAGAACTTAAAAAACAGAGACTCCAGTATAAGACCCAGGAGAAGCATCAAGGTGAACATGCTTGTCACACCCACAGGATATCAAAGAACCAGTCATGCCACATCCAAAAGAGCAGCGTCACTCTCTGTACCCACACTATGGAACTCCCTTTCGTAAGAAATGAGAACCCTGGGAGACATCAAGGATTTCTGCAAGACACTCAAGACTTTCCTGTTCACAGCTTGCTACGGCTTGCTACGGTAGTGCTACCATGTGGAGCAACTACCACCGTCCACTGTGCTGGCGGTAGTAGCTTCTTGCAAAATGCAGGCAGCATGGGCTTTCAAGGCCTAGGATTGGACTCTGTAGCGGGAATGGCCATTCTGCAGCCAGATGCCACCTAGACGTGCATTGCCTAGGTAGCATGGGTTTTTCTAGGCAGGGCCCTGTGCCACTTTGGAGCATGGTGCCAAAAATGCACACCACCCCCATGGTACCTGGGTAGCACATTTTAGTAAACTGGCCCCTACCGTGTTAAATGCAAAAATTTCCCACAGTTTAGTAAACAGTTACCATAGCATCTCTTAAAATAAAGGGCATCACAAGTCATCTATGACATTGCCTTTCTGTGACAAACGAGCTCATACTAGTTTTTGCTAGTTAGGTTACTTTTATTCTTTCATATCCTATTAGTTGTATGGTCTATTCCATACTTGTCCAACACTTTACAGGTTTTTGTAACATCTCAGATTTATTTTTTACCAGAAGAACACAGAATAATGATGGAATATTTTGTGAAATTTTCTATGCTCAGCATTTGTCCAACCTGCAACTACCATTTATTATACACAAATACTGCTGGCTCATATGGAACAAGAAAGTCAACTGTAAAGGTTATTTTATTAATTTCCATCTGATGTCCTTTAACCCTTCAATCCCACAAGCATTTTTTATAGCTACAGTTCTTGTTATTATTACTCATTATCTTAGTATTTTGTTCAAGAAAGATTTTCTTTTCTCATTCCCAGCTACAGCTTCAGAATCTATTTAATATCAATTTATTATTTAGTCTTTCAAGATTCGAGAGGCATCCTCACCAAGAAAATAAAAAATGCTTAATGTATCTGCTATTCGGTGCAAAGCTAAAATGTCTTCTAACCTTTATATATAATACTATAAAACTCCTTATATCATTTACTTACCTCATTAAAATTAGAAACAATAAAACCACAGAAAGGGGTTAGAGTTCATTCCCAAAGCAGTGAATTTTTGCTGATCCTAGCATTTGAAAAAAACAGAATGGTATTGAGCATTCAGAAAGTCTCTACCTCCTTGAATGTTTTTCACATTTTGTTGTGTTAGTGTTTCAGGCTTGTATGTACTTAAATGATTATTTTTTTTCTACTCATCACGCCATAATCTTCACCTTCAGAGATTTAGGGGTATGTTTACTAAAGGGCGGTAAGGGAGCAAAGGTGCCGTTAACAGACATTGTCGGCACCCATGAGCGGTTAACGCCATGAAATCTGCTAATAGTTCTGGATTAACATATGGAACCCAGACCCGTAGCACTAAGGTGAAAGGAGGTGGAGAGTGGGCATTAATAGAGCAGAGAGTGGGTGGGGATAGCGTGTGCTCCCTTAACGCCGGGTTGTGCTACCGTGCATTAGACCTCCCTGTACTGGGAACCCTAACACCATCTGAAAGCTTGTAGGAAGGGCAATATCTGAGGGGAGAGAGCCTTTTTGAATGTGCTCCAGCCACTGAGGATCCCAAAGTAGTGACAATAGTATTCCATTGGCAGCAACAGCATGGTGCCCATTAGGCGTCATTGTGGATAACATGTTAAAACCCTCGGCCCAGTGTGCAGCGGCAGCCAAGAGAGCAAATAGAATGCTAGGTATCACAAGGAAAGGAATGGAAAATAAAACAAAAGATATTATAATGCCTCTATATCGTTCCATGGTGAGACCGCACCTTGAATATTGTGTGCAATTCTGGTCGCCGTATCTTAAAAAGGATATAGAGTTATTAGAAAAGGTTCAGAGAAGAGTCACCAAAGTGGTAAAGGGGATGGAAGGGTACTCCTATGAAGAAAGGCTAAAAAGGTTAGGGCTCTTTAACCTGGAAAAGAGACGGCTGAGGTGAGATATGATAGAAGTCTATAAATTACTGAATGGAATGGAACGGGTAAACGTAGATTGATTGTTTACATTATCAGAATATAGAAAGACTAGGGGACATGCAATGAAGCTACAGGGTAAACTATTTAAGACTAATAAAATAAAATATTTTTTCACTCAACGTGTAATCAAACTCTGGAATTTGTTACCAGAGGATGTAGTAAAGGCTGTTAGTGTAGCTGGGTTTAAAAAAGGTTTTTACAAGTTCCTGGAGGAAAGGTCCATAAACCATTATTAAGAAGGGACCCAGGATATCAATGCTTGACCCAGTACAAGCATTGCGGAACCTGTGTCTTTTGGGGAAACTGCTAGGTACGTATGACCTAGAATGGCCACTGTTGGAAACAGGATACTGGGCTTGATGGACCTTGGTCTAACCCAGTATGGCATATCTTATGTTCTTATGTTCTTATGTAAGAAAGGGCACAATGCTGTTGATGCCAAATTGCCAAGGAGGCGCTACGTGTGTTAAGCAGTGGGACTGGCTGGTACATTAGGCAGACAAGTCTGCTGCCTAGGGTGTACATCAGTGATGTCTTGTAGGACACCACTGTGACAGTGGCAGCACACATACATGCTACCACTGTCATGAAGACATTGCAGCACCCCCACAGCCACCATGCTGCCTTGTCAGCATTGTGTGAGGGTGTTGGTGTCGGTCACAGGTGCTGCGGCCTGCTGAGGACAAAATCTATGTCTCGGTCCTTTGTGTCTAAGGCAGCAGCATGCATGGCCACATCCCCCCATGGAGGGGAGCAGGAGCAGCATGGTGTGTCTAGCTGCATGTGTATAACCCAAATAAGGCCACTTGCAGCACTGAAGCAGAGGCTATGCCATGATGGCAGGGAGGGAAAGATTAGTGGCATAATGTCCACCCTGAGTGTTGGACCCTGGCACCCGGCTATTTATTTGAGTGAATGGGCTGGCCCTGGAATTAGGATGCCCCCACCTGCACATACTGAGTGGATATGTGCATGTGGGGGAAAAAATATGCCACTGTGGCAATATGGTAACAGCCATGTCAGAGGAAAAAATGCCCACAGTGCCCCCTCACTAGCCAAATAATGATCATAATCTTTGTGTGAACTAGTGACCCTCCATAAGTAAATATTCAGTTAGTTACAACCATCTCAGCCACATGTGAAATCAAAGCAGCTATCATGATCTGAAAAATATGAGAATAGTCCATGACTGCCCCATAAGCACACATCAGGAAATGGGTATGTTGGTCAGTCAGCTAGGACACCCATGGTCTAGAATATGTGTGGTCATGTATCATGGCCTACCCCTGTGACTGCACAGATCTCATATGGAAGACATGAATGTCAGTGGCATGAACAGCATAACAAGGCAGTGCAACATACAGACCTAACAAGATGTCCCTCACCCACACATGCTGAACCTACCTGTGATGGCCAGGCAGTGTCTCTTACATGTCAGTGCAGTGTTGCATCTTACTGCTATTGGGATACAAATGTTCACTAGTAGTAGTAGTACAGACATATCTAAACAAATGTATGTGGCAACATATGCAGTACTTACATGAGAAGACCTCCTCAATCACCTACCGCTTGACTGCTGTGCCCTCACGTGTGTCACCACGGCCACGTACAGGAGGGCACGTAGGATCATCCTCCAGATTCTCATTAATTTGGACAGGGATATGGTGCCTGAGAGCAATGTTGTGCAGGATGCAACAGGCTATAATGATCTCTGCCACAGTCTGTGGTATGTATTGTAAGGCTCCGCCTGTCCTATCCAGACACCTGAAGCAACTCTTTAAAATGCCAAAGATGTGCTCTATGATGGAGTGGCTGGAGGCATAGGCCTCATTGTAACTCCTCTCTGCACGTGTCTGTGGTTGATGCACAGGGGTCAGCAACCAGGGGTGACACCCATATCCTGCAGAAAGAGATTGGAATGTTAAAGCAGGAGCTGATGTCCACCCAAATGGACACAAGTATGTATGTGCAAACCAAATGCACAAAACATCTGGACAGAAACATATGACATCACATGATGGGACACCACAACTATGAATCAGCATGTGAAGTTATAACACACAAAACAAGGGGTAAGTGTACGGATTGAAATCAACCTAATCTGTAACCACTACACAAATGCTAGAGTCAATTCTACCATCATCACACAGCACCGTAGCAAGATAGAGCTGGAGGGCACTATCCCCCCCCCCCCAACATTAGGTCACACACAGACAAATGAGACAACACACAACTAGGGATACACCTCAAAGAGAGACATGTGCACATATGGTTAGTCACAGGATCACCATGTGCATTTCAGAGATGAGAAATACACACCCAGCAGTATACAGTCCTCATACTGGCCTGCCTCAAATTGTCTGAATAGTGCCGAGTGATGCAGGATATAGGAGTCATGGGTGGACCCTGCAAACCTAGGGACCACATTCAGAATATGCATATTTGCATCACATACAACCTCAACATTCAGAGAATGGTAGTGTTTGTGGTTGCGAAACACTACCGCCCTGTCTCTGGGCGAGACCAGGGCAACATGTGTGCAATCAATAGCTCCCATCACGTGTGTTATCCCAGCAAATGCCTCAAAGGCCTGGTTCAGGGTCCCCCACTGTTGCCTAGTGTTGGGAATGGCAATGTAATTCCCCACCTGGCTGATCATGGCACTCAGTACCTGGTGGAGATAGCGTGAGAAGGTTGGGCGGCTAATGCCACCTACTGCGGCCACAGATGACTGGAAACAGCCAGAGGCAAAGAAATGTAGGGCACCAAGGAGCTTGACCAAACCTGGTATGGCATGTGACCGACCAGTCAGGGGCTCGAGGTCAGGTCTTAGATCCTCATAGAGCTCCCTAATAGCCCCCATGCTCAGGTGATAGAGGGATATGACCTGGTCCTCACGCATGCCCTGGAGCTGGGCCCTGGGCTTGTAGAGGCGAGGCTGACGAGCCTGCAACTCCGCATGCCTCATGCGCCCTGCCGGCACAGCCCCTGCCTGTCCTGCCCCCACAGCTGCAGGTCTGTGTTGCAGCGGGACTACACCCATGCCCTGTGCCTCAGCCCCATGGACACCATCTCCCCCATCAGGCAACCGCAGCCCCTGCTCACCTCCCACTGCCCATGCAGCAACCACAAAGCCCGCCATAAACTCCACCCCCCTCAACTACTCTAACTCACTCAAACTCAGACACTCACCTCAACAACCTAGCCACACACCTCCCCCACCACATACCAACCCAGCCACACCAACCCACCACCACTCACAAACCCAGCCACTCCCTATGACACACCTGCCTCTGATACTCTCCTTGCTTCACCAACAACCAACAGCGCATGCCTTCTCTCCCTCGCCTACACAAACCCCTCAATGTGTACCAGGTGTGTATGTGCATTTATAGGCTTTTTTATGTTGCACGCACTGCGCAGTGGCGCAAGCATGTTGGCTGCACACATTGCGCATGTGCCATGGAGATGCGGAAGGTGTGTGCATGGACACCATGTTATACATGCGCTGCATGTGAGCGTAAGACATGCGCATGTGCTGCATGACATGACGCGCATGCACCAAGCCTCACGCTCACGCACAGCACATGTGTAACATGGTGTCCTGCCCACGCAGCTTCCGTGTCTCTGCGGTGCATGCGCAACATGCACAGACAACGTGCTCGCGCAACTGCGCATACGCAACATGTGCAACGTAAAAAAAACTATAAATACACATGCACACCTGGATACACGTTGAGGGGTTTGTGTAGGTGAGGGAGAGAAGGCGTGCACTTTTGGTTGTTGTTGAAGCAAGGAGAGTGTCAGAAGCAGGTGTGTCGTGGATAGTGGCTGGGTAGGTGAGTGGTGGTGGAGAGTGTCAGAGGCAGGTTTGGTATGGAGAGGTGTGTGGCAAAGCAGGGGAGAGAGACAGGAGGGGAGGCGAGGAGCAGGTAAGAGAGACAGGAGCTGAGTTCAACAGCAGGCAGTAGGGAGAGGAGGTGGGGCGAGGAGCAGGTGTGAGGTGTAGCAGAAGAGCTGAGGAGCAGGGATGTGTGACAGGGAGGGAGAGGGCACAGAGGGAAGGGAGATGGAGTGACAGGACATGGCAGGAGGGGAGGAGGGGAGGAGGGGCGGCCACCTGTTCAGCAGGACCCAGAGCCGGCAGGGAGTGTTGGGCCTGTGGTGGTGGGGCCACCCAGTGCCAAACAAAGGCGTATACTGGTGCCAGCTGAGGAACGGAGGAGGGCTGTGAGATTCAGTCAGAAAGAAAAACACATCCTGCTGGCCAGTGTGTTGGAGTGGTATGAGGTGCTCTATGGCCGGCTGAGCAACAGCACCACTGTGGCAACATGTACACATGTGTGGGAGGAGGTACAGGAGGCCGTAGCCCAGGCAGGGGGACCAACCAGGGACCTGGACATCCTGAGAAAGAGATTGAATGGCATTAAGTGTGGTGTCCATGCACACTGTATTGCGGATGCCCAGGAGGCCATGGTTGCCCGTACACAGCAGCCAGCACCGGCACCAGGGGCGGCACCAGCAGTCCCGGGACAGAGGGGTGGATTTGTCCATGGTCACCGTGGCTGGCCACGGAGAATGTGAACATTATAAATAAATACATCACAACCTATTACAACCTATGTGTTTGTTTCCAATGTGTGGCACTGTGATCCCCTACGTACCCTGCACCCCATGTTGTCACGCTGCCCACATGTGCCAACCCATATCCCTCAGGGGTGTGGAGTCTGTACTGCCACCAATCATCTCACATAGGTTATACCATGCCTTGTGTGCCATGGACTGTGGCAGGTGGTCACCATCCTACCTATGCGTGGGGGTATACCCAACCTCACCCGTTGCCCAGCAGGATGTTCACAGTGGTACATGTCTGTTGTAAGGATCTGTCACCCTCTCCCACCACATATGCTCTCCATCATTAGACACACACATGCTCCTGGGACACTCATCAGGGGATGGCTGTCGAGATGCACCGCCCATACCAGCCACATGTTGCATCTCGGCAGCCATCCACTGAATGGAGCCTGCCAGCTACCAGATGGTGTAGTCCTGGGCCCGCTGGCATTGCAGCATGCCATCCATTGCCACATACAGGTCCCAGATGCACCTGCCACCACATACACACAAGGTGCCATATGTCTGTGTGGTGGCATGTGCGTGGGCCCTGTCTGTGGCAATGGGTGGCGTAGCTACACCCAGACGGGCACCATCGCCACACACATGTGGAAGCTGGCAGGGACCCACAGTGCCCTGTGCTGTCCTGTGTTCCCTCCCACCCTCCCCCCTCCACATCCCCCTCCTCCCCCCTGGCACCTCCCACCCACCCTCGCCACCCTCGCCACCCTCCACGCTCTTGTCCTCCTCCTCTTCACCCCCCAAAACATCATATACACTCTCACCCTCCCCTCCCTCCCATCCCATCCCACCCCACCCCACCCAACCCTCCACCCCCTCCATGTCCCCGTCATCCTCTTCCACCTCTGCCGCTTCCTCCTCCTCTGCTGCCTCCTCCTCCTCCACCTCCTCCTCCTCCTCTGCCTCCTTCTCCTCCACTGGCTGGACTGCAGCTGTGGGGCGTGTTGTGGGTGGCCCTGAGGTTGATATCCCCTCACCAGCAGCAGCAGCTTCTGTGGGGGAAAACAGTCATTAGCACACCATCATGCAATTGCAATGCCACATAAACATAGTGTGGCCTCCCACAGACCGTTGGCCCACTGTGACATGCTGTACTGCACTGCAGGGGCCACAACACTCACCACCACATTGCTGCAGCACCCTCCTTTGTAGCCGCTCGAGGACACCTGGGCAGTGCAGCTTCAACTCACATCCCTTTTTCCGTAGGTCCTCCACCTGGGTGGGAATGCAATGGTTGGAAACATTAAGGGCTAGATATCTCTGGTGGGTGCCCAATGCATATCACACATCACTGCATACAGCAGGGTGCTGCTGCTGCTCATGCCAGTGGGTCCTATACTACCTGTTGCCAGCACCGCCTGCATGTGTGGCTGTGGGTCTGGGCATGTGTGGGGTGCCACCTATGTGTCATTTGGGCAAACCCACAGACCAGCCTTACCCAGATCCTATGCTCTCCTTGCATTACATGGCAGCACCATGCCATGTGTGGGGTAGGTATGCTGGTCTACAGGGGAGGTGTTTCTTGACCCCTGTGGGGTCTAGCACACACCTGTGTGTTTGCATAACCTACACACATCCGCAGACACACACGCCATGCCATCATGTATCTGTATTGAAACATGTGTGATGTGTTCTGGTGTCGTGCGGGGATTGGGTGGCCCTGAACACATCACCAGGAACCACTACCAGAACACCAGGATGTGTACTCTACCTGTGTCTGGCCACAGCACTGAAACTATTCGTCTAGCTCTCCTTAGTGAACTTCACCGCTCTCACGACCGTGGTGATCTGTCTATCGCTGTTTCCTTGGATCTTTCTGCTGCTTTTGATGTCGTCGACCACCATACTCTCCTCACCCGCCTGTCTGATTTTGGTATTAGAGGCACTGTTTTGCTTTGGTTTCGTTTGTTCCTTTCGTTCCGCACCTTCACTGTTCACTCAGGCCCCAATATCTCTTCCTCTTTCCCCCTGCACTGTGGTGTTCCTCAAGGATCCATCCTTGCTCCTCTGCTGTTCAATATCTTCCTTGCTCCTCTCGCCCTCCTTATTCAGCAAACCGGTATTTCCTCTTCTACGCTGATGACATTCTCCTCATTCACCACACCAGCTCTACAACTCCGGACCTCTCTGCCCTCAATGCTTGTCTTGATCTCATTGCCACCTGGTTCTCTGATAATTGTCTTTGTGTCAATCCCTCTAAGTCCTCTGCTATTTGGTTCTCCTTTGCTGCCACTCCTCCCACTCTAGCTCCAACAATGTCTTCCCTCCCTATTCCTCTTGTTTCCACACTCCTTTACCTTGGTGTCACCCTTGATTCCTCTTCGTCTTTTCACCCGCATATTTCCTCCCTCGTTCACAGCTGTTTTTTCCATCTATGTAGAATTAGATCCCTCCGGCCCTACCTCTCTGCCCCCTCTCTCGCCACCCTGGTTCTCTCCCTTGTAATCTCCCGTTTGGACTATTGTAACTCAATTTTCGCCGGCCTTCCCACCTACCAGCTCCGTCAACTTCAACTCATCCAAAACACCGCCGCCTGTCTAGTCACTCACCCCTCCCCTTTCGACCACATCACTCCTTGCTTTCTCTCTCTCCACTGGCTCCCCATTAAATTCAGATTCATCTATAAGTACCTCATCACCACCCACAAAGATCTTCACACGGGTTCCCCAATATTTGTCTGATCTTATTTACCACCAGCCTTCTCCTCGCTTCCTCTGGTCCACCCATAGTAATCGCCTTTTTCTTCCTTCCCCATCCCAAGCACACCTCGAACTTACTCGTCACTCTGCGTTCTTCTTTCTGAGTCCTGCCCTATGGAATTCTCTCCCTCACCCGCTCCGCACCAAACCTTCATTCCCTTGCTTAAAAGCTCTTCTTAAAACTCATCTCTTCTCCCAGACTTTCGACCTCCCTGTAGCCACTTGATGATTCTGATGCCATACACCACCCCCTCTCCCTTCCCTTTGCCCCTTCCTCCCCTCAGCAATCAGCCTGTCTATTTGTTTAACTTCGCTCCTTTCCTATCTTTCTCTCTTCCTCACCCTAGTGCTTTCCTGTCAACCCAATGGCGTTCTTTCCTCCTTTATTCTTCTAGTAGCCTCCTTGTTTATTAATGTACACCGCCCTGACACTTTGGTATGGGTGGTATATCAAGCCTTGCTAAAAAATAAATAAATAAACTAGAGCCTCCTGTGAATAGGGCATTTGTGGCCGACTGCAGCAGGAGCATGCACCAACACACCTAGCGGGGCTATAGACCTCTGTAATGAGGTCCAGGGCCTTCTGGAGTTAGGGCAGAGGTGTGAAACCCCAACTGATGCAGTTATCCTGACACCAGGATTTATAATAGACCTCTGTAATCAGGTCCATGGCCTCCTGGGGATAGGGCAGAGCTGTGAGAATGAAACAGATGCAGGTACCCTAACACTAGGATCTTTAATTGACCTCTGTGATCAGGTCCAGGGCCTCCTGGGGTTAGGGCAGAGCTGTGAAACCCTGACTGATGCAATTACCCTGACACCAGGATCTATAATAGTCCTCTGTAATCAGATCCATGGCCTCCTGGGGTTAGGGCAGAGCTGTGAGAATGAAACAGATGCAGGTACCCTGGCACCAAGATCTTTAATTGACCTCTGTGAGCATGTCCAGGGCCTCCTGGAGTTAGGGCAGAGCTGTGAAACCCCAACTGATGCAGTTACCCTGACACCAGGATTTATAATAGACCTCTGTAATCAGGTCCAGGGCCTCCTGGGGTTAGGGCAAAGCTGTGAGAATGAAAAAGATGCAGGTGTCCTGACATCAGGATCTCTAATTGACCTGTATTATCAGGTCCAGGGCCTCCTGGAGTTAGGGCAGAGGTGTGAAACCCCAACTGATGCAGTTACCTTGATACCAGGATTTTTAATAGACCTCTGTAATCAGGTCCAGGGCCTCCTGGGGTTAGGGCAGAGCTGTGAAACCCCAACTGATGCAGTTACCCTGACACCAGGATATATAATAAAACTCTGTTATGAGGTCCAGGGCCTCCTGGAGTTAGGGCAGAGCTGTAAAACCCCAACTGATGCAGTTACCCTGACACCAGGATCTATAGTAAACCTTTGTAATCAGGTCCAGGACCTCCTGAAGTTAGGGCAGAGCTGTGAAACCCCAACTGATGCAGTTACCCTGACACCAGGATTTATAATAGACCTCTGTAATCAGGTCCAGGGCCTCCTGGAGTTAGGGCAGAGCTGTGAGAATGAAACAGATGCAGGTACCCTAACACCAGGATCTTTAATTGACCTCGGTGATCAGGTCCATGGCCTCCTGGAGTTAGGGCAGAGCTGTGAGAATGAAACAGATGCAGGTACCCTGTCACCAATATCTTTAATTGACCTCTGTGATCTGGTCCAGGGCCTCCTGGAGTTAGGGTAGAGCTGTGAGAATGAAACAAATGCAGGTACCCTAACACCAGGATCTTTAATTGACCTCTGTGATCAGGTCCAGGGCTTCCTGGAGTTAGGGCAGAGCTGTTAGAATGAAACAAATGCAGGTACCCTAACACCAGGAGCTTTAATTGACCTCTGTGATCAGGTCCAGGGCCTCCTGGAGTTATGGCAGAGCTGTGAGAATGAAACAGATGCAGGTACCGTGACACCAGGATCTCTAATGGACCACTGTAATCAGGTCAAGGGCCACCTGGGGTTAGGGCAGAGCTCTGAGACTGACACAGATGCAGTTAACCTAACACCAGGATCTATGCTAGACCTCTGTAACCATGTGTGACGTCTCCTGGGGATGGAGCAGACATTTGGGACCACATCACATGCAGGTAACATAACACCAGGATGTGTAATAGACCCATGTGATCAGGTCTGTGGGCTTTCTGGGGATAGGGCAGGATTGCAATACACAACATATGCATCTACAGTGGCAACAGCTTGGCCCACAGACTGGTATTTCCACCATGTTATGCATGTATGATATGTGATGCTTGCTGTATTTGTGTTGCACTACTGTTATTGTGTGATCTGTCCCCATACACTTACTTCACGGGGGTAGTCGGCAGATCGGTTGTACCACCTGGTGAGGCGCACCCATGCTCTCCTCACCAGTACAAGGTCCTCCCTCTTTGCTGCGCCCGGGAACAAATGGCTCTCTCTGGTGCAGATCAGTTTGCTTAGGATCCTGAGCTCCCTCAGGGTAAATGTGGGCTTCCGTGAACACCTGTCCATTTTTTCACTCTCGAGATAGCGCATGTACGTGCGAAACAACTCAATGATACACATGGTGCATGCACCGTGTTGTGCACGTACACGCGCTATCTCACGGTACTACGCGCTACCTGGCGCAATTACGGCGCATAGCACACGTGGCATTTTGACGGCCAGATCATCATGTCATAGTATTCTTATCGGAACAGTGAAATGTGCTGCTAATGGTATGGGCCGCTTCTCCAGTCCCCAAACACCTGATCTCGCCTCCATGCCACCATTTATTAATTTAATTGGTGAATTGGTGTTTACGTTACGGCAGCCAGGCTCCCCGGCGTTGGCCAGCGGGCACATTGTAGGGCACCTTAGCTTGCGACACCCTGTAATGCGCCTTCTATGGCCCATGTTCAGCACCACCGTAGTCTACAGGACTAGGGTGAGTGGGTATGTTGGCGTTACCCGCACACTACAGAGATGTGTCTAACTGTTACAGCCATGCAAAAAGGTACCACTTCAGACACTCTTCCTGATGTTATTGCACTGGGGATTTAAACCTATGATAGCTAGCTGTATAGTCACTGTACTAACCAGTGTGCTATGCCTCTATGACCATTGTCATAGCTAGGACTGACTACACAACAACTGCACGTCAACACACATACATTCTGCTGTGCTTACTGGGATAGCGGAGACCCACAACTAAGACAGTTTCCAGGCCATGTTACCATAGGGAAATGACTGTGGAGGCAGAGGTCATGGGTTTGATCCCACAGTGGTGTTATGTAAGAAGGCTGTCTGAGGCATTACCCTTTAATTTAAATCAGTGCCATCTGAGGCATATCCTTTTTTAATTTAAATTAGTGCTGCCAGAAAAAACACCCTCACAGTGCCGCAACCTAAGGTGCCGCATAAGGCACCCTATAGGGCACATTATAAAGTGCACTGTCCGCCAAGGCACCTTATAATGTGCCCTATGGGGCACTTTATAGGGAGCTGTATAGGGCACCTTATGAGGCACCTTAAGGTTACAGCACTGTGAGGGTGCATTTTGCTGGCAGCACTGATTTAAATGAAAAGTAAAAGCCTCAGACAGCAGTATTAAATAACACCACTGTGGGATCAAACCCCTGACCTCTGCCTCCAACAGCTATTGACGTAACCAGTGGGCTACATCTCTATAACTGCTAGCACATCTCTGGCTGGCTACAGAAAGACTGCAGGTCACCACAAAAACTGTCTGCTGTGGTCACCAGGATAGGGTAAACCTACCTGTACCCATGATGCACTGCACATGCAGATCATCAGTCTACAGCTGATCACAAGTTGGGGTATGCACTCCCACAGCACCTCGGCCTGGTAGGGGGAACTGATAATGTGTACCCCCACAGCACCTCAGTCTGGTAGGGGGAACTGACTGTGTGTGTTACTGGCACAGAGTAGCTACAGACCGTGACACTGTGCAGGTCCTGTGCTCACCCTGAGTGTGAGGTGGGGCGCACAGCACCAGGTCCGCAGCACCTGGCTTGACTGAGATAGGCTATACTGTGGTGTTGCCATAAATGCTAGTGTGTGATAGATAGTCCTTGCAGACACACATAGGATACACCTGTGTCCATCTGTATTTCCCAGACATGTCTAGCCCTTGTGGACTATGATGCACCCAAAATAGTGCATATCCTGTGTGGGGTGCCATGGTCACATGTTTATAAGTGAAGGAGGGAGTGTTTGGACACAAAATCAGATTATGTAGCATCACCTAACCCACTCTCTGTGGCTCAGGGTGGAGAACAGGATCTCCCACCAACAGATCCAGATTCTACCTCTCTGCAATGATGGCAGTAGAGGGGACCATCAACCCCAGTCCTGCTGGGGAACAGGCACCCTACAGCGCAGTCAATGAAGATCTGTACACCTCAATAAGGCAATGGCAGAATGCTGGAAAAGCTCAGCTCAGCTGCCCCCCCACCACTATCTGACATTCACCAGCAGAGAGCACAGTCAGTCTCCACCCTGCAATGTGTCCCAGCCATACACATACTAACTGCAGATAGTCTGCTAGTTAGTACATAGTGCATGTTCCTGGAGAAACTGTGTGTACCCACAAATAGGATGTGAGCACACACACCAAGCAGGTATGTCAGTGATAAGACCCCAGAAAAGGGAACCCATAAATATCATTTGAGAGAAATGCTGTATAGCACTATGGGGGAACATAGCCATGCCATGGTCACTGCTCAGTCAGGGTGAGAGTGACCTCCCAGCATGACATGCTGTGGCCACCCTGTCCATGCAGATGGTAGTCGGGCACTAGAATGTCACAGCCTTTGCCCTATGCCCTGTGCAGATGCATCCTGCCCAGGCCGCCCTGTCCGGGCCATACCCACATTATCTTGTTCCTCATTATGCACATTGGCAGGCTAACACTGGAACCAGTGCAAGCAGTGTGGGCTCAGTAAGGTGTAGGCAGCCATAACACACTGGATAGACATACACACACTCCCACAACTATGCCAGCATTGTGTAAATATAGAGGTTTTTGGCAGCCCTGGCCACCACATCAGTCCTGGGCACAGTGCAGGCATGGCTATGGTACGCAATACTGTTGGGGTCACTCCCCAGGGTGGTAAACACTGTGAGAAACCAAAACTGAAACACACTCCACAGATATCAGAAAGGTTGCTATGATGCAGCTCTGTCAACAAATTGTGTTTAACTAAGGATTTGTTATCTGCCATTAATCATAGCAACCTTTTGATATATGTGTAACATGTTCCCAAGTTTAGGGCGGCATTGCTAAGGTATGCAAGTGCTAGTACTGGGAGATGCTGCTCCGCGCAGGGCCCAACAGCCTGACTCTCCATGAGGCTTTTGATAGTGGAGCCTGTGGGTGTGGGTGTTTATGCCCCTGTTGGCCACTGCTCTAGGGCTGAGTTTCCCAACTCCAGTCCTGGTGAGCCAATACGTTTCAGGTTTTCATGCTGCCCCTAATGAATATGGATGAGATACATTTGCATACAATGGGGGCATTGCATACAATTGCAGCACAGGCATATTTATTAGGGACAGCATGACACCTGAATGGTGTTTGGCCCTCCAGGACTGCAATTGGGAAACTCTGCTCTAGAGATTGCACATGTTTATGGTATCTGTGCCCTGTAGGGTAAAATATAGGCGTTTATGGCTCGTTTATTTAATCTGCAATAACAGTTACATCTTTATTACCACGGTTTAGTACTGGATAAAATATAGGAACATGGTTTGCAGGAGCCACAGCTGGGGCTTGAACCTGTGATTTTCTGCCCCGGAACATGCAGGCTGTGTGTACTGCACCAAACTGTTGCCACAGATGCAGACTATTCCCTGGGCTACCATTAGTGTTCGTTAGACAGACCTTGTCTGTTTCACCGCACGGCACCCACCTAAACAGGGCTTGGCCTTGGTCTGCTGTGGGCAGATGCCACTGCCCCCTCCACCACCAACAATTCTCCGCCACCATGCTGACATGCCCTTATGCCAGTGGTGCTGGTGGTGTGCAGCCCCAGGCCATCCAGTGTGCCGGTAAGCAGCTGCCTATGGTGGGTACTCTGGTAGGGGTGCCTACATGGACATGTGCACTTCTCCCCGGCACCGCCTGCCAATGTTATGTGTCCTTGGGGGTACCTGCTGGGTAATATCCCCTGTGACACTGTGGGACACACACTCGTGCCCATGTTGGACCCTCGTCAGTTGCTGTCTTGCTTTTACAGATTCGGCATTCCTATGTGCCACTAGGGATCTGCCTAGTCCACACTGTGCCCCAGCAGGACCACAGCATAACAAACCTGCCCAATATAAATGACAAAACCCTGATCACCGCTATTTCACTGTGGGATCATTCACTTTGTAGGGGGACAGAGCATAGCCCCTTCCAAACATGATATCTTCCTTTTTACACTTTGTCAGTAGTGTTGCTTTATGTTTATCATTAGTAGTACTATTGGCCAGCTTGGTTATGGGGATTTCAAATGTGGTTCTGGTCATTTAATATGTTTATTTGCCTTTTTGGTTCCTGCACATGTATCACTACTCTCACTTTTCGGAGGTTTCCCTGGCTTTGCTGTACATTGCTGACTGAAATGGTTTCTCTCTCCTGCAAATGTGCATCTAGCGCGAGGTTTTCACTGGCGCTAATTTTCAGACCTTCATTTCACGGCATTAGTGTGCATGGGGCCTCTCCAATTCCACTCTCTGCCAATTGACCCCTCATCTCCACCCCTGGGAAGCCTTACTCCGCCCTCTGGGGAGTCTTATTTCATCCTCTGCACACCTTAACGCTGCCGCAGACATTATTTATTTAGTTTATTTATTTATTTATTTAGCTGTATTTATATCCCGCTTTTCACCAGGTCAAAGCGGTCAATTGGGGGATACATTTAACACGAGGGGATATGAGACACATATGCTAATACTTACAGGGAACATGGGCAATGGAGGGTTAAGTGGCTTGCCCAAGACAACAAGGAGTGCCTATAGGACTAGAAATCCCAGACCCTCCGGCCTGAGATTGCTGTCCCCAGGTGGGACTTGAACCCCCGGCCCTCCGGCCTGAAGTACCTTGTCCTAACCACTAGACCACTCCTCCCCTCCTATCGCACGATACGTAATGTTCTCGCATGGTAAAGCACCATTATCACACGATAATGTCACGTATCACGCAATAACATCACCGCTGCTACGTTAAGACGGTTTAGTAAACATACCCCAAGATCTTTCTTTCTAAAGCCATGTTGTCTGTCTCCCATTAAGCCATGACAATCTACATGTTGAGGAATTTTGTTCTTTATGATGGTTTCTACCATTTTTCCCGGTACTGACGTCAGGCTCACCGGTCTGTAGATTCTCAGATCATCCCTGGAACCCTTTTTAAAAATTGGCGTTACGTTCACCATCCTCCAATCTTCAGGTATTGTGCATGATTTTAATGATAGTTCACAGATTACTAATAGCAGGTCTGCAATCGCATATTTCAGTTCTTTCAACACCCTTGGATGTATATCATCCAGCCCAGGTGATTTGCTACTCTTCAGTTTATCTAATAGTTGTAATACATCTTCCCAATGTATCAATATTTCCTTCACTTCTTCCGCACCTTTAAATATCACTTCAGTCATGGGTAACATCCCTACATCTTCCTCAGTACAGACCGAAGCAAAGAATTCATTCAGTCTCTCCGCTATCACCTTACCGCCTCTTAGTGCCCCTTTAACCTCTCTATTATTTGATGGACCAACAGACTCTCTCACAGGTTTTTTGCTACAAATTTACTGGAAAAAGTCTTTATTACGCGTTTTTGCTTCTGCAGCAAACTTCTTCTCAAATTCTCCCTTTGCCTGCCTTATCAATACCTTGCATTTAAATTCCCAGTCCTTGTACTGTTTCCAGGTTTCGTTGTTTGGCTATTTTTTCCATTTCCTGAAAGATGCTTTTTTGGCAACAACAGCCTCTCTGACCTCACCTTTAAACCATGCTAGCAGTTTTTTGGACTTCCTTCTACTTTTCTTAAAGCGTGGAATACAGCTGGTCTTGGCTTCCAAGACAGTATTTTTCAACAACACCCAAGCTTGATGTAAGTCTTTAATCTTTGCAACTGCTCCTTTTAGTTTTTTCTTAATTATTTTCCTCATTGTATCATAGTCTCCCTTTCGAAAGTTAAAAGGTAGTACTGTAGATTTCCTTACTATCCCTCCTCCACTAATTGAATCAAACGCGATCATCCTATGATCAATATTGCCAAGTGGCCCCAATACCCTTATCTCTTGCACAAGATCTGGTGTTCCACTAAGGATTAGATACAATATGGCTTCCCCTCTGGTCGGTTCATGAACCAGCTGCTCCAAGAAGCAGTCATTTATTTTATCTAGGAACTTTATCTCCCTAGCATATCCAGCCATGACACTGACCCATTCGATACCGGTGTAATTGAAATCACACATTATTATTACTGTACTGTAATTTTTGTTGGCTTCCTTGATTTCTTTGAGCATTTCATCATCCATTTGTTCATTCTGGCCAGGTACACCCCCACTGTCATTGCCTTCCCTTTTTTACATGGAATTTCAATCCATAGAGATTCTACAGCAAATTTTGTTTACTGTAGAACTTTAATCCTTTTTGACTCAATGCCCTCTCTAACATAGAGCGCAACCCCTCCACCAATTTGATCAGCTCTATCATTACAATATAGTTTGTACCCAGGTATCACAGTGTCCCACTGGTTGTCTTCCTTCCACCATGTCTCTGAGATTCCAATCATATCTAACCTCTCATTTAGTGCTATATATTCTAACTCTCCCATCTTCTTTTTAGACTTCTAGCATTTGCATACAAGCATTTTAGAGACTGTATTTTATTCATATTAATCTGGCTATTGATAGGCATGGGTAATTTGGGATCTTTAAGCTCTGTCTGCTCCATACTCGAGGGTATTTGGGATACTTTACTCTTTTTTGGAACCTCTCTGCTTTTGGTAGTATTCTTCAAGGATACATTCTTCTGAACCATACGCTCTTGTGCTACTGTTGGCTTTCCCCAATTATCTAGTTTAAAGCTTCTCTATCTCCTTTTTAAGGGTTTATGCCAGCATCCTGGTTCCATCCCGGTTAAGGTGAAGCCCATCCCTTCGGAAGAGCCCCTCCTTTCCCCAGAATGTTCCCCAGTTCCTAACAAATCCAAAACCTTCATCCTTGCATCATTGTCTCATCTACGCATTGAGACTCCAGATCTCTGCCTGCCTTTTGGGTCCTGCACGTGGAATGGGAAGCATTTCAGAGAATGCTACCCTGGAAGTTCTGGATTTCAATTTCCTACCTAAAAGCCTAAATTTAGCCTCCAGAACCTCCCTACCACATTTTCCTATGTCATTGGTACCGACATGTACCAAGACAGCAGACTCATCCCCAGCACTATCTAAGACCTTATCTAGGTGGTGGGTGAGGTCTGCTACCTTTACACCAGGCAGGCATGTTACCAGGTGATCCTCATGTCCACCAGCTACCCAGCTATCTACATGCCTAATGATTGAATCACCAACTATAACGTCTGTCCTATCCCTTCGCTCATGGGCACATGGCCCTGGAGAAACCTCCGCGGAGTGAGAGGGTTTTGCATCACCTGGAGGACAGGTCCTAGTTACAGGATCACTTCCTACCACACCAGGGTGATGCTTTCCTCTTACGTGACCTCTCTCCTCCATGGCAACAGGGATGCTGCCAGACTGGAGGTTGGACTTCAGTACTATATCCTTGTAGGTCTCGTCTATGTACCTCTCTTTCTTTCTTATGTCTTCCAAGTCTGCTACTCTAGCCTCTAGAGAACGGACTCGTTCCCTGAGAGCAAAGAGCTCCTTGCACCTAGTGCACACGTAAGACCTCTCACCAACTGGGAGAAAATCATACATGTGACACTCAATGCAAAAGACTGGAAAGCCCCCATCTTGCTGCTAGACTGCTGTCTACATCTTAGTTTTAAGCTTGTGTTTAGATCTTTAAGTTCTTTACTTACTATGGATACTTATACTAATAAAATTGTACCTAATATGTTTAATATACCTTGTTCACCTGAAGCTTAATTAATCTCAGGTCCTTAGTGTATGACTGATTTGGATAACAAGCTGCACCTGAGAGCACCTCCTTTCCTTTAAGATGTGTAAGTACCTATAAAGCTATGATTATTCCAGGGGTGGGTGGGTGTTGGGGAGAGAGGGAGGGAAATAACCCTTATTAAAAGGGCTGCAACACAGTACCCTGTCCTGTGCTTCTGAGGTAAACTGTGACCAACTTCCTGGATGATTTAACAGTCCTTGCTTGGATAGAAGTAATCTTTCAAAATGGCCTTTTGACCTGCCAACTGGCGTTATCACCTATTGAAAAGGATGCACAAGTCTCTTGCCCCCTAGGTGGAAGGCCTCTTTGTAAAGGTCTCTAGAAGACTTTGGGGTATGTTTACTAAACCTTCTTAATGTGTGCTCTGTGACGTTACCGCGCATTAAGGTACCTTAAAGTGCATTAATGGCGCTTTATCAGATGCTCAGGTACCTTAGCACGCGTTTACGTGCGCAGCGGCGCAAATGAGCGCTGAAGGTGGGGAAAGGTTCCCGGAGGGCAGAGGAAGGCTCCCCAGGGGCGGAGAGAAGGGGTCAATGGGTGGAGAGTGGGAGGGGAGAGGCTGCCCGCACACTAACGATGTGAAATCCGAGGCTCAAAACTAATGCCAGTGAAACGCTGGTGTTAGAGCTGATTTAAAGGGCAGAGAAACCATTTATGTCAGCAATGTACAGCAAAATCAGGGAAACCTACAAAAAAGTGATAAGTGTGATACATGTGCACGGAACAAAATTGAAAAGAAACATTGAAAATGACCCCAACAAAATATAAAAAAAACAACCAAGCTGGGCAATAGTGATATTAATGGGAAACATCAAAAAGCACTCCCGAGAAAGCTCCAAAAAAAGATATGAATTTTGGAAGGGTCTACGCTCCGTCCCCATACAAGGTGAATGATCCCACAGTGCAATTGCGCTCATCAGGGTTTCCCTCTCCATTGGACAGGTTTCCTATGGGGTACACATGTTCCACAACAGCAGGGCGGGCATGTCGGAATGGGCTACTGGACAGATGCTGGGAAAGGGGACACAGAGGGCTGCAGACGGCACATGCTGTGCTGCAGCTGGGCCACAGTGCGGACTAGGGTGATGCCTAGGTGGCCCATAGGAATGCTGAAACAGTAGAGCAGTCAGACAGCAACTGATGAGGGCCCAGCATGGGCACGAGTGTGCTTCACACAGTGTCACAGGGGATAGTACCCAGTAGGGACCCCCAAGGGCACAGAACAGTGGCAGGCGGTGCTGGGGGGATTCGTGGACACCTATGCAGGCACCCCTACCACAGAACCCGCACCATAGGCAGCCACCTACCTGCACACTGGATGGCCTGAGACTGCGCTCCACCAGCACCACCAGCAGAAGGGCATGTCAGCAGGGTGGCAGAGGGGCACTGGTGGTGGAGGGGGCAGTGGCAGCTGCCCAGAGCAGACCGTGGCCTAGCCCTCTGTAGGTGGGTGCCATGCACTGCAACAGACAGGCCCCGTCTGATGAACAGTCATGGTATCCCCAGGGAATGTACTGTCTCTGTGGCAACACGGTGGTGCAGTGCACACAGCCAGTGTGTTCAGGAGCAGAAGGTCACAGGTTCAAGTCCCAGCAGTGGTTCCTGCCACTCCAACCCCCATTTTTTACCCACTACTAAAACGTGCTAATACAAACAGAACCTTTATTGCAGATGATGTAAACATGCCCAAAACACCTACATTTTACCCTACAGAGCACAGACACCATAAACAGGTGCATTACCTAGAGCAGAGTCACCCAAATGCAGTCCTGGAGGGCCAAACACCATTCAGGTTCCATGCTGCCTCTAATAAAGATGCCTGTGCTGCATATCTATGCACCGCCCCCATGGTATGCAGATTTATCTCATGCATATTCATGAGGGACAGCATGAAAACCCGAACAGTGTTTGGCACACCAGGACTGGAGTTGGGAACCTCTGCCGTAAAGCAGCAGCCAACAGGGGCAGACACACCCACACCCACAGGCTCCATTAGCCAATGCCTCCTGGAGAGGCAGGACATTGGGCCCTGCGTGCATCTCCCAATACTAGCACTTGCATACCTTAGCAATGCCATCCTAAACCTGGGAATACGGTACACAGCTATCAAAAGGTAGCTATGATTACTGGCAGATAGCAATTCCTACGTTAAGCACAGTTTGCTGATTGAGCTCCATCATAGCAACCTTTCTGCTGTCTGTGAAGTGTGCTTCAGGTCTGGTGTCTGACAGTGTTTACCACCCTGGGGAGTGACCCCCAACAGTATTGCATACCATATCCATGCCTGCACTGTGCCCAGGACTACCAAACACCTCTATAGTAGCACAATGCTGGCAAAGGTGTGGGAGTGTGTGTCTATCTATCCAGTGTGTGGTGGCTGCAAACACCCTCCACAGGCCACACTGCTAGCACTGTTGCCAGTATTGGCCTGTGTGACATAGCAAGTCCTTCTGGCCCGGTAGAAATGCTTGAAAACCAGGTAGAACGTGCAGGGCTGCAAGATAAACAAAGGCACATGGCTACCAGTTGTCAGGGAAACAAGGCACGAGAGAAGGAAACACGCCCCTGCTATCAGTTTAGCAAAGAGTCACGGGGAAAGTCTGAACACCTGCTAGGGGGTGGAGCCAGGCCCTACCCAGGAAGGCTGTCTCATAAGGAGGCCCCAGCAGGCAGAGAGGGGGAAAAGAGAGAGGAAAGCAGACTTCCGGTGAGAAGTTGGAAGGAGTTTTCAGCTGAAGGGAGGTCAGAGGCTCCGGCTGAGAGCTATCAAAGGAGCAGACCAGACCAGCTGAAGCATACAAGGGATTACAAGCAGCCAGAAAGGCATTTGGAAACTGCCTCACACAGGTTCAGCAGGGAACCAACCGGTATTTTTAAACCTCAGAGGAAGGCCTCCACAGCCAGGTCCCCAGGTAAGCCCAAGGGCTGGGATTACAGGAATCCATGTGAATTTAACAGCCTGGAAGGTTGGGGCTACGGTACTGGCTTTAGGCAATACTTAAACCCTGAATGTATTGAAAGGCTCAGGGTTGGAGAAAAGGGCGCGGCCCTAGAAAGAACTGGCCAAACTAATCCTAGCTCAGAGGTGGAACTTATGGACACAGAACCACCTTGTATGAATTATCCCACAGAAGAAATGGATTGCACGATTACTTTATCTGAACAGATAATATCTTTATGTTAGGAATTTATGGTGAAGCAAATACAAGCTGGCTGTGAGAGAAACAGAGCTGTATGAAACCATGTGCTGAATTACAACCTTCCTTGAAAGAAAAATGTTTATTTCATGCTGAAGAAAACTATTCTTATTTTGTCCTTTTTGCTGCCAGAGAGCAGATATTTTGTGTTACCTTTTTATCCTTGTGAAGTCCAACCCCGGGAGGGGAAATAAATCCCTTTTTGCTTGCAAACATTCTGAGTCACACTACTCTTCATTTGAACTGGTGGTAAACTACATTTCCCTACGAGCACTGCTCCAGGAAGTAGCAGAACATTGGTTTAAAGAAGGAACTAAAACTCCTTAACCCCTACCTACGGGTACTGGAAAGGGGAGGGATCACACCTGCCAATGTGCATAATGAGGAGCAAGATACCATGGGTATAGCCCGGACAGGGTGGCCTGGCCAGGATGCATCTGCACAGGGCATAGGGCAATGGCTGGGACATTGTAGTGCCTGGCCACCACCTGCACAGACAGGGTAGCCACAGCATGTTCTGCTGGGAGATCACTCTCACCATGACTGAGCAGTGACCACAGCATGGCTAGGTTCCCCCATAGTGCTATATAGCATTTTTCTCATGTGATATTTATGGGTTCCCTTTTGGGGCCCAGTCACTGACTTATCTGCTTGGTGTGTATGCTGACATCCCAGTTCTGGGTGCACCCATTTCCACCAGGAACATGCACTATGGACTAGCTAGCAGACTGTCTGCAGCTGGTATGTGTCTTGCTGGAACACCTTGCAGGGTGCAGCGGCTGAAGGCTTGCTGCAGGAGAATATCAAATAGTGGTGGGGTGCAACTTAGCATATCCAGGCCTAATATCTGTCTGCTATTGCTTTATGGATGTGTACAGAGCTCCATTGACTGCCCTGTAGGGTGTCTGTTCCCCAGCAGGACTGGGATTGATGGTCCCCTCTACTGCCACCATTGCAGGGAGGTAGAATGTGGATGTGTTGGTGGGAGACTCTGTTTACCACCCTCAGCCCCAGAGAGGGGGGGGGGGGTGGTGGTGGTACATAATCCTCCTATGGGTCCATAAGGGCTAAACCTGACTGAGAAATACAGATGTATCCAAGGTGTGTCTCTAGAGACTACCTATCTCACACATTAGTACTGCTGGGGACCTGCAGCATGGCCTATTTCTGCTGTAGATCTGGTGCTGGGCGCCCCACCTCACCCTCAGGGTGAGTACGGTACCTGCACAATGTGACGGTGTGTAGCTACTCTGTGCCAGTACCACACACGGTCAGTTCTCCCTACCAGGCCGAGGAGCTGTGGGGATGCATACCCCATCTTGTGATCATCTGTAGACTGCTGATTTGCATGTGCAGTTGTCAGACGGCTGCCTGGGTGAGAATCTTCACAGTCTTGACAATGCATATATTTATATGATTTTTGCAAGGTATTGTGGGTAATGTAGTTCATTCACACCAGACACAGCTGCTGACAATAATTTAGTTGTGCACAAGTGTTAAAGCCAATAAGATGCTTCTTTATTTATGGGGCTATTTCTCCCAACACAGATATGCTTGGTAGCACATAAATTAGGTTACTTGCTTGCAATGTTTAACTTGGTAAAACAAAGTTAAAAATCAAAATCAGGAAAACAACCTTCAAACTTGTCAGGCAATTAGCTAATGTTTTCTTAGCATATCTCTAACAAACGAAAAGCCACAAAGAAAGAAATAAACTGTTCTTGTAAGGTTAACTTCTGATTACTTTCCACACAGATCCAGAAGTAATTCTCTCCTAGCTCACAAGCAATTAGGTGCAGCTCAATTGCTATCAGTTATCCAGCTGAAACCCTTTAGCAGGCTGGCTTTCTACTGTGTGATTCAAATCCTGCTTCAGGAGCTTTTCTTAGTGGAATAAAGAACAAATTTATAATTTCTTTGTGATGGCTGCTGTGCTTTATCACAGAAAGTTACCAACGGAGTTTGGATAGAGAGCAGTCCATATAAACAATATCTTGATCTGCTATTATTTCCCCTTCATCAACAAGCATAGGGTCACTATCATGAATTGGCACAGATGAATCTTTCAATGGAGCACTTTCAGGAGAACACTTATTTCCCTGCTGTCTTTCAAGGTTATAGCTAGGGCATAGATCAGTGTTCATACCTGAGCTTCCATTGTTGCTATAGTTCCTCTCTATATAGCCTGGCCAGTATGTAGTCCAGTTCTTATGTCCAGCCTTCCAGTCCTGATCCCTGGACACTGGATCTCTCTTCACATATCTTCTGGCATAGGTCTTAGAGTCCCTTCCACGTGCAGCCGCCTCCCTCACAGGTAGCCTCTGGTGATTCCTTGTTCTGCAGCACCATTCCTCTGGCTTTCCCCAGTCCAATGGTCTATGCTGGCCCTTGGAATACCTCCCAGTATACGTACTGCCTTGGACTCTTCTAGACCTCTCAAAGGCTTTTCTCCTCTTCCTTCCAGAGGGTTTCTTTCCTTCTCTATCCGTCCGGTTTGGCTTCTGCTTCTGCTGATCCTTCAGATGAAACTGATGATCAAGCTCAAGCTGATTCTCAGGATACTGAGGACAATTCTCTGGATATCCAAGGTGATCATGAAGCTGGTCATCTGTAGAATAAACTCTACTCTTATTCTGCTTAGATGAGTGCTCCTCCCTAATACAGCGCAGCTGTGCTGAATCAGGCCTTGCCCTTTGAGATGAGTGTTCCATCCTAGCACCGCGCAGCTGTGCTGAATCAAGCCCTGCCCTTTGCAATGAGTGCTTGGGGATTACCTCATAGCCCTTTTGATTGAACACACGTTTTCTCACTTCAGCTCCTCTCATGGCTGTTGGAAACCTGGTGCATTCTGGGACTGGTAGTCTTTTATGGCAAAATTCTGTTTTCTCATTTCTACCAGCACTGACAGGTTGCTTGTTCAGAGACACTTCACCTTTCTATAGCCCCTTCCTGAGCTATGATAAGCTTCCTTATCACATACCCCCCTGCTTAAGTTATTACGGACTGGATTAACTGGTGAAACTTCTTTCCTACAGTCCGTAATACCTACGAGAGTGTTATCATTTTGAAGCTCACTTACTTCCTGACTGGCTTCAGGGTCATTATTAATTACAGGCCTCTCCTTCCAAGACTTAAGTACATTAATATGGTAGGTCTGCTTACGCCCTCTTGCATTTTCTACCATATAAGATACTGGGCTCACTTGTTTAACAACCTTCCATGGCCCTTTCCACTGTACTTCAAATTTTGGGGCTGTACCTGCTACTTGAACCAAAACCTTTTCACCAATGCTTAATTGGCGGCTTTTGGCCTTCCTATCATACCACCCTTTCTGGCGCACTTGACTGTCCTGGAGGTTCCTCTCAGCAACCTGCGACGTCCTTTTCAAACGTGCTCTCAAGTCATGTAGAAACAGTGGCACCTCCTGACTTCCTGGTTCAGGATCAATCCATTGTTCCCTCAAAATGTCTAACAAACCCCGTGGAGCCCTACCATACATCAATTCATATGGGGTTACACCTAGGGACACCTGAATTCTTTCCCTGCAGGCATATAAGGCAAAGGGCAATAACATATCCCATTCTTTTACCTCCCCTGCTAACCCCCTTCTCAACATTTGTTTGAGAGTTTGGTTGAATCTCTCCACCAAACCGTTTGATTGTGGATGGTAGGCTGAGGTTTTCACGTGATGAATGCCAAAGGCATCCCAGACCTGGGCCAAATATTTGGATACAAAATTGGACCCTCGGTCAGTCAACACCTCTCTTGGGAATCCCACTTCACAAAACAATTTTACTAGCTCTAAAGCTATTGTTTTTGCAGAAACATTCCTCAATGGTATGGCCCAGGGAAACCTTGTTGCCTGATCTACCATAACTAGGATGTATTGGAAACCTCGGGGCGTTTTGACTAATGGGCCTACAATATCCATGGCAATGCGACCAATTGGGTCTGTGATAATTGGCATGGGGATCAATGGCACCACCGGTGGGTGAGCCGCTGTAACTCGCTGACACGCTGGACATGCAGCACAAAACTGGGCAGTTTCTTTGAAGATACCTGGCCAGTAAAAATGCTTAAGTATTTGATCCAGCGTTCCTTGCATCCCTTTATGACCTCCCACTGGATGATCATGTGCTAGTCTAAGTACTAGCCCTTTGAAAGTTGTGGGTACCACCAATTGTTTACGTATGGTCCCATTTCTGGGGTCCTGACTCTCTCTATATAATATTTCATTATCTAGTCTGAATCTGGGCAATTCCTCCCTGACCTCCTGAGCATACTTAAAAGCTCGGGTGAGAGCTTGATCAGCTCGCTGCTCTTGTGGAAAGTTAGGAAACTTTGCCACTAACTCAGCTGGCACCCAGGGTAAACTTTGACCAGCTAACATCTCAGCCCTACCCTGTGCTCTGCAAAGTCTCTCACGCCGCTTTTGTGCTTTCAACTTTCTTACTTTACCAGAGGATGGGGTTATTATTTCATGGGCAACCAAATGTGTCTCCCCAGGTATGGGTGTCAACACATCTGGGAATTCTTTAAGCAGCTTCCTAATTTCTTCCTGTTGTACCACTGTCAGGTCCTCACCTATTTGGGGCTCTGAATTTTCTATACAATCAGATACCTGGGGTCCCAAATCTTCCTCTTCATTCACCTCCCTCTCTCGGGCACAGGTGGCAGCTAGGCTTTTAACCCCTTTGACATCAGTAGAACCAAAGCCTTTGGTTCCACGTTCAGAATTCTCCAGGGACGTGACCTCCTCCACAGGTGGAAAACCCAGCCTCTCACAGATCAATTGGGCAATTTTGTCTCCTGTCTTCACGTGATAATCATTCTGTCCAAAGTAAAGTAACAGAACTTTAATATTGCCCCTGTAATCGGGATCAATTACTCCCGCACCCACATCGATGAAATATTTAAGGGCTAATCCGGACCTTGGGGCTACTCTCCCATAACATCCAATAGGTATTTCCACTTGGAGACCGGTGTCAACCAGGGCTCTCCCTTGGCTAGGTACCGTCACATTTTCTATGCTGCACAGGTCAAACCCAGCAGCTTGAGGGGTTGCCCGCTTAGGAGCTTGGGCCTTCTCTGTGACCCTATGGTACTTTAGGACAAATATCTGCTTTGGGGTAGCTTGGTCTTCTGGACGCTTAACCATCTTTTTAGCTGGGGTCTGAGGACTTCCAAATAAAGGCCCGGGAGCTATTACCATTAAACCTTCTCCCTCCTTCTTTCCTAGTCCTTCCACTAGACCCTGCTTAAATCTTGGCCAGTCTCTTCCTAGAACCAAATCAACGGGTAGCCTAGGCACCACTGCTAACAGGACTTCCTCTTGTCCCCCCAGGCACGTAACCTTTAGCCTATAGGTGGGATATGATGTTGCAGCACCATGAATGCATCTGATGTGAACTTGGCTTTCAGGGGTTCTAGGCACAAATCCTTCTTGGGCCTCTATCCTCTTCCAAAGCCTTTTTAACATCATACTCTGGTCTGCCCCAGAGTCTAATAAAGCATTTGTGGTAATTCCTTGCACATCAACCATCAAAAGAAATCCTTCTTTGGGCTGTTTTAAATCCAGACCCATTAAGCTAGTGTGTGTCTGGCATCTTTTTTCTAAATGTCCCCATTTTCCACACTTGAAACATTTCTTTCTATTCCACTGTGTCATCTGGTTTGATACAGTACATTCATTTTCAGAAACATTTTTAATTATTTTCTTTTCTGATACAGCACATCTAGCCTCCGCATCCATCTTTAGAGGGCCACCCATTCTATGGCAAGCCTGCGTGGCTTCCAAGAATCTCTCTGCTAGCATGGTTGCCTCTCCAAGATTTTGGCAATTTTGCTGTATAAGGAAAGTGTGCAAATCTTTAGGCACCCTAGACATAAATTGTTCAAGCATTATAATATCTAATGACATTTCTACCGTCTTTTGCTCAGGCTCCAACCATTTTACAGCTAAGCCTCTGATTCTCTGACTCAGAGCCCTGGGTGTTTCACCCACTTTCAATGTAGTAGCTCTAAACATTTGCCTATACTCTGAAATAGACAACCCTAGGCGATCCCTAATAGCAGCCTTCACATCCTTATAAATCAAAGCCTGGGCTGCTGGCTTTGCTCTATACGCTGCAAGCGCCTCTCCAGTTAATGAGGATGCCAGCCTTACTGCCCACTGGGTCTCTGGCCATGCTAATGCCTGAGCCACTCTTTCAAAAGACTCTAGAAAATCATCAACATTATCATCTGGAGTTAGCTTCCCAAAACTAAATGCCCCAATCCCTTGATTGAGTCCCACACTGTCCACATGTGGTGTACCAGTATTCACTGCTGGTCTTGCATCTGTTCCACTTTGGTTCTTCAGCTCAACTAGGGCTTGCACCAGATCAAGCACTGGCTTCTGCTGGTCCATTAGGGCTCTCATAGCAGTGTCCTGAGCCTGCTGTGCTAGCTCCTGCTGCCTGCTGAACTGGGCTGCCATCCACTGAGCTAGTTCCTTTGAATCCATCTTGAACCCTGTAAGAAAATACAAAGAAAAAAAACACAGTGCACCACCTTCCAAACAGGTGTTTTTTAATACACTCTTTTTTTTTTTCAATTACCCTGTGCTTACTCCCATCCACCACTAGACATGCCCAGGTACTTATTACCTTGTCTCAGTGATGAATCCAGCTCTGCACAGGGTCTTTTCCTCCTGGGACAGCTTCCTCTCCTCCAAAGTGCAGTTGATGGAAAATCTTTTTTTCCAGCTTTAAACTTGAACTGTAGTTGTAATCCTCAGCAAGTAAATCCTCTTTTGTGCAAAAGCAATCCGAAAAACTACGCCATTTGTCAGACGGCTGCCTGGGTGAGAATCTTCACAGTCTTGACAATGCATATATTTATATGATTTTTGCAAGGTATTGTGGGTAATGTAGTTCATTCACACCAGACACAGCTGCTGACAATAATTTAGTTGTGCACAAGTGTTAAAGCCAATAAGATACTTCTTTATTTATGGGGCTATTTCTCCCAGCACAGATATGCTTGGTAGCACATAAATTAGGTTACTTGCTTGCAGTGTTTAACTTGGTAAAACAAAGTCAAAAATCAAAATCAGGAAAACAACCTTCAAACTTGTCAGGCAATTAGCTAATGTTTTCTTAGCATATCTCTAACAAACGAAAAGCCACAAAGAAAGAAATAAACTGTTCTTGTAAGGTTAACTTCTGATTACTTTCCACACAGATCCAGAAGTAATTCTCTCCTAGCTCACAAGCAATTAGGTGCAGCTCAATTGCTATCAGTTATCCAGCTGAAACCCTTTAGCAGGCTGGCTTTCTACTGTGTGATTCAAATCCTGCTTCAGGAGCTTTTCTTAGTGGAATAAAGAACAAATTTATAATTTCTTTGTGATGGCTGCTGTGCTTTATCACAGAAAGTTACCAACGGAGTTTGGATAGAGAGCAGTCCATATAAACAATATCTTGATCTGCTATTATTTCCCCTTCATCAACAAGCATAGGGTCACTATCATGAATTGGCACAGATGAATCTTTCAATGGAGCACTTTCAGGAGAACACTTATTTCCCTGCTGTCTTTCAAGGTTATAGCTAGGGCATAGATCAGTGTTCATACCTGAGCTTCCATTGTTGCTATAGTTCCTCTCTATATAGCATGGCCAGTATGTAGTCCAGTTCTTATGTCCAGCCTTCCAGTCCTGATCCCTGGACACTGGATCTCTCTTCACATACCTTCTGGCATAGGTCTTAGAGTCCCTTCCACGTGCAGCCGTCTCCCTCACAGGTAGCCTCTGGTGATTCCTTGTTCTGCAGCACCATTCCTCTGGCTTTCCCCAGTCCAATGGTCTATGCTGGCCCTTGGAATACCTCCCAGTATACGTACTGCCTTGGACTCTTCTAGACCTCTCAAAGGCTTTTCTCCTCTTCCTTCCAGAGGGTTTCTTTCCTTCTCTATCCGTCCGGTTTGGCTTCTGCTTCTGCTGATCCTTCAGATGAAACTGATGATCAAACTCAAGCTGATTCTCAGGATACTGAGGACAATTCTCTGGATATCCAAGGTGATCATGAAGCTGGTCATCTGTAGAATAAACTCTACTCTTATTCTGCTTAGATGAGTGCTCCTCCCTAATACAGCGCAGCTGTGCTGAATCAGGCCTTGCCCTTTGAGATGAGTGTTCCATCCTAGCACCGCGCAGCTGTGCTGAATCAAGCCCTGCCCTTTGCAATGAGTGCTTGGGGATTACCTCATAGCCCTTTTGATTGAACACACGTTTTCTCACTTCAGCTCCTCTCATGGCTGTTGGAAACCTGGTGCATTCTGGGACTGGTAGTCTTTTATGGCAAAATTCTGTTTTCTCATTTCTACCAGCACTGACAGGTTGCTTGTTCAGAGACACTTCACCTTTTCTATAGCCCCTTCCTGAGCTATGATAAGCTTCCTTATCACACAGTGCATCATGGGTATGTGTGGGTTAACCCTATCCTGTTGACCACAGCAGACTATTTGTGTGGTGACGTGCAGTCCTTCTGCAGCCAGCCAGGGGCTTGCTAGCAGCTATGGAGCTGTAGCCCACTGGTTACTTTACTGCTTGTGGAGCTAGAGGTCATGGGTTCAAACCCACTGTGGGGTTATTGATAGGGCTGTCCGAAGCATTGTCTATTTTTAATGTACATTAGTGCTGCCAGCAAAACACCCTCAGGGTACTGTAACCATAAGGTGCCTCAGAAGGCGCCTCATAGGGCACCCTATAAAGCGCCTTCTGAGGCAACTTATGGTTACAGTCCGTATAAGGTGCTTTATAAGGTGTCCTATGGAGCGCCTTATAGGGTGCCCTATAGGGGACATTATAGGGTGCCGTGGCAGACAGTGCACTTTATAATGTGCCCTATGGAGTGCCTTATAGGGTGCCTTATGAGGCACCTTAGGTTACGGCATGTGAGGGTGTGTTTGCTGGCAGCAATAATTAAAATACAAATAAAATGCCTCAGGAAACAATACTTACATGTCAAAGCTGATGCCTCAGCCAGCCTTATGCCCTAGGCACACTGGGGGATCAAACTCATGACCCCTGTATTATCAGTCAGTGTATTAACCATTGTGCTACACTTCTGTTTCTATGTGTGGATATCTGTGCGCCTACTTAAGATTACCGTGCGGTAACGCGCTTAGCGGCGCTTTGCCCGATAATGTGTGCAGCAACGTGCGTTATCACATGCTAATCCCGTTTTGCTACTTTAGACTGAAACGCGCACTCCTTATATGGCATCCTTCACACTAACGCCGGGCGCACATTAAGAAGGTTTAGTAAACATACCCCTTCATTTGCTTCTCAAAGAATACTGACCCTGTTTTGCCTTTTATGCTAAGTTTTATTCTGATTTGATTTAAATTAAAGTTCTTTGCTGCTGCTAGGCTCTGACTTATTATGAAATTTAAACTAAAAGCTCTCTGCTGGGCTCTAAATTTAACCAGAAAACTCTCTTCTGTGTTTTAAATTTAAACTAAAAGTATTTTGCTGATATGAGATCCTGAGTGAGTATTAAATTTAAACTACAAGCTCTCTGCTGGGTATGAAATCTAACCAGAAAGCTCTCTTCTGTGTTTTAAATTTAAACTTAAACTGCTGCTACTAGGCCCTGACTGATTTAACAAATGCACTGGGTTCATACATTTGAGATATCCAGTTGTGTTAACTTTATTCCACATTTCCAGAAAGAGTCCACACACACAGCTGGCACCCTGAGAAGCAGCCCCACCCATACCTGGATGGCAGAGCACACTAATACAATCATCATAGTAAGTGGGTATTGACAGCACCTGAGCATTGCAGAGCACATTAATAGTGCCTGTACACTGAGTATACATTGACAAAAGCAATGCCTCAAAGGAGGCCAAAAGAGCAGATAAGGATGCCAACCTGCTATACTTTTGGACAGCGGGATCATGTGTGTATGCGTGTGTCTATGTGAATCTCCAGAGAAGTGTGAGCTTCAGCAATGCACTGTGTATACAAGTGGTGCCCAGGCATCAGGCTGTAAATACAATATGCTGTAGGTCAACTATACAGCAATCTCACATACTGTGCAAGACACCATTGACAAGCATATGGCTAGTTTACAGTAAGTAGTTCCAACCCGTGGCTCTGAAGCTGTAATACAGTCCTAGTTACACCATCATCAAGGTCCATCCCCAAAACATTCCCCTACATTTACTTCCCAACATGACACTGTTGTGCAGCTCCCAAATCGCCTACTGGTTTGACTGGAGCGAGCGGGGAGACACATGTGTGCGATGCCACCCTAACCTTTGATTGAGTCACCAGTCTTAAGAACACACAGGTGAAAGGTCAGTTTAATACCAACTGCCATAACAGCTGTAGCCCTGACAACAATGTCAGCCCACTAGTGCAGCTGCAGCCAATAGGAAACTAGACTCAATGGAAGGGCAGGCCTCTGTAAATGTCCAAATCATTCACTCCGTTGGTGACTCAAGAAGGATTCTGTGATTTACCTGCATGCACCTTGCTCTTTTCTTGTTCTCATGAACATCTTTGTTAGTGATATTGCAGAAGGACTGTCGGGTAAGGTTTGCTTGTTTGCAGATTATATCAAAATCTGCAATAGAGTGGACACACAGGAAGGAATCAATAACATGAGGAGGGATCTAGTTAAGCTTGAATAATGGCCTAAATTTGGCAACTGAAATTTAATGCTAAAAAATGCAGGGTCAATCATTTAGGCAGTAAAATCCAAATGAGCTGTACTATGTAGGGGGTGAGGTATTTCTGTCCATATTAATCAGCTCAAGAACCGCTGTTAGCCTTACTTTCTGGGAAGTACATTGACTAGAGCAGGCACAGGCAGTTGTCATGTGTTAGGCAACACTGTGCTGTGTCAGTCACTCACATACCATCTGTGCTCAGTCTCCCAGTCCCCACACTCTACAGGTGCACATAGCATTCATGAACACATTGGCTTAGCACAAATAGTCTGGAAACTCAGCGGCCTGTCCAGTGATTGAACTACCATAAAAGAAACACTGCCCATAGTACTGTAGCTTGACATTGTATAGAACCATGTAGGCATGACATGGTCACAGCCCGGTCATGGTGAGAGTGGTCTCTCAGCTTGAGCAGATGTGTGCACCCAGGCAATGGCCATAGCTCAGCCATTGACCCTACCTCTGACTCATGTATATCCTGTGCAAACCGCTCTGTTTTAGACAATATCCACAATCCTCTGCTCCTCATTATGTACCCTTTCAGTCTGAACTAGGGGACAGCTTATGCATTGTGAAGCACAGTGGAAAGTGGGCCTGAGACAGGTTGCAAGTACATGCTGGCCACAGTGGTTTACGTCCCTCACAAACCCCAATATGGTGTCCCCCCAAGCAGCTATTGCCAGTGAGGATTGAACATAGTGCCATGCTTGTACTCCCATAAAAGGTAATGCCCCTAGCCATGGATATGGCAAAATTGGCCAGTGCAACACTTGCACTATCCCATGCTGCAGACACATTCCCCCCTTCCCCAGAGTGCATGGTAGCATGGCTGGTTGGACTGGGGCTGGATGTTGGAACAGTTGCTGATGACACATATGTTACCATTCCCTGACACTTTGTACTCTAACAACATCAGCTTGGTACCAGCACCCCCACTTTCTGCCTAGACAACTCATTGCATTCTGGTTCCTTGGAAACAATTGCTGCAACTTTGGGGACTGACATAAGATGTTCTAGGAGAATCCCTGACCATCAGGAGAAAGATACATGGCCCATTTAAGATAGGTTATTCTAGCATGCTGCAATTGTGCAGAATACCAAGTGACTGGCATCACTCACCTCAGACAATACCTGACAGTGATTTAGATCTGTGCCAGAACTTCAAAAGTCTATTTATTGCAGTACCAACTCTGGGGACCAGGTGTTGTGTGTCCCCCCTACATTCAGGGTAACAGTTGAAACAGGTCATTAGCACATTTTGCAGGTGTTAAATGCATGAAGCACACAATGTCCCTGCGTATTACAGAACTGCTGTGCTGCATCGCTGCATTCTCCATATAGTGATCAGCTGCATAAAGCTGCACCCAGAGCACCATTTACAGCCATAATGGTAATTGTGATCAATAGGGCATTGCCAATTCCTGCTTGTCATCTATGATGGTGGGAGACGTGTGCACAGTCTCTCGGGGAGGCCAGGATGGTCTGGGTCATGAATGTGGTTTGTGTTCAGTGCATGTGCAGATGCATCTGTCTCACAGTGTACAGCAGATCACAAGGGACTGCACACTCTGCACATGTCCTGCCTCTGGAGTTAGTGCCACACTGTGGCACTGCGGACCCCTCTGTGCGATTGTTGGATACATATGGATCTGACATGTCCATCAGCTCCTACATTTCTTTCTATCCATCCCTTATCCTGCATTAAGGTGCTTCTCATTTTCAGGTGTCAAGGTGTATGCTCGGCATCCTCTTAGTGTCCAATAAGTGGAGCCAAGCACCCTTGCCACCTGAACGCCTACTCCCCATCCCGGCCTTCACCGCATGAAAACACCCTTACTGTTGCAGTTACCGCTGGCTAACAGGTGCACTCAGTGCGCTTTAGTAAACATATTTATTTATTTAGACATATTTGTATACAACCTTTTCCTACAATCAAAGTGGTCACATCACAATTGGAGGGTTACATTTAACATGAGGGTACTTAACAACATTTAGACAGCACAATTGGAGGGTTACATTTAACATGAGGGTACTTAACAACATTATGCAATGAACTCGTATGTCTAGTTGGTGTGAGTGGGTATCGAGTTGGTGGAGGTAGTTGCATTACTGTTCGGGTGGTGACTGTTGTCTGTCTGCTCATAGGCTTCTGTAAAGAGCAGGGTTTTAAGGGCCTTGCGGAAGTCTGTGATGTCAGGCTCGTTGGGAGGGAGTTCCAAAGTGTGGACCCCAGTAGTTTAGGAGCGCTTCTTGAAGTTGTTTGTTTAGTCTTGTGATATCCTACAGGTGTGCCGATCATGTTGTCATTATTGGTCCTTCTTGGTCTATTGCTGATATCCCTTGTTATGATATCTTGGAGTGCATCTGCCGAGAGATGGTGAATGATTTTAAAGATGATCAGGACTGTTTTAAATTTTGCTCTGGCCATCATTGGGAGCCAGTGCAGTTGCTGTAAGACGGAGAAGATGTGCTCAGTTCTTGGAGTGTCTGTAATGATGCGTGCTGCAGTGTTTTGCACCATATGGAGTGGGTGTAAGGTCTGCTGAGGGAGGCCTTGATATAACGAGTTTCCGTAATCAAGCAGAGGTGTGATGAGTGCTTGGCACACTGTGCGGAAGTGGTCACATCATACAATGAAAAAATGCTATAATTCATTAATTGGTGGTCACCTTTAAAAGCAAACACATGGAGGGAAATTTTAGAAGAGACATCCAAGTGCAATCTGGGACGTCTAAGCCAGGCCCTCTGAAGAAACAGCTGGCACGTCTAGATGCAGACTTGATTTTACAAATGTGGATGTGCCCAGTATGGACATCTGTGGGGGCATCTACATAGGAATTCCCAGAACCATATTTCCAGAGTCTTGATGTCTAGGATAACCTAAGGATTAGAGCAGTGGGCTAGGAACAGCACAGCTAGTGTTCAAATCCCACTGCTTCTATTGGTGACATAAGAACATAAGAACATAAGATCATAAGATATGCCATACTGGGTCAGACCAAGGTCCATCAAGCCCAGTATTCTGTTTCCAACAGTGGCCAATCTAGGTCATACATACCTAGCATTGTGCTGCGTACTGGGGATGATGGAGTACTATCTATTCTGCACCCTCTGGATGGTTTTCAGCCAAAACAAGCACTTTTCAGCTGCTTGCAGCAGGTCTAAACTTAGACAAGATGCTGGCCTTTCTGAGATCAGGCAGGGATGTCCAGGTTCCTGGGAATGCCCAAGCCATGTTTCCATCATGCCCCTGTTCAGACTTGGATGTCCCCAGAAGCGGCTTCTAAAATGGCTCTGGAGATGTCTCGGTGCCCATTTTAGGATGTCCAAAACATGAATAGGGGTTCCAAAATGACCCCCCAAATTGCACTTTATTCACATGATGAGAAGACAAATTCATTAGGTTCCAGGTACAGATTGTCCTGTCTACCAGGCATTTTGGCATGCCCCTGTGGGCAAAGTGCTGCCTGGAGATGAGACCAGAAAGCACCTGTGGCTTGTGCATGAAGGCTGTGCTGTCGTCAAAGTGAGGATAAAAATAAAGCATGGGACCTCAGAGTGGCTCAGAGGGCCTGCATTTTATTCATTTAATTTTTTAGTTTGCTGCAGGCCCTGCCCTGTTACAGAGATCCTTGTGATTCTAATAAAAAATCGCTACAGTCAAGTGAATTGGATGGTGAAATTAGGAAAAGCGATGATGGTAAGGTGAAAGGTGCTTACAATAATAAATTGAAAAATGCAATGATCAAAAATTTAAATGAAGATAAAAGGGTAAAACATATTGGTCCATTGTGCCAGTAGAACAGCACTCACATAGTGCAATACCATAGTAAGAACTACATTCCCTGATGCAATTGTAGTGACACTAAAATAATTGAAAATCAAAATGTACAATCTGGGCTCAAAACCACTGTACAACCTAGGCAGCCGTAGTAAAATTATACAAAAAACTGTCAAGAGAGCAGAACGGACTGCCTGGGGGAGGTCTAGGATAATATGCACAGAAACATCCAAAAAGTGAATAAAAAGAAAAATCTAATGAGCAAAAATAAAAATAAAAGTAGAAGAGTAAAACATATTGATCCATGGTACAGGGAGAATAGCACCCGCACTGTGTAATACCGTAGTGAGAACTACTTCACCGATGTGATCGTAGTGATACTAAAATAATTGAAAAGGAAAAATGTGCAATTAAGGCTCAAAACCACTTAGGCGGCCATAGCAAAATTATACAATATCTATCAGGAGAGCAGAACGGACTACCTAGGGCAGGGGTCGGCAACCCGCGGCTCCGGAGCCGCATGCGGCTCTTTCTCACCTTTGCCGTGGCTCCGGAGCACACTGCCCGCCCGGTGACAGGCAATAGTGTTGTAAAGATGTATTTAAACGTGGCGTTATGAGCTCCCTCCCTTCTTCTGCAGCCGCGGCTCCCTGCCTCTTAGGGAACCGCGGCTGTGCTTTTAAAATCATCTCGGAGCCCTTCCTGTCTTGACGGGCTCCGTGCAGCATTGTCCCGCCTCTAAAGAAAGTTTTGGAGGCGGGACAATGCTGCACGGAGTCCGACAAGACAGGAAGGGCTCAGAGATGATATAAAAAGCACAGACGCGGTTACCTAAGAGGCAGGGAGCCGCGGCTGCAGCAGAAGGTCGGGAGCTGAAATGGAGGGAGGGGGGCTGACATGGAGGGAGGGAGCTGATATGGATGGAGGGAGGGGGGCTGACATGGAGGGATGGAGGGGGCTGACATGGAGGGAGAGGGGCTGACATGGAGGGAGGGAGTTAGCTGTTATGGATGGATGGAGGGAGGGGGGCTGACATGGAGGAAGGGAGCTGATATGGATGGAGGGAGGGGGGCTGACATGGAGGGATGGAGGGGGCTGACATGGAGGGAGGGGGGCTGACAGGGAGGGAGGGGGGCTGACATGGAGGGATGGAGGGGGCTGACATGGAGGGAGGGAGCTGATATGGATGGAGGGAGGGGGGCTGACATGGAGGGATGGAGGGGGCTGACATGGAGGAAGGGAGCTGATATGGATGGATGGAGGGAGGGGGCTGACATGGAGGGAGGGAGCTGATATGGATGGAGGGAGGGGGGCTGACATGGAGGGATGGAGGGGGCTGACATGGAGGGAGGGGGGCTGACATGGAGGGAGGGAGCTGATATGGATGGATGGAGGGAGGGGGGCTGACATGGAGGGAGGGAGCTGATATGGATGGAGGGAGGGGGGCTGACATGGAGGGATGGAGGGGGCTGACATGGAGGGAGGGAGCTGATATGGATGGAGGGAGGGGGGCTGACATGGAGGGATGGAGGGGGCTGACATGGAGGGAGGGAGCTGATATGGATGGAGGGAGGGGGGCTGACATGGAGGGATGGAGGGGGCTGACATGGAGGGAGGGGGGCTGACATGGAGGGATGGAGGGGGCTGACATGGAGGGATTGGGGAGGTGGGCTGACATGGAGGGAGGGAGCTGATATGGATGGAGGGAGGGAGGTGGCTGACATGGAGGGATGGAGCACTGGTAATGGGGTTGAGGGGACTAGCACTGGAAATGAGCTGATTAGGGGAGGCTAGGACTGGTAATGAGCTGATGGGGGGTAGGACTGGTATTGGGCTGATTAGGGGAGGCTAGCACTGGTAATGGGGTTGAGGGGGGATTAGCACTGGAAGCAAGCTGATTGGGGGGCTTTGACTGGGCATGGGCTGATTGTGGGGAGGGGAAGATAGAGCTGCTGGCCCTGGAAGATAACTGGGGGCTAAGGCTACAAATGGGCTGATATGAGGGGATGGGAGAATGGAACTGGATCTGCGAGGGGCTGCCATGGTATTTGTACTAGAAGGGACTGGTCAGTGGGGAAGGAGGGGGACTGGAAGGAAATGGACACCAGTGGCAATCATGGGAATGCAAGTTGACATTGGAAGGTACTGGGAGTGAGGACTGGAAAGGGGCTGATATTGGGGAGGGTTACTGGGACTGGAAATAGGCTGATGGAAAGAAGTGAAGAAAACGAAAGAAGAGATAAGAAATGGCAGATGGACCATAGACCACAGAAAGAGAGCTAAGAGAAGACAGGAAAGCAGAAGCCTCAGATCGGGACCAGCATGATCAAAGAATAAATTGGTCAGACAACAAAGGTAGAAAAAATAATTTTATTTCATATTAGTGATTTGACTACAAAATCATCATAATTTTGAAATCAAATATTGTTACTTGTGATATTTTCTGGCGTATTTTTTTTTGGTGTGCGAAGGAAGAGGGGTAGTCTTATACGGCGAGTATAGGCCAAACACCTATATTTTAACAGGAAAAGTAGGGGGTCGTATATAGCATTAAGGTAAGAAACAATATATGCAGTGTTAGATTTGTTTTAAATGTCGCAATGGTTTTGCGGCTCCCAGTTATTTTTTTTCCCTTCGGAAATGGGTCCAAGTGGCTCTTTATGTCTTAAAGGTTGCAGACCCCTGACCTAGGGGATGTCTAGGAGTATATGCATAGAAATCTCCGTCATTCAAAAAAGTGAATAAGAAAGAATATAAGAAAAATGGATGGATGGAAAGAAGAGGGTCAGCGGCAGCTGGTATTTGCAGCTCCTGAATGGAGCCGCGGTGCCATGGCGACAGGGCGCCATGGCACCACAGCTCCATTCAAGAGCCTGACCAAGGTAGCCGTGGATCTGCTATGCATGCAGGCTGACCAGAATCGGGGCTCAGCCTGTACTTTTGGGCCTTAGACCTGATTCTGATCCCACAGACATGTCTAGCCACCACGGGATCAAAATTGGGTCTAACTCCGGGCATTCTCCTTCTGGTCGGCCACACAGGAGGATGGACGGCCAATACAGAATGTGCCTCCACATGTTTTGTCATGATTAGATTGTAAGCTCTTATGAGCAAGGACTGTGTTTTACATCTATATGTACAGTGCTGCGTACGTCTTGTAGCCAGGGGCGGCTGAAGGCAATCTGCTGCCTGAGACAAGGATTGTTATGGTGCATCCCCAGAGTGGGGGGAGTGGAGGCTCTCTCAAAACTTCAGTCAGGGACTGAACCAAACCAAAAAAGCCGATTAGATAATGTGGAGGGAATGAAAGATGTTTGCACACCAAGGAACTAAAAGAAAGAGCGAGAACCACAGCACAGTTTATAAAGCTAAATTATAACTCATTTTTATTTTATTGTTATAAATGACATTATTGTTCTTGCTTTTTCATTTTGAACATATATTTTGCATTCACAGAACCCCCTCCCTCAACAATGGGAGCAGAACAGAATTAGGACATTCACACACAGAACTTAATATCTAAAAAAAAATAAAAATTCTGATTCTGATCATCTCACTAACAATAACAAACATTCTTCAGTACTAGGCATATTGAGAACTAATACAAAAACCTACAACAAAGTCACTGAGGATTTGTAGAGAAAATCTAACATACCATACCATACCATACCAAACCAGCATCAACTACTAAAACTTTCATAAGGAGTCTACCAAAAAAAGCAGCACTGGAAATACTGCAGTGGGCCCTGGAACATCCAAACGCCTATTTGAAAAGCTGAACAATTTAGATTACTACAGTTCAGATACCTGTATACAAATTCTATGTTAATAGGATACCTGGCCTTGGCCATAAACTCAGAACACAGACCCTCACCAAGTGCAGGATAAGTGACTATAACCTAAAAATAAAAATATGTAGATAAAAATTAAACTGCAACCCCAATAAGTCAGATTCTGCATACAATGCACCACAGAAATAGAAAGACATTAATTTCCCTGAACTTTATAAAATATAAAGATAACGCCAAATCTGATCATTAAATTGAAAACAACATGTTCTTCTACATTTGTTGTCTGACCATTTTATTCTCTGATCATGCTGGTCCCAATCTGAGTTTTCTGCTTTTCTCCACCTCCCAGTGCCCCCCTGTGTCTGCTTCCCTTCAGGGGTGGCATAAGAGTGATGCAGAACCATGTGTGGAAATTCATTGTGGTATAAATTTAATATACTTTATTTTAAAATGTATATGCCACCCATCTAAAATCCTTGGTGGCTTCCAAACATACACATGCAATTTAGTAAAACAGATGTTACAATAAAACAAATATAATAATAAACATTAAATTTGATTAATGAAAAGCCACTTAGACAGCTCCCCAATCAAACCATCATAAGTATCTTCACATCAGATTTATTTTGCTATGACCAGATTATTTATGAGGAGGGGAGATACAAAATGTGAAAAACTAATCCTGGTAGCCATGAATTCAAAGGCTGGATTGGATTGTTCTGAACAAGTCAAATTACTATAGCACAGATCCCTGCATACAAACACCATGTTAACAGAACACCTGGCCTCAGTCACACACTCAGAACACAGACCCTCCCAAGTAAAGAATAAGTGACCACAACCTAAAGTAAAAATAAAAATACATAGACAAAAATTAAACTAAAACCCTAAGAGCATCACCACTTCTATCTGCCCTTCTCTTCTATTGCTAACTCCAGATTTCGCTCCTTTCACCTTGCTGCTCCTTATTCCTGGAACAAATTACCTCAGTCTGTAAGTCGGGCAACTTCTCTGGCCCTTTTCAAATCCAGGCTGGAAACTCACCTCTTTGCTGCCGCTTTCAGATCTTGACTCACCTGATCTCCTTTGTGTTTCCTTACCATGCCCCCTAAATGTATCCCTGTCTACACCTACTGGGTTGTCTGTCTTGACTAGATTGTAAGCTCTGATGAGAAGGGACTGTCTCTTACATGTCCGTGCAGCGCTGCATATGTCTGCAAATGCTCAGTAATAGTAGTAGCAGTAGTAACAGCAGAAAAGTAAGAACATAAGAACATAAGATATGCCATACTGGGTCAGACCAAGGTCCATCAAGCCCAGTATTCTGTTTCCAACAGTGGCCAATCTAGGTCATATGTACCTAGCAGTTTCCCCAAGAGACACAAGTTCCACAATGGGTCAAGCATTGATATCTTCGGTCACTTCTTAATAATGGTTTATGGACCTTTCCTCCAGGAACTTGTCCAAACTTTTTTTAAACCCAGCTACACTAACAGCCTTTACTACATCCTCCGGTAACAAATTCCAGAGTTTGATTACACGTTGAGTGAAAAAATATTTTCTTTTATTAGTCTTAAATAGTTTACCCTGTAGCTTCATTGCATGTCCCCTAGTCTTTCTATATTCTGATAAGGTAAACAATCGATCTGCGTTTACCCATTCCACTCCGTTCATTAATTTATAGACTTCTATCATATCTCCCCTCAGCCGTCTCTTTTCCAGGTTAAAGAGCCCTAACCTTTTTAGCCTTTCTTCATAGGAGTATCCTTCCATCCCCTTTACCATTTTGGTGGCTCTTCTCTGTACCTTTTCTAAAATCGCTATATCCTTTTTAAGATACGGTGACCAGAATTGCACACAATATTCAAGGTGCGGTCTCACCATGGAACGATATAGAGGTATTATAATATCTTTTGTTTTATTTTCCATTCCTTTCCTTATGATACCTAGCATTCTATTTGCTCTCTTGGCCGCCGCTGCACACTGGGCCGAGGGTTTTAACATGGTATCCACAATGATGCCTAAATCTTTTTCCTGGGTGGTGGTTCCTAATGTGGAACCTTGCATCGTGTAACCATAGTTTGGGTTGTAAAACAGATACAGTTCCCCTTACTGCATTAAATATAAATATTGTGCAAAGTTCAATCACTAAATTGAAAATAAATGATTTTTTTTACCTTTGTTGTCTGACCATTTTATTCTCTGATCATGCTGGTTCTGATCTGAGGCTTCTGCTTTCTTTTATGTTTTCTTAGCTCTCTTTCTACAGTCTCTAGTCCATCTACCATTTCTTGTTTCTCCTTTTGTTTTCTTCACTTCCTTCCATCTTGTATATGATATTTTTCCTTTCAGCTTTCTTACATTTATTTCTTTCTCTCTGTCCACCCAGATTTCATTCCTTACTATCCAGTTCTCAATATCCCTCTTTTTTGTGTCATATACCTACCACTTTTCAAACTTCACCCCTGTCCTTCTATTCCTCAAGTTCTTCTTTCGTGGTCCATTATTCCCTAGTCTTTTGCTCACCCTCTCTTCCCCTCCATGTCTAACATCTCTCACCCCCACTGAGTGTGTGTGTCCCTCTCTGTTTCTCTCTTTCACTCCATCTCCCTTTACCTCTGCTCTCCCTTTTCTTCTATGTCTGCCCTATCCCTTCCTATCCCCCTGCAACCAGCATCTACCCAATCTCCATACCATACTATCCCCTCCCCTCCCTATTACTCCCATATCCAATATCTCTGTCTCTTTCTCATCCTATTTACCCCATGTCCATCTTCTCCCACCTCTCTCCCTATTAACCGAATCCTGTATTTTCTTCTCCCCTCATTAACCTGTGTCCAGCATCTCCCCTCTGACTCCCCTCCCCAAGTCCAGCATTTTCTCATAGTCTCCCCATAACCCCCTGGCCAACATCACCACTCCATCTCCTCTCCTTGCTTCTCCCTATGTCCCTTTCCATGTCCAGTATCTCTATGTCCCTAGTCCCCCACCTCAATCTTATCCCTGCTGCCTCCCTATTCCACCCTGCACCCAACATCTCCCTTCTGACTTCTTGAGCCCAACCACGTCCACCTCCCAATGCCCCCTCATGTTCGCTCCCATCTTCAAAACCCCCAGCCCCATCTATGTACAAGAGACAGAGCCTGCCCATGGAGCAGCATGTCCCATGGGTAGGAGCTGTGCAAGCAGTGATCCCAGCCCAGAGAGGCAGAGCACAATTGACCTTGCACAACCCCTGCCCACAGAACACGTTGTTGCCGTGGGGAGGTTCTGCTTCTCTGGGCCATGATCACTACGACCCACACCCTTCTGCCTGTGGAAGCAGCATGTTCTGCAGACAGGGGCTATGCAAGCCATGACTGTGGCCCAGACAAACAGAGCCTATCTGCAGGAGAAGTCAGGAAGGCACCATCCCTGGCCGCCCACCTCCACCTTCAGGATGACCTGCGGAATGCCAGCGTCTAGTAGAGATCCTGCTCATGGGATAAATGACTGTGAGAAGCAACTGCAGCCTCTCAAAGCCTTCTGCCCATGGGAGCAGCATGTCCTGGGTCATCCTGAATGGGGAGTGGGAGATAGGTGGGGGACAGGTGAAAAAACCCTCCTGATATCCGGGTACTCCTGCTGCACTTACCCAGCTTACCGGGTAGTGCCAGCACTGGAGCAGAATTTGTCTTCATGCTTTCCCACCTCCTGTTGTCCAGCATTGGTCCTCCTTTCATTCCCCACTGAGGTCCACTATTTATCCTCCTGCCCCATCCCGTTCTCCAGCATTTGTCCTCCTGTCCCTCCCCTCTGTTGTCCAGCAATTATACTCCTGCCCCCCTTTGTCTAGCATTTGTCCTCCTGTCCCTCCCTCCTGTTGTCCAGCATTTATCCTCCTGTCCCTCCCCCCTGTTTTCCAGCATTTATCATCTTGCCCCCTGTGTCTAGCATTTGTCCTTCTGTCCCTCCCCCCTGTTGTCCAGCATTTATCTTCCTGCCCCTGTGTCCACCATTTGTCTCCCTTCTCTCCCCTGTTGTCCAGCATTTATCCTCCTGCCCCCTGTGTCCACCTTTTGTCTCTCTTCTCCCCCCTCCTGTTGTCCAACATTTGTCTTCCTGCCCCCCATTGTTCAGCATTTGTCTCACTTCTTTCTCCCTCCCATTGTCCAACATTTGTCTTCCTTCCCCCCCCCCAACTGTTGTTCAGCATTTTTCCTACTGCCTCCCCTCCCCTCCCCTCTCTTCTCCTCTCCTCCCCTGTTGTCCTGGATAAACTGCTGCCTTGGCTGCATCTTGGCAGCAGCAGAATGAACCCTTCTGCCCCTCTGCCACTGCTCCAGATCTAAGGACACTATGGCAGTGGCGGGGAGCTATCAAGTTGGCCGAAAGTGAAAGAAATTTGAAAAGCATGGGAGTTTCAAGCCTCCATTGGCTTGTAAGCCCCTGCTAGTTCCACTCCTCTCTGATGCAATTTGCATCATCAGAGGGAGCGGGATCCATCAGGCTTGTAAGGCCCTGATGGGTCCTGCCCCCTCTGATAATGCTATTTGCATCAGAGAGAGGGCAGATCCGGCAGGGGCTTAAAACCCCACACTTTTCAAATTTCTTTTACTTTCGGCCAACTTAGCTCCCAGCCGCTGCCCTACTGTCCTTGAATATGGGGCAGCAGCAAGGGGGCAGGGTGGAGTGGTGGATTCTACACTGCTGAGAGGTGGATGAGGCAGCGGCAGCAGCTTGCCCACTATTTTTTTTAAAAACTTTTTGATGGCAGAGTGAGGTGGTTTTGGGGGCATTTTTTGCCGCCCCCAAAACTTTGCTGCCTGAGGCAGCCACTTCATTCAGCCTTATTTTGGAGCTGCTCCTGCTTGTAGCATTATATAAATTATCAGTAGTAGTAGTAGTAGTACTTTGCTATCTGGCTGACCTGGATATTCAATGCTGGTGGCTGCATATGGCCCTGGCATCAAATATCCAGATCTTAGCTTCAGTAGCAATGGCTAGCTGCTGCCACTGGATATCCCCCTCCCCCCTGTCAAAATTAAAATATATATTCTCATAGAATAACAATGCATAGTTTTCTAATTGCAGATCCATAAATATTCTTTTCTGAAAACACTGATGAAAAATAACATTCAGGGACTTTGTGAAGAAAGAGGAATTTTCAGTATAGAGGAACAACTATGGCAGCAACTAAAAAGGACCCTGCAGAAAGCTAACAGAGTTACAACAATTATTTTTTCTTCCCTTGTCTTAAAAAAAAAAGTATACATCTAAATAATGCAGTAATAAGGAGCATAATTGTAAATGCAGTCAATAATATTGCATCTTACCATTCCTAGAACAGGGAGTTACATACAGCTTGCTGTTTGCAAGACAGAAAGAAAGAAATCAGTTCCAGCAGAAATTCTCCTAATTTCTTCAAATCTCTGCCACAGGAAGGTACAAGTGAACTCTGCCTCTTTTCATGACAAGGGTCTTGCTGAGTCCTGCAAATGTAAATTCAGGTTTTTTTAAGCGTTGCCATTTCTTTCTTCAGGCTACATGCAAATCTGACACTAGATCTGAAATTGTCAGAGGGAAATCTAGCATTCTTGGGGCTATGTTCACTGAAGTGTGGTAGCCAGGGGTGCAGGGTTTAGCTTAGTGCTAACTTGCATTTTGGTCTCATGGCAGCTGGCAGCATGATACCAAACTGCGACCATGCTAAAAACACAGCACTACCTGAGCAGTGTGTGAATAGGTTGAGTTAAGGCAAAGTTAGGGAGAAGAGTGGGTGATAACAATTGTGCATGGCTAGCACAACTGCTCTAGTGATGCCTCCAGGCTTGAAAAATGCCATTTACGTAGGTGCAAATACGGCAGCTTCTGACCAGGCAGTAGTTGCACCTGCCTCGCTAGTATGTCTCCACAACGGCCTGGTTACGAATGTTCAATGGTTTAAATCCCTGAACCATCCCACACATATATATCAATGTCCAGAGGTGAACCAGGCTCTCTCCTAGGGCATAAGTATCAGATGGGCAACATGGCGTGTCTGCCATAGAAGTGGAGCTTTGCAGTCTGACAGCTACAAACCCTGGGCCCGCAGCACATGAGTGTATGTGCTGGGAGAGTGGACACACACATACGCGTTCACCGTTCTATTCATATATTCAGTACTTCCTCCTCTGTGAATAGAATTGCTAATCATATATAAAAGATTCAGATATTCATAAGGCATTTACATGGTTTTCAGACCTGCAAACCGTGTAAATGCCATTGGGATATTCAGGGGCACTAACATGGTTAGTGCCGCTGAATATTTGCGAGTGCCACCGCTACATGTCCCGATACTATCTGGATGCACTTCTCCCGCAAACACCAGCACATCATCCCATAACATGTCCAACTCCCCCTATCAGTCTTGCACTAGCCACCAATTCACTAACACGTATGGCAGAAAAGAAAGCAAATGAAAATGCAACCTTAAATTGATGCACCTCAAAAGAAGAAGTACACAATACAGGCAATGCCGTCATTAAAGCTCTGCTATGAAGCGACATAGGATGAGGGTGAAAAGGGATAGACTCAGGAATAATATGCGGAAATATTTCTTTATGGAAAGAGTGGTAGATGCGTGGAATAGTCTCTCAGTGGAGGTGGTAGAGATGAGGACAGTATCTGAATTCAAAAAAGCATGGGACAAATACAGATGATCGCTAAACGAAAAAGGCGGACTGTTGTAGTGGTTGATATGGAAGGGCAGTCTTTTTCTGCTATCATGTTTCTATGTTTCTATGATGCTAAATGGTTGATGCAGAGCCCTTGCCCTCAAAGCAACCCGGGACCTCATTAAACCCCATACAAGCTTGCGCACCAAAAATGAAGCTATGGGATCTTCCTGCCCCTGCACCTTAGCCACAAAGACAACGCTAGCAAGGGCTTCTGACAGGGCATGAGATGAGGATTTACAGTCCACTGCCTGCTTAATGAATTCTAAAATGACCTTTTGCATGATTGCTCTCTGTGCTGGCAATATATCCACAAAATGGCGCCAACCTGCCTCCTATGCCTTCCAGGTGTTCACTGACTGACATAGCAGACTTCAGCAATCCAGCAAGCTTGCCAGAATTACATCCCCAAAATATCCTTGTATTTGCAAAGATAAGTCGTCTATGTCTTGGACCAACACCCAGAACCAGGTTCACTGCAAATGAGATAGTCTGCAATTGCTTTATCCACTCCCAGCACATGCCACACCACAAGTGTCACATTCAATTGCAAACATCAGAGGACCAGCAAGCTCAGTAGTTCTAATAATAAAGGTAAACTCACTGACTACCTATTCACAGCCTGAACTACTGCCATATTATCTGAGTGCAAGAACATCCATTGGTGCTGAAGGCACTCTCACCAAACTGAGAAGCTACCCACACTGGAAAAAGCTCCAAAAAGGTGATATTCTGACACCAGCCCCTGTCATGCCCAGATTCAGGCCAAGACTCTGCAACCAGGCCCCCTGAAAATAAACTCCAAACCCCACCCCCAAAAGCATCTATACAGCTCCAGATCTTGATTAGACACCATGGGGGACTGCCATATGGAAACCCATTGAAGTCTTCCAGGAAAACCTGCTGCATTGCCAAATCGGCTTTCACCTTCCTAGTCACTCAAAGAAAGTGATGTTTGCACTGAACTCCCCTCATCAGCAAAGCCACTCTTCTGGTAAAAACTTATACATGGAAATGACCCAGCAGGCAAAGTTAAGATGGACTAACAATTCTTGTACATGGCCCAACATGAGCTTTGAATAAGCTAGCACCTATTGGATCAACTGCACCAGCTTCTGAATATTTTCAGCTAGCAGGTGAGACTCCATGCACATTGAATCCATTGAATGCCCAAAAATGTGAGGGAGGTACTCAAGATCTCTGTTTTTTCCTCTGCCAGCGCCAAGCAAAAAGTGTTGCCAATTGCCGAAATACCTCCAACAATCAGGCATATTCATTCAAACCCGACGGACCCATAAATAGAAAATCATCAAAGTAATGTACAATGGAACTGGCACCCACTGCCTGCTGAATTGCCCAGTGCAAAAATGTAGAGAAAGCCTCAAAATAAGTGCATGCCACTGAGCAACCCATTGGCATACACTTGTCAATTCAGAAGTTCCCCTGAAATTGAAACCCCAAAAGGTAGAATGAATTGAGATGAATGGGAAGCAGCCGAAAGGCTAACTCAATGTCAGACCTGGCCATAAGTACTTCCGACCTCCTCCTCGCAGGAGATCCACTGTTGAATCAAACAATGTGTACTGCACCCAACAAAGAACTGGGTCTATGAAATAATTTACACTATTTCCAATACGTTAAGACAAGTTGTGAATCAACCTGTACTTCCCTGATTCCTTCTTAGGCACCACAACAAAAGGGAAAACCACCAAATCAAGCAGGAGAGGAAACTCAAACGGGCTCACAATTCTACCCGGTTCCAACTCCTTTTGCAGTTTTTCTGTCACAACCTCCTGCAGCAACTGGACTGACTTGGTATTATGAAGCCTATGATGCAGCCATGGCTTACTAAATGGAATGAGAAAGCCGTTATGAAACCCCTCCTACAACAACTGTACCACAGGGTGATTTGGATAATCCTGCAGCCAAAACTCTAAGGCCTTCAGGTTAATGAGGGATGGAGCTGTTGAAGAAGAACCGGCAGCTCTGGACAGCCCACCTCAAGCAAGCCCCCCCCCCCCCCCGCCCCAAGCACTGAACATCAGAAAACTGGGTATGCCCCACCACACTTCGAACATCTGGTAAGCTGGTCACTCATATCTGCCCATTTTGAACCAGAAGCATGCACTATCCAATCCTGAACCTCAACTCCGCCCCCTCACCCAGATTGAGGAAGATTGCCCTATGCTGCTGGACCATGCTGAACTCCACCTTCCGCCACCAGTCCCCCTACCTGAATACAGCTTGAGACCACCGGGCACCCCAGCTGCTGGTTCAAGCGGCCATACCACAGGAGCCCTCCCAAAATTCTCTCAGCCAGGCGTCATTTCAGCCAATTGCAAATCAACATCCCTTATATCCCACGTATTGGACTTGTTCTGGGCTATGTGCTTACAAAATTTCTCATCATAGCTGAGCCAAGGCCAAACACACTATCATATCCAAATATGGAAGCAAGCTGGATAAAGAACTGGCCTAGCTCCCCCACTATAGCTGCAAACACGTGAAAGGCTAGAATACAGTTATTAACTGCCATTTCCTGCCTTCCTCCCTACCATTTTGCCTTTCTTCTTGTCACCAATCTCCTGATCCCTAGCCAAAAGAGAGAAAATATTGATGTACTTGCAGCACCTTCGCATGCAGCTTCCAGGACATGTGACAGTTTAATGAAGCTATAACCCTCAACATGTGACGATCTTGTGCTTTCAACTTTAAACCAGAAGAATTATCTTCAATCAGGCAGGGAGCCATAAGTGCCGCCAACCCATCCAGCATCAGCCAATGCAACTCCTCATCCAAGTCAGAGTCACTCAAAAAATATGAATCAGAAGTGTTCCACAAGTCCAAAGTTTTCCCAAACCCATATCACAGCCTCATCACCCAGCTGACTCAAACACTTCTCCTGGTGCATGAGCTTTACTTCCTTGTGCAAGTTTCATAAAAATGTCTTATCTCGCAAGGTGTTTCCAAACCTTTGCCTCACTTCTCATGCCTCGTCCCCTTCCTCGTGTCAGCACTCTTAACCCCTGCTCTCCCTTGCTTGAGGGAATACAGACCTGCTGCAGATTTGGAAGGCCCACTATGACTCCTATCAATGACACTGTTCCTGAGGATGTGGGGCGGGATGGTCCTAAAGCAGTGGTCAGTGCCTGGATGACATGACATGTGTTATCCAGCCCATATTCCTCATCACTCTCTTCCATGTCATCCAGGCGATGACCACTGCTTTGCGACCATTCCGCCCCCCCCTCCCCCAGTTGCCCCTTGCCACTTATGGTGCCAGGTTGTTGGCACTTCTGAGCACTGACTGACTTCCCTTTGGCGGTCTTTCCCTAGAAGTTGACAAACCTTGCTCCTCCTCAATGAAATGAGCTGGTCATTTTGAGGGCCACTTAGAAAGACCCCTTAAGAAAACTAAAAACCTACCTCTTCCTAGAACACTTTGGATCAGATACCTAATGACAAGCTGGCTCTTCCACCAACCATTTAGGACTCATAGTACCTCCCCATTACCACTTTGAATAAACCATCTAGGACTCATATTACCTCCCCCACTACCACCTTGTATAAATATTCACATTCCCACTATCTTCCACATGCCGCGTGGGGTATGTTTACTAAAGGGTGTTAAGGGAGCAAGTGTGCCATTAACACCTGTTACTGGCACCCTTCCACCCTTAATGCTATGAAAAAGCTGCATTAGCGAGCATTAAAGTCTCCTGCAGTGTTAAGGGAACAGTAGGCGGAGCGTGGGCATTAACGCAGCAGAGAGTGTGTGTTAACAGTGAGTGTTCCCTTAATGCTGAAGCCAAGTAAAACCTCACAGAAAGGGGGTATTTTGAGGGGAGAGAGCCTATTTAAACATCTGCAATGTGATTCACAGACTAGTGATCCCAAGATAGTGATAGTAGTGCTCCATAAGCAACAACATAGTGCCCAAGTATGAAAGGACACTATATTGATGGTGCAAATGGGAAAAGGGGGTGGCACATGGGCCATAAATTGGGAATTGCTGGTCTGTAAGGCAGACCAGGCATCTGCCCAGGTTGCACATCTGTGATGTCTGCCATGTTGCCACAGTGACAGTGGCAGCACACAAACATGTTGCTGCTGTGAAAAAGTTGTGCACGACATGGGTTGTTCCAAGAGTTCCTGGCATCCTAGAAAGAGACCCCAGCTTCCCCCTTCTGCTGCTGCCGCTGGCTCCAGAGGAAGAGGTAAATAGCGACAGCAGCTGTAGCTCTACAGGGGGCTTCAAAAAGTGGCAGCCCAGGGATATACCACTGCTGGAGCTGCCTGCCTCCCACCAAGATGTATATGCAGCTAGCAGGGATGGGGTTATACTGGCAGCAGTTGTTTGGGAGACAGCATGGCTGCCCATGAGTACATATGCACCCTATCCAGAATTGGCATCCTAGGTGCATGCCTAAGCCGCATGGTGGATGGGTCGGGACTGCACCCAATCCTCACTGAAAGCATGCTGCCATGTCAGCATAGTGTGATGGTGTTGGCGGCAGGTGCAGCAGCAACTGCCAGCAGCATACAGACATATGATGACATATAGACTGGACAGCACGTCCCCCTCCAACACCCACCAAACACACCTAGTCAAACAGGAATGGCACAGGGCATGCAGAGATCACAGCAGACATAGGAAGACACTACTCATTCCCACATTCAGTGAATGACCACAGCTCCATTCAGGGACTGCTAAATCCAAATGGCAGCTCTGTGGTGCAACCCACAAAGCCAGTGTGTATATAAGCAGAGGGTCACAGGTTCAAGACCTGGCTACAGGCCATGTCTTGCATGTCCCTGTGGGTAAACATTAGTCTACAATGCAGGTACAACACCAGCATGTGCAACCCCCAATGAATTGCCCAACAAGGGTCCAAACACCCATCAGCCATGCTCCACTATCCCATGTCTGGATGGAAAGACAGACTGATAGCACTGGCACACAAAGCAGGTGTTAACAACATGCAAATGTCAGAGCACATTATTAGCACCTGCACAAGCTAACAATGCCTGAGCTGATATGGAGACTGAAGTGGCAGGCAGGAATGCCAACCATCCTCACTTCTGCACAGTGTGGCAATGTGGGTGGGTGTATGTCTCTCTAGAGTTCTGTAGCCCACTGCACTGTGCCCTACATTGCCTAGGCTGTTCCCAGTATTAGTCTGCATATGTGCATGATGAGGAGCAGAGGATTGTGGATATGGCCTGAAACAGAGCAGTTTGCCCAGGATGTGTCTACATTGGAGGTCAGATCAATGGTTGAGACTTTGTAGTACCAGTCTATCACATGCATGGCCTGGGTGACCACAGCAGTTCATGTAGCATGCTCTGATATTCACACCAATTGTTAACGCCTGCTCAGTGTGCTGGTGCTATCAGCCTGCCTTTCCATCCAGCTATGGATAGTAGAGCCTGGCTGATGGGTGTTTGACTCTTGCTGGCTAATTCATTGGAGGTTGCACATGCTGGTGCTGTACCTGCAGTGTAGGTTAAAGTTTACCCACAGGGGCATACAAGACATGATCCACAGCCTAGACTTGAACCTGTGACTGTCATATGGCTACAGCAGTCCCTGGGGCTGACATGTTCCCCACCTTGGGTTTTGTCTCCTGCAGGCAGTTGCCGCTGCATCCACCTCCAACACTCACACACCATGCTGACATGCTGCTGTCAGTGAAGGGGCTTTGCAGTCCCGGCCTGTCTACCATGATGCTTTGGCAGATGCCTAGGGTGCCACAATGGGGGTAGAAACACACATTGATGGCCACGCCACCTCCCCCAAATAATCACTGCTTCCGGGATCCCATCCCTACCTGCCATCGATACATCTCAGGGGGAGGCAGACAGCCACAACAGTGGAATTTCCATGGCTGCCTGCATTTCACAGCTCCCTGTAGTGCTACAGCTGCTGGCATTATTGGCCTCTTCTTCCAGAGATGGCTTTATCAGCAGCAGGGGGGGGGGGGGAGGCCAGTTGGGGTCTCTGTCTAGGGTGGCAGGAACCCTTGGACTGACTCATGTGGCACATCACCTTTCCACAGCAACAACATGTCTGTGTGCTGCCTCTGTCAATGGGGGATCATGACAGACATCACAGATGTGCCACCTGGGCAGCTGTCTGGTTGGCCTTGCACAACAACAACCCTCGCTGCATGACCAACATGATGCCTCCTTTGTGCCGTTTGCACCATCAACATGGTGCCCTTTCATACATGGACACTATGCTGTTGTTGCTAATAGAGTACTACTATCACCATCTTGGGTTCCCCTGTCTGTGCCTCACATTGTACACATTGATATAAGTTCTCTCCCCTCAAAATACACCCTTCCCATGAGGTTTTACTTGCCACTAGGGTTCCCAGCATTAAAAGGTTCTAACACACACTTACACAACAGGCGTTAAGGGAGCACCCGCTGCCAACACCCACTTTCTGCACCATTAATGCTACTCTCCACCTACTGTTCCTTTAATGCTGCAGGAACCTTTACTGCTCATTAATGCAGCTTATCCACAGCGTTACGGGAGCAAAGGTGCCAATATAGGTGTTAACGGCATATTTGCTCCCTTAACGCCCTTTAGTAAACATATCCTTTAAAGAAGTTGCCATGCTGTCTTCCTCTGGTCTAGTTGAATAAAAGATACTCTGTCCCAGCAGCCAGAGAAGTCCATGACAGCCTTACCTCTCACTGGCAGGCCAAAGTTGTATGATAATAGCCATGTAAATTTGTGCCTGTTATCAGGAGACTTCGGCCCAGCATCTGGAGGTTCCTCTCTGGCTGCCAGGAGACAATACTTTTATTAGTGAAAGCTGGAGGGAGGAGTAAATCATATTTGCCATGCTCTGCTTCTGTCTCTACAATGTGGTGTCACCGGGTCCCATCTTGACTGGGCCCTCTGACTCTTTCCTTGCATTATGGGGGCTGCTTAGATAAAATGTATGCCACTGGACTAGAGTAGAATATAAAACATAAAGTATTCTTTTCTCTAATCCTGCCCCATTTTCTCCTGTCATTTCCCAGAAAAAAAGTGCCAGTACAACGCATCTGAAGAAACAAAGGCTTGAATTCACATAGAGGCAAGTTTATTAAAGCATGCTACTCAGGTAGCAAGGGGTTAGTGCACGTTTTGGCACCATGCTAAAAGATAACGCATTGCCCTGTGCTAAAAATCCCATGCTGTCTGGATAGCATGTGCATGGGCATTCCTGTCACGGTACTGCTAGCATGGGCCTTGAAAGACTGTTTTGCCAGGGCTTTGTAGAATGCAACAACCACCATCACAATGGGATGCAGTAATTTCTCCCTGTGATGATTTTAACATGGTTAGCTGCGCTAAATTTTGTACTTCATTAGTACTATCAAACAACAACTTCTTACAATATATAGAAACCTCTGTGGTACAAGGACTACTGTTAAAATGTTTGATGTTGGCTGTTAATTGTTCACACTAATTTTTTCACAGCAGCCTACAGCTTAACCTTTTATTCAAAGGATGACGTTCATAAAGATTTTTAAACTTATATTTTACTGCTTGATATTAGGTCTCTTATGCAGTTAAAATGTATTTAGAATTATAAATGCTCATATATATTTTAGAAAGATTATTTTATTTAGCCATGCCATTCACTCAAATACTCAAATATCCCACAGATAGCTATATGTAGCTTGTAGAGAAATCAGAACAATCTGAAAATGCAAAAGAACTAAAAGCCCACATTGGAGTAATTAAAACGAATTATCAATTAAAAAAAAATCCATGGAACCACTGGTTCCAGACGATTACTGTAAACATCCTCCCTATGCTTCACAGCTTGAATAATTAATTTAAATATCACAAATATGCTAAATGGATGAACATTATTTAAGACAGCTAGACCCTAGAAGTAACTATGGGAGAAATGGAAATGACCCATACAACGTTTGATGGTAGTGGGTTATATGTGAAGTTGCCAATGTTTTTTTCTCTATGCCATTGCATTTTCTAGATAAAGGACAATTACTTTTTTGTATTCAGAATCTGCCTTTAGCTCTTTTTTTGTCCTTGCTCCATGACATGCTCCATGTAAGTCTGAATTAGGATAATAAGGAGCTTCCCCTCCCCTCCTTTCTCCTAAGATATTTTGAATTAAAAGTATAGCATATTAATGCTTTAAGCCTCAGCGTCTATGAAAACGTTAGGTTGATATGTTCAAACTGGCTAGGAGTCTCCATTATTCTGTTTTCAAAAAATTCAATTTGAAACTACATTCTAAAGGCCTTATTTTCAAATTCTTTATAGACACCTATGGAAATTCAAACATACCTTTTTTAACAATTTGCACTAAATAATATTTATTGGAAATTTTAAGGTTGGCTGGATGGTTATGAGCATAATGATTTTTTTAAATTAATTTAGTGGGAAAGTGATGGGTGGGGAAGGAAGAATAAGACTGATTTAGGCATGCATTTCATTAATAAACACATTTATATATAAAATTTACGGGCCCAATATTAGGTGGCGGCTGCAAGCACTGCAAAAGTAGTCCTACAGGGCTCTATTCTGTCCCCCATTGTTTTTAGTATTTTCTTGCACCTCTCCTTACTTTGATAAAAGATTTGGGCATTACATCATTTTCATATGCAGATAATATTTGTCTCATATATTACTCTACTCTCACCCCGAATCTAACTCTGCTCAGTGCCTATCTTGATTCTGTCGTTACCTGCTTATTGTCTCATCATCTCAAGCTTAATCCTGACAAGTCCCAGGCACTATGGATCACCAAAACCTCTCAGGTTCCAGTCCTTGGGCATCCCAGTACCATTGGTAACCACTCTAATGTATTTAGAAATTATTTTCGACACTCAGCTCTCATTCATACATCAGGTAGAAGCCACAGTTCACTCTGCATTTTTTGTCCTGCGACAGATGTTGTTGTTAAGTGTCATTGAGTTGGTGTCGACTCATGGTGACCCTCTGGATAGTTGTCCTAAACTGTGTTTGGTCTTTAGTCAGGCAGCTCATTGTTGACAGACTGGCACCCATAGCTGCTGTTATTACAGTATATTGATCCATCTCATTGCTGGCATTCCTCTTTTGCATTGACCTTCTACCTTGCAAGGCATGATGTCTTTCTCTAATGATCTCTCTCTTTGCATGATATATCCAGAGTATGAAAGCTGAAGTCTTGTCAACTGAGCTTCTAAGGAAAACTTAGATTTGATCTCCTCTAGTACTGACGGGTTAGTTCTTCGGGCAGTCCATGGTATGCACAGTATTCATCTCCAGCACCATAATTCAAAGGCATTAATTTTCTTCCTGTCTATCTTTTTCTTTTTTTTTGTGTAATAAATTTTATTGAGCAGTTTCAAAAAGTATACAGGCAGACTCATCAAACCAAATCTGAAAAGCAAAGATCATATCATGTACATACATACATTCAAACATATAGATATACATAGATCAATCTTCATTCTGATACATAGATACCCCACATTTCCCAAAGCATGTCCAACAGGATGACAAGAACAGGGGATAACAAGAAGAAAGCAAGAAATACTATACAAGTATGCATCCCTAAGTGAGAACATTGCAGAGAGCCGTAACCCTGCAGAGCATGGCATAAGAAAAGGTCACAAAAAAACCATCAATAATACAGTTATACCTTACCCAGCCATGAAGTTATCCAACTGTAAAATCTTGGAGGTAACAGAGGCATGTGTAATAAACCTTCTAGGGAGAATATCTTAATGTGATAGACTAATATAAATGCAAAGAACTCCCCCCCCCCCTCAGTAAAGTCAACCCCCCCAACAACTGCCATCCCTTCTATCTATGAGTCAAACAAGGGGAAAGTTAGACCCTCAAGGGGACTAAGTCTCAGCAAACACTGCTCATACTTTCCCCCACCCCCTCTCCCCCCTCCGTACCCTCCCCGCCCAACCCTCCCCTACCCACCCTCGTCTGACCCCTTTAAATCTCGCTGTTAAATGGGAAGCAATGATAATAAGAGCAAGAACCCCAGAACTAAGTAAAGATTAGAGAATAGAAAGGAAACCAAAAGTCACTGCTTGTTAAGTACCGATATGACAGCCTGAGGCATCGATTACCCTGCAACATCCTGCAGCACTAAGCTCCAAATATCCTCTCCCTGGAAGGGAACTCCACATACAGAAACAGTGATTTTTTCCAACCAAAAAATATCCCAACACTTAAATCGCCACTCTGTGAAAGACGGCATCGTGCTGTGCTTCCAAAAATGAGCTATTACCGATCTGGCTGCCAGCAAGAGTGATTGAGCTATCCTGTGAAGAGGGGCTTTACCGGCTGAATCAGGAAGTACCCCCAGCAAACAAATCTCCATTTCCAGGGGGAAGGATATCTTCAGACAACCAGTGAGATGAACCCATACCGTCCTCCAATATCTTTGGATATGAGGACAATTCCACCACAAGTGATCAAAGTCACCCCGACTGCCACACAGCCGCCAGCATAAAGCATCATCAGCTCGTTTCCAATGAAAAAGATGCTGTGGCATTATAGACAACTGATATAAAATTATCAGTTGAGTGTGAATTAATCCCAATGAAATAGAACAAGAATGTGAATATTGATAAATTTCTAACCAAAAGTCCTGTCTTTCCCCGGAAAGGTCGCTTCCTATCTCCTCTGAGGGAACTTCAGAGTAGAGAGCATAGGTAAATCTTCCGCTAGATTATGATACCACCGTGCAATGAAGGCTGACAGCCGTCTGGATTTGAAGAGTTTGAATTCCCAGTGTCTAGGGCTTCTTACCAGATCTGACTTTGATAACTGGGTGTCCAGGCAATGATGTAACTGAAGAAACTGAAACTGGGAAAGAGGAAACCCTAAACGCTCCTCCAAACGTCTCTTCAGTAAAGGATGAGATCCTTCATATAGAGAGGACAATCTTGTTGTGGAAAGTTCCGAGTCCAGTCCTCTTTTCATGTCTCTAACAAACCCCATAGCTCCTAGAATTAGATAAGGTGATTGACATGTATGAATTCCGAACTGGCGACAAATCCTCCGCCAAGCCCTCCCGACATGGCCTGATGAAAGGGTGTGCCCGAATCTTTGCTACCTTCTTTGATTCACTAAGAAAAGGCACTGCTTTTAACGGAATCGGCTTCAACCATTCCTTTTCCAGGGAAGCCCAGTCGGCCTCTGCATTAATTCGCCAGAGCAAGAGAGATCGCAAACAAATGCAAGAATACTACATCTCTGGATCTGAAAGCCCTAACCCCCCAGACCATTTTGGTAGTGTAAGAATCTGCCAACTAATTAAGGGATGGTTTCCATTCCACAGAAAGCGCAACACCGTCTGCTGTATATTTTTTAAAAAAGCTCTAAGAAGAAAAATCGGCAATGGCATAAAAAAAAGGTAGCTTGGGTAAGACCAACATTTTATAAGCATTTATCTGTCCTAACCAGAAGACCGAACAGGATCCCCAGCATTCCATATCACCTCGAAGGGTCTTAAGGAGGGAAAGATAGTTCAAAGTATACAACTGAGATACATCTGTATGTATTATAATACCCAGGTAACGGAGGTGATCCACCATGGGGAACACTCCTCCACTAGATAGCAACCTGCTCGATGATCGGGATATTTAGCTAAGTAATGGCGATTTTTGCATATTAATCGTGAATCCAGAGATGTGCGAAAAGTGATGTAAAATGGATACCACTATTGGGAGAGACTTGGAAGGATTTCTAAGATAAATTAGCATATCATCCGCATACAGTAATATAGAGTGCCAGTCAGAATCGAGGTGGATACCAAATTCCTCTGCTCATAACCTAATATGCACCGCTAATGGTTCCATTGCAAGGGCAAATAACATAGGAGAGAGTGGACATCCCTGTCTGGTGCCTCTACCTAATAAAAAAGGTGGAGAACTGAACCCATTTATGGATACCAAGGCTTGAGGGTTAGCATATAAAGAAGCAATCCACTTACAAAAGGAGACTCTGAAGCCAAACTTCTGGAGGACCTGTAACAGATATGCCCATTCTAGCTTGTCGAAAGCTTTCTCAGCATCTAGTGAGAAGACTCCATAAGACCCCAATTTAGATCTCAGTCTCTGCAACACATTAACCAACCTTCACACATTTTCAAAACCGTATCTATTATTGATAAATCATGTTTGATTGGGGTGCACAATATCCGGAATTAAAGTAGCCAAATGATTAGCTAATACCGTGGTGAAAGTATTCATTGCCAGCACCACAATTCAAAGGCATCAATTTTCTTTCTGTTTTTTTCACTGTCCAACTTTTACATCCATATGACTTTATTGAAAATATCATGGCTTGAACAAGTTGAATCTCTGTATGGAGTAAGACATCTCTGCACTTGAAAATCTTGTCTAGGTCCTTCATAAACATTCTGCTAAGAGCAATGCATCGCCGGATTTCTTGACTGCTTGTTGCTTCTTTATTGATAGTTGATCCAAGAAGGTTAAAGTTGTCTACTATTTGAATTTCTTCTCCATCAATGATGAACTTATTGATTTTGCAGTTGTTTTTGTCTTCTTTACATTAAGTTGCAAGACAATTTTAAGACTATATTCCTTGATCTTGAAAAGCAAATGTTTCAGATTGTCTTCACTTTCAGCCAGTAATGTGGTATCATCAGCATAGTGAAACCTGTGTTGTCTTCATACAATACTGCTTCTCTGATGATTTGTTCTGCATATAAATTAAACAGGTAGGGAAAAAGTATGCAGCCTTGTCGTACACCTTTGCTGATTTTAAACCATTCTGTATCTCCTTCTTCTGTTCAAACTGTTGCTTCTTGATCAATGTAAAGATTGCGCAAGAAAACTATCAGTGTTTCACATGGTTTACACAGTCAAAAGCCTTGCTGTAGTTGATGAAACACATTTAGGTATCTTTTTTGTATTCTTTTGTCTTTTCAAAGCTCCATCTCACATCCACGATGATGTCTCTCATTTATCGCCCTTTCCTGAACCCTGCTTGCACTTCAGGCAGTTCATGTTCAAGATATAGTTGTAGTGTCTGTTGAATAATCTTTAGTAGAATCTTACTGGCATGTGGGATCAGAGCGATTGTGCAATAATTTCCACAGTCAGTTGGATCACCTTTCTTTAACCAGCCCCAGCTCCTTCCTTATTCATTCTCTCCAGTCTTTTTCTTCTGCCTCTTATCCCAATGCAGTCTCCAACTGCTTCCTTTTGTCACCTCCCCAGTTTTATTTCCATTCTCCTCTCAATCATCTCCTTGCCAGCCCTGTGGCCTTTTCCACATGGTTCCAGCATTGACCCCTTTTTTCCTCCTTCTCCCAGTCCAGCAGCTCTTCCTCTTCTCACCCCCAGTTCAGAAGCTTCCCCTTTTCCTTTCTTCAGTCCCTCCAATCCAACAGCTCCCCATTTCTTAGTTCCCTCTTTCCCTCCTTCTCCCTCTCAGTCTAGCAACTCCTCCTTTTCCCTCCTTCTCTCGCCAGTCCAGAAGCCTCCCCCTTGCCTTCCTTCTTTCTTTCAGTCCAACATCTCATCCTTTTCCCTACTCTCCCTTAGTTTCTTTCTTCCCCTTGATCCAGCATCTTCCCCTTTTCCCTCCTTCTTTCCAACATCTTCACATTTTCCCTTTTCTCACCACAGATCAGCATCACCCCATCAGAGATAATGGTGAGGGAAACGCCAGATTTCTGCTTATAGTTCTTTCCCGGAATGAAGGCACAGAATACAGCTCCTATTAAATGTTTCACTTCCAGTGCATGGGGTAGTCTCAAGGCAAAAGACATGCACTGGAAATGCAGCATTTAATGAGACCTACATATTGTGCCTGTGACCCAGGGAGAAGCTTTGAACATATTGAACTCTGCTGCAGCTGTCATTTCCACTAATCCATTCATGCGTGGTGGCTGCATTTTTACTTGTGCAGCACTGGAGCCCATGATAGGCACCAATGTTCAAATGAGCTTTGCTTAATTGGCTGCTTGCTGAATGTGACACTGCCCCTCTTCCTTCTTTGACTGGCTCAGTTGAGATACTACTACTACTACTTGTCATCTGTATAGTGCTACAAAGCATACACAGCACTATACAGACACATGTACAAGATGGTCCCTATTCATCAGAGCCTACAATCTAGTCAAGACAGACAACATAACAGTTGAGAACCAGGACACATCTAGGGGAGTGGCAAGGAAACACATAGGAGAACAAGCGAATCAGGATCCAAAAGCAGACTGGATTTGAAAAGGGCCAGAGATGAAGCCTGATGCACAAACTCGGGTAATTTGTTCCAGGCATAAGGAGCAGTAAGGTGGAAGGATCAAAGTCTGGAATTGGCAGTAGAAGAGAATGGCACAGATAAAAGGGATCTGCGAGAAGAGTGGAGCACCTGAGGAGGGGTGTAGGGAGAGATAAGCAAGGAAACGTAATGTGGAGCAGCAGAATGAGGTCAGTAGGGGAAGTTTGAACAGGATATGGAAACTGATAGGGATCCAGTGAAGCGACTTGAGAAGGGGGTTATATGAGCATGTAGAGGCTGGCAGAAGATTTGCCACGCAGCTGAGTTTTGAACAGATTGAAGGGGAAATAGATGATTCAGAGGGAAACCAGCAAGAAGGAGGTTGCAATAGTCTAGATGGGAAGTGACTAAAGAGTGGATACGTGTCTTAGTAGTGTGTAGAAAGGAAAGGACAAATTTTTCCAATGTTATAGAGAAAAAAGTAATAGGTATTAGTTGTAGGATGTGTGCAGAGAAAGAGAGAGCAGAATCAAAGATGACCCCAAGGTTGCGAGCTGAGGAAACAGGGAGGAGTGTAGTATTATCCATAGAAATAGAGAAGGGAGGAAGGGGGGGAGGTAGGTTTAGAGGGAAAGATAAGTAACTCAGTTTTGGCCATTTTCAGTTTCAGACAGCGCTGAAACATCCAGGCAGCGATGTCAGACAAGCAGGCAGAGATCCGGGCCTGGATTCCTGGAGAGATTTCAGGCACAGAAAGGTAGATCTAAGAGTCATCAGCATAAAGATGAGAGGAAATAAGTGCACCAAGAGACCGAGTATAGAGAAAGAAAAGGAGAGGTCCCAAGACAGAGCCTTGAGGTACACCAACTAAAAGTGGGATGGTGGTAGAGGAGGAATCACCAGAACATTCACTAAAAGTGTGATGGGAGAGATAAGAAGAAAACCAGCACAGAATGGAGCCCTTAAATCCAAGTGAGGACAATGCATCGAGGAGAAGGTGGTGATCAACAGTGTCAAAAGCAGCAGAAAGGTCAAGAAAGATGAGAAGTGAGTATAGGCCTTTAGATTTGACAAGCAACAAGTTGCTGGAGACTTTGGCAAGAGCCATTTTTGTGGAATGTAGAGAACGAAAGATTGCAGTGGTTCCAGAAATTCATGAGAGGAAAGAAAGTCAAGACAGCAGCAGTGAACTATTCGTTCAAGTAGCTTTGAAGCAAAAGGGGAGGAGAGAGATAGTTCTATAACTGGAAGGACAGGTAGGATCTAGTGAAGGTTTTTTGAGGAGAGGTGTAACCACAGCATGTTTGAAGGTCACAGGGATAGTTGCAGTGGAAAACAAAAAGTTAAGGATATGATAGATGGAAAGGATGATGGCATAAGACAGAGAGTTTAGTAGATGGGAGGGGATGGGGTCAGAGGTGCAGGTAGTTGGAGGAGGAAAGAAGATTTGTTGTTTCCTCCGCAGTGATTTCAGAAAAGGAAGAAAGGGTGACCAAAGGTGAGGAAAGGATATGGGATTGAACAAGGGGAAGATGAGGGATATGGCCCAGCAGAGAATTCAAGGCTAATCTTCTGGACTTTGTCATGGAAGAAGTCAGCCAGTGAAAGAGGGATTGGGGGAGGAGGGACCTTGAAGAGAGAGTTAAGTGTAGCAAAGAGATGGAGAGGGTCAGAAGCAAGAGAGTTAGTCAGATGGACATACTACTCTTGCTTGGAAAGTACTATGGCTGACTGGAAGGAGGTTAGCATGAATTTGAAATGTAGGTAGTCAGCAAGGGTATGTGATTTAAGCCAAAGGTGCTCAGCTGAGCGGGCACAGCAATATAGCGAGTTGTCGAGGACAGCCAGGGTTGAGGTATGGGAGAAGCAAGTGCATCCAGAGTAGAGGAGAGTATAGTGTTATAGGAGGATACTGTCCCATCAATGGACTCAGATGACATAGTGGAGGAACGAGGAGATAAGACAGCAGTGGAGAGAGCTGAAGTGTCAACAGTGTGAAGATGCCTAAAGATGTTGGTGGAGATCAGGCGAGACCAAGATGAGGAATGGTTGAGGGTGAAGGTTAGCAAGCAGTGGTCAGATAAGGGAAGAACTGAGGGTGAGCAGTTGGAGGAGAAAACAAGGTCAAGGCAGTGGCCATGTTTGTGAGTAGGAGTGGTAGAGCACAAATGGAGGTAGAGTGAGGAGTTTAGGGAAAGGAGCTTTAAGGCAGAAGGGTCATCAACATGAGTGTTAAAATCCCCAAGAATAAGGGAAGGGGAAGATGCATCCAGAAATTAGGAGAACCGGGATTCAAAGTCTGTAACAAAGGTAGAGGGAACTTGCTGGGGGTAGAGGTAAGGGCAATTTGTTTGGGGGGTGGGAGCAATGCCCCCTTCCCCTACAAATTATGCCCATAATTTTAATTCAGAAAATACTATATCCACAACTTATAGGCATACATATGTGCAGGTACTTTTCATGGGATAATTTTCAAAGTGAAAGTACCCGTTTAGTTTCATTTTGGAAAGCTGGCAAAGTCACAAGGAGCCCAATTCCATAACATGCATGTCCAGCCCGTGGACACATCTAAAACAAAAACGGGCCCCTTTGAACTTAATTCTGCATCTGTGGGTCTGGATGTGCCTGTGGGTCTGGAATCAGGGAGAGAGATATGTTTGGCGGTCATGTGCAAGCACTATTCAGCCGGTCTCATGCCTCAGACATGGGGAAATGTTTTGGATGTTCCCACATCCACCATATTCTGAAACATTACACGTTTTGGATCCTGTCCATGGACGCCATGCCCCTCAAGAAAAGCAGTCCAACAAAACAAAAAATCACTCTACTCATCTAAGCATAGGCCAGGTATTAAAGTCATACCTGGCCTATGCTTAGTTGAGTAGAGTGATTTTTTGTTTTGTTGTACTGAATCTATTTCACTCTGGAATTGCGGATTTTGAATTGTGGTACCTCAAGCAAAGCATGCATCTTCTAAGCAGATCATCACAGACAGTAGTTTGCAGATGTATAGTAGACATAAATACCAATGAGAAATTGCAGCTGCTGCAACCTAGACCATATACCAATCCCCCTCATGCCCAGTGCAACCCAATATGGTAAAGCAGAATGTAAATGTGAACATGTATGTCAAGATACCTTGCATCAAATGGTACGTGGCATTAGGAACCTGTCCCAGTGATTCCTGCCCTAGTCATCTCTACAAATATGCCTCATTCTACTGCTCCACATTACCATTCCCCTCTTATCTCTCATTATATCCCTCCCCGAGAACTCTGCTCTTCTGTCAGATTGCTTCTAGCTGTGTCCTTCCCTTCTACTACCAAACCCAGACATCGCTCCCTTCACCTTGCTACCTGAGTCTGTACATCATGCTTTGTCCCTGGGACCTCTCAATCCAGGCTGAGTGCTTACCTCATTGGTGCCACTGTTGGATCAGATCTGCCTAAGCTCCCTTGTGTTTCCTGACCATTTCACCTGGATGTATCCTGTTCACAGCTGTTGTTATTGTCTGTCCCAACTTTTACATGTGTCTGTGCAGCACTGCATATGCCTTGTAGCGCTATACAAATGATCAGGAGTAGTAGTAGGGCCTTCTGGCTATGGCATTTGAGGACCACCTATCTAGGTTCTGGCATTTCTCACAGCAGCTGCACCTGTCCCATTGCGGCATATGTCAGTCTGTATACATCCACTACCCATGGGGCAACCTTGTATGCCTTCTCACAGCCAGCTTTGTGGCACTGCTCTCCTGGTCAGGGCTGTGTAGACATGGGAGAGGGATCCCTGTGCTATCACACCAAGTAGTCAGACTCCAGATATATCACCACTCTCTCAGCTCTCATTGATCCTGGCCTGGCTAGGGATGTAAGCCACATGGGACAATCCGGGGAATGTTGGCACTACATCAGTTGGATCCCCCAGTGCCAGGCACAGTGGATATATGGCTGCCCTATCACAACGACAACAAAAAAGCACTTCAAAAAGGGACTGCTACTTCTGGAGAATGATCTGCAATTGTAAGTATTTACTTCTGGGAATTTTTTCTAAATCTTGGGGAAAAGGGAATTCTTTAGATTAAATCAGATTAATCTGTGTAAATTAGAATCCATTGTATTTGTTAAATCAGTCAGGGCCTAGTATCAGTAAAGAGCTTTTAGTTAAATTGAAAACTCAACAGGGAGCTTTCAGTTTAAGTTTAAAACCCAGCAGAGGGCTGTCAGTTTAAATTTAAAATCCAGCAGAGGGCTTTCAGTTTAAAATCAGAACACAGCAGAGAGTTGTCTGGTTAAATTTAAAATCAAACAGAGAGCTTCTAGTTTAAATTTAATACTCCATAAGGGCCTAGTATCAGAAAAGAGCTTTAATTTAAATCAAATCAGAGTATAACTTAGCATAACAGAAAAAACAGGGTCAATATTCTTTGAGCAATAAATTGTTTCTAGAGACCTTTACAAAGAGGCCTTCTAGATAGGGGGCAAGAGACCTGTGAAATTGTATTAAATAGGTGTTAAAGCCAAGGGACAGATCAAAGGGGCATTTTGAAAGACTCCTTCTATCCAAGCAAGGGCTATGTAAATCATCCAGGAAATTGGTCACAGATTAGCTCAGAAGTACAGGCATAAATAGTTCAACCAGAGCTCTGTGATTCTCAGTCTTGAAGGACTATAATATCTGATCTAATTAGAGTACCCTATGTAAAACAATCCAGAAGGAATCAGAATAGATAGGGCTAAATTGTTCTTAATATTTCTGTAAGAGTGTTTAGAAATGTTTCTTTTACTTACAGAACATCATTTTCTCACTTTTGCTTCCTGTACCTTAAGACTGCATCTTGTATTTTTCCAGACTGCAGTCACACCAGTTCGAAACATACTTGTCACAACCATTCTTCTATATGGGATACATTGCAGAGCACAGCAGAATATTTTCTAAGTTCTACCTTATACCATGTTTCAGCAGGAATAACGTGGATGTTTCCGGGAAACACTTAATACATACATGGGCCTTTCCTGAATATGCTTTCTACATGTTCCTTACCTGACCATGCCCCCGTTCTGCCATTTCCCACCCACGTTCTGAGATTCCCATGCTAGCACCATGGATGTGCATGTCAGCAACACTCTGTAATATGGTCTGGGACGTTTTTAGCATATAAACATCCCCTCCGCATGTACAAACCTTTTATTTATGTTCTGGAATAAACCCCCAAAGTGAAAAGCACATAAGCACCTATGCTGCCTTTACAAAACAGATTTTTATATGATCAAATTAATCTTCCAATTTATTTTCAACAACCAGAATACAGGTGACACACAGAAAAGTATGAAGACATAATCAAATTAAATTTTAAAATGAGCTCATACAATTTGCTGTAAAACATCAAATTGTATATGCCTGCCCACACCAGCATTAGGTATAATCAAGGCTCCAAAATCCTCTCTTTTTCATTATTTCAATCTTCAGTTTAGCAAAATTAAGTAGTGAAATGATCCCAAACTGACAAACTATTCATCTTTTGGAATATGTTTATTAAGGAGTGTTAAGGGAGCAAAGTCACGTTAAAGGGCGTTATCGGCACTCATGAGTGGTTAACGCCGCAGAAAGTGCCAATAATGCTGGATTATTGTGTACAAACAGGTCCCCTAGCATTAAGTTAAAAAGAGAAGGAAAGTGGGTGTTTATGGGGTGGAGACAGGGTGGGGATATGTGCTCCCTTAACGCCAGTTGGTGTTACCGTGCATTAGAGCTACCGGTGCTGGGAACCCTACTACTAACTGAAAGCTCATGTTAAGAACTATTTCTGAGGGGAGAGAGCCCATTTTAATGTATGCAATGTGCCCCACCCACACTAGTTCTCAAATGTGTGATAGTAGTGCTCCATTAGCAGCAACAGCATAGTGCCCCATTAATAAAGGGCACTATGTTGTTGGTGCCAGTTTGGCAAAGGAGATGTCACATGGGTGATGGAGTGTGGTTGACAGGTCCAGGAGGCTGACAAGTCTGTTGCCTAGGGTGGACAGCTGTGATGTCTGGTATGACTCCATTGTGACAGTTGTAGCACACATACATGCTGCTGCAGTCAAAAAGGAGTCATGCCACCCCCACTGCCACCATGCTGACATGTCAGCATTGTGTGAGGAGGGGGTGGCAGTCACAGATGTGTTCTGGCCCTGCATTTCTTCTTCATGGCAACCAGTGATTGGACATCTCCCATATGGGAGGTGTGAGTTTTGTGCCTCTACGATTGCGGGTCTAGAATGGATTGACCCTACAGTTCAAAAAACCCATCGGGTGCGCTTTAACACCAATTGTTTGTCCTACTCATGTGATTTACATGTTGACTTGTCCTTGCTCATTGAAATATATAGGTAGGACCATAAGACCAATGAAGATATGTTTACAAGAACATAGATCTTGCATAAATATGTAATGACAGCACCATTAGGTATCTCACAGCATAACACTGGGTCATTCTTTTCAGGACTATACTTGGTGGATAACACAGGTACACTACCAAAAAACTGCCTCCAGTTTTGCAACTGATTCCTATAGATTTTGGGGTGCTGAATCCAGGAAAAATAGCCAAAATGTTCCATCACGTCACGTTTTCTTGCAAAATTAGATTTCTTACCCATATAAGGAATGTTCACATAATTTCTTTTTAGCCGACTGCAGTTTATTTTCTTGGCCCAAAATAGAGGTTGTAATGGTTAACTAACTAGAAACACTCCCTCATGATATTTTAGAGTGTTTTGTATTCATTTTATACATTAACAGGACAATTGGGAGGCGGGGGGCTAAATCCAGTACTCGCGCTGGCGCATGTTCTTTCCTGTTCGCCTCGCCTCGTTCGCTCGCTCAAACACGGTGGTTGCGACATGAACGTTCCTGTCAAATTTCAGTTTCTTGCAAGTTCATTATTACCTTTTGTTTGCTCAGTCGTAATCCAGCTTTATTCCGAAGTGGTTCACTAGAGTTGTAGTTTGCAGTGCTGTGTATTTGTGATGGCTCACAGAGCCAGAGGTTGCGTCAACTCTCCGGACAGTTTTTGTTTTATTTGTGGGGAATATACCGTGAAAAAGCGGCAGAGGAACATTTCTGCATTTATTAAAAAAGTATATTTCGCCTATTGTGGTTTGAAGTTAGGCGATCAAGACAAACCGTGGGCTCCTCACAAAGTGTGCAAGACATGTGAGGAAGATCTACGCTTATGGATGAAAGGTAAAAAACAAGCATTTCGTTTCGGAATACCTATGATGTGGCGTGAACAAAGAGACCACAGCAGTGACTGCTATTTTTGCTCTTGCATTGTGAAGGGATACAACTTAAAAAATAAGAACGTAATAAGTTACCCCAACCTTCCCTCAGCAATTAGGCCTATGCCTCATAGCAACGAAGTACCTGTGCCTGAACCACCAAAATCTTTGGATCATATTTGTGTGGACGGTTCTGATCATGATGCGACTCATCAGATGGCTTTTCCCGATGAGTCCAGTACTTCCGAGTTTGAAACTGAACCAGATCCGAAACCTGAACTTTTCTCTCAAGCTGAATTGAATGATTTAGTCCGGGATTTAGGACTCCCAAAAGATGCTGCCCAACTGCTAGGTTCTCGGCTTAAACAGAAAAATCTATTGTCGCCAGGAACAACTTTTTATTGGTACTGCAACCGCGAGACACAATTTTTGAAGTATTTCAGCAAAGAGGAAGATTTGGTATTTTGCAACGATATATACGGAGTGATGGAAAAGTTTAAACTCAAGTATGATCCTGCTGAATGGCGGCTGTTCATTGATTCGTCAAAAGACAGCATAAAAGGTGTTCTTCTTCATAATGGCAACACATTCGCTTCAGTTCCTATTGCTCACTCTGTTATTCTCCAAGAAAAATACGAGAATTTGGCCCTGATTCTTCAGAAGATTCGTTATGATGAGCATAAGTGGATGATTTGTGGAGACTTTAAAATTCTATCCATGCTATTAGGGCAGCAATCCGGTTTCACCAAATATCCCTGCTTCCTTTGCTTGTGGGATAGCCGGGCCCGCGACCTACACTAGGGGAAAAAAGACTGGCCAATTCGGGAGTATTTGAGACCCGGTGAGAAAAATGTTCTTCATGAGAGCTTGGTACCTCGTGATAAAATTCTATTACCACCTCTCCACATTAAGTTGGGTCTCATTAAGCAATTCATCAAGTCCCTTCCAAAAGATGGTGAGTGCTTTCGGTACCTTTGCTCAAAGTTCCCCCGACTTTCTGAAGCAAAGCTAAAGGAAGGAGTGTTTGTTTGCCCTGATATAAGGAAACTCATTTCAGATGGAGCATTCGCTGAAACGATGTCTGAGAAGGAAAAAGAAGCCTGGGATTCCTTCAAGGATGTTGTTCTCAAATTCTTGGGGAACAGGCGGGATGAGAACTATAAGGATATTGTTGCCAGGATGCTCAATGCCTTCAAAGAACAAGGCTGTAACATGAGCCTGAAAGTCCATTTCTTGCACTCCCATGTGAACTACTTTCCCGAAAACTTGGGGGCGTACAGTGAAGAACAAGGTGAAAGGTTTCAACAGGACATCAAGGACGCAGAGAAAAGGTACCAAGGAAGATGGAACACCACTATGATGGCTGATTTCTGCTGGTTGCTGCTGCGGGAAACCCCAGATGAAAAATACGCCAAGCAGCGCACCAAGAGAAGCATTCGGGGGAAGAAGAAACGGGCCCACCAGGAGATTGATTGACCCAAAAATGACTTTAAAATCTAAACTGTGTTGACAAATATCGTGTTTTTACTAAACTTTGAAATAAAAATTTGCTAGTTATTACCACAGTGTCGGATCTCATTTATTAGAATTTTATTTTCACACCATCGGGTGTTTGTCTTCATGTATTGCAATGGTGCGGTTTGCGTTTTCTATTCTTACATACATACCTGTATAACATTTTTTGCACATTTCTTTGCTTTGCTTTGTGTCTAACCTCGCTCTTATATGCTCAATGTTTGTGCACATGTATGTGGCTGTTTTAAGTGCAGACAATTTTGCTACCATCACAGTGTGTTTTGTTGACATTACTCTATTCTTATGTGCTGCCTTGTTACAATTTTCTTTATTCTTATTTGAATAACTACTAAACAATTAGTATAAAGAATTCATCCAAGAAACTTTTATCTCGATCGCACTCAATCTGAAACGTTCACCTCAAACTGCTAACCCAATGTAGCAAAAAATCTGTACGTGATGGAGCAAATTGGTTACCAGATTTGGATTCAGCGCACCAAAAAACGTAAAAATCAATCGAAACATTAGAGGCAGTTTAAAATTTTTTTTTTTAGTGTACCTGTGTAATCAATCAGATCCCCCATTCATTTTGAGGTGGGGATAAGGTGGAAAAATTATAAGAATTGGAACAACACTGGATATTCACTTTACAGACTGTCATGCCCCGGGGGTTAAATTTAGAACTGGATTGGTGGAGCGTGCTATGACTCATTAGGGAGGTGGACCTGGATTTAGAGACGTCATTTCAAATTCCCTTATTTAAATGTAATAGGGCTTCTGGTACATCATTCAGTTGGGGAAATGCCTGATGAAGGGCCAGAAGATTTAATAGGCCTGAAACATGGCGCTATGTAGCATTGCAATCCATGTGCTGTGAATTGATGGCTCGGAAACGGGAGTGGTTTCAAGCAGCCCAACCGCTTAACAGATGATGGCAAAAATGAGCTTTCAGCTATGAAAGCTGGAGATCAGAACTGTGCTTAATAGATAAATTTAAATGTTACATCAGTGCAAAGTGGTTAATACTTGTTAAGATGAGAGGGGCCTGCTTTGAGCACTTCCCTTGTTTTAAAGTGCATATGTTGAGCTGTTATATTCGGCTCGTAAAAACGAGTAAAAAGAATCAGTTTGTCATGAGAGGATTTCCTCACGGCAACAGTTCTGACAAAAATATTTGAGTTTTCGTGTGAGGGAATTAGGGTTTATATACAAAGGGGTTTAAATGTCTGTTGAATTTATGTCCTTTGAGTGGTTTGTTTGTTAGAACTGTCAATAGGATGGCAAGCATATCAGCAGCAGGTACAGCAGAACACACGGTGATCCCTCCCTTCCAAGGTCTAAGGCTGCCACAAACATACCCACATCTCCCGGTGGAGGGGGCAGAAATGGCATGTTGTGACCAGTTACATGTGTGTAACGGCAAGAATGCCACCTGCAGCACTGAAGCAGTGGCTGTGCCAGGATGGCAGGGAGGGAGGTATTGGCCAGCATGCTGTCCTCCATGACCGATGGACCCTTGTACTCGGCTAGTTTGCTGAGTGGATGGGCTGGCCCTGGGTCAGGATGCCCCCCAACTTGCACATATGAAGTGCATATGTTCATTTGGGAGGAAAATGCTGCAGGAAGACTATGCAAGATGATAACAGCCCATGTCAGAGGTAAAATGACCACCGTGCCCCCTCACCTGCCAAATGATGTCCATAATCTGTGTGTGAACTGGTGACCCCTCTTTATTTAAGTATTCAGTCAGGTACAAGAATCTGAGCCACATGTGAATCCAAATGAGCTATGGTAGTCTGCAGCTTATGAGATTATGCCATGACTGCCCCACAAGCACACACCAGGATATGGGTACCTTTTCTCTCTCTGCAAGGACACCTATGTTTTAGAATGTGTGTGTTCATGTATCATGGTCTGCCTCTTTGACTGGACAGATCCCACATGTAAGACATGAATGTCAGTTGAACCAGCAACATAGCAAGGCAATGCAATATACAGATATTACAGGATATCCCTCTCCCACACCTGCCAAACATACCTTGTCAGACAAGTATGGCACAGAGTCTGCAGAGATGTAGGCAGACATAGGCATGCCCCAACTCATGCCCTCATGCATCCTGACATATATACCCATAGATTGATTAACCCCCCCATGTCTGCTCTGTGGCTCCAAACAGTGTGGCCAGTGTGTATATGAGAGAAGGGTCATGGGTTCAAGATCAGCCTGTGGATCAGGAATGGTATGACTTGGTGTGTTAAATTTATCCTATGTTACCTGAACTGTATCAACATGTGCAACCTTCAACATTCCCTCCAGTATGAGTCCACATACTCAGCTGCTCCACAGAGAAGCTGCACTACCTATGCTGGGATGGCAAATCATGCTAAGTGGGCATTGACAGCCTCTGAGCATTGCAGTATCCGCTAAGAGCACTTGCACACTGAGCAGGCATTAACAATGGTGGAGCATCAAAGGAGCACTAAGGGGCAGTTAAGAATGCCAACCTATACCACTTATGGATATCAGGGTCATGTGTGTGCCTGTGTGTCTACATCTCAAGAGGAATGTGAGCTGCATCAATGCAGTGTGCATGCATGTGGCAGCCAGGCCTTATGGCTATGCATACAACATGCCTCTGGTCAGCTATACAGCAATCCCACATTCTGTGTGAGACACCATTTGCAAGCAAAAGATTAGTTTTCAATAAGTAGTTGCAACATGTGTCTGTAATGCTGTAATGCATTCCCAGTTACAGCATCATCTAGGCCTATCCTTACAGTATTCTCCTACACTTACCTCCCAACATGACACTGTTGTGCAGCTCCCAAATCACTTGCTGGTGTGATTGGAGTGAGCAGAGGGGACATATGTGTGTGTGTGTGTTGCAACTCTCAACTCTGACTGAGCTTCCAGGCCTCAGGACACACCCATTTGCACATGTGAGAGGCCTGATTAATGCCAGTTCCTTAACAGCTGCATTAATGGTAACACTGTCAGACCACTTGGAGCAGCTGCAGCCTATAGGGAACTAGGCTTAAGTGGAGGACTCGGCTCTGTGAATATCCAAATCAGTCACTTAGTTGGTGACACTGGTAGGAATCTGTGATTTACCTGATACACGTTGCTCATATCCCATGCTGCATTCACAGAGTGCAATTGAGGGAACACTTTGCTCCATGCAGTGTATGCACATACTGGCAGGTTCATGTCAGGTAGCTAAGCACACAATAAACACCAACTCAATACTGCCTGCTGATCATTCACCAAAGAATACAGCAATACATTACCTATCACCCCAAATGGAGTCCAAATGCACCTGTGTGCCTAACTGTGACAGTGGGACACTGACCTCTGAATGGTGCATGCACACTACCAGCTGCTGAAATGAGCCACAGGTTGCCATGTTGTTCTCTGCATCATTTGCCATCATATGGGAAGGCAGAGCCAGCAGGTGACTGTTGGGTGGGGGTAAGGGAGGGGAGAACAGTACCATACATTTTTAGAATGTGCCCTTCATAGGTGGTAGTGTTGGCCATTGCCTATGTTCATATGGCCAGTACCAATGTGGGCCTACTCAGTGTCTACATGTGTTACATCACAGGACCTGCATGACAGCCTCACTGGCTCCCCATGGACTATGAGTGCCACAGTCACAAAGATGTTGTTAGAGTATAAAGAGGCAGGGAATTGTGGCATATGTGACGCCAGCAACTGTTCCAACATCCAACCCCATGACCAACCTGCCATACTTCCACACACTTTTTTCTTGGGGGGGGGGGGGGGTGGCAATGCATCTGCAGCATGGGAGAGTGCATGTGCTGCATTGGCCAGGTTTGCAGTGGCCATTGCTAGGGACATACTATCATAGTGGAGTGGAGGAGTGGCCTAGTGGTTGGGGCAAGGTACTTCGGGCCGGAAGGTCGGGGGTTCAAATCCCACTAGAGGACAGCAATCTTGGGCCGGAAGGACTGGGGTTTCTAGTCCCACAGGTGCTCCTTGTGGTCTTGGGCAAGCCACTTAACCCTCCATAGCCCATGTTCCCTGTAAAATAGTTCTCTGTGTGCTGTGCTTTCCTGTCTAATCAATGTGTTTATACCTCAAAAATTTCCTGTCATGATTTGACAATTTCCAATCTGTAATCAAAACCGCTGCTGATCGCTGGAAGTAGCGGTATACAAATGTATACTAAATAAATAAAATAAAATAGTGTCAGCACCCCCTCCCCCTTCAGCCAAGACAACAAAAAAATGGATTTCATCTGTTTGGTGGGGTTAAGACATTTTTCTTATCCTCCCTCGGTGTGATCTGACAAGAAAAAATAAGTGGTTCACTGGTGGTTGTTTCAGAGATTTTGATTGGGAATTTATGTATCTCTGTATTAGGGATTATTTTGTTTGTGATTTATTGAGGATCCCCTTTTGGTTTCAATGGCGGCTGATACATTTGCATTTTCAGAGGAGCAATTAGATGTTCTTCTTCAAAGAACGACTCTATTTGATGAGATTGACCAAACTAAGGAGGACCTCACAGCTTCTTTAACAGAATTAAAAACTTTGAAGAAGCGTTTGATACGTATACAATTGCACGGGGCATCTATGATGCAATATTTGAAGACACGGATCATTCCTAGGAGGCTCCGGATGATGAGGGCCCCGAAGATGTTTTTGTCTGATTCTGATTTTATTGCCAAATGGAACAAAATTTTCAACAAGTGTAGCTTTGATCTTATAGCGCTTATTGTGCAATGAACCATGCAGGAAGAGGAGTCTTTAGGCAAGCTGATAGCTGAATCTAAAGCATCCATATTGAAGACCTTGGAGGCTGATGTTTTTCAGTCTAAATTGGATGACATTGATCGGCAGCTTAAAGGTTTTTTTGACTATTTAAAGGCTTTTAAGCTTAATAAATTTCATCGGGACAAGACTTTTTATGATTCCGGAAAAGTATACAATTGGATGCATGAGAACGGGGATGCTACAAATCAAAAACGGGTTTCCTTTGAGACGTCATCGGATGACACAGATGAGAGTTTTGCAATCTCTTCAAGCTCCAGGAATTCTAATAGAAGTGGACAGGATTTTCAGCGGGGCCAGGGCCGAGGGCGGAGAGGGAGGGGTTTCAATCAGGAAGAACGATGGGACCCTCCGAATACCAGACAGCGAACCAAGAAATCACAGAGTCAATAGTTGTTAACCTGACCAGTCGATCTCTTCATCCATTGCAGGAGAAGTTGTTGAATTTGAGTTTATCTTTTGTGCCCACAGCACATTATGACGGTTTTCGGATGAGAGTTCATTTACACAAGTTCTTCCGTAAGTTGCAAGTTCTCCATTTTTTGGCTCTCGTCCAGATACACAGGATATTTCAGTAGTCACACCGTCATCTCGCTGGTCACCTCCTGGCCCTCTGGACCCTATTATTGCTACTTATCAGGCCCTTGTCCTGTGGGATTTGACCCTTTTAGAGTCGTCTACCCCTCAGTGGGTTTCAAACATTACAAAAACGGATCGCTGTTGTCTTCAACAATTGGCATCCGACACTTCGATTACCGTACGCAGCGCGGACAAAGTGGGTGCAATTGTGTTACAAGTAACGGATGTTTATCTGGAGGGGCTTTGTTCTCAGCTGTTGGATCAGGTTTACAAGCAATTAGCCTGCGATCCTACTCCTGTGTTACAAGTTGAGATTTCAGCTTTAGTTGTAACGGGATTGGATCGCGGCTGGCTTACCAAAAAGGAGGGCAATTTTCTCCGAGTCCCTCATCCCAAGATACCAACTATTTATACAGTGCCGAAGATACATAAATCGCTTGTTTCACCTCCCAGAAGGCCAATTGTCTCTTGCAGGGGTTCGGTTCTCGAGCCCCTGTCAAAAATTTGTGATGTTTTTTTGAAAGGGGAAGCTTTGTTGGTCCAATCGTTTATTTGTGATTCAACTCATTTCATGGTTCAGTATTCTAATTTGGTTTTGCCAGATTCTGATTTTTATTTGGTGACTTTAGACATAGCAGCACTTTACACAAACATTCATCAGGGAGAAGCTTTAGATTTATTACAAACTTTATTTACTACGGCTCCATCGAGATTACCTAAATCTTTTTTGTTGGATTTAGCCACCTTGGTTTTGACTAAGAATTATTTTATATTTGAGGGAACGTTTTTTCAGCAAACATTCGGCATTGCCATGGGTGTGACAGTGGCCCCTTCTATTGCTATCCTGTATCTGGCCCAGTTGGAAGAAAGTCAGATATATTCATCAATTTTTTTTGCCCATGTGCCATTCTGGAAGCAGTTCTTAGATGACATCTTTTTTGTGTGGATGGCCAGTTTTGGGGATTTACAAGATTTTCTATCTTGGATGATTGGATTGAAACCAAACATCAAATTCACAGTACACATGGATCCACAGAAGATTGAGTTTTTGGACATGTCGGTTTACAGAGTGGGCAGTTCCCTACACACCACACTATTTCGAAAGCCGGTGCAAAGAAACAGTTTGTTAAATTATAAATCTTTCATCCAGCCTCTCTTCGGAGAGGGTTACCGTATGGTCAGTTTTTGCGATTACGTCGCCTGTGTTCTTCCTTTTCCGACTTTAAACATCATGCTCGGGATTTAAGGAAACATTTGGTGGCCAGGGGGTATCCCCCTCGAGTTGTGGATCAGGCATATAGACGTGCCCGTTACACGCATCAGGATTGGCTAATGCTTTTCACCCCTTCAAGTTTCAATACCTCTGCTAACAAACGGATAGTGGGATTTTTTCCCTATATGGTTCAGAGTAATGCTGTCATGGGGATCCTTCGCAAACATTGGCCGATTCTCTCAGTGCACTCCTGTTTGACTCATCCATTTATGCCTGCTTTCACCAAAGCTTCAAGTCTTTGTGACATGTTAGTAAACTCTACCACTTTATTGGATAGACCCACCGGTCCGGGTGAGTTTAGGGGTCATTCCCCTTGTCAGAATTGCAATTTTTGTTTCAACACCATTTCCGGGATTTCTTGGATCCATCCTAAGACCAATCACACTTATCAGCGGAGGTGGCTGACCACTTGTTCCTCCACTTTAATTGTATACTTAATTCAGTGCAATTGTTCTTTGATCTACGTGGGTCGCATGACACGTTCCATCAAGGTTAGAATGGGGTAGCATGCCTCCCGGATTCGCCAACAGATCCTTTCAGCCCTGATTGTGGAACATTGTATGGAATATGGACATTCATTTGAGGATCTATGCTGGACAGTCATTGATCATGTTCCTAATGATCCTAGAGGGGGCAATCGGGCGGCTCATTTACAATGGTGTGAGCAGAGATGGATCTATGAATTGGGTGCTGTACATCCAATAGGCTTGAACCGTGAGATTGAGTGGTCAAGTTTACTGTAAGGGGAGCCAATCGGGTAAGGGGTTTCCCATTTCAGTGGGATACCCCTTTATGATTGGCGGTTCTTTGGCCGGTGGGAGTTGGTTTTCCTTATTTGTTTGGTTATTATATCATGGAGAGTCTTTGACTTCATCCAATCAGCGAGGGGATTTGACATGGGACTGCCCCTTGCCTGTGAGTGGTTATCCTCGTTGATGGACAGTTTTTCACTGGCCTATTGTAAGTTAACTGGTCCTTTCCAGTGATTGGATGCCGGCGAATAACCGGCAATTGAAAACGGAGGAATGCCATTCATTGATTGCTGCTGGAAGAAGACAAATGCCTTTCATTTGATTTACGTCGGAGCACTTGATACAGGGATTGGGGTCCCGAAACGTGCACGTCATGCTTCAGGACTCAGATGTTTGTTATACGGGAATGAGTTTGGTTTTCTTCTGCACAGTTTGAGATAAGTTAATCAATTAACCAAAGAACTTTTATATGAATAAAATGGATTTCATCTGTTTGGTGGGGTTAAGACATTTTTCTTATCCTCCCTCGGTGTGATCCAACAAGAAAAAATAAGTGGTTCACTGGGGGTTGTTTCATAGATTTTGATTGGGATTTTATGTATCTCTGTATTAGGGATTATTTTGTTTGTGAAGACAACACTCGTAGCATTCGGGTTCCTTGGCAACAGCTGCCACAACCTTAGGGACTGACATGAAATGTTATGGGAGAATCCCTAGTCACCTGGAGTAGGACACAAGACCTAGCTAAGACAGGCCATTCAAGCATGCTGCAATTGTATAGAACACCAAGTGACTAGCATCACACACTGCAGAAAATACCTGTAGCACACTGCCAGTGATAGACATCTGCTCCAGAACCTGAAGAGTCCATATATTGCAGGGCTTGTCCTAGGGACCAGGTGTTATGTACCCTACCTCACAAGCAGGGTGACTGCAGAAACAGGTCAGTTGCACATATGGCAATTGACATGTGCTGGAGGCACACATTGGCCCTGCATATTACAGTGCTGATGTGATGGATCACTGCATTCTCCATCACGGTATAAGGTGATATACCTGCTCAGATCGTGCAGTGCATCATGGATAATGGAGGTGCTAACCAATACTGGTGTCCCAGTTGTAGCCATAGCAAAGATTATGATCACTGGACTAGTACCTGACTATCTTCTATGATGGTGGGAGACGTGCGCATGGCCCCCCGAGGAGGGCAGGATAGTCTGCGATGGACCACAGCTTTGAGTTAGAGGTATGTGCTTTGAGTTATGGGCATGTACAGGTGCACCTCTCTTGCAGTGAATAGCAGGTGCCAAGGGACAACATGCCCTGCACATCTGCTGCCTCAGAGGTTTTTGTCACACTGCGGTGCAGTGGACCTCTGCGTGCAACTAATGTTTGGCATTGAAAGTACAGTGGAGGGACAGGCATATTGACCTCACAGGTGGCTTATTCTTTGGACAAGTCATGTGTTCTACAGCTGTGTGTCTGTTATGCAGCTACAGTGCTGAGTGTCATGTGCAGTATATACTGCATGTGTGCCGCTGTTGGCAGGCCTAGGTGTAGTATACCACTGTCTCAGAATGTGATAGCCATGTTGATTCATGTCCTGGATTTTGGCCTGCATGATTCTAGACACTGCCCTCCTGCACGGTGTGGAGGTGTAGCCTAATGGTTAAAGCACTAGCTCAGCAAGTGATAGAACAGGGTTTGAATCCCACTTGTTCACTTTCTGGCTCTGGGAAACTCACTTCATTATACTTCCAGAAATTGTCTGGGGGACGTACATTCTTAGACTTTTTTATGTGTTACAATAGCACATAGGGTCTGCCAGCATGCACATTTTCAATCATGCCCATCTGACAGCATGACTTTATTGGGTCTGCTGCAGCCTATTGCAAAGGGTCAGACATGTTCAGCCTGTGGAAATATTCCAATCATGTACAACTCATAACAAATGAGTTGTACATGATTGGAATATTTCCTAAGGACTGTGACTGAACATCTTTGGCTGCATCACATATATGCAGTGCATTCAGGCACATCCCACTCCTGGGATGGCCACCTGCAGGGATCATCACACGTCCTTACTTGCTTCATATGGCTAATATGAGAGACACTTGTCCAGTTATTTTATGCACAGGTGTCAGGAAGTCTGTAAGGTGGTTAGAAAAGATGGACAGCTCTCATACCCATGTAGCTGGGATTGGAACTTCCCCGTGGCACAGCTACTATTTCTTCATGCTCACTACAACTGCATTTGTGCAGGCACATCAGGTACATCGGGGCAGCAAGGCCATACCGCACTCTCATCTACTGTCATCCATCCTCCAGCCCATCCATCAGCATATGCCTATTACGTACAGTCAAAAACTACTTGGTCACGTTAAGGAGTGTAGAAAGCAATCAATCAAAAAACTCACTCCACTAAAACATGTTTTAAACAATGTTTTAGTGGAGTGAGTTTTTTTGATTGATTATTATGTACAGTCATGCAGTCTCCTTCCAGCTGCTACACATTTTAAACATTTGGATGCATCATTCACACCTCTCCTGTGAATGATCTGCACATCTCCACCCTTGCTCGATCATCCTTTTCATGCCCGCATTGTGGCGATGCTGGCTTTGCAGGGTATAGTTCTTCCCAATCCAATGTCACATGCTGACATTACAGCAGATTACGTGGGCTCCCCTCACTGATACAGTACAGATGCCTCCCACATGCTCATCCCACTTGCTGTCTACCACGTAGGTTATATATGGATCTAACATGTCCATGAGACCTTACCTTTCCTTCCATACATCACCTAAAATGTGACTTTCACAGGGTTCCCTTATCCTGTATTAAGAGGACTGCCATTTTTGGGCATTAAGGTACATGCTGGGCACCTTTTCACCCGGTGTCCTGTTAGCACCCAATAAGTGGAGCCTAGTACACTTAATGCTGGAATGTCTACTCCCCACCCCAGCCTTTACCGCATGGTAACACCCTTACAGCTGTCATTAATGCTTATTAACTGCTGTGCCCTTAATGCTCCTTAATAAACATACCCCTTTGTGTAATATGTGTGCTCCCTGCAATATTTTCAGTTATTAAAATTTAACAGTCCTTATGCCTTTCATTTTGCAAAATGATGTCAGATGTCAGTGTTAATAATGCCACTAAATATTCATTCACAAGTACTTAATACATGACACACACTGGAAATAACTAGGTACTTAACTTAATTACTCAGCAGTCTCTTAAGGGATCTGAAGTCCCTTCTGCTGTTGGTCTTGTCAACAATATCTCAAATCTTCTACAATATATGTCATCTCCAGTTCAGCCAATTTTTGTACACACCGTAACTTCAACAGGAAATGGACCTACAAGCAAAATTGCAGCACTGGAGAAAATCAGTGGGAATATAACATTCAGCATATATATCCCTTTTCTCTTTGATAACAGTCTGTCAGCCAATAACACAGAGGCACAGTTTTAAAGAATAATTGTCCACTTTATTTTAACATGTCAGCTGAACAGAGATCAGGTAAAAAATCTATTTTTGCTCCAGTCTGGATTGAAGCAATACTCAGTGTTCACCTCTTTGATTCATGGCAATGAAATCAATTGCCATGCACTGAAGCTGATCTACAATGTTCAGTCTGATCATAGAATATGTTTCCAGTAAGAACCCCTTTGGAGATAATTTTGTAAACCTTTTTGAGCACAGAATTCCTCTTATAAAATTAATTCACACCTGAAAGTAAGTGTAGTGCAAAGCAGGTGTGCTCAGGGGAGAGGGGAAATTCGAGTGGATTTGTAATTTACATGCACACTTTATAAAATATATGCATGTGCACATATTTTACATGGTAACATTTAGTAAATATCAATGCACATAGTCTACAGTAGGTATTATTTTCTGCAGGGTTTGTGCAAACATTGTATAATGATACATAGGTGTCTTTATACAGTTGTGGTCAGCATTATTGGCACCCTTGCATTTTAGGAATGTTCAGCAAACATGTTCCAACATGTATAGCCATTCCCAAACCTTTTCTTCTGAGGTAATAGAGGGTAAAGTGACTTACCCAAGATCAGAAAGAGTGCCAGTGGGAATCAAATCCTTGATCTTCTGGGTAGGAGACAGTTGATGTAACCACTTGGCTGTTACTCCTCCACTCCTGCTACTAGTAGGATCACTCAACCCAAACAGGTCCTAGTAGGAGAGAAACTAAACCTATCCCAATGGGGTGGTCCCAAGATGGTGATTTGAGGGACAGTGTTGGTGTAGCATGCTGTGAGAGATGCCGAGAGGAAGCATAAGGTCCATAGTAAGGAAGATGCAGTGCTGGCTAAGACCCCACAGGCACTGATGACTATCAACTGCTTTGCTGTTTGTGCCATGAAGACTCCTGAGTTTAAAATGCCTGGACTGCAGGATTAATAGGTGATCCTCTTAAGCCAGAGTAAGAGTGAATTCTCATTAAGTCCAGAGACTCATACTACCCTGCCCCTGCTGGAGTCATCTGATACTATGCATGCAACTGAGCAGAAGAGCTTGTTCCCAGTGAGGTTGCACAATCTGCCCTGGCACAGTTTGCCTACGATTGCAGCTTTTATTGCATTGGAAGGAGAGCTGTGGTTAGAGAGCTGTCAGCGGTGGATTTACAACTCAGTAGAGAGGTTGGAATAACTGTTCCCAGAGCTTCAGCTTTTGCAAGTGTAATGACCAGTAAGACAGCTACTGTGACTTTTTCAATACTGTTCTTAAAGTTTTGGTTGGAGAAATTTGTGGGATCACTGATGTCTGTATTTCATGAAATTTTAAGAGTCTTGCAAGAATGGAATAGGGCCTTTCTAGCTTAAAAGCAGAGAGTTATTTCCTTTGGAACTTCTTTTATGATCTATTTTTATGTTTCTGTGTACTTACAATAAGCTTGAGAATTTGAAATACATTTTCATGACCTCATACAACTGGGCAATAAATTTTCTTTAAATGTATTGCATTCTTAAGCTGGATCTAGGGAGAAATGATGGCAGGTTTAAGTTTTGTGTGCCTCAGGATTGCAACCCTTTATTTCCTTGATTCATATTAGCCTTGTTGCTCCTCTACATTTTGGTCTCATTTTCAGTCTGGGTTGATGTTGATATTGCTATGTTTTACTTATTCTTAAATTTAAATGTTCACTATTCAATGTCATACATTATTTGAATGTGACCTGATGTAATAAATGAAGATAAAAGGGTTAATTTTACCTAGCTGGGGTATTGAGCTGTAGTCCGGGGCTCATATGACAGCTATGTTTATGTTTATTAGACTTGATTAACTGCCCTTCACTACACAGCAGAGCAGTGTACAAAGTAAAAAAAACAAACATAAGTTAAAAATAAAGATAGAAGAGAATGACATTTTATGACAGGAGAGATTAAAAACTCACACTGGAGGGCCAGGAGCTAGAGGGGCAGAGGACAGGAAAGCAGTAGAGGACAGTGGGGGAGGGGGGGGGAGTCATCATTTGGAAGCAGGTTAAGTTGTGGGCAATATTAAAGAGGTGAGTTTTTAAAAGGATTTTGAATTTTAGATATGATGGTTCAAGCCGGAGGCAGGTGGTAGTGCATTCCAGGGGGAGGGAGCAATAAAATAAAAAGCAGAAGAGTGGGTGGATACTAACTGGGCCTAGGAGACAGAGGGTAGATGTAAGTGATTGGCATGGATATTGTGAAATTCCTTTGGAGGCGGGACAATGCCGCATGGAGCCCGTCGAGAGAAAGGAAGGCTCTGCAACGGTTTTGCTGGCATAGCCGCGGTTCCCTAAGAGGCAGGGAGCTGCGGCTGCATTAGAAGGAACTGGGAGGCGGTGAGTTTGCCGCTGCCGAGAAGTGGACTCGGCAGTGGCAGCAACTTGTGCATTTTGTTTTTTTTTAACGGCGGAGGGAGGCGACCCCTGCTAAATCCTGTGGTGACCCCCGTGGGGGTTGCGACCCACAGGTTGAGAACCGCTGTTCTATATCCTCTGGCCTTTGTTCTCCTCTCTATTCCTCCTCTATGGCTCCTCATCACATTGTCTTCCTCTTCTTTATACTCCCTAACTGTCTCCCCTCCTACCAGCACCTTCATTCCTCCACTCCTTTTCTCCCATTTACCATCCTCACTTCCCCCTCCATTCTGTCTTCTACCCTATCATCAGCTCTTGAGCTGCACCACTTTCTCCCTCTAATTCATCCATCTCCCCTCTCTCTAAAGCAGCCTCACCCTCATTTCCACCGTACTGTCTCCTCTCTGCCCCATACTCTGCTACTCCTTTTCCTTCTCTCATCTGGAGATATCAACCCCAACCCGGGCCCCCCTAGACTTCTGTCACACTCTGAGAAGAGATCTTCACATAACACATCTAATCTTATTCATATCCCTCTCCTTTCCCCTTCCACTCTCATTTGCCTTGTGGAACGCACACTCTGTCTCTAAAAAACTTGCTTTTACTCATGATCTCTTTATCTCTAATGGTCTACATCTTCTTGCTCTAACTGAGACTTGGCTCCTCCCAGATGATACTGCATCTATCGCTGCTCTCTGTCATGGGGGCTATCAGTTCTCCCACATGCCTCGTTTCACTGGCCGTGGTGGTGGTGTTGGGCTTCTACTTTCTCCCTCCTGCCAATTCCAACCCCTCCTGCTGCCTCAGTCTCACTCCTTTCCCTTTTTTGAAGTTCACTCCATCCACCCTTTCACTCCAATTCTTCTCTGGATAGCTATTATTTATTGACCTCCTGACAAGTCTGCTTCTACCTTTCTCACTGACTTTGACTCGTGGCTTTCCTTCTTTCTGGATTTCTCGTCCCCCACTCTTATTCTCAGGGATTTTAACATTCATGTTGATAACCCCTCTGATCCCTATGCTTTAAAGCTCCTATCCCTTACCTCCTCATTTGATCTCCAGCTTTGTTCCACTGCTCCCACTCACCAGCATGGCCACTGCCTTGACCTGGTATTTTTCTCTAGTTGCTTACCCTCGAACATCTGTAACTCAGTTCTTCCCTTATCTGACCATCAATTTTTAAGCTTCAATCTTCATCACCCACTGCCTCAACCTCATCCTATCTCCTCCAACCTATTTAGAAATCTTCATGCTATTGATCCTTTGGTTCTCCCACTGTTTCTTCATCTCTTTCTTCCACTATGTCACCTAAGTCTGTTGATGAAGCAGTAGTTGTCTGTAACATTGCACTCTCCTCTGCTCTGGATGCTCTCACTCCACCCATGCCACATCCTGTGAGGCGTTCTTCACCCCAGCCCTGGCTTTCATCCTCTACCTGCCATCTACATTCCTGTGCTCATTCTGCTGAGCATGCTTGGCTCAAATCAGATCTCTTGCAGACTTTCTAAATTTCAAATTCATGCTTGTCTCTTTCCAGTCAGCCATAGCTCTTGCCAAACAAGACTATTATGTCCATCTGACTAACTCTCTTACTTCTGACCCTTGCTGTCTCTTTACTACTCTCAGCTCTCTCCTCAAAGTGCCTCCGCCTCTGATCTCTCCCTCCATTTCTGCCCAAACCCTGGCTGACTATTTCCATGAGAAAATCCACAAGATCACCCTCCAATTCCCCACAAAGTCATCTACTTCCCCTCCTCCCCTTCTTCACTCCCAATTTTCCTCCCCTACCTCTGCTACCCTCTCTTCCTTTCCTGTGATCTCTGAAGAGGAAACTGCACACCTTCGTTCTTCCTCCAAACTCACCACCTGCTCCTCTGATCCTATCCCCACCCGCTTCCTAAGCCCCATCTCCTCCACTGTTGTCCCTTCCATCTCTCATACTCTCAACCTTTCACTCTGCACTGCAACTGTCCCTGCAGCCTTCAAGCATGCATTGGTCACACCTCTCCTCAAGAAACCCTCACTTGATCCCAGCTGTCCTTCTAATTATCAACCCATCTCCCTCCTTCCCTTCGTTTCTAAAGTACTTGAATGTGCTATTCACCCCCACTGCCTTGACTTCCTCTCCTCTCATGCCCTCCTGGATTCTTTACAGTCTGGCTTTTGTCCTTTACACTCTACTGAAACGGTTCTTGCCAAAGTCTCAAGTAACTTGTTCCTGGCAAAATCCAAGGGCCTTTACTCTGTCCTCATCCTTCTTGACCTCTCTGCTGCTTTTGACACTGTTGAGCACAACCTTCTCCTCAATACCCTGTCCTCACTTGGTTTTAAGGGCTCTGGTTCTCCTCCTGTCTCTCCCATCGCTCTTACAGTGTGTGTTCTGGTGGCTCCTCCTCCTCTGCTATCCCACTCCCAGTTGGTGTACCCCAAGGATCTGTCTTGGGTCTGCTCCTTTTCTCTCTCTATACCCAGTCCCTTGGTGCGCTTATCTCTTCCCATGGTTTTCAGTACCATCTTTATGCTGATGACGCCCAGATTTACCTCTCTACGCCTGAAATCTCTAAGGCTATCCAGAACCAGATCTCTGCCTGCCTTTCTGACATTGCTGCCTGGATGTCTCACTGCCACTTGAAATTGAACATGGCCAAGACTGAACTTCTTTCCCCCTAAAACCTCCCCTTCTCTTCCTCCTTTCTCAGTTTCTGTGGACAACTCTGTACTTCTTCCTTTTTACTCGGCTCACAATCTTGGGGTTGTCTTTGATACTTATCTCTCCTTCTCCACACACATTCATCTGATAGCTAAGACCTGCCGTTTCTTTCTCTATAACATCAGCAAAATCCGTCCTTTTCTTTCTGAACAGACTACTATGATGCTTATCCACTCCTTGATCACCTCCCGTCTTGTCTACTGAAACCTACTCCTTGCTGATCTCCCTTTGAATCATCTCTCTCCCCTTCAATCTGTTCAACACTCTATGCGGCTAATCTTCCACCAGCCTCATCATGCCCATATCACTCCTCTTCTCAAGTCACTTCACTGGCTCCCTATCCATTTCCGCATCCAGTTCAAACTACTCCTACTGACCTATAAATGCATTCACTCTGTAGTTCCTCACTACCTTTCTTCTCTTATCTCTCCTTACAACCCCCCTCAGGGACGCCACTTTTCTGGCAAACTGCTTCTACAGTATGTGTGCCCTTCTCTTCTACTGCTAACTCCAGACTTTGTTCTTTTCACCTTGCTGCACCTTACGCCTGGAACAAACTACCCATGTCTGTACGCCAGGCACCTTCTCTGACCCTCTTCAAATACAGGCTGAATACTTCGCTGCTGCTTTTGGATTTTGTTTCACCTGATATCCTTTTTCTTTTTCTTTCCCCCTTGTTTTATCCCAGTCTACACATTCTGTGTTGTCTGTCTTGACTACAGGTAGATTGTAAGCTCTGATGAGCAGGGACTGTCTCTTGCATGTCACACAGTTTGAAACGACTTGTAGTGCTATACAAATGCTCAGTAGTAGTAGTAGTAGTTGGTTTTTGTAATTTTTAAGTGAAATCTAGTTAAAATGTGTGGAAAATTATTTTATTTGATGTAAAAATTAACTTTAAAGTTATTAAAGTACCTGGATGTTGAGAAGGGTGCAGGGATATCTCTTGGAAACAACATAGCAATGAGACACAGCTGAGCAGACTATTAGAAACATAGAAACATAGAAATATGACAACAGAAAAAGACCATATGACCTATCTAGTCTGTCCTTCCATACCAACAACTAATACAGTCCCCTTTTTACCTTTAGAGATCCTCTGTGTTTGTCCCATGCTTTTTTTGATGCTTTTATATGATGCAGTTTAAGACTGTTGCCAAAGAATGAAGGAGACCAATATTTAAGATCCTAAATGGTGCCAGACAGAAGAATATATGAAGCTAAAGAAGAAATATGAAAGTTTAGGTAGGGTAGTAGGGGATGGTAGGATTTATTTGATGACATCAGCAGTAGGAGGGACATTATTGTAATGTAATTGGAATCTGTGTCCTGTAGGATGAGGGTTTGCAGTTGGCAGTTGGAGCTTGGATGTGGATGAAGGTGGATGTGTGTTAGTGTGTGTACCATCAGGACCCTCAATTTACCTGTTTTTAAGTGTTTCTGGGTGTTTTGATGAAAGACGTGAATGTTTTGAATGAAAGGATGAGTGAATGAATAGGGTTTGGATGGAGAAGAGAGATTTTCAGTGGTTTTGAGAGAAGAGTATTTAAGGTGAAATGAAGGTTAGATAATAGGGAATGAGAGGGTAAGGTGGATAAGGAATAGATTAGAGAGAGAGGAAATTTAAGGGTTAATCAGGGAAAAAATGAGGATTAATTTTCTTTTTTATGGGATTTAGTGAGAAGTGATTGGAGTGGGAGCTTTAAAGAGTAGTTGACAAAAGCCTAGTGGAAGTTGTGATATTCATTGGGGACATATTGAAGTCAGCAACTAGAGTGACAAGGAAAGAAAGATACTTACCTGAGATACTTACCTTGTTGGGTGGAATTAAGTGAAAAGGGAGTGTGTGAAGCACATGACAGTGGTTGAAGAAGTGAGGGGAGAAAGTAAGACAGAGTGATAGTTGAGGTATGATTGAATATGAGAGACAGTTGTAAGGGCATTTGCAAGGAAAAGAGTGAAAGTGGAAAGAAGTTGAAAAAGGAATATATGTGAGTAGAAGCGAGGTAAAGGGGATTTTAGTAAGCTTGCTGTTTTTCTCATTTTTGTTTCTGAGTAAGGAATTTGCAGATAGATAAAGAAAAGGATAGGAAAAGAGTATTTTTGGTTAAGGGAGAAGTATAAGTGGGGTTAGAGTTAGGATAGGATCAGCAGCACCAAAGAACAAGACATGCTGAAAGAGAAGTCCTGCAACATCGCCGTGGAAGACAATGGTGAACATCTGACAACACCAGAGGGCCATCATATGACCAGAGAGAGAAGAATCAATGGGCCCCAATATAAATGTAACAAGTACAAACATTGTATGCATACAATTTAAAATATTTGAGCTCAGATATGAGTAGGAACAAAATATGATCAGAGTTCAATAAGTATATTCCAGACTCTGATATCCTAGAAGTTTGTTTCTGAAGAAAATAACATTGTGAACCAACCAACAAAAGACACAGGGGTTTCTTTATTTAAGCCATTTCTTGATCAGAGAGTATTTGATTGTCCACACAGTTTGAAACATTGAAGAACTTACCTGGGCTGTAATTGTTTAAATTTAAAATAAAATGCATGTTGGTTACATTTAACTGCCCAAAGTTCTGTCTTTTTAGTTATAATTTTTTATTATCCTGCCTGTTGTTTCCCTAAACCCTCTAAGGGTGGGAAAGATCTAGCAGGATGTAATGTTAATGCTCCCTCTGCCCTCTGTAGAGATGTACCATTGTGCCATCTTTCAGCTTAACTGGTCATAATACTTTAAAGGGGAAACCATTGTGGTATTGTCTCCAGAGACGGCTGTGGTGTCTGTTGCATGAAAATTGTTGAGTAAGAGCTATACTCACGACTAGTATTCTAGTGTATTTGAAAACAAATGGCATCTTCTGGGCTTCACTGATCCAATACTGCTGCTACAATTTAAATGATTCATTTAAGGAAACATGCTGTTATATATGAAAAAACAAGAACAGTGATGACGTCATACTCCTTTAATGCAATCATTCAAACCACTAATCTTTATTACATTGAAATAAAAACTGCAGCAAATCCTGATCTTAAAATAGTAACATAATATATGATGGCAGATAAAAAACAGTATGGTCTTTTTAGTCTGCCCAGCAAGGTGGCAAGAGTAGGGACACCTGCCACTCTGTGCAGGTCACCCCTCTCCTTGCCTTTGTTTAGGGGTGCATCCACTGCCCCTTGAGATATAAGAAATAGTTAAGGGATCTGTTTACTAAACAGCGATAGCGGCGATCATGCAAAATCTGTGCCGCAGCCCCACTGAATAAAACGGGGCCATGGCACTGATTTCACATGATCGCCACTTTCGCTGTTTAGTAAACAGACACCTACATTTATTTTTATTTTATCCTGTTGCAATAAATGAATCCACTGTGTATATCCCATGCCATTTTGAATTCCATCACTGTATTTGCCCCTACCACTTCCATCAGGAGGGCATTCCAAGCATCCACCACCTTTTCAGTGAAAAGTATTTCCTGACGTTGCCTTTCAGTTTTACCCCCTTGCAGCTTCGTGTTATGCCCTCTAGTTTTACAGTTTCCCCGTCTTTGGAAGAGGTTTGTTTGCTCATTAAAACCAAGAGCAGCTGGATATAGGTTCTGACACTTGTTTCATATTACCAAATTATTAGCTACTTTACAATTACTATAAATCAAGTCAAAATAGAAAATGAAATAAAACCTTCTAAGTATTAATTTAAAACCATTTTTATATGTAAAAACTATTTTCTAATATAGAGTATCACTCCATTTCTTCACTGAACCTTTTCATTAAAAGGCTTGTGGTTTGCAAATCCAGTGCAGTACCATCTAGCAAAACTTGGATACCAGAGGGGTTAGTTATTAAGCTGCAGTAAATTTAGCATTTTACCACAGCTTAATTTTACCTCAGGAGTCACTAACCTGGGGTAACTCAGTACTGCATGTTAATGAGTCCTACAGTAAGTGAATAATTCAACCTCTCAAGCTACATTGTTCTGCTCCTTGGAAGCACCAGGCAATTAACATGCGGTCCAATGATCCTAGGGATTACTAAATTTTGTGGACCCAGCTGTCAAGATGCTCTCAGATGATTCTCCCCAGATCCAAAGTAAAGACCCCTTGCAACTGAAGATGTCTTCAGCAGTGGGTATATAATCCCTGGGTTGTCAACCCCATCCCCAAACCCCTCTAAAAAGGACACCCACCTACCTTCAAAGAAACTAAACCTCCAGGTCCACTTTAAGCATTCTCTGGTGGTCTGGAATAAGCATGCAGGAGTGATCACAAGTCACTTCTACCCTTTCTGGCTCAGGCTCAAAATGGTGCCAGTTGATGCCTAGCAGGGGTATGTGTATCTATCTCTATATCTAGATGTCTTTCATCTTTCTCTCCTTCCCTCTCTCTCTTTATGTATATAAAGGGTGTCCCAAAAAAAGTGAGAACATCTTGTAGCATATAAGTTATTTAAAAATTCAAAAAGACAGATGTAAACGATTGACAAATTAAAAAAAAAAAAGATGGTGACCGGAAATTGTCGAAATAAAGACGTTATATAGCTAAAAAAGATAAATAAGTAAACTATTTAAGCTTTTAATTTACGAGATGTTCTCACTGTTTTTTGGGCCACCCTGTATATATATATATATATATATATATACAAAATGCAATGGGCCCAATTCTGTCATCCATCCATGCTACTCATGCCCTCCCCGCCAGCATCTAACTTCCCCGCCGATTGTATGGGGAAGTTAGATGGGGAAGGGATGGATCAGGGACAGAGTTAGGGTGGGCAGTAGACAGTCACTGGCCCTGGATGTACTGGACTGATTCTAATGTTGGCCCAGTACGTCCAGAGCCAGCGACTTGTGGGGGAAATTATTCCATCTCCGAGGTGGAATAACTTCCCTGAACTTTTTTTTTCGGCATGCTCGGGAACAGATGGGGCAGGGGGGGTACAAGGACATTCCCTGTAGTCTGATCCTTGGCTTAGGAGGCTGGATCGGGGGTCGGGCTATGGGGAAAGCCTTTGTTAAGCTGGCGGCCGGGAGCACAGCTTTACTATGGAGCAGTGGTGCCATTGCAACCGGATGCCATGGCGCCGCAGCTCCATTGCAAAGCCCTTAGTTAGTCAGGCTTTTCCTGTACATGCAGACTGGGCTGAATCATGGTCCTTGCCTGCACGTAAAGGGCTGTTTGCGATTCTGGTCCCGCGGGGCTAGACATGTTATAATGGCCTTATAAAATAGGCATAACAAATACGTCTATGTGCTGTGATAGCCTAAATGCCCTATTAGAAAATTACCCTCTTAAAATTATGCATGCTATTTGTGTAGCAGCACATATGCACATAACTCCCAGATGTATTTTACTCATTACCATGTAAATATCTCATGTATATAATTGACCCCTGTTATCCAAGTTACTCCTTACCATGTAAATATCTCATGTATATAGTTACCCCTGTTATCCAAGTTTGGTCCCCTGTTCGATGTAAAACCAAACAGCATGTTGTTATGGTCGTTGTGTTATAATGTAAACCGCGCTGATGCCAAATAGCGCGGTATATAAGAGATTGTAATAAATAAATAAATAAAATATGGATATGATGAATATTGAGCTATCCATATGTTTTCAGCTTGGCATGGACATTTTTAGAAAGCTGGCAAAAAAACATATAGCCTATCCAGTCTGCCCATTTATCCATACAAACTATTAAGCTTTATAATCTTCCTCAAAGATCCTCTTTGCTGTTGCTATATCCTCTTGATGTCAGATACAGTCCTAAAAAGGTCTCCATTGTGAGCAAGATAATACTGTATGGCTTTTAATTATGAGAAGGGACTGATAAAGCTCTGCAACAAAACAGAAAGCTATGGACACACTTCAGTTCCAGAGGTCCAAATGATCTCCCTATTGAGAGTAAAGGCAAAGGCAGAGAAGCTCATATCCTGGAGATGAATGTATGGCTGTGTGAATGGTGTCATCAACAGCGTTTTGGTTTCCTTGACCATGGGATGATTTTCCAAGGGCTGTAGAGCAGAGATGGTGTCCACCTATCAAAGAATGGCCAAAGTGTCTTCTGTAGCAGGCTGGCTAACCTACTGAAGAGGGCTTTAAACTAGATTTGTTGGGGATGGGTGAAGAAGTCCCCAGGTAAGTGAAAGCCCTCAGGTTAGTAAATCATTAAATACCTCTGAAAGGGGTAATAGGGGCAACATCTGGAAAGTAGTGTGCATAAATGCCCATAGTATGGGAAATAAGATCCCAGATGTTGAAGGCTTTAATGGAGGAGGCTAACTTGGACTTAGTGGCAGTTACGGAGTCATGGTTCACAGATAACCATGACTAGGATGTAATTATACTAGGCAATACTTTATTCAGGAAGGACAGGGTAGGAAGAAGGGAAGGAGGAGTGGCACTATATGTAAAAAATAATATTAAAACTATATAATTGCAGGGCTTAAAAGATAGCGAGGAGACATTGTGGGTTAAACTAGAAACAGGGAATGGAAATCCATTTGCATTGGTGTGATATACAGATCTCCTTCACAGGAAGAAGAAGTGGATGGGGATATAATAGAAGACACATTGAGTATTGCCGTGAGAGAAGTGCTACTATTAAGTGATTTCAACATGTTGAAATGGTGGATGTTGATTGTTACATCCCTGCTGCAGTGTCATTTAGAAATAAGGATATCCTGGATTCTTCGCAGGGAGAATTATTCCAGCAACTGGTAACAAAATCCATATGTGAAAGGGGCATGCTGGACTTGGTGTTTACCAAGGGGAATGTTTTTCTGATGTTATAGTGGGAGATTATCTCATATCCAGTGATTACCAGATGGTGTGGTGCAGTATTAGGACTCGGGCTGACAAAATCCATTCAAAAGTGAGGGTCTTGGACTTTAGGAAAACTGACTTTGATGAGATGGGAGAATACCTCAATGAATCATTAGCAGATTGGAACAGCTAGGGAATGTAGAAAACAATGGGCAAAACTGAAAGGGGATATTTTAAGAGTGACAAACCTTTTTGTTAGAAAGGTAAATAAATGTAAAACAAAAAGGAGCCCACTATAGTTCTCAAAAGAAGTAGCTGAAAATGTGAAGAAAAAGGGGGAGGCCTTCATAAAATACAATTGATCACAGAGAAAGGAAGACAAGCATCATTATTTGGAAAAACTTAGAGAAGCTAGGAAAGTAGTCAGGAAAACAAAGATACAAAACAAAGAAGAAATAGCCAATGCAATAAAATGGGGAGACAAGACATTTTTCAGATATGTTAGTGAGAGGAGGAAGTGAAAAGGTGGTATTGTCAGACTCAAGGGGGAAGGGGAGAAATATGTAGAAACGTATGCGGATAAAGTGGATTTGTTTAATAAATATTTTTTGTTCTATGTTCACAGATAAAGGGCCAAGTGCAGGACCTCAAACACCCACAAATTGGAGCAGAAGGGAAGAGGATCTTCAGCAATTTTCAAAAGACTTTGTTTGTGAGGAACTATCTAAACTAAAAGTAGACAAAGTGATGGGACAAGATGGGATACATCTCAGAATATTGAAGGAACTTGGGGATGTTCTCGAAGCTCCATCAACTGACCTTTTCATTGCTTCTTTAGAGTCAGGAGTGATCCAAAAAGACTGGAAAGAGCAGAAGTAAGTATGAGATTGAGAACTACAGGCCGGTTAGTCTGACCTCTTTGGTGAGTAAATTAATGGAAATGCTGCTAAAACAGAGGATAGAGAGGTTTCTGGAGTCCAATGGATTGCAGGATCCGAGGCAGCATGGGTTTACCAGAGGCAAGTCTTGTTAGATAAATCTGATTGATTTCTTTGACAGGGTGACCAGAGAATTGGACAGAGGGAGTTCCCTAGATGTGGTGTACTTTTATTTCAGTAAAGCCTTTGACACTGTTCCACACAGGGACCCTAGGGAAGGACCCTAAAATGACTGAATGGGTAAGAAATTGTTTGAGTGGGAGGTAACAAAGTATACAGGTAAATGGAGCTCACCCTGAGGAGAAGGATGCTACTGGTAACATGGTGTACTGCAGGATTAACATCTTTATAGTGATATTGTGGAACGGCTGTTGGGTAAGGTTTGCCTCTTTGGATGATACCAAAATTTGCAATAGAGTAGACTCTCAAGGAGGAGTACATAACATAAGGGGTGATCTAGCTAATGTTGAAGAATTTGGCAGCTGAGATATAATGCTAAAAAATGCAAGGAGTGGAGGAGTGGCCTAGTGGTTGGGGCAAGGTACTTCAGGCCGGAAGGTCGGGGGTTCAAATCCCACTAGAGGACAGCAACCTTGGGCTGTAAGGACTGTGGTTTCTAGTCCCACAGGTGCTCCTTGTGGTCTTGGGCAAGCCACTTAACCCTCCATAGCCCATGTTCCCTGTAAAATAGTTATCTCCAAGTTATAATGCCCTGTTCAATGTAATTTCAGTTTGTTCAATGTAAACCACACTGATGCAGAATAGTGCGGTATATAAGAGAATATAAATAAATAAAATAAATAAATTTGGGCTGCAGAAATTCAAGGGAGCAGTACAGAGTAGGGGTTGAAGTACTTCTGTAAAACAAAGGAAGAGTGGGACCTGGGCATGATTGTTTCTAATGACCTTAAAGTGGCTAAACAGGTAGAAAAGGCAACGATGAAAGCCAGAAGGATGCTTGGGTGCATAGGGAGAGAAATAGCCAGCAGAAAAAGGAGGCGATAGTGCCTCTGTATAAGTCTCTGGTGTGACCTCATCTAGAGTATTGTGTGCAATTCTGGAGAACACAACTCCAAAGGATATAAACAGGATAGAGTCGGTGCAGAGTGTAGCTACTAAAATGGTTAGTGGTCTTAATTATAAACCATATGGGGACAGACTTAAAGATCTTAATATGTATATAGTAACATAGTAAATGACGGCAGATAAAGACCAGCATGGTCCATCCAGTCTGCCCAGCAAATATACGGCAAGAGTAGGTGCACCCGTTGCTCTGTGCAGGCCACCCCTCCCCATGTCTTTGTTTAGGGGTGGACCCACCACTCCATGTAGGACACCCCTATTTGTTGAGAAGTTAGATGGTTCCATTTATTTTGTTTTTATCCTGTTGCTATAAAGGGATCCGCAGTGCTTGTCCCATGCTGTTTTGAATTTCGTCACCATGTTTGCCCCCACCACTTCCATCGTGAGAGCATTCCAAGCATCCACCACCCTTTCAGTGAAAAAATATTTCCTGACATTGCCTTTCAATTTTCCACCTTGCAGCTTTATGTTATGGCCTCTAGTTTTGCAGCTTCCCCGTCTTTGGAAGAGGTTTGTTTGTTCATCGTTCCTCTTTAAGTATTTAAAGGTCTGAATCATATCTCCCCTATCCCTCCTCTCCTCCAAAGTGTACATATTTAGGTCTTCAAGTCTCTTCTCATAGGGTTTCTTACGCAGGCTCCAAATCATTTTGGTCGCCTTCCTCTGAACAGTTTCCAGTCTTTTTACATCTTTTGCAAGATATGGTCTCCAAAACTGAACACAGTATTCCAAGTGAGGCCTCACCAGCGACCTGTACAGTGGCATAAGTACCTCTTCCTTTCTGCTGGTAATCCCTCTTTGTATGTAGCCCAACATCCTCCTGGCTTTTGCCACCGCCTTGTCACACTTTTTTGCCACCTTGAGATCATCAGAGATAATCACACCAAGGTCTTTCTCCTGAACCATGCACACCAACCTCTCGCTCCCTATTGTGTACATTTCCCTTGGATTTCTGCTACCCAAGTGCATGACACTGCACTTTTTCGCATTAAATCGTAATTGCCAAGCATTAGACCATTCTTCCAGCTTTTGTAGATCTTTCCTCATGTTATCCACTCCCTCGGTGGAGTCTACTCTGTTGCAAATTTTTGTGTCATCTGCCAAAAGGCAGACTTTTCCATTCAGTCCTTCAGCAATATCCCTCACAAATACATTGAACAGTGCTGGGCCCAGGACCGAACCCTGGGGCACCCCGCTAATCACCTTCCTTTCATCCGAGTGAGCTCCATGTACCATCACCTTCTGTCGTCTGTCAGTCAACCAATTTCTAATCCAGTTCACCATCTTGGGACCCATCCCCAAGCTACTGAGTTTGTTGACAAGCCTCCTATGAGGAACAGTATCAAAGGCTTTGCTGAAATTCAGGTAAATGACAACCATCGCATGCCCCTGATCTAGTTCCTTGGTCACCCAGTCAAAGAACTCAATCAGATTTGTTTGGCAAGAACGTCCTTCAGTAAAACCATGTTGCCTCGGATCTTGCAACCTGTTGGTTTTGAGAAAGGTCACTATTCGCTCTTTCAGGAGCATCTCCATTACTTTTCCCGCCACCGAGGTAAGGCTCACGGGTCTGTAGTTTGACACTTCTTTCCTGTCACCATTTTTGTGTAGAGGTACGACATCAGCCATTCTCCAGTCCTGAGGAACCTCTCCTGTTTCCAAGGATCTGTTTAATGCATCCTTTAACGGCCCTGCATGAACCTCTCTGAGCTCTTTCAGTATCCTGGGATGTATCCCATCCGGTCCCATGGCTTTGTCCACTTTCAGTTTAGCAAGTTGTTCTAACACCTCATCTTCTGTGAATGTTGAGGTATCTACTTCATTCCCATTTTTATATTTGAGAGTCACAGCTGGTTCATCTCCAGGATTTTCTTTAGTAAAAACAGAGCAGAAGTATTTGTTTAGCAATTTCGCTTTTTCTATGTCACTTTCCATGAGTCCTTTCCCAGCAGTTCTGAGTCCTGCAATTCCAACTCTGATCTTCTTACTTGTTATGTTAGAGGAAAGAAGGAATGGAGGAGATATGACAGAGACATTTAAATACCTTGTTGGCATAAATGCAGAAGAGGAAACCTCTTTTAATTGAAAGTAAGAGGGGGCATAGGATGAGGGTGAAAGGAGATAGACTCAGGAGTAATATGAGGAAATATTTCTTTATCAAAAGAGTGGTAGATGCATGGAATAGTCTCCCAGTGGAGGTAGTAGAGATGAGGACTGTATTTGAATTCAAGAAATCATGGGACAAACACAGAAGATCTCTAGAGGAAAATAAAATACTATAGTATTCGATATGGAAGGACAGACCAGATAGCCCATATGTTGTTTTTTTTTTCTGCTGACATGTTTCTATGTTTAAATAAACCCCTTCCACTAGTCTAACTTACAGCATTCTGTTTTAGTCTCTACCACCTATAATGGGAGGCTGTTTAATGCACTCATCATCCTTTCTGTGAAGAAATGTTTCATTAAATTATTTCTCAGTCTATCTCCTTTCATTTTCAGCTTATGCGCTCTTGTTCCAGAGCTTTCTTTCAAATTGAAAGAGGCTTGCCTCCTATGCATTTATGCCACGGATGCATTTAAAAATCTCTGTCATATCACATCTCTCCCTTCTTTCTTACAAAGTGTACATATTAAGATCTTTATGTCTGTACCCATATGGTTATGACAAAGGCCACTGATCATTATAGTAGTTACTGTCAGCACTGGCTTGATCCTGTCTATATCTTTTTGAAGGTATGTTGTCCAGAAATGTATGCAGTATTCCAAATGTGGTATCACCAAAGACCTTTACAGAGGCACTATCATCTCCTTTTTATTTCTAGCCATTCCTTTCCCTATGCCCCCAAATATCCTTCTGGCTTTTGCCATCACATTTTTTACCTGTTTGGTCACCTTAAGATCATCAGATATTTTCATCCCCAGGTCCTGCTTTTCTTTCATGCACAGAAGTACTTCAACCCTTATACTGTACTCAGGGATGCTGCAAGAATAGTGGATGCCCTAGGTGAACCTTCAGTCTTATGTGCCCCTCTCTTCTTGAGAATTTGATAAACTCAATTATGATCTTTCTAATACCAACCCTCCCACCACAATCCTGTAAAAATATGTAATTGGATATCTTATTTTCAAATCTTGAACTTTCCTTTGTACATATGTGTGTGTCCATTCTCCCTGCAGATAAAAGGATGTGCTCTTGGTTCTTAGAGTTAGTGGAGCAGATAGGATTATTGTTTAGCTTTGAGTGCTGCTGCACTTTGCTGTCACTCTAGGCAATAGACTAGTTTGGCCTAATGTTTGAGCCAGCTCGACAGTACCACTCCCTTGGATTTTTGTAGCCCATATACATGGCCCTGCATTGTCTAACATTAAATCTTAGCTGCTAAATTCTATACCATTCCTCGAACTTTGCAAGATCCTTTCTCATGTTTTCTACACCTTCCTCTATGACCACCATGTTATAGATTTTGCTATAATCATAAAGAGGTAAACTCTTCTCAACAACCCTTCCACAATTTCACTTAGAAATATGCTAAAAGAACTGGATTGGACCAAGGACCCATCCCTGAAGCAATCCACTGATAACACCCTTATGATCAGAGTGAACTCTATTTACCACTACCATATGTTTCCACTCAACTAGTTTCTAATCCTATTTCTTTAGGGCCCATCCCAAGAATACTCAGTTTATTTATAAGTCACCTATGTAGAATCATGTGAAAGGCTTTGCTAAAATATAGGCACACCACATCTAACACTCTCCCACAATCCAACTCTCTGGTCAACCAGTAAAAATAATTAATCAGATTCATCTGATAAAATCTACCTCTGGTATGATCATGCTACCTTGGTTATTTTATCAACATTTCCATTAATTTATTCACTACAGACACCAATCTAACTGGTTTGTATTTCCCAACTTCTTACTTTATTTCAATTTTTATATAGAAGAACTATATCCACTCTTCTCCAGTCCTCTGGGATCACTCCTGACTCTAATGAAGCATTGAAGTGGTCAGACAATGGAGCCACTAGAACTTTCCTAAGTACCTTCATTATCTGACTCCAAATCACCCTCCTCCTAATGACCCATATCTAGCATCCCACTCCTTGCTAAGTTAATAGAAAAGGCAGTGCTGCTACAGCTACAGAATTTCGTAGATACATCTGCCCCCTTGGATCCACAGCAACATGGTTTTAAGCCAAACCATGGCATAGAAACCCGGATAACCTCACTAATTAACACTATTCAAAGGAATTGAGAATCCTAAACATGGATTTAGAGTAATCTTTATAGATATAGCAGCTGCCTTTGATTCTCTAGGCCATAACAAGCTTATATTCAGACTGATGAGGATGGGAATTAGTGACACTCCCCTCTCTTGGTTCCGTTCCTATATCATAGAGCACATCTTGCAAGTCAAGGTAAAGAACAAAACTTCAAAATTAATTAAGCAGCAACAGGATATACCTCAAGGATTCTCCCTTTCTGCCCTGCTAGTCAACTTATACATGTGACCCATTTGCAAGCTTATACAAAGCTACAATCTCAATTACCATCTACATGTAGATGACGATGATTTACAAAATAAATAACCAGCAACAGGGCCTTCACTTACACTGCACCTAAACTATGGAACTCACTGGCAGACCCCATCAGGTCTATCAAAGACCTACAGACATTTAGAAAAGAAATAAAGACACTACTATTCATGGAATACTATAACAACAATTCCTGAAGTATTTCCCATTCACTTCTGCCTCCTAACTAAGATAAATGTATATAGTTGTTGTTGTATGTAGTTGATGTTTCCCCTAACCAATGTTGCCTGATCCGGGCAGCTACTGTGTACATAGATGTAAGTTTTTTTGGATTGTATTAATTGTTCATTGTAACCGGTTCATTCAATGTAAACTGTCCCTGATCTCTGAAAGGAGCGGTATATAGAAACTGCCTAAATAAATAAATAAATAAATTAATTAATTAGAAAAATAAATTTACACTCCCTTTAACTCTAAAAGCCTGGAATACTCTTCATTAAAAGCTTATTTTTATTTTATTTATATTCTCTTTTATACTGTGCTATTCTGCATCAGTGTGGTTTACATTGAACAAACTGAAATTACATTGAACAGGGCATTATAACTTGGAGATAACTATTTTACAGGGAACATGGGCTATGGAGGGTTAAGTGGCTTGTCCAAGACCACAAGGAGCACCTGTGGGACTAGAAACCCCAGTCCTTCTGGCCTGAGGTTGCTGTCCTCTAGTGGGATTTGAACCCTTTACCTTCTGGCCTGAAGTACCTTGCTCCAACCACTAGGCCACTCCTCCACTCAACACTGAAGACAATTATAAGCTGGTTAAAAGAACACAACCTGATGATCAAATATAATAAATCAGAAGTCCTTACCGTTACTCGGAACACCTCATACTGCACTCCAGATGAATTCAAATTTGATGACATGACTATCCCGGTGAAAAAGGAAGTTAACATCTTGGAGTGATCTTAGACCAGTGACTAAATATGCAGACACATACCAAGAGGATTATATCTACTGTCTATTACAAAGTGAAGATTCTCAAAACCTCTGTCCTCTACAGCAGGCATGTCCAACTTCGAACAGGTCGTGATCTACTTTTTCTGGCCAAAAGTGCCGGTGATCTACCACCATGAAAATTAATTTGCAAATTAGTTTCAAATTAAATTTTAACTCAATAAAGTTGGAGGATTCCGCCCCCCTCCCGCCCATTTTTAATGAACCTTCTGTCATTTACTTGGATGTGATCAGCTGTTAAGCAAATTAAGCAAAAATAAAACAGAGAGACGAAGATCCAGTAAGAACTGCAAGGGGAAATGGAAAGTACACTTTTTCTTAAAGTTTTATTCACTAATAACTTTTTTTTAACTGTCCTAATAACTTTCTTTAACTTTTATTGAGTAATTTGTGTTAAATTTAGGTTGAGTATTGATCCAGGCTGATCTTGCACAATCTTTAATATTTTGCTCTTGCTCATTAGTGAGATGTTTGAGCCTGCATTTCATCCACCAGCTTTTTGAAGTTGGGTGAATATTGCGTGAGGGCCAGTCTCGGGGAATCCTGGAGATGTTCATCTGTCATGTTGAAACGTTGTATACTCTTTGTCATTTTCAGATGGGAAAATGCAAATTCACACAAATAAGTTGAAACGAGTGTACAGCTTCACTGCATCTTCTCAAGTTGGGCTGCCTCTAGGCACTAGCTTCCAAAACTATTCTTTCTCAGCATGGGTCTTGAGAAAAATGTCATTTTTAAGGGATAATATTTCATTTTCAAGAGATGGCTTGCTCAATGAGTAATTTTTACTGATAGCAGCTGCAGTTTCTTTAATGTCCACATCTACTTTGAATGGGTATGACAAGTACTCCACAACTGTTCCAATTTTTTTGAAGTCACAGAATCTATTTTCGAATTCCTGGATAACAGAACAGATTTCTGTTACATGCTTTCCGTTCTGAAAAACAAAATTTGGATATTGTCCCAGATGGTCCTGCGTATTAGGAAAATGATCAAAAGTGTTGTTTTCAAGGTCAGTCATCATTAGCTCAAATTTGCTCTTGTAGGATGAAACTGTACTCATCATCTCGCCAATGCATTTGTTTTTACCTTCTGGTTCTAGGTTCATATCACTTAGTGCGCCTGTAAAGTCAGCGAGAAATGCCAGATCACATAACCACTCCTCATCTTCCAACTCTGCTTGGTCATCTCCCCTCTCCTTCAAAAAACGTCTTATTTCATTCAGCAAATCACAAAATCTTTGTAGAAATTTGTGCCTACTTAGCTACCTTACATCTGTGTGCAAAATGATTTCCGCTGCCCCTTCATCAAGAGTAAGACTGAAAATCCGTCTTTGAAGTGATCTTCCACGAACTGAATTTACAATTTTGAAAGAGATGTCCACAACAGTCTTTGTATTGAGTCTCTTGCTTGCCAAAACTTGCTGGTGAATGATGCAGTGGTAAGAAAGGAAATCTGGGAAGTCGTCATGCTGTCTACAGAAGGCTATGAAACTGTTAACCTCACATGTCATTGCTTTTGCTCCATCAGTAGTGATGGAAACAAGTCTATGCAATGGAAGATTACACTTTGTCACAAAAGAATGGAAAGTACTGAATATTTCCTGACCAGTCTTTCTCCCTTTTAAATAAATCATTCCAAGTAGTTCTTCTTTAACACTGAAGTCTTCAAAAACCATCCAGATAAAGACTAGTAACTGGGCTATGTCTCTTATGTCTGTAGATTCATCCAGTTGGAGTGAGAAAGCAACACAGTTTGAAACATCCTCCAACATTTGTTCAGTTGTGTCTCCACACATCTTTTCTATTCGCCACACAACAGTGTTTCTTGATAATTGTACATCTTGAATAGCAGCTATGATCTCTTTCTTATTTTTAAATCCTTCAAAAAGATTGTCAGCTGCTTCAAGAAAACAATCCTTTACAAATTCCCCCCTTCAGTGAAAGGTTTGCATTTCTTTGTGATCAGGTTTCTGACCTTGAAGGATGCTATGGTTGCATTGACCAAATGTGACTTTGGCTTTGCCATCAACTGTTGCTGAGTAGTCAATTTCGATTTAAGTTCTTTGAGCTTCAGTTTACGCATTTCACTTTTGGGTGGAAAATCGGCATCAAACCTATTGCTATGCAGAGCCTTATAATGACGTTCCAGATTACCCTTTTTGGGCAAGGATACTGGGGCGTTACAAGTTAGACAACAACACTTGTCTTTCACCATGATGAAAAAGTAGTCCATTTCCCATTCATCATGAAAGTGGTAGGTTTTGCTCTTCTTTGGAACACTCATCTTCGTTATACTGGAGTGGCTGGACATAAGAAGGCCAAATCTGCTAAGTTAGTATAAACACTGGCTGAATCTGGTCCAAAACTGTCAATGTCCCAAAGTATTAAAGATCAACAGGAACTGAAGACCTCTGGATGATGTGCAATACAAGGACTGGAGATGCCAAAACCACACATGCAGTTCTAAAAGTAAAAATAAGAATTCATCATACTGACACCAATAATCAAATACCACCAAACAATAATCAAAAAACTCAAACACCTGTCCAGCAAACCAGAAAAAATCAAATACCGCCAAACAAGTTCAAATACCACCACACGCGATTTAATAAATTCTGCACACAGTGTAGAATAAACGCAAAGGCAAGGCAAAATAAAATTGCAGTGTAGAATCAACGCAAAGGCTAGGCAAAATAAAATTGCAGGGGCAAGCAAAAGTAACAGTGGTTTGAACCAATTTGAAAGCAAGGCATAGGCAAGTTAGAACAAAATTGGAAAAGCCCGCCAAAATAACCAAATTCTTGACACTTTGTTGTGTCTGCCCAAAAATGTTTAATGAAAGTGAACTATAAAGCGACCAATGACCAGCACACAACACAATACGGTAAGTGTATTCAGGTAAAGCCTGGGTGAATGGATATCACCCGGTATATAACACACTTCTAAGGGGTGTTAGGGCGGGGGCAGGAATGGGTGATTCTGAGAGGCAGGAAACCAGGTATGACGCCGGGCCTCATCGCGGGGCTCAGGCGGCGGCCCCCTGGGTACCCACAAACTATTGGCACGAAAACAACAAGCGCCCCCATTACACCCACAGGCAAGATTCCCGCAGACTGGGAAAAAAGACAGGCAAAGGATCAGCAGCGGTGGCAAGCCCTCGGCAGACGACCGACGGCAAGAGTTCTCTCCTAGCGACAGGGCGAGCTGCTGGAAAGATGGAGCCAAGTGGGGCTGGCAATTTACCTCTGACTCCTCCACGATCTACAGGTAGCTTGCGATCTACCTGTTGGACATGCCTGCTCTACTGGATCATAACCATTTCCGCACCATATGCCAGATCATAATCACTCCACACTTGGACTATTGTAATTCGATCCTTCATGACCTCTCCAAACATACTATCCATGTCCTACAACTAGCTCAAAATACTGCAGCCCGATTAATCAACTTAATAGATGCTCCTTCACAGTATGATCCCAAACTCAGCTGTCGATTTGCATCCCCCTACCTAATGTTGGATCTAATCTTATAATATCAAAATGTAACATAGTTGCTCTCAACCCTAAAACCGTAACATAGCTTGTTCATATCCTTGCAATGTTACTTATTCTACTGACCCAGTTCAATGTAGTAACATATCTTCTCTGTTCCATATAAAATTGTTCAGTTAACTGAAAACAGCTTTGATAATCCTGAAAGGCAGTATAAAAAAATTGTTAAATAAATAAATAAATCATTAGATGTATCCCATCTGGCCCCATTACTTTGTGTAGTTTATGTTTAACTAGCCCCTCATTGAAAATCATTTAAAGGGCACTTTGTTTCCATTCCTATGTGTGTGTTTCTGTGACCCTACTTTTGGCCTCTCATTTATAAATACAGAACAGAAATATTTGTTAAGCAAGTCCACTTTATCCAGGATCAGTGAAAGTCTATGAAGCACCCTAGGGAAACCCTCATTCTTGCCATCCCTCCACTCCTGCTCCCACCCCCGCACTTACTGTTGTCATATCTCTTTGGGACCTACAGAAGCAGCAATGACAATAAAACATCAAAGACCTTCACAGAGCCTCTGAATCCCTGCATTCTGGTACTGCACTCCAGAAATCTAGCTGGTTCCGCCTCTACACAAACAGGAAGTCTACATCGGACTTCCAGAGTGCAGCATCAGCACAGGGGTTCAGAGGATCTACCACTCATTTCTATGCTGTTTTGGCATTGTTGTCACTGCAGGTCCCAGAGAGGTGTGGCAGTGGCAGTAATGGTTACCACTTTCTACCATCTAAAGTTTGGTGCTCTAGATGATTGTCTAGTTTGTCTGGATAATAGTGCCGGCCATGGTTTTATCTTAATCCATTTCTAGATATCCCCATCTCCTTTCACTCTGACAATGTCACTTTTGTACTTTGTCCTGTCACTAACCTATCTAAAACAGTCTTGCCTCCCTTCCACAGATTAACCCTGGAATTACCGAGATTTTTTGCACACACTGAATACTGTTGGGGTCATAAATGACCCCACGACGAATTTTAATTGTTAACCATGAAAAATTTAAACTAAACAGACAAAATATTATTCCAAATTAATTATTTATTATATGAAGGTTAAATGTTTTGAAATTTAATGCTTTTTCATAAAATTACATGAAGAAGAGTTTCCATGAAAGCAGTTTTTGCATTCACTTGATGAACACAGCAAAGTACACAGTCATTTGCATGAGACACAATTTCTGAATGTTCTTTGCAAACATTGCGCTGGCAGGAGGTGCAAACTATGTTGCTTTTCTTGTCTTTTTCTCTGGAACAGCAGTGACACCTTGCCCTTTTCTTTGGGATCCCGACATTGCAAACAGCATCAGTGGCTTCTTCAATGCTGGAAGAAGTCTCGCTGCAATTACTCTGAAGCAGCTGCTTTCCTAATTCCAAGAGTAATAGACGACATCTGTGCTTTGACTTGGACTGCCATTCTGGATTTAGTGACATCCAAACAATGAAGGCATTCAAAGCACTGATGTCCAACATGTTGCAGAAGATTGTCACTGGCCAGCGTCTTGTCATTCGTTTTGTGGTATACGTGCGCAACATTTGATCTGCCGTATTTACTCCACCTTTACTAGAATTATAGTCCAAGATCATGCATGGTTTTTTTTGTCTGGACGTGTGTTATCTACTTCTTCTTGATCATGCAAACTGCTCAGAAGAACAACCACTTTTCCTTTCTTCGGGCAAAAGGAAACCAGAATGGCGTCATCGCGAAAGGCAAACAGTGAAGTGAATACATCTCTGCTGTTACAAATTCTGGAGGTATTTATTTTCTGTTCTTTTGAATTGTCCCCAAAAGTGTCATTTATTTTTCTAGCAATTTCCGTGACAGGGATAAACTACAGAAGAAATTGTCAACAGTAACATTTCTGCCAGATCGCATCAATCCTTCAGTGAGTTGCAGCACAACCCTTTCACCCTGATTCTGTTCCCTGTTTTGTCTGAGTTCCCTTCCTGAATATACTTGAAGATGCAGAACATATGACGTTGCACTGTCACACAACATCCATAGATTTATGCCATATTTCCCAGGTTTGCTGGGAATATATTGTCTGAACGGAACATGGCCATGAAATGTAATCAGTTGCTCATCCACGGTAACATTTTCACCAAGAACAAAGGCGTCACTTAGAGTTGCTTCCCAGGTATCAAAAACGTGTCTGATTGGAGCAAGCTTATCCACGTCTCGTTGCTCACGTCTGTTGGTTGCATCATCAAATCTGAGAGCACAAGAAATTTGCTGAAAACGGTTACAGGCCATATTTTTGCCAAAAATATAATGACCATCTTCAAGGTTCCACAACTGAACTATGGATTCATTTCGTGACTTGTACATGCCTGAGAGGATCAGAAGTCCAAGAAAATGTTGAAATTCTCCATCTGTCAAATCTTTCCAGGTGTCGTCATAAATGTGTCTTCCTTGTTTGCTCGTCCACATCATGATTTCATTCAATAAGTTCTTCCTCATGAACAAGTGGAATGCTGTGAGAGGGCCATCAACATTTCGTACAGCATACCTTGTAGGACCTTGTTGTACAGGCATGACATTAGCTATGGCGAATCTTCCAGCAGCTTGCTTTATAGGTTTCCTGTTCCATGATGTGGCATCCTTAGATACATAGGCTTCAATGGCAACATTTGTGCTTATAGTTGATGACCTCTTAGCTCCTCTATGACCACAACTAAGATTCCTCACAGATGATACTGACAGCGAGGACTCCTGCCTTCTTCCCCATCCAGCACAGCCTCGACCTTTGCCTCGACCTGTAACTTGACTCTTTGCTGCAGGCGATGTTACTGGCTCAACATCAGTCTCACATTCACTTGGCGACCAACTGCTGTCGCCATCTGAATCATGACTGTCATTATCAAATTTATTACCCGAACTTGGCTGATATGCTTCTTCGCTTGCTGAATACGCTGCATCATCAGGCGACTCAGAGCCATCACTGTCAGCATCTCGTTGAAATATTTCTCTTACTTGGGCAGCTGAATACTTTCATTTTGACATCATAAACAATAACCTAAAATAAATAAACAAAGATAAAGTTGAATAAAACGCAAAGCAGTTTTACTATAGGTGTACAATAATGGTGATGAATGAGCTGAAAGCCTTTAGATTTCATCAGAAATAATGAGAGAACGTATGATATCAATTACAGAAAATGCGTAATTTTCATAAAATAAGAGTATAAAAAATAAATGATATATAATTAATGATAAAGCACAGTTACTTACCTGTAACGGGTGATCTCTGGGAACAGCAGGAATTAGTCTTCACATATGGGTACGTCGGTACTGACGGAGCCTGCACGGGAACGCTGCCCAACTTCCAATCAGAAAGCTTTTGGCAGCATCCCTCGCGCCTGCGCGCTGACTTCCTGCCTTCTCCAGAGCCTCTCTTCAGTTGAGTTTCAAAGCTGAGACAAAGGCGAGTGAGAAAAGGAAGAAGAAGATAAAGAGATGCAACTCCTAGGGGAGGTGGGAGGGTTGTGAAGACTAATTCCTGCTGTTCCCAGAGATCACCCGTTACAGGTAAGTAACTGTGCTATCTCCAGGAACAAGCAGGAATGAGTCTTCACATATGGGGACTCCCTAGCTGGAGATGCCAGGGGGAGATCCCATAAAAAATGCAGGAGCCTGGACCAGGGGTGCATTTTGTTTCCAGGAATCCCCGGCATCCAATGTGGGATGGAGGGTAGGGTTTGACAATAAAGGAGCTGTGAGGAAAGAAACAGCATAGTCAATGACTAGAGGGTCCTACAGACTACAGGAGTCCTTGGTATATATGATGAGTAGCATTAAAACACATTTAATGTACACTCAAAATATGCAGCTTAACGACTGTATTGTAGGAAGTAGAAAGCATGATGGAGTCTACTGGATAAGCAGTGGCGGAATCTTCATGGTGACCTCCCGGCAGTGAGGACGAAGGTCCAGACCTGGAGGTAGTAGACGATCCAGGTGTCAACTGGGTAGGATTAGATGTCAGGTCTTCAATGGAAAGCTTTATGGGAAAAAGCTGAAAACTCCTTTAGGCATAAGGTCATCAACATTGAGGACTAAAGGAAGAAGACTGACGGGGTTGGAGAACTAGCCCAGTCCTGGCGGGAAGAGGGGAACTGGAAAAAACCCCTATACCCAAGGAGAACAGCTGTGTACTCGAAGATAAAGATGTACACTGTTTTCCCTAGCTGGCTAGAGATAGGAAAAATATCGAAGCTTGATGCTTCAAGGACTTAAAGAAAAAATGGAAGATGTTAGCACCATAGTGGTTATTGGTGCCTAACAGTTTCTGCATGGTAATATGGTATGCGAAGTAGGGCGATAGACCGTCTAAAACCTCTAGGAGGTAAAACATTTAGTATAGACAGTAAGGGTGATAGTGTGTAAGACATATCAACCCTTAAGAAGCCCCCCAACAGACACATATATATACAGATATATATATGTGGATGGAATATATATATATATATATATATACATATATATCTATAGATACATACATATGTCCTGATGTGTATATTAGGATATGGGTGGAGAAATGTATCAAAATATATATATATATATATATAGACATAATATATCTAAATATCGATACATTTGTGGGGCATGGTCTTGCACCACCAGAGTAATGATATAGGTATGTAGACATATATGGAGATGCTGCATACCAGACAACAGGTTGAAGATACATGTCTACCACCCAGCCCCATAATTGTACATGGGGAATATAATGTATAGAGAATATATTTCCATAGATTGAGGGATGCAGGAAGGCAATCCAACAAGGTAACTGTGATGTTCGCGTGAGAACAGATGATTATATGAATCTGTAAGGAACAAGGCGGGAGTTCCACAGAACACTGACATGGCAGATGTGCAGAAACGCAGAAGAAGATACCAGAGGGACCTACTGGAGGGACCCAGAGGTAGCATGCGTAAACATCAGCCTTGGATTTTCACGCAAAAGAACTGATATCTGGTGTTAACACCCCAGGCTAGAGGGTGTGGAGAACCCTCACAGGCATGGGAAGGGTTTATAAGCTTTTCCCTACTAATAGAGAAGCTTCAGAGACAAGGTCAATGCTCTATAGCAAGGCCCTCATAGTAGAAAGCTTCTCTGAAGACTGTAGAGAGCATTGTGCAGGAGAGATATGAGATAAACTGACTGAAGTCAGGTGTGTTGCCATATCCTAGGAGAGGAGATGGTTAGAATAATGTGAGAAAGCCTAAACGAGTAGGAGGATCCAAGATAGATGACGAATAGCTTGGAATCACTACTGAGGCTAGACAAAATTTTGAACAAGGGACTGGAACTTGGAAAAAGTACCAGTCATACAATTACTGTAACTCCTGCAGGCACAGCTGCTGACGAAAACAGCAGAGAGATTGTCCTGTGCTCAATAAAGAAAAACAGACGAGAAAAAAGAGGAGATATCCCTTCTCCCTATCTGAGGAACGAGCTTGCTAGAGAAGCTTTTCAGTATGGTACCCCTTAGTCAGGGAAAAAACCCGGTTGAGAGGGTAGAGTAAGTAATTGGAGGGTGACGTACCCATAGGGTAAGTCAACTGAAGGAAAAAATGTTCAGTTGGGACAGAACTATCAGGAGATAGTTGCAACTGCTCTTCTAGAGAGTAAGAAGAGGAGAAGTCTGTAGTCCCTGAACAAAAATTTTCCGACAGGTTAGTACACTGAAAAAGAAAAGCACAGTGAATAAACTTCTAATGGGTAGAAGTGAACTGTAGATGACAATTCCCGGCCCCTATGGTTGCTGGGAATGCTGAGACTGGCCAGAGCTGGAGGACTTTAAGCTAGGCTGAGGCGTCCCTTGTTTAGGTACAGCCGAATGATGGGCAGGAGATGAATGAAACTTTCTTTTCTTAGGGAAAGAAGGTTTGGTAGGACATTTCCTACCCCTTGAATAAGGAGGTGGCTTAGAATGGTCTTTAGTGGAAGGAGAGTCAGTGGAGCATTGAGCAACCTGACATAAAGCCTCCTTATTGAAGAGACCTTCTCCTGTACAAGGAGAATGAGCCAGCATAGTTTGTGCCCATCTGCTCAAGTCTGAAGCTTCAAGCCAGGCTCTGCGACGTGCTGCAATGGCAATAGCAGAGGATCTGCTAAGGGACTCAAAAGTATAAGCAACTGTAATAATAATAATAATAATAAAAGAGTCTATAGAAGCACGAGACAGGAACCAGGATATATTCCGGCTGTGATTGACGAGCAAGGAATAATCAGTAGCCTTGGGCTCTGGTAAAAAAGGGGTCAAAAGAGACAATTTCTCTGTGACTTCCTGGAGTGTTAGACTCATGTGAAAAATATATGAAAGAATTCTGGAGGCCAGCATAGAGGTTTGGAAGGCCTGACGACCAAAAGCATCGAGTGTTCTTGAAGAACGACCTGGCGGATAAGAAGAATGCTTCTTCTTGCTCTTAACTTTCCTTAGTGCTGATTCCACTACAAGGGAACGATGAGAAAGTTGAGGCTTTTGAAACCCTGGAGAGGGTGGCACCCGGTACTGAACCTCAGTGGCTGTAGAAACTAGAGGAAGTCGTAAGGGCGATTTCCAGACCCTCAGAAGGAGATCCTGCAGAGCAGGATGTAAGGGAAGCATCATATTTTCCATTTGTGCCGGTGAGCCATGAGTAGCATCACAACCAGGGATAGAGATATTAAGAAAGGTTGCCATATCCAGGAGAAAAGCCTGAAAAGACTGATCTCCTATGGGAACCATCCCTGGTAAGGCTAAAGAAAGAGGCGGAGCACCAGAGGACGTACAGTGGTGTGAAGAGAGAACCCTAGTAGATGGACAGGGATACTGGCATGTTAACGTAGAGGCAGTGGGTACTGCATCAATGCCAGGTATCGGCTCCAAACTAGGCATCGGTGGAATCGGTGCAAGAACAGGCATCGACATCGATACTGATACAGGACCAGCAGTTGAAGTTGCCATCGGGGACTGCTGCAGTGGTACCGAGAGCATGAGAGAGTTATAGCTAGGATCTTCGGAACTGCCTATCTGGAAACGACAGGAGTCGGTTCCGGGACGCGTCGGTACCCAGTCCTCGAGACTAGATATCAATTCAAGACTCGGCATCGAAGAAAGCGAGGCTATCGATGCATGTCGCGAGGGTTCCGACGCCGGTGGCAGTATCGGCGATGCCGATACCACTAATGCAGCCTGGGTTACATCGATCGGTACCGACGGTACCGAGGATACCCGATGACCACCCCTTGCAAAGGGTAAGGCGGTCCACCTCGATGCCGATGCCAGGGTATCGGAAGCGATCGACGCCGGTACCGTCCCGGAGCAAGGCTGAGATATGGAAATGTCCATCGGTATCGTATCGACCGGCCCCAAAGGCGCCGAGGATGCTAGAGGACGATTCCTGGTGAAGAATGGAACACTCAACACCGAAGCCGATGCTGGGGTATCGGTACCGCTCGAAGCGGATACCCGCAGCATACACGGCTGGGATCGAGGGAAGTCAATCCGGTGCGTATCGATCGGTCCCGAAGGTACCGAGGATGCCCGATGACGATCCCTGGTGAAGAGTGGAACACTCGACACCGGTGCCGATGCCGGAGGCTCGGTACCGCTCGAAGCGGATACCACCTCCGAGCATGGCTCAGGTATGTTCTGTGAGGGGTGAGCCCCAGGAACAACCTGAAACCCCTTTAACGCTTTGGAGCCCGAAGACTCCCGCAGAGGTAATGCCAATGAATTCTTGAGGGTAAGGCCGGAGCCATCATCATGCTGGGCATGGGACATACCACTCAAGCATTGACTAGTCTTAACAGACTGTTTGTGGGTTACCTGATCCTGTGAAGTGGAGAAACCAGGTACCCTCACTGCCGAGGAAAAAACGGTATTGAGGGAAACTCTAAAAACTGAAGGTTTCCTCACAAAATTATCCCCTGACAAGTCAGGGGAAAAAGGGTCAGGACCCACACAGTTGAGACACCAACTATTGGTGTCTAAAAAGAAACAGGTGTTTCCACATCGAATGCACTTCTTAGGAAAAGAAGGCTCCATAATGAAGAGGCCTGGTAGGCCCAAGAAGTTAAGGCAAAAACTGAAGAAAAAGTTTCTCAGAATGTAGTCAAAAATCCACCGGCGATATCGGTGGCAGCGGGGAATACAGCCGCGACCACAAGAAAACAAAAACTAAAGTAATTAAAGTAAGTAAAAAGAAAAGTTTCTGCGGTGACAGGAGGACGTCCTGCCGGCTCCGCGGAAAAACAAAAACTGAAGAGAGGCTCTGGAGAAGGCGGGAAGTCAGCGTGCAGGCGCGAGGGATGCTGCCAAAAGCTTTCTGATTGGAAGCTGGGCAGCGTTCCCGTGCAGGCTCCGTCGGTACCGACGTACCCATATGTGAAGACTCATTCCTGCTTGTTCCTGGAGATATACCTTTGTCAGATCAAACAATTCACAAAACTGCAAATTGTATCATGATCCAAACCGTACGTAAGCAACTGGGGTCAAAAATGACCCCACTGGTATTCTGTGCTGCAGTTCATCACTAGCGTCTCCTAGCAGATGAAAATTATTCCTCTCATGGTGCAATATAAAGAGAATATTGACATGTGAAAAGTCATAAAAAGACAACATTCTTGAACAATTATTTTCCGAGATACACATTGTGAAACTTGCAATGGGGTCACTTTTGACCCCATCGGTACTCCCAGGGTTAAACTGTATTGGCTATTTTTAATTCCATTTGCATCTTTGCTGTTCTGACTGCTTTCCTAGCTTTTCTTAGCTTTTCTATATAATGTTGCTTGTCTTCATCATTCTGTGTTTTTTTGTATTTTATAATGGCTAACCTTTTTTCTTAACCATTTAATCTACTTCCTTTGAGAACCATAGTATTCTGCTTTTCATCTCATTTCCATTTACATTCCTAACAAAAAGGCTTGTTGCCCTTAAAATATCTCCTTTTGATTTTGTCCACTGTTTTTCTATATCCCCAAGATATTCCTACCCAGTTCTCAACTCCTTGAGTTGATCTTTACAAAGCTAGCATTACTTAAGCCTGTGACCCTCATGTTTAAATGAACCATCTCTACCCGTATCCTAATACTAAACTACATCATCCAGTGATCACTGAATGCCAGATGATTGCCTACTATAACATCCCCAACATTCCCTCCATTAGTAAGCACCAGATCCAGTATGTAGAGTAACTGTAACTGTAACTGTTCTCTCCTTTAGAGAATCTAGGCTCTCCCTACTTCTAGTGGGGCATCCACTGCAGCTGCATTTTCACTTTCATAGCAGTATTGTGAATGTCTTTAGTTAAATTTCTGTACATTTTTCTGATTATGAAGGAGATCTGTATGCTAAACCTCACCTTCCCTTTTCCTTCTCTTCCCTGCCCTCTGTGTCTTCTTATTCTCCCTTAAATTTTCTTTATTATTTACAAACCACCTTGCTGGTAACTCTAGTAACAAAGCATTTCTGTTCCTTCTCTTCAGCTGCTGTGGGATTACCCCTCTTCTTCAGACAGGGATTGGATCTCATGGTACATACTGATTTTTGCCACTGCTGCTGCTTCTGTGAGCCTATCCCTTTTCATGTAGTTGCAGGTGTGGGGGACCAGGCCAATACAAATTGAGTTTGTCACTGCTGTAAATCTTCCCATCTTCATGTAGCAGTAGGGGTTGGGAGATTTGCCAGCACCAGATTGTTTCTCTAATGTTCTGTGAGCCTCTCTTCCATCTCCATGTGGATGGAAGGACAAAACGAAATGGATAGATGAACCAGTCCTCAAAAACAGATTTGTTTGCTTGGAAAAAGTACACCTAAAGAAAGGATACCAGGCCAACTTATGACAGAGGACTGGAGGTCTTAATTCATCTAATGTCTCCCATTTTCCCTAGCTCGATGTAAAATCTTTAATTATACAAAAAACAAAATATTTGGTATCAAATCCATAATGCCATTGATGGCATTTGAACAGTTGATACAGAGATGGAAGAACCTTACATGCAAAGTTATGAGATTGTAGATGATTATATAATATTGCCCAAAACTAATCATACCAGATGCATCAATGAAGATCACTCTTCCTTTAGCAACTCACCATTTTCAAAGGAGTTGAAAAAGGACTGGAAGCAGAATTTGGCAATTATCCTGATAAAAAAAACAGTAGCAATAAATATATCATAGTAATTATTTATAAAATTCAGAGCAGGGCTCCATAAAATATATATCAGATATAATTATTATATTACTTGTGGTACTGGAGAATACATTAGAGGTATCAAGGGGAAAGTGAAAGGAATAAATTGTACTGTGAAATGTGATTTATATTCAGAGATGTCATAATCAATGCTAACACTAACTAAAGTTTTACTGTGCACTTTCTTGATTAAGAAAGCAATTTTGGAAGGTAATTTTATAAGGAACCACATAAAGAAGCATGTCTACTACAGTGTGATAGCCAGCAGTGCAGTTTAGAGTGAATATGCTTTTTAGGCCATACCATAGCAAGGAGTGCATGGTCAAAAAGCAATCCCGCTAAAAATCCTACACTATCCTAGTAGCGCATGAATAGGTGGGCTTAAGTCAGACAGTGGGTGGAGAAAAGGAGTCAGCATGCAGTTGGGACGGGCATACTATTTATTCATATACTAGCTACACAACCACGCCACTAACACAGGTGTAGCTAACATCTGCCGCTGACCAGTTGCTACTTCATTTGCATGCCACACCCCCAACTATGTTCTACCATCTCCAATCCTTGACTGAGTAGTCCACTTAGGGTATGTGCTCTGTGAATCTACCATTCTCTTAACCCCTTCCCAGATCATCACAACAGCTGCCCTCTCACATCTTACCAGTGAATATATAGACCTGCACATCATACTTTCCAGACTACCATTGATTTGTAGGTATATGTCTGCATACTGTTCTAGAGAATATGTCTTCTGCTGATGGTTCTGGATATTGTGGCTGGCATAGTCATTTAGTTTTACTGTCCTGGCTGCTGCACATTGTTACCCCCCTGATTGCCACTGCTCTATGTGACCACTGATTTGCTTGGTACAGGACCAGCCATATGCATCTTGCCCGTTCTCTGTGTGGGATAGCTCTGGGCTATTACTTGTATGGGGATCATGCCTGAACTGCACATTTGTATCATGCTGACACTGGATGTGCACCTAGCACCTAGTCAGAGGCTGGTATTATTGGTGCCCACTCAAGCAGCATCTTTTGTAGTCTACAGCACCACTAGCATGGCCGCCCTAGTTGCGTGTGACTGTTCCCGCTCACTGTCTACTCCAACTCCACCCTAACCTGCCATTTTGCAGGCTACACTGGAAGTGCGGCACTTTTAATGTGCCTACCTTGTTGCCACACGCTCCTGGTTACTGTGGGGCTGAAACATGCACTAATCACATGCTAGACCCCATACTCCCAGCTATCGTGCTTTAGTAAACATGCCCCCAAAGACTTCTAGTGGCTTTCTAAGCTTCTTAAGTAAATGAGTTTTAATAGTTAATTTTTGTGAAAATTAGAAAAAAGTAAGGGCCGGATGTTCAAAGCAATTAATGTGGTAGCAAAGCTGCTCACCGTGTTAATCACAGTGCATGGGATTGAATTGTGAACTCCGTAGTTATATCAAGAAAACTCAGAATTGTCTTGGTCTGTCTGGTTTCATATGGAACTAGTTGATTTTCCTCACAGAGAGCCTATTTCAATTCAATTCAATTTGATGCAGTTTTGCATTACATATATTAAGGCAGCTTAAAATATTAAACTAAAAATCATAGGGCCTGATATTTAAAGGGTTTACTACGGTTAGAAGACCTGCTGATCACATTAATCTCCTTGTCTGGGATATTCACCGAATATCCATGGGTGCCACCAGTGCACAGCCCGGTGCTAAGCAGCTAACACTGGGGAATTTCAGGGCAGAGCAGAGGTGGCACTCAACAATAACTGCACAGCAGTGATACTGAGCTGCTGCTCAGTTATTGTAACATGGCAAAAGCTAGTAACTTTAAAGGCTGGCCTAACATTTGCCGCAGAAGCTAACTGAAACATGAAAAAAATCCTCTGGGACTCTCACTCATTTAAACAGCCAATACAAAAAGAGTCACCGAGTGCAAACACTAAGCGATGAAGGGAAGGTGATGATCAAACTCATAACAACCTTTGTTAGGCTTATGATGCCTCATTACTGGCTGAAAGTGAAGACAATCAAAAACATTTGCTTCTCAAGATCAAGAAACATAGGGGGATGTTTACTAAACAGCGATAACATTGCAGCGGCGCAGTTTGCACGTGATATGTAACGTTATCGCGTGATAAAGTAACATTATCGTGTGATAGCGTGAGGTTTTACGCGATAAAATCTCTGGCAGCACTAAGGCACACAGAGGGGGGCGGCAGCTGAGCTTTTCAAGGCCTACTGCCCATCTGCCAGTGCCCTATGAAACACATACAGATCTGCATTGACTGCCCTGGAGAGTGCCTATTCCCCAGCAGGACTGGGGTGGTGGTGGTCCCCTCTACTGCCTCCAATGTAGAGTGTGGATCTGTTGGTGGGAGATCCTGCCCCCCACCCTGACTGAGAGAGAGTGGGTTGGGTGGTGCTACATAATCTGCTTTTGGGCCCAACCACCACGCTTCTTGTATAACATGTGACCATGGTAACCACACAGAATATGCACTAGTCTGGGTGCATCATAGTCCACAAAAGCTATACATGACTAGGAAATGCAGATGGATGCAGTTGCATCCTAGGTATGTCTGCAAGGACTACCTATCACACACTGACACTGATGGGGACCTGCAGTACATCCTATCTCAGCCAAGCCAGGTACTGCGGACCTGGTGCTGTGCGCCCCACCTCACCCTCAGGGTGAACACAGGAACCACACATTGTCACAGTCTGTAGCTACTCAGTGCCAGTAACACACACAGTCAGTTCCCCCTACCAGGCCAGGGTGCTGTAGAGGTGCATACCCCATCTTGTGATCAGATGTAGACTGCTGATCTGCATGTGCACTGCATCATGGGTACGGGTGGGTTTACCCTATCCTTGTAACCACAGCAGTCAGTTTGTGTGGTGACCTGCAAGCTTTTTGTAGCCAGCCAGTGGTGTTTTAAATGCTGTAGAGATGTAGCCCACTGGTTATGTCAGTGACTGTGGCAGCAGAGATCATGGGTTCAATCCCACAGTGGTGTTTTTTAATACGGCTGCCTGAGGCTTTTCCTTTTAATTTACATCAGTGCCTCTGCCTCCACAGTCATTGCAGCAACCAGTGGGCTACATCTTTTTAGCTTCTAGCACAGCGCTGGCATGAACGTAGGGTTAACACGCGTTAACGTGCCATGGCGCCCACTATTGCGCGATACTGATTCCTTGCTACCTTCCCTCTGGAACGCCCACTACCTTATATGGCATTCTTCACATTAACGCTGCAATTAGCACAGGTAACATTAAGATGGTTTAGTAAACATCCCCCATAGTCTTAAAATGGGCCTGCACCTTAATGTAAAAAGGTCAAAGGTCCTGATGACTGGCAAAATCAATAAGTTCATCATCGATGGAGAAAAAATTGAAATAGTAGATAACTATAACCTACTTGGATCAACTATCAATAAAGAAATGACAAGCAGTCTAGAAATCCGATGATGCATTGCTCTTGGCAGAATAGCTATGAAGGACCTAGACAAGATTCTCAAGAGCAGAGATGTCTCTCTCCATACAAAAATTGGACTTGTTCAAGCCATGGTATTTTCAATAACATCATATGGATGTGAATGTTGGACAGTGAAAAAGATAGACAGGGGAGGTGCTCGTGAGCCCAATCAAGATTGCCATGATCCTGTGAGGCTCCTCAGCCTTCTTCCTCTACTCTCCTCACAACCGGAGTATATATATGCCCTGAGTACTCCAACATGCCTCCAATACTAGCGCTGGCATAGCAGATGGAGCTGATACCTCCGGATCTCCCCTCCTCCGTTTTGATGGCTTTAAATCAGCATCCAAAAGTTCTGCTGCCTTATGGAGCTGTGAGGGGATCAGAGTCCTAATCAGCACAAACAGCTTCTCCACCATGATCTGCCTCTTTACTTGCTCCTGCATTGTTTAGATACCTCTCCCCCACCTCTGACTGGCTGGCATCCATGGAGCTGAAAGATCCGGTATTTCTGCCTGATAATTTCTGTGAGTAAAGAGATATATGGGGAAGGTGTCCCTGACAAGCCTGACTACCAATGATCAGTGTTCCACATAAGGTAATTTGGGTGAATGTAGTTTACTGATGTGAGTGCCTACCTTCAGACGAACACTGAAATGTTTGAGACCCACCCGATGCCTATTTTGAGTGCTGCGAGCGATTCTGCTCTATACGTGAGACGCCATTGTTGACATACCTGTGGAACAAAGGAGGGGGTTGTAAACGGGGGCGCTGGGTGAGAATGTCCACAATCTTGGCAAAGGCAAATACTATTATGACTTGCAAAGGATTGTGGGGAATGTAGTCCATTCATACCAGAATCAGCCGTTCACAAAATAATGAGTTGTGTTGCTCAAGTGTAAGCAAAGAAAATATATTTTATTTATGGGGTTATTTCTCCCACACAGATTTACTTGGTAACACAAAAGGATACTTGCTTTCAGTATTGTACTTAGGAAAAACAAATCATGATATCAGCAACTGAACTTCTTAAGCAATCAAACATGAAAGACCTTGATGGGAAACAGAAAAGGTCTTTTTGAGGGCTCCTGCTAATAACTTTTAGCAGTGCTCCAAAAGCAAAAACAAAACCCAATAGTAACCAAAAACTGTTCTTTTTTCCAAGGATAACTTCCTTCTATTTTCACACACACAGAAGTTTCCTTTCAGAGCTCACGTGCAATTGGGCATGGCTTAATTACCAACAATTAGCCACCTGCAAACCCCTTTGCTGGTTTACTTTCTATACGTGGCTCAAATCCTACCCTAAAGCTTTATTGCAGGCTTTTCTGGGTAGATAAAAGAACAAGTTATAGTTCCCTTTTGATGGTTGTTGTATTTGTGAAAGTATTTTACCACAGCAGCTTATTCAGAGAGCAATCCATGTATTCATTCTGATCATTTAAAATATCTCCTTCTTCTTCAACTATCATAGAATCAATATCATGGTCTTGCTCAGAGGAATTCCTTAATGGAGCACTCTCAGGACAATACTTGTTTCCCTGCTGTCTTTCTAGTGAAAAGCTAGGACATAGATCAGTGTTCATACCTGAGCTTCCTTTGCTGTTAGGTTTCCTCTCCAGATATCCTGGCCAGTAAGTAGTCCAGCTTTTATGTCCAGCCTTCCAATCCAGATCCCTGGACACTGGGTCTCTCTTCACATACCTTCTTGCACTGGTCTTAGGGCCCCTTCCAAATGCAGCCGTCTCCCTCAAAGGTGCCGTCTGGGAATTCCTGGCTCTGTAACCCCACTCCTCTGGTTTCCTCCAGTCCAATGGAGTATGCTTGCCTCTGGAATGACTCCCAACACATGTACTGCTATGGTCTCCTTCTTTAGACCTCCAAGATGTCTTTCTCTTCTTTCTTCCATGTTGGTGCTGCTGCTTCTTGATCTGGAACTCTGAGTTCCTCCTCTCCTTCTGATTCTGTGTAGAATATGTTTTACTTTTAACTTGTTTAGAGGGATGCTCCACCCTAGCACAGCTTAGCTGTGCTGAATCAAGCCCTGCCCTTGGAGATGAGTGATTGGGGATTACCTCATAGCTCTCCTGATTGAACACACGTTTCCCCACTTCAGCTCCTCTAGATGCTGTTTGAAACCTGGTGCATTCTGGGACTGGTAGTCTTTTATGAAAACATTCTGTTTTAGTATTTCTACCAGCAAAGACAGGTTGCTTGTTCAGAGCCAATTCACCTCTATTATAGCTCCTTCCTGAACTATGATAAGCTTCCTTATCACAGGGTTCCTATTTCGGCAGGAACACTGTGCTGAAGACCCTTTGGAACGCATAGAGGGGTTGTCGTCACAAGTGCTGCTCTACCTGCAAAAGTGGATGGAATGCATTCTGGTGCTCCCCAAGATGGCCACCGATATCTGAAATGCCTCAGTGGAAAGCATGTGACGCTGGACAAGATGGCTGATGAAAAAATTTAAAGGGACAGGCCAGAAAAGGATCGTCTATGTCAGTGTTTTTCAACCTTTTTTGTGCAAAGGCACACTTTTTTCATGAAAAAAATCACGAGGCACACCACCATTAGAAAATGTTAAAAAAATTTACCTCTGTGCCTATATTGACTATATATAAAGTAATTCTCTTGAATAGGAATCAAACACTCACACCAACCCCCCTCCCCTGCTGGTTCACACCAACTCCCCTCCCCTGCTGGTTCACTCACACCACCCCCCCCCCTCCACTGCTGGTTCACTCACCCACCCCCCTGTCACTTACTCACCCCTCCTGCTGGGTCACTCACTCACTTACCCCCCCTCCCCTGCTGGTTCACTCACATCATAGCACGCCCCCCCCCCCTTGCTGGTTCACTCACCCCACCCCCCCCTCCACTGCTGGTTCACTCACACTACCCCTCTTGCTGGTTCACTCACACTCCCCCCCCCCACTTGCTGGTTCACTCACACACACACACACACCCTCTGCCCAAGCCGCTGCTTCTGCTTTGTACAGAGCAGCGGCTGCACTACACTTACATTGAAAAGTAAAGAGAAACTGTGTCAGGAGCCCTCTGGTCATCACAGAGCCCGAGGAAGTGATGTCATGGGGGCGGGCTCCTCACAGGCTGTCTTTCCTTTTCAAATTAACTTTATTGCAGCTAAAGTTAATTTGAAAAGGAAAGACAGCCTGTGAGGAGCCCGCCCCCATGACATCACTTCCTCGGGCTCTGCATGATCGGAGGGCTCCTGACACAGTTTCTCTTTACTTTTCAATGTAAGTGTAGTGCAGCCGCTGCTCTGTACAAAGCAGAACCAGCGGCTGCACTGCTATAGGGAATCGCGATCGAGTTCGCGCCGCGGACTTCGGCACAAAAGCCGGTTTTTTGCTCTGGCCGCTCCCGATCTTGCGGCCAGAGCAAAAAAACGGCTTTTCAATGGCCGGTTTTACAACTGTGCTGGCAGCCGGCCTGGCCATGGAAAAACCGGCCAGGCTGGCTGAAAACCGGCCGGTTGGCAACCCTAATTTGTGAGCCGAGGCCACATGTTACGGATGAAATTGGAATTTTTCCCACGGCACACCAGACAATATCTCACGGCACACAGTGGTTGAAAAACGCTGGTCTATGTGGCTGAAGATCGGCTCTCATGGACACACTGCTCCAAAACAGTGTCAAAGACCCGACTCAGAGGCGCAAGACAAGGCTTTAAATTTCTTTATGTTCAGCTGCAGCAGCATTCAGCATTTTTGATGAGATGCTGGCTTCTTAGTGCCTTGTCTAACTTCACAGGTTTATATCTTGGACAGCTCCCCTGTGTGGTCATTTCCAGTACTGCAGGCAAATTATTTCAAGAAGATTCAAGACCCTGCTTTCAATTCTGACAGTATATGTGAGCTTTATGATCTCCAAAGACTGGTACTGGTGACTCTTGCCCCAAAGGTTAGGAGTCAAATTTTGGAAGTGGAGAATATCTCTTGGGAATCATGAACACCCTTAATGTCCTGGAATGTCTGCAATAAGTTCCGATCACAGTCTCACTACCAGATTTGAAACTCTAATCCCGATGAGTATACTGTTCCCGTCCAGTCTTGGGTGAGATTATCTTGGCTGCTGGTCCCCATCAGCGCCAGTGCGTGACAGGTACTCCTGGCAGCTGCACCCTGGGGAAGCCTGTGTCCATCTGTATTCTCCGGTCATGTCCAGATCTTGGGGATGTTGTTGATCCCAGTTTAGTGCATATCCTGAAGGTTACACACCAAGAGAAATGGCTTATAGTTCCGCAATATAAAATGTTGTGTCGCGCCATACAAGTAGCGAAGTTGCGACAGGAGAGCTGGATTAAGGAGCTTCAGGATGGCTACGCCAAAATCCTATGCGTCATCTCTCTCCAAGTTTGCTAGATCTTCGGACTCCCCGTCAACGAGCTCCTCACCAATGACAGAGGGAGTTTCCAACTCAAAAATTACTGCCTCGGGGCAATGTTCCCTCTAATTTTCTGTAGGCTGTGTGTTCATAAAATATCGGCTGTGTGCAGCTTTTGAAGGAAGGTTAAATTTTTGTGCGCCACATAACGACACTCAGAGTTATATACTTTAAAATTTGACTACATGTCAGAATACAGTATGTACAACACATTGATTTTAATCAAATTAAATTAAAATAGATGATTACTAAATGAAGCGGGAAATTTCTAGTAATTACAATCATAACTTTTAAATTTTAAGACGTCTGTGTTGTTTTTTATCAGAATCAGAGCCGTAATTTTTGTGCGCTCTGTTGTAAAGTATGTGCGCTCGCTCTGCGAGGTGTGTGCGCGCGCACACGCGCACAGCTTAGAGGGAACAGTGCCTCGGGGCCGCATTCTCCAGTCACAAAAGCTGACTTTCTGGAAATTCTAAAAGAACAAGCTATTCCGGCAAGATTTTACTAAGGCGGTAAGCGATATCAAGGCGGACCTCAAATCACTGGATGACCGAGTCACACAAACCGAGATCAATATAGGGGAGCAAATAGATTCATCTGTACCTTTCCAATCCAAAATCAACAAATTAGATAATCTCACAAAGGATCGGTAATTAGAGCACTGCAATGGATCTTTATCAGCTTTGGGGATTACTACAATGGTTGCCTGAAAAAAGGATGCCGGAAGCGTTCCCTTAGAGAGAATCTCATTGAAAACCATCAACAGAGTCGGAGCAAATAAATCCGGAAACACCTTATAGAGCTCCCCCGGCAAGAAATCAGGCCCTGCCGCTTTTACAGATTTGAGTTTCCTCATTACTTGTAGTAACTCCTGAAGGGTAAAGGGACGATCCAAGTGTTCCCGTCCTTATAATGAGAGCTGTGGGAGAGCAGCCTCCCGCAACCAATCCCGAATATCCTTAGCTGCAGCCAATGACTCGCTCTTATATAACTGCTCACAGAATTTTGCAAAGGTTGCTGCTATGTCTTTTGACCTGACCCTGTGGGGATTTGATCGCTGCTATTTTATGACGTTGCCGTTTGCCATTTTAATTGCCACAGTAACATCTTTTTTTTTTTTTTTTAATTTAACAGTCTTTTCTATACCGCCCCTTCCAGAGATCAGGGGCGGTTTACATTGAACATTAAACAGAACAATTGTATACTTCTGTATACATTTACAAGGAACATTATGCTTTAACTATATACAGGTGTACTTACAGGGAACATATTTTGAACATTAACTATAACAGAGCTTTTCAAACTATTTACAAGTTATATACATGGAGCGCATCTTAGTTAGTTACAGTGGTGAAATAGTCAACTGTTTGAGTGGTTCATTAGCGTGTTGTGTGGGGTTAGTGAAATTTCCTGTGTTAGTCATTTGTTCTGTCTTGGGTACAGTGTATGTGTTTCTGTGATTGTATTGGTGAGGTTCTTTGTTGGTAGGGGATTTCAAAGTGTTTTGTAAAGAGGTAGGTTTTTAATTCTTTTTTGAATTGGTGAAGGTCTTTTATCATGCGGAGTGTTAATGGTATTTCATTCCAGAGGGTGGGGGCAGCAAAGGAGAAGGCCCTGTCACTTGTTGTCGCTTTAGTTTTTCTAAAATTTGTTTTTATGTTGAGGGAGTGGGTTGCGTTCTGTCTGCGTGATCTAGTATCTGATGGGGGGTGTATTAGGGTGGATAGTTGTGATGGGGAGATGTTGTTGATGATTTTGAATGTAGTTAGGAGGATTTTATATTTTATTCGGCTGTTTATAGGGAGCCAGTGTAAGTCTAGGAGAATTGGGGTCACATGGTCTGTTAGATTAGCTTTAGTGACCATCTTGGCGCATATGTTTTGGGCTCTTTGGAGAAGGTATATGCTTTTTAATGGAAGTCCATTTAGGAGACTATTACAATAGTCGAAGTGGGGGGTTATGAGAGTATTGACTACAGATCTAAAGTCATCGGTGTTGAGTAGGGGTCTCAGATGTTGTATTGTCTTGAGTTTATAAAATATGGTTTTTACTGTGTGTTTTATGTGTGGAATCATGGAGAGTGAGTGGTCTAAGATTATTCCAAGGTATTTTACCTCCTTTTTAACAGGTATAGGTGTATTATTTATTGTGATTGTATTGGGGTATTTGTAGTCAGTGTCTGATTTCCTCGTTATGAACATTGCCTCTGTTTTTTTTGAGGTTAATGCTTAGGTGGTTGTCTTCAAGCCATTTAGTAGTCTCGTTCATACATTGGAGTAGGCTATCATATTTGGGATTGTTGGGGTTTATGGGGGTGGCAAGCATGATATCATCTGCGTATATGAAATGGATAATTTTGTGCTTCTTAAATATGTTTGTAATGGGCTGGAGGTATAAATTGAAGAGGAGGGCTGAGAGGGCTGATCCTTGGGGGATGCCTTGACCTTGTGGGAAAGTTTCGGATGTGTCGTTACCTAATTGTATCCGTATTAACCTGTTTGAGATGTATGATTTGAACCATTCAAGGACTGTCCCTCCTATTTTTATGGACTATCTTCTCTGCCTTATTACCCTGTTCATAATATTGCTGTCTTGTCCGCAAGAGAAGTGAAGCAATTTGTTCAGACTCAAGAGCCTCCAATTCCACCCTACGGCCGGTTAGCACTTTCCACACCTTAGAACTCCCACTGCATCTGTGGAGATTTTCCAAATCAGCAATCTTATCCCACAGTTCCTTCTGTCTAGCCACTAATTTCTTTTTGAAGGTGCTCAATAACGAGATGAGTTGCCCCCTTAAAACAGCCTTCCCTGTCTCCCACAAAAGAGCTCTAGATATATCCAGGGTATCATTAAATGACAAAAACTCCATCTAACCTTTCCTTACTGTGGAGACAAACTCCTGGTTAAGCAATAAACCACGAGGTATGGACCAACGATGTGGTGGGGTTTCAGTTTCTCCCAAAGAGATATTAATAGTAATAATCGCATGATCCGAAGGACTCATGGTCCCAATGGTTGCTTGGGTCATCCATGAAATCCCTGAGCATGACACCAACCACATATCAATACGAGAATGACAATTATGTACCCTAGAATAAAAGGTGTAGTCTCTTTCTGAGGCATGGAGGTGTCTCCAAACATCACATAGATCAAAATGTGAAACCCAATCCTCCAATACTTTCATCAGAGTGATCTTGGAGACTCGCGTCCCAGAATGATCCAGTACAGACCGCACATAGTTAAAGTCTCCTCCAACAAGTAGTTCCCCTTGATGATACCTTTGGAGTACCTCATACAGATCCAATAAGGAGCTCCCTACCAATGCAGGGGGAAGATAAACATTGACTAACATCAAAGTGAACCCATTCATATAACCCACCGATATTAAAAAGCGCCCTTCCGGGTCTATAAATTGATCTATGAGCTGAAAGGGTCAAGTAGGAGAGATTAAAATAGCAACCCTCCCCCCCCCCCTCTTTATGGAGGTGAAATTAGCCAGATATATTTGTGGGAATCGACTTCTAGCGGAATTGAAGTGGTCTTGCAGGGAAAAGTGTGTTTCCTGAAAAAAATTATCTCAGCCTTCTCCCTATACAACTGTTCCAGAACCCTCCTATGTTTGCAAGGATTAGTTAGTCCATGCACATTCCAGGAAAGTGCCCTAACCATTCCCAATCATTGAGAGAAGCCACTTAACAACATTCCCGGAACCAATCTCCATCCCCCACCATCTGCCATCCACCCGTCTCAAATAGATCTGCGGAACCAGAAGAATAACCCAAATTCTCAGAGTTAGCTGTCTACTGCAAGGGTCATAAATCTCCCTCCCCCCCTCCCCCCATCCCCGACCTTACCCTACCCATCCCTACCCCCCCCCCCCAATGTTCCTATATAAGCAGGAAGTAAACCATACATAAAAACATCCCACAAATCGTGACACTACTAGTGTCAATAAAGAAGGCACTGTGTAAAGGTGTATACAAATGTCCCTACCTCCCTCTCTTCCCCCGTCTCAGTAATCTAAGTAGAGACATTCCTAAGAAAAGCTTCACTATTTTTCCAGCTCTCCGCCTCTGGTAACACCTCCCCAAAGCCTCCCCTTCTCCTCCTCCTTTCAGAAACCTGCCCTCCCCACCCCTTAAACTCCCCGACCCTCATTTCCGTTAAAACAACCGCTAACATCCAATGAGTATTGGAGGGTTGAACCCTAACCAATACTAGAAGGGGTATACTACCCTTAACGCAAGCCCCAAGATGAAAAAGACAAACATTGGAAAATTCAAGTGGGAGCTGAAATGTCCATCTCATTCTGACGAGTTGGCTCTTGGTCGGAGCTGGACGTCTTGTGGGACCTGGGAACTTTACGTCTCTTTGGTAAGGATGTCTCCCAATTTCCATTTGTGCTTCTCGGACGTATATTCCATTCCCCATGTTCTATCAGGTCCAAAATCTCCATCACCATTGATAAATCCAAAATTCTTTGTGCACAATTATTCCAGTCGAACAGTAAGGCAAAAGGAAAGCCCCATCGGTATGGAGTTGCAGATTTCTGCAGCGCTTGAGTTAAGGGCTTGAAACTTCTACGCCACTCCATAGTGTATTGAGATAGGTCTTGATATATCTGGATCTCTTGGCCTTTAAAAACCACTGCATGTTTGCCCCTAATACTTCTCATTAAAGCAGCTTTATCTTCAAAAAAGCTAAAACAAGCAATTACTGCATGCGGCTGCATGCTAGAAGACCTTTGAGCTCCATAACTCCGGTGAGCCCTTTCCAGACGTACCAGGTTAGGAGAAGTTGGCACGCAAAAGGCAAAGAGCTCCTGAATTAGAGCCATGGTATTCTCTTGCGCTCCGTTTTGTTCGGGGCACCCAAAAAACTCTGATATTATTGCGTCTTTGACAATTCTCTAATTCTGCCTAAAGAACAAACCAGTCAGTACTAGAAAAGATCAAACCTAAGCTTAGCTTAGAAGCTCAGATGACCAGACTTTGACTTTCATATTTTGGATACATCAAGCGAAGAGAGAGAGATCATTAGAGAGAGACATCATGCTTGGCAAGGTAGAAGGTCAATGCAAGAGAGGAAGGCCAGCAATGAGATGGATCAATACAATAACAGCAGCTATGGGTGCCACTCTATCAATAATGAGCCACCTGACTGAAGACTGAACACAGTTTAGACAACTATCCAGAGGGTCGTCATGAGTCGACACCAACTTGAAGGCACTAAAGAACAACAACAACATTGGCACATAAAAGCAGCAACCATAAAATTATAAAGGTCACTTTTCAAAGGAAGTTATACATTTAACAGCAGCTGGTAAGCATATAAAGACACATTTTATAAAGGCAATTTATAAGGCTGTAGGGACATGGAAGTGAAAATGTCTGAAGATCTGTCGATTTAGAAGAAAGGATTTGCACGTGTAGGTTCAAAGTAAAATTGGCATATCTCTGCTCTCCACTATGGATATCATTTTAAGTCATAGAAAGAAGTGCAGGAATGCACAGGGATGGAAATCCACACACAGGAGGCACCATTTTACAGTGTACATGTGGAAAACCAGTAACATAAACATGTAAGTACCTGCATTTCACAATCCATTCATGTAAATGCCAGCACTTACACATATATCCGAGCCATTTTGTAAACTCAGTCATGCAGCCGTTCTCAAGAGGACTCAATGGGCCCGATATTCGAAAGGCAGTTTTACGGTTTACAGACCTGTAAGCACTGTAACTGCTGTTAAATGGAATATTCAACAGCATTAACACAGTTAATGCCGATGAATATCCTTTCTCCCTTACACCCCCCATCAGGGGCGTTCCAGGGAGGAGCAGAGGTGGCAACAGTCCCTAACTGAGCAGTAGCGATGTTTCATGCTGCCTATCTTTAAGCTGCAGTAGTTAACCAGGCAGATTGCAATATCACTGCTGCCTGGTTAGGGACTGCAGCTTCCGGACATGTGCGGCAAACCTGGATATTGAATGCCAGGGCCGCATATGACCCTGGCATTGAATATCTGGGGTTAAGGGTCGGCGGGTATGGCTATGCGCCGTAGCTACACATAGCCTGCCTAAATGAATATTGGGCCCGATGTTTCTCGCATTTCAATTTGGAGGGCTGGTAAACAAGAACTTTTTTAATGCCTGTTCATTTCAATGGTTGAACATTGTCTTGCTTTTGGCCATACATTTCAGGATTTACGGTGGTCCATTATTGATTACATCCCAATGGACCCTCGAGGTGGAGATCGTGTCAATAAATTACAAAGTTGTGAGCAACGTTGGATTTTCCAACTATGAACGGTACAACCTGATGGTCTTAACAGAGAAATTGATTGGCTTAGTATTCACCGATGTTACCTGATGATCACAGGGCCTCCCCTAGTTAGTGGGTTGTCCCTGTAGCTTCATTGGTAACTTGCTATGATTGACAGTGAAGTATAGCCATTCATTGAAGTTTCTGACCCTTTTGAGGAAGCAGCTGATTTCAGCGTCTGATGGCGGTTTGTTTGAAGTATGGCAGCACTTGAAACAGGGTCATCGACGCGAAACGTGCACGTCATGCCAGAGTTTTGAATTACTTCTTCTACAATCCAGCTAGTGTCCGAGTTTGAATTTCATTTTCTACAATCCAGCTAAGTAGCGGAGGTTTTTTTTTTTATTTTATTAAAATGGATGTGACTGTGTGGTGGACATAATACTATTATATGTTCCTTTCCTGTAACATCCGACAAAAAGAATTATTTTGCAAATTTTCACGGGGGTTATTTTGGTGATTTTTTTTTATATTATTGTTCATTTCAAGGAGCAGGCATTAATTCAATCATGGCCAATTTCAGCCTTAAACATGTATCCTCTATATGAAAAAGGGGATGCCTGTATATCTTAATGTTCTGTCCAGACATTCCTCTGACATGCCACCAATGTGCTTCTATGCAACCAGGGCCAGTGCAAGGACTGGAGGTGCCCTAGGTGGCCCTTCATCCTGCCACTCACTGCTGCCTCCCCATGCCTATTGCCACCGCTGGCACCCCTCTCTGGGGCCAACAGTGGTGACAATTGCCCCTGAAACCATGATGTACCACTTACCCTTTGTCTCTGCGGCTGTCTCTCAGTTTCATTCTGTTCAATCTGCTGCTTCAGCCCAGGACTTTCGGTTTTGTATAAACAGGAAATCTACAGCAGAGGAGAGCACCAAAGTGGCAGATTGAACAGATTGAAACTACAACATGGCCCCTGAGATGAAGGATATGTGCTGCGTCACAGTTTCAGTGGCAATGACCGCTGCTGTCGGCCGCAGAGAGGGGTGTCAGTGATGGCAATGGCCCGGGGGGATTGCCCTCGGAGGGCCGGCACTCTACTTGACTGCCTAGTACACCTAATGTTATCACAGGCCCTGCATGTAACTTGGATGTGATCAGGGCAGACATGTTCAAAGCCAGGCCCTTCTAAAATGGCTTTTGGTATTTAAAGGTGCGGAAGAATTGAAGGAAATATTGATACATCGGGAAGATGTATTACAACTATTAGATAAACTGAAGAGTAGCAAATCAACTGGGCCAGATGGTATACATCCAAGGGTGTTGAAAGAACTGAAATATGAGATTGCAGACCTGCTATTAGTAATCTGTGAACTATCATTAAAATCATCTCTAATACCTGAAGATTGGCGGATCGCCAATGTAACACCAATTTTTAAAAAGGGTTCGAGGGGTGATCCGGGAAACTACAGACCGGTGAGCCTCACGTCAGTACCAGGAAAAATGGTAGAAACCATCATAAAGAATAAAATTACTCAGCATGTAGATAGTCATGGCCTAATGGGAGACAGCCAACATGGCTTTAGACAAGGAAGATCTTGTCTTACTAATCTGTTATGTTTTTTTGAAAGTGTGAATAAACAGGTGGACAAAGGTGAGTTGGTTGATATAGTGTATCTGGACTTTCAGAAAGCCTTTGACAAGGTCCCTCATCAGAGACTTTTGGCAAAACTAAAGAGTCATGGGATAGGAGGCAGTGTACTACTGTGGATCAGGAACTGGTTAAAAGATAGAAAGCAGAGGGTTGGGCTAAATGGCCAATTTTCCCAATGGAGAAAGGTGAATAGTGGTGTACCCCAGGGATCTGTGCTCGGTCCGCTGCTTTTTGACATATTCATAAATGACCTGGAAAGTGGAATAACGAGTGAGGTTATCAAATTTGCAGATGACACAAAACTATTTAAAGTTGTTAAAACCCAAGAGGATTGTGGAAAATTGCAAGAGGACCTTGATAAACTGGAAGACTGGGCATCAAAATGGCAGATGAAATTTAATGTGGACAAGTGCAAAGTTATGCACCTAGGGAAGAACAACCCAAACTATGGTTACACGATGCAAGGTTCCACATTAGGAACCACCACCCAGGAAAATGATTTAGGCGTCATTGTGGATAACATGTTAAAACCCTCGGCCCAGTGTGCAGCGGCAGCAAAGAGAGCAAATAGAATGCTAGGTATCATAAGGAAAGGAATGGAAAATAAAACAAAAGATATTATAATGCCTCTATACCGTTCCATGGTGAGACCGCACCTTGAATATTGTGTGCAGTTCTGGTCGCTGTATCTTAAAAAGGATATAGCGTTATTAGAAAAGGTTCAGAGAAGAGCCACAAAAATGTTAAAGGGGATGTAAGGATACTCCTATGAAGAAAGGCTAAAAAGGTTAGGGCTCTTTAACCTGGAAAAGAGACGGCTGAGAGGAGATATGATAGAAGTCTATAAATTAATGAACGGAGTGGAACAGGTAAATGTAGATCAACTGTTTACGTTATCAGAATATAGAAAGACTAGGGGACATGCAATGAAGCTGCAGGGTAAACTATTTAAGACTAATAAAAGAAAATATTTTTTCACTGAACGTGTAATCAAACTCTGGAATTTGTTACCGGAGGATGTAGTAAAGGCTGTTAGTGTAGCTGGGTTTAAAAAAGGTTTGGTCAAGTTCCTGGAGGTAAGGTCCATAAACCATTATTAAGAAGGGACCCAGGATATCAATGCTTGACCTAGTACAAGCATTGCAGAACCTGTGTCTTTTGGAGGAACTGCTAGGTACGTATGACCTAGATTGGCCACTGTTGGAAACAGGATACTGGGCTTGATGGACCTTGGTCTGACCCAGTATGGCATATCTTATGTTCTTATGTTTTGAATATGATTGTAGTTTACATGTGAATGTGCTAGTATATCCATGTGCAAAATGCATAAATTTCATAACTTCTTTATCTGTAGATTTTAAAAAGCTATATCGTTAGTGTGGGGGTGAAAATACATCTAATCACTTCAGCACTACTTGGATGGAGTAAAGGCAAGAACCAAATATTGTCCATATAGTGGCAATATTCAGCTGCTATATGGATAAATTATACATTTAGTTTAGGCCTAACAAATAGTATATCTAAACTAAATGGATAACTGATAGCACTGACCACATTATGGGGGTAATTTTAAACAGGGCAGCTAGGTTAACAGGGCAGGAAGGCACAGACATTATACCTGCTCAAAAGCAGAAATAAATTCTGGTGCATAGTTGAATGTATATTTTGTATGCTCCTGCACAGGCAATGTGCAATTCCACTCATGCGCAGTTCAGGCTTATTTTATAAGGCAAATCACTCACGTACTTTATTTTATAAAATAGCGGCAAATAGACATATTGGAGCCTAAGCACGGCCCTTAGGCCTGCTCTAGGGCAGACATAAGTTGCCATACCTAGATCAAGGCAGTGTCACGTGTAACTCATGTAATCAGGGCCGATGCAAGGACTGGAGGTGCCGTAGGCGGGCCCTCCATCCTGCCACCCTGCCGCTGCCCCCCACACACTGCCATTGCTGTTGCCCCTCTCCAAGCCTGGCAGCAGCAGTAACAATAGCCCCAAAACTGTGACACAACCCCTACCCACTGCCTCTGAGCTGCATTGTGATTTCACTCTTGCACAATCTGCTGCTTCCGCCCCTCCAATGTGGAATTCCGGTTTATACAAAACCAGAAATCTGCATTGGAGGAGGTAGAAGCAGCAGATTGGGCAAGAGTGAAACCATGACGCAGCCTAGGATAGGCTGGGCAAGTGCTGCATTGCAGTTTCGGGGCCATTGCCGCCACTGCTAGCCCCACAGAGGGGCGGCAGTAGCAGCAAAAAGCAGCAGTGGATGCCCCCAAAGGGCCAGTGCTCTAGGCAACCAAATAGTTTGCCTAATGGTAGCACCAGCCTTTCATGTAATTATAGCCAAGCACCACTGCCATGCATGGCCTACTGGAAGATATGCATGATGAGCGCTTACATGTACCTTTACAGAATAGCATGTGTAAATGCAGATTCATGCACATTGGTCCTTGAAAATAGGAACTTGGAGTGTAATTCATGTATAACTTTCCACACCACCCATATAAAATCAGCCCCTTACTCTGCAAGTAACACACTGTCTTGCATTGTAGGTGCTCTTAAGTTTGATTTTGTTTTATAAGAGCCTATTTACACACAAAAATCAGTATCTGACATGCCAATATGGTTTATAAAATTATCCTCTACATCAGGCATGTGCAACTTCGAACAGGTCGTGATCTACTTTTTCTGGCCAAAAGTGCCGGTGATCTACCACCATGAAAATTAAGTTTCAAATTAGTTTCAAATTAAATTTTAACCCAATAAAGTTGGAGGATTTCCCCCCCCCCCATTTTTAATGAACCTTCTGTCATTTTCTTGGATGTGATCAGCTGTTAAGAAAATTAAACAAAAACAAAACAGAGAGACGAAGATCCTGTAAGAACTGCAAGGGGACATGGAAAGTACATTTTTTCTTAAAGTTTTATTGAGTAATAACTTTCTTTAACTGCCTTAATAACTTTCTTTAACTTGTATTGAGTAATTTATGTTAAATTTAGGTTGAGTATTGATCCAGGCTGATCTTGCACAATCTTTAATATTTCGCTCTTGCTCATTAGTGAGACGTCTGAGCCTGCATTTCATTCACCAGCTTTTTGAAGTTGGGTGAATATTGCATGTGGGCCAGTCTCAGGGAATCCTGGAGATGTTCATCTGTCATGTTGGAACATTGTGTACTCTTTGTCATTTTCAGATGGGAAAACGCAGATTCACACAAATAAATTGAACTGAAACAGGAGTGTACAGCCTCACTGCATCTTCTCAAGTTGGGAAATTTGTCTCTAGGCACTAGCTTCCAAAACTATTCTTGCTCAGCATGGGTCTTGAGAAAAATGTCATTTTCAGAGGTTAATATTTCGTTTTCAAAAGATGGCTTGCTCAATGAGTAATTTTTACTGATAGCAGCTGCAGTTTCTTTAATGTCCACATCTACTTTGAATGGGTATGACAAGTACTCCACAACTGTTCCAGTTTTTTGGAAGTCACAGAATCTATTTTCGAATTCCTGGATAACAGAACAGATTTCTGTCACATACTTCTCATTCTGAAAAACAAAATTTGGATATTGTCCCAGATGGTCCTGCATATTAGGAAAATGATCAAAAGTGTTGTTTGCAAGGTCAGTCATCATTAGCTCAAATTTGCTCTTGTTTGATGAAACTGTACTCATCATCTCCCCAATGCATTTGTTTTTACCTTGTAGTTCAAGGTTCATATCACTTAGTTTGCCTGTAAAGTCAGCGAGAAATGCCAGATCATATAACCACTCCTCATCTTCCAACTCTGCTTGGTCATCTCCCCTCTCCTTCAAAAAACGTCTTATTTCATTCAGCAAATCACAAAATCTTTGCAGAAATTTGTGCCTACTTGGCCACCTTACATCTGTGTGCAAAATGATTTCCGCTGCCCCTTCATAAAGAGTAAGATTGAAAAACCATCTTTGAAGTGATCTTCCACGAACTGAATTTACAATTTTGAAAGTGATGTCCACTATAGTCTTTGTATTGAGTCTCCTGCTTGCCAAAACCTTCTGGTGAATGATGCAGTGGTAAGAAAGGAAATCTTGGAAGTCGTCATGCTGTCTACAGAGGGCTATGAAACTGTTAACCTCACCTGTCATTGCTCTTGCTCCATCAGTAGTGATGGAAACAAATCTATGCAATGGAAGATTGCACTTTGTCAGAAAATGGAAAGAACTGAATATTTCCTGACTGGTAGTTCTCCTTTTTAAATAAATCATTCCAAGTAGTTCTTCTTTAACACTGAAGTCTTCAAAAATCAACCGGATAAAGACTAGTAAATGGGATGTGTCTCTTATGTCTGTAGATTCATCCAGTTGGAGTGAGAAAGCAACACAATTTGAAACATCCTCCAACAATTGTTCAGTTGTGTCTCCACACATCTTTTCTATTCGCCGAACGACAGTGTTTCTTGACAATTGTACATCTTGAATAGCAGCTATGATCTCTTTCTGATTTTTAAATCCTTCAAAAAGATTGTCAGCTGCTTCAAGAAAACAATCTTTTACAAATTCCCTTTCAGTGAAAGGTTTGCATTTCTTTGCGAGCAGGTTGCTGACCTTGAAGGATGCTATGGTTTCATTGACCGAATGTGACTGGCTTTGCCATCAACTGTTGCTGAGTAGTCAATTTTGATTTAAGATTTTGAGCTTCAGTTTACGAATTTCACTTTTGGGTGGAAAATCAGCATCACACTTATTGCTATGCAGAGCCTTATAATGACGTTCCAGATTACCCTTTTTGGGCAAGGATACTGGGGCATTACAAATTAGACAACAACACTTGTCTTTCACCATGATGAAGAAGTAGTCCATTTCCCATTCATCATGAAAGTGGTAGGTTTTGCTCTTCTTTGGAACACTCATCTTCGTTATACTGGGGTGGCTGGATTTAAGAAGGCCAAATCTGCTAAGTTAGTATAAACACTGGCTGAATCTGGTCCAAAACTGTCACTGTCCCAAAGTATTAAAGATCAACAGGAACTGAAGACCTCTGGATGATGTGCAATACAAGGACTGGAGATGCCAAAATCACACATGCAGTTCTAAAAGTAAAAATAAGAATTCATCATACTGGCACCAGTAATCAAATACCACCAAACAATCATCAAAAAAACTCAAACACCTGTCCAGCAAACCAGATAAAATGAAATACCACCAAATAAGTTCAAATACCACCACACGTGATTTAATAAATTCTGCACACAGTATAGAATCAATGCAAAGGCATGGCGAAAAAAATTGCAGTGTAGAATCAACACAAAGGCTAGGCAAAATAAAATTGCAGAAGCAAGCAAAGGTCACAGTGGTTTGAGCCAATTTGAAGGCAAGGCATAGGCAAGTTAGAACAAAATTGGAAAAGCCTGCCAAAATCACCAAATTCTTGACATTTTGTTGTGTCTGCCCTAATACGTTTAATGAAAGTGAACTATAAAGGGACCAACGACCAGCACACAACACAACTAATACGGTGAGTGTATTCAGGTAAAGCCCGGGCGAATGGATATCACCCGGTATATAACACACTTCTAAGGGGTGTTGGGGCGGGGGGCAGGAATGAGTGATTCTGAGAGGCAGGAGACCAGGTATGACACCGGGCCCGTGGCGTCTTGTTGCGGGGCAAGGTGCGGCGGCCCCCTGGGGTACCCACAAACTATTGGCATGAAAACAACAAGCGCCCCAATACACCTGCAGGCAAGATTCCCGCAGGCAGGGAAAAAAGACAGACAAAGGATCAGCAGCGGCGTCAAGCCCTTGGCAGATGACCTGCCGGCACGAGTTCTCTCCTAGCAACGGGGCGAGCTGCTGGAGAGATGGAATGGTGTGGCTGGCGATCTACCTCTGACCCCTACGCGATCTATAGGTAGATCGTGATCTACCTGTTGGACATGCCTGCTCTATATGAATATCCTATACCACTGACTTTACTTATAACTATGTTGCATGCAAATATTAATGTAAGCGCACTGCCATTATTTACAGTACATCAACACTATGACTGCCACTATTGAAATGTATTTTCATAGGATACATTTATGCACATAAATTGTGCATTTTAATGGATGGACTCATGTTTTTTTGCTGGTCTCTCTTCCATAAGTACATGTGTTAGACAGATGATGTGTACTTTCATTGTGACCGTTCACATAGACAGATGCTGGGAGGAACATGCTCAGAGTTCCTATTTATGCACGTAATTAATAAAATACGGGTGCACACTCATAAGATATGAGTGATTATTTATGCCAGCCATAAAGCTGGTGCAAGTTATCACACCTACATTTGACATCTTCTTCTCACTAGTTAGGCCCTGTTTGATAAAGCAAAGTATTCACATACTTGACTATAAATAATAGGCATGATTAATGTGTGTAAAAACATCTCTTGACCTAGGCATGCATTATAAAATTACTCTCATAGCGACACATTCAGACATATGCGTCCCCAGGCCATCCGAACGTCTAGACATCCAGACGGACCGGGGATGCACTCGATTCTGCTTCCATGAGGGCTAGACATACCCACAGGAGCAGAATTGCAGCACAGAGGCTGGACATCTGGGAGGTGCCCCGATTCAGGCACCCCGGATGTCCAGCCACTTCCCCAGCTATCTCAGCCAGGATCCTCCATGGAACGGTAGTGGCATGGCATCCTGTTACCATGCGACCATAGCACCATGAAGGAGCTGCGATCACCGGCTGCCCCCTAAAACATTCTTTCCTTACAACCCAACCCCTGACTGGGCCTCCAATGGCTGAGGTCGGGCTGCGGGTAACCTCTTGCACCCCTTCACTTTTTCAGTCCGGCCTAGCTCCATCATTCCCTGACATCCAGGGGGACATATTCCACCTCCAAGGTGGAACAATTCCCCATCTAACCTGCCGACTCTGAATGTACAGAACTGACCTCAGAATCGGCCCTGTACATTCGGGGTCATTTCCCCTCCCACTGCCTGCTCTCTCTCCTCCCCCAGCGTACCCCTTCCCGCCCACGAACAGAGGTCCCCACACAAATCGTCTAGACGGGCAGGAAACTTTGCTCCTGCCAGCATGATCTGGGCATTTAGCGGGTCTGGATGTCCAGATCAGACATTCAGACCCGCTAAACTGGGATCAGAATGACCTCCATTGTGCCTACTTTTACATGATGTATGCATAGGCATTTTCAGGGTGGAAAAGAGGCTTAGAGATAGGATAGACACTTAGCATATTTTACAAAATACTAGAATACTGTCATATCTAGGGAGTGCTGTGCACCAATATCAGGACTTAAATGTAGCCTTCTATGCTATGGTACATGTTTACTCTGACTATAAGTAATACTCGGCACACTGGAAGCAAGTTGGTGTTTACACAGCACTGCTACTGTACTTGAACAATTTATTTGTCAGGACATGCCAAGTAAAACAACAGAAAACTCAAAGACAGGCTTTCAATCAGCCACAGTAATCATAAACTCATAGTTTGCTTAGAAACAACACATGGTCTCTTTAGGCAAATAAATCAAACTATCACAATGATTACTCTCTCCCTGGGCTTTTCCACTTTCAGTCTGCTTTTCACAGGACTCCAAATAGCCCACCTGCATTTAACAATATCTCATGAATTACCTAGTTTCCGAGCTGCTGCAAAGGTCTTTTTCCAGTCTGGGTCTATCAAACAGCCATGTCTTGGCCGAAGCTCACCAGGCATTGCCTTCTCCAGGTAGGGAAAACTTCTCCCTTTCCCCACCCAATGAACACCCAGACCTTAACCCAATTACCTTAATGCAAAGCTTACACCAGTGTTTTAAGCAATAAATCCTTTTATTGTCATAGTTACAGTTGTGGTGAACATTATTGGCACCCTTGCAATTCAACCCCTTAATGTCCAGTATCTCCTAAAAAAATGGCTAGTGAAATGGCTTTGGATTATATCTGTACAACTGGGCTTTAAGAGATAACTGTATAACAGGGCATCTATGTTAGGAGGGTAACAGGGCACTTATTTTTGGTGTATTTTATAAAGATACCTTGACATCTAGCTATCTTTATAAACTACTAGGGATATTGTTGGTAAGTGCCGTTGAGTCGGTGGCAAAATGTACACCTGCAAAATCTGCATGACTGAGCGTATTTTATGAAGAATGGGAGAGATATTCAGTGGCTAGTGCTGTTAAAGCGGGTAACCATCACCACTGTAAATTGAACCCGGATATTCAATGCGGGGTCTTATCCAGCCACCGGCATTGATTATCCGGGTTGGCCAGAATGTGATTTAACTGTCCTAACTTTAGCCAGTTTAGGATAACTAGTTAGCCGCTGTATATTGCTGCTAGTCAGTTATCCTCAGGTGCTACTTTGGCTCTTTCCTTAGAATATCCCAAAGCCGGTGGCTGAAAGCTAGGCTATTCAACGGCATTACGTGCATTAGTGCCACTGAATATCCTGGTGAGTGACATTTAGGTGGTTTGCAGGTCTGCAGACTTCCTAAATACCTTTGAATATCTCCCAATGTGTGTACCTGAAGACTCTGCTCATGTTCCACCTGAACGTTTTCAAAGAACATGGCTACATGAGGGTCATGTGAAAATATCTGGGCCCAATATTCAACATCAGCAGCTGGTGCTGCGCTTGCCGCTGAACAGATAGCCACTGCCCAGTTAGCTTTGGTGGTGAAAGTTAGGCCAGCCTTTCAGGTGCCTAAATTTTACCTCTTAGCAATAACCAGGCAGTGGCTCAATGCCACTGCTGTCCAGTTATCCCCGGGTGCTGCCTTTGCCCAGATGGTAGCTGAATATCCCAATCAGTACACACGTATCTCTTGGGGTAATTTAATAAAAGCCCTTTTATGCCTGTAAAATCGGATTTTACATATAGGTACAGTTTATATTATTACCCTCTGAATGTGCCCTACGCTGTATTTTTGTTGATGTTGTCTTGAAATCACATGGCAATTCTTCGTGGTAGGATAAAAGTGAAAGCTGTCTGTACTTGTACCTTCACAGCAAGGAAACGTCAGTGGGTAAATGACTTGGATTTGATCTGTAGCAGCAGAGGCATCCAAAGATAGTAAACCAGCAACATTCCGCCAATCAAACACTTTGATGTAAAAGGATTTATCTTGAACACAATGCAAAAGCAGCTGGCACGTATTTAGAGTCTTATTTTTAGATGTGTTGGTGTTTCATTCATACTTTCCCACCCCATTTACCCTTCCTTTACTCAAACCAGGTGAGTGAACGCACATGGCAAGCCAATATTTAAAGCAGAAAATGCAGCTTAAATGAAGCCAGGCTTGAGGAGCTTTCTGGGTTATCAGTATTTTTATGTCTGGGTTTTTTTCCCCCCTGCTTGTTCATGGATTTATGGGATTGTACCATGCAGAAGCTGACAGAGAGAAATCCATGCCCTGATAAGATTTGTTCAGTTCATGCATTTGTTGTTTTATATGGATTTGTATGGTTATTTACGAGTTTGGAGAGGATTTACAATGAATGTCTTATTTCGGGAGAAGGTTATGAGTATCCAAGTTACGGAGCTTACGAAGATGCAGTTTGTATTTCATATCCATTCAAATGCCTGAAGGCAAACAATAGTGTCATAGCTTCAGTTTTTTATAGCTTTCTCGAGGCAAGGGACCATTTTCAGTAGCTCGAAGTGCAGTGCAGTGGAATGCAATGCATCGGGACTTAGGAAATCATGGACATTGCAGCTAATTTTCTAAAACATATGACCCAGGTTGGTTTCCCTTTGAACATTTCCTAAATGTTCACAGGTACATATTGCTAAGATATTTTTGCACCTGCTTGTTCTGTGGGTGACAAAACTAAGACAAAATTGTGTGCATACATTTAGAAATGCAGTTGCCATCTATGCTGTTTACTTCTCTAAACTAAACACACATTCAGAAATGCTTCTTTTTAATATCACTGAAAGAAAATATGTAGCTGTCAAGAGGGAGTTTACATCCAGGAGAATTTCTTTGCAAATGGCCATTTTACTGTCAGCATTTATACCTGCTTCGAGACAGATATAAGTGTCAGCAACCTGCACGTTTGGATCCAGGGTCTCCTTCAGTGATTGAGGGCAAATTGTTCTTCCGTCTGTTATCTAACACCACTTCAAAAATTCAAAAGAAAGTTATTTCACCATTCACTTTTCTCAGAAATCTTGTTATTAACAGGACTAAAGCACAACAAAGAGTGCAGCACATAGTGGCATGTTTACTAAAGCCTGCACCAGCAGCACACGATTGTGGTGTCATATCAGCATGGAGGTCCACACTAATGTCTGAGGATATGTGTTTCTGTTCCCTGTGCTGATAGTGTGTTGAAATTGCATGGCACTGCACTAACTGGCTCGTGGGCGCACTTAACACCACCTATTGAGGTGGTATTACGTAAACATAAGAAATGCATACTGGGTCAGAACCAAGGTCCATCAAGCCCAGTATCCTGTTACTAACAGAGGTCAGTCCAGGTCACAAGTACCTGTCAGGTTACGAAAGATATATAGATTCCTTGCTGCTTGTCCCAGGGCTAAGCAGTGGATTTCCCCAATCTTTTTTTATAATAGTCGATGGAATTTTCCTTCAGGAATATGTTCAAATCTCTTTAAAACCCAATTATAATAAACATTTTTACTACATCCTTCTACAATGAATTTCAGAGTGATTATGTGTTGAGTGAAATAATAGTTTCTCCAATTAGTCTTAAATATGCCACATTATAGCATCATTGCCTGTCCCCATGCTAACAGCAACAGTCATCAATAGTGCATACCCATAATGTCCATGCAAACTGTGACATGCCATGGCTGATATGCCCCTAGCCCATTTATTCCCTACCTACTCGTGCACAAACCTGTTAGCTGGGGATTTTTTAGCAAAGCACACTATACTAAATGACAGCATGGCACACTTAGTGCATGCTGAACCCCACACTTCCTTGTAGCATGGCTTAATAAGAATGCCTTGTGGAGGCAGATTCCAACGTTTGGACACCTGGGCTATCTGCATGCCGAAAACTTGGACGGGGATCTGTACGCATCCGTGATTGTGGAATTGGGCAGATAGATGACTTGGCATGCACTGTATGCTGATGTGGGTGACATCTCCGAGGCTGCCCATCTACAGCACACAACACTCCAACTGGCATGCCAGTATAGTGGCGTCCCATCAGCATAGCACTGACATATCCAGCCGGCAGCACGGAATCGCATGCCACACAGTGTCCCGCACACAATGCTGTTGGGCCATCAGCAGGGGCCCACCAGGGCAGGCTGTGCTGGCAGGCTCCATCTTCATGTATTGCCATTGGGTGCGGGGTGCTGAAGCCTGCCAACGGTGCAGCAGCCTGTACCTATTCCACCCTCGGTGTGTAATAGGTTGGCCGTCCATGTTGGTGCTGTGGTACATACAGAGGCCTGTCCTGAATAGCTTCTGCATGTCCTGGTACCTGACCACTCCCTTGTTCTGCCCCCCTCCCACCCAGGTACAGCACTCCCCACACAGACGCTGTGTACACCAGATCTAGTGCAAGAGATAAGGGTGTTGGGGCCACTTGGCAATAGTGATCATAGCATGATTGCATTTGATTTAATTAGTGGAGGAGGGATAGTAAGGAAATCCATAGTACTACCTTTTAATTTTTGAAAGGGAGACTATGATAAAATGAGGAAAATAGTTAAGAAAAGACTGAAAGGAACAGCTGCAAAGGTTAAAAACCTACATCAAGCTTGGGTGTTGTTGAAAAATACTATCTTGGAAGTCCAGACAAGCTGTATTCCACGCTTTAAGAAAAGTGGAAGAAAGTCCAAAAAACTGCCAGCATAGTTTAAAGGTGAGGTCAGAGAGGCTGTTGTTGCCAAAAAAGCATCTTTCAGGAAATGGAAAAAAGAGCCAAACGACGAAACCTGGAAATAGCACAAGCACTGGCAAGTCAAATGCAAGGCATTGATAAAGCAGGCAAAAGGAGAATTTGAGAAGAAGCTTGCTGCAGAAGCAAAAATGTGAAATAAAGACTTTTTCAAGTACATTCATAGCAAAAAACCTGTGAGAGAGTCAGTTGGTCCATTAGATGATAGAGGTGTTAAAGGGGCACTAAGAGGTGACAAGGTGATAGCGGAGAGACTGAATGAATTCTTTGCATTGGTCTTTACTGAGGAAGATGTAGGGATATTACCCATGACTGAAGTGATATTTAAAGGTGCGGAAGAATTGAAGGAAATATCGATAAATCGGGAAGATGTATTACAACTATTAGATAAACTGAAGAGTAGCAAATCACCTGGGCCGGATGGTATACATCTAAGGGTGTTGAAAGAACTGAAATATGAGATTGCAGATCTGCTATTAGTAATCTGTGAATTTTCATTAAAATCATCTGTAATACCTGAAGATTGGAGGATCGCCAATGTAACGCCAATTTTTAAAAAGGGTTCCAGGGGTGATCCGGGAAACTACAGACCGGTGAGCCTGACGTCAGTACCGGGAAAAAATGGTAGAAACCATCATAAAGAATACAATTTCTCAGAATGTAGATAGTCATGGCCTAATGGGAGACAGCCAACATGGCTTTAGACAAGGAAGATCTTGTCTTACTAATCTGTTATGTTTTTTTGAAGGTGTGAATAAACAGGTGGACAAAGGTGAGTCGGTTGATATAGTATATCTGGACTTTCAGAAAGCCTTTGACAAGGTCTCTCATCAGAGACTTTTGGCAAAACTAAAGAGTCATGGGATAGGAGGCAGTGTACTATTGTGGATCAGGAACTGGTTAAAAGATAGAAAGCAGAGGGTAGGGCTAAATGGCCAATTTTCTCAATGGAGAAAGGTGAATAGTGGTGTACCCCAGGGATCTGTGCTGGGTCCGCTGCTTTTTGACATATTCATAAATGACCTGGAAAAGGGAATAACGAGTGAGGTTATCAAATTTGCAGATGATACAAATCTATTTAAAGTTGTTAAAACTCAAGAGGATTGTGGAAAATTGCAAGAGGATCTTGATAAATTGGAAGACTGGGCATCAAAATGGCAGATGAAATTTAATGTGGACAAGTGCAAAGTTATGCTCCTAGGGAAGAACACCCAAACTATGGTTACACGATGCAAGGTTCCACATTAGGAACCACCACCCAGGAAAAAGATTTAGGTGTCATTGTGGATAACATGTTAAAACCCTCAGCCCAGTGTGCAGCGGTGGCCAAGAGAGCAAATAGAATGCAAGGTATCATAAGGAAAGGAATGGAAAATAAATCAAAGGATATTATAATGCCTCTATATCGTTCCATGATGAGACCGCACCTTGAATATTGTGTGCAATTCTGGTCGCCGTATCTTAAAAAGGATATAGCATTATTAGAAAAGGTTCAGAGAAGAGCCACCAAAATGGTAAAGGGGATGGAAGGATACTCCTATGAAGAAAGGCTAAAAAGGTTAGGGCTCTTTAACCTGGAAAAGAGACGGCTGAGGGGAGATATGATAGAAGTCTATAAATTAATGAACGGAGTGGAACAGGTAAACGTAGATCGATTGTTTACGTTATCTGACTATAGAAAGACTAGGGGACGTGCAATCAAACTCTGGAATTTGTTACTGGAAGATGTAGTAAAGGCTGTTAGTGTAGCTGGGTTTAAAAAAGGTTTGGACAAGTTCCTGGAGGAAAGGTCCATAAACCATTATTAAGAAGGGACCCAGGATATCAATGCTTGACCCAGTATAAGCATTGTGGAGCCTGTGTCTTTTGGAGAAACTGCTAGGTACGTACGACCTAGATTGGCCACTGTTGGAAACAGGATACTGGGCTTGATGGACCTTGGTCTGACCCAGTATGGCATATCTTATGTTCTTATGTTCTTATTTAATCATTTTTGGACAGTCGACCTGAATATGTTTTTTACCAACACGAGAGTAACGTCGCTTTGGTACAAGTGGAGTAATGCCAACAAAATTGGAAGCAACATAGACAGGCTTGTTATCCTTCCATAGGGTCACAGTAACATTTCCATTGCTGTGATAGTAGTATGCACCTCTCACTTTCCTACAAATGCGTGAAGCTTGCATAATGGTGCCATCTCGAAGTTGGTTTTCTCGAATTGTTCCAGTTGCTCGAAACTTTCGTTTCTTTAGTTCTTCAAGTAATTCTATCGAAGTGAAGAAGTTATCAAACATTACAGTGTGGCATGCTGGTTCTTGAGTAACAGAAAGCAGTTGTTTGACAACATGACTTCCAAGAGTATCATCTTCAGTTGTTGTTGAATCTTTTCCAGTGTAGAGTAAAATGTGGAATGGAAATCCAGTCGATGATGCCAGGACCCAAAATTTGTATCCAAACTTTACGGGCTTATTTTGCATAAACATTTTGGCACTGTGTTTGCCAAAATATGGTAACATTTGTTCATCAACACTTAGATCTTCCTTGAATACTCCAAACTGCTTCAAACTGCTGTTCAACATGTCAAATAAAGGTCTTACTTTAGCTGACTTGTCTCTTAGATCTAAATTCTCAATGTTTGCCAAATGTAAATTCCTCTTGATTCCCTCAAATTTGTTTCTTGTCATTGTGCTTGAAACTAGCTGAAAGACGACATCTTCATCCTGGCTCCAAAACAAGGGCTGACGAGGTAGAGTATGGTATTCACTCAGCAGATGGATTCCTGTAAATCAGGCCATTTCTTCTTCAATCACATGAAATGTGTGGTCATTTTCCTGCCTGGCATAGACCAAACTCTGATCTACCAAATGTTTGTTCATTTCATCTGTGTAGAAGATCTTAAACAATTCAAATGGAGTTTTTCTTGCCAAACTTTCATCAAATTGTATTAAAGGGCATTCTTCAGTTGACTGATCAAAACTTTCTCTTTCTTGCCAATTGTGAGTGTCCAGTTTCTTCTTCGTTTGGTGTGGCTTGGTAACAAATCTTCTCGGTTTACTGTCTCTTTCATCTGTTGTAGTATCATTGGCTTTATAATCCACTTCAACTTCCCCAGGAAACTCGGAAGGCATAGCAATTCCTTCTTCACTCTCTTCTTCATCTGTTATATTACCCTTATTTTCATGAGGAAGTAGGACCACATTTTCAACTTCTGTGTCACTGTCTTTCAGAACCATTTCTCTTGCTTCTTTGAGGGACAAGAATTGAATAGTGCATCGATATTGTGCCACTGAAACACCTTGAACAGCACGCGTGACAGAAATTAGTCTCAGCACCACATACAACATACAAGGCCGACATACTCACCAATAACTCTGACACTAAGGGACTTGTTTACAAAGCCGCGGTAGCTGTTCGCGGTCGTTATCGGAGCCGCGGCCCCATTGAAATCAATGGGGCCGCGGCTCCGATAACGATCGCGAACCGCTATCGCAGCTTTGTAAACAAGCCCCTAAGTAACTTATAGTTATCTAAACCTATTTTCTAAAGTCTACAAACACTATTATTTGCAAAATAGTAGCTTTTACATAATTATAAGCTACTTACTATTTTTTTGTGATTTTTTTATGTTGAGGCACCAGTACCGTCAAAATCAACAAACTTTGAATACCTATTAAACGAAATAAATCTCAAATAAAAAAATCTGTATATAATGCTTTTTGACATAACGATAATAGCTAAACATAATTCTATTGAATTTATAACCATTAATTAGTAAACAGTTGAGTAGTAAGTATGAAAACCTTATGTATGTAAAACATACGCTGTTAAGCTAGGTAGGCTATACAGGTACTAGGGTAAATTAACACACTAATGTGGAGAGTGGGGGGGAGGGTTGGGTCAGAATGTGGACACAGGGAGCACATTAGCACACAATCACCATCAATGTGGTACTTAGAACACGTGTACCTAATGATATCTCTATAGGAATTGTTAGATGTACCTGTGTTAATAGTGCCCTGTGTTAATGTATGCATTCACACATGCTTGCCACTTCCCTGACAGTTAATGTGAAGGCTTTGCACTTATTGTGCATTAAGAATGCATCTTAAGTGCAAAATCTTAGTGAGATTTAGTAAAAAGGCTCCTATGTCCTCTTTCAGCACCATCTTTACCATTTCCCAAAACAGTACCAGCACTGAGCATGTTTTGAATTATATTCCTGAAATTCGTTCCACTTACCTCCCAAATAGAAGTGAAATCTTGTATTCCTTTAAAGTTAACTTGGGAAGTTCCATCATCTGTTTCTTCCGGCCAATTAGAATTCCTCAAGCTTTAACCAAATAAACTCATAGTGTGAGATCTCCAGGGGATCAATTTCCAACTTGACCTTCCTGTGAGAGGCACTAGTGGGCATCTAAATATAATCAATTCTCATCATACTGTCAAGGGTGAAGGCAACATATGCATGGAGCCCAATTCACAAAGGGGCATGTCCAGGCAGTCCGGATGGCCCCGAGCAAGATGGGCCCCTTTAGGACCCGATTCTGGACCACGGGAACAAAACATTCCAGCAGTATACAGAATCTGGCCCAAGTATGCCCTGGCATGCCTCTGTCTTCCTGCGGCTTGGCCCCCTCTTTTCCCTACCGCCCAACCTGCGGCTGTCCTGCTGGGGCCTGGATTGGGTAGCAGGACCCCAAGCATCTTGCCCCACCCCAGGGGGGATCCCTCTGCCCAATCGCCAGGTCAGTGCTGCTTATTCCACTTTCATGATTTGAATCAGCCCTATATGTCCTACTGGGCTGGCCCACCCTGCTCCCCCCGACCCTGCTCCATCCCACCCCCCACCAGCTCTCCTTGTCCTACAGCTGTGGGGAGGGCAGGAAGGGGAATAAGGTTCAGACAGCTTGTGGGGCTGCATATCCTGCCAGGACTTGCAGCCCTGCAACCCATGACTCTGAATCGGGCCCATAGTCTCTTTTTAGGTGATGCAAGTTTCTTCATGAATCTACAAGCCCTCATGCATCATTGTATAAAGATAAGGCAAGCCATTTGCTGACCTGAAGACACTAGGGATGTGCATTTGGAGACTTGTGATAAGTTTTTACACTTACTTTACATGAGAATTAAACACTAATGCACAGTAAGTGCAAAGACTATACGCTGTCATGGGCATGACCAGCATGCCTCCCACAGTTACTACAATGAAAGATTCCTTACCACATATTAGTCTCAGTCACAATTAATGCTGGTGCCCTTCACAGCTTCTCTTGAAAAGGCATTATATGCACCCACATTAACTGCAAAATTAAAAGCATGTGGTAAGTACCACGTGCTAATCACAATGTGCAGTCCATACTCACTCGCTACCCATAACCCACATAGTCTCAGCACTATCATGTGCTATATAATTAGTGCCACATTTTTACCACACTGGCTGCTTTTAGTGTGTGATAATTGTTAGCACTGCCCATTGCATGCTAAAATGTGCCTTAATGGTTAGTACACAATAGCCGAAGTATTACAGCACACATTAAAAAAAAAAAACTCTTTTAAAACAAATGTTTGAAACAAACTAAATAAAATAGCCACCTGAAAATTAAGTAAATTTCAGAAAGAAATTAAAATGAACAGATTATTTTTTCTTACACACATTCCTAAACGGCACTCCCAGATCTATCAAATGCATTGCTGAAATCAAATGCCAGAATCAGGGAAAATTGATAATATTGTCCACACTTTTCAGTGAATGAAGGAAAAATATTGACATTCAGGTGTATGCATCTCTCAGAAAAAGCTTCTTTCCCTTCAACATGACAAGGAGGAAGAGGAGGAAATAGCTTCCCCGTAGATCACTAATTACTGTTTCAATCACATGCATAACCTGATCTGAAGGTGTCAGTGAACTAAATTGGATAGGCATTGGAAACTTTGAATCTTATGACCACATTGTACATTATGCTGGAAATGAAAGACAAAGAAGTGGTGTTGCAGAAGAGGATGAAGTTTATCAGTTTTATGTACAAATTCAAACTGAAATCCACAGACCATGCAAAGGAGATATGCTGATAATCACGAGTGATTGAAATGCAAAAGATTAGAACAAAGAAGAAGGCAGTGTGGTTGGAAAATATGGGCTTGGCAACAGAAACAAAACTGGAGAAAGACTGATAGATTATATTCATCTCAAACACCTTCTTCCAGCAACACAAGTGGCGACTGCACACATGGACTTCACCCAGTGGATTGTACAAAAATCAAATTGACTGCATCTGTGGAAGTCAATGATGGAGTAGCTCAATAACATTAACAAACAAAAACTTGGAACAGATTGTGGTACAGATCACCAGCTACAAGGATGCAAAGTCAAGCTAAAGCTGAAATAAGAAAAGAGCCACTCATAAATGCAGCAAAGTATTAGCCTGAAAATATACCACCAGAATTTAAAGACTACCTATGAAATTAATTCACTGCTTTGCATACAAATAACAGAGAACCAGAAGAGCTATGGTAGATAACTCATCAGTGAGCCATCACGCAAGTATCCACAATAGGTCATTGTTTTCAATATATTCCAGAAGACCTATAATGGGTAAGATGCTTCCTTAAGAGCTGTACTCTAGATCTATTAATTTGCTTTCATGTGCAGTGAGCAGGCCTCTCAGTTTTCTAATTTCCACTATGGTCTCTTTAAGCTAATTCTTTATCACAAGACATGCTATTCAACTTCTCCCATGCGTTCACCATTTCCCTAATGGTCTATGTGATCAACTCAGTCTTTTTCAAAAAAGGGGTATAAATGTCTATAAATAAAAAAAATAAATAACTATAGATAGATAGGTAGATAGATATTTATTTTTTATCAAAAACCTTAACCACTGATTCTGTAATTTCAAAGATTAGTGTGGATTTTTACTTCTCTACTGTGTATTTGTTTGAAGACTCCTATATTAGTGATGATTGAACTCTGTCACCTGCCCTTTAGTATGATGCATGTCAGATGGGTAAAGTATGAATGGACTGGACCCTAGTAGGCTTGAGGTTGCCATGTGTATGTTCTTTTCATTTGTTGTGTGGGAGCGCAATGGGCATTTTGTGCTTGAATGGGTTCTAAAATTAAGATGGCATTTGTCAAATGTTCAAGGATTATCTGATAAAAGAACATTCTCATCTATGTGGTGTGCATTTTTGGTTATATATTGGTCTTGGGAGATAGATTTTGGTACAGAGTGTGTCCAGTATATGTATACTCAGATGATGCCATTGCAATCTATTTTTGGTGCCGGCAAATTAGTCAAAGTTTGACAATTCTGTTTCTTATAGCATTATTGCTTACAGAAGATGACAGTGGGCTTCTTAGGGTATGGAAGAATTCTGTTCACAACTTACTAATACTGTTTTGTGACCACCTTTAGTTATTCAGTGCAAGTCAATGTTTTGTTTTGTTTTTAAATGTTGTATCTCTGAATGTCAATGGACTCAAGCACCCTATAAAATGGAAGAAAATATTTAATTATCTTAAGGTTTTAGATGCAAAAATTACCATATATTGTATGTCAGAAATTATAAATAAATTGAGCATCTGATCACTTTTTCTCCTTTGCAATACATAAAAAAGGTTAGATTTTCATCTTATTAAAGAATTCCCTGCATGTTCAGGTTCTTAGACAGTCCTCAGTTAGGCAGGGATGGTGGGTAGCTGAAGAGATGCTTATTAAGGGGAAGATGCATGTTTGAATGTCTATTTATGTCCTCATGTGGGATGATTCTACCTTTATGAGCGATTTCAAGGAGAAGTTACTAGACTACACAGCGAGAGAAAGTGACGTCAATAAGAAAAATGGCGGCATGAATCACGATCTCCACTGACCCCCCCCCCCCCCCCCAATAAAACACTTTTAATCATTTACCTAACTTGTTCCCATTAAAGCTGTGAATGTGGAAAATAACCTGCTGATCCAGGGATCCAAGGCCAGCAAAAAGAAAGCCATGGATTTAAAAGAATTTGCTTATGCTCGGCCAGCTACCTCCCAGAAAGAGGTAAAGATGGCACAGGGAGAAGCAATGCAATGCCACATGCTTGCTGAGCACAGAGGTAAGGAGAGTGACTCCGATGCTGACACAGGCACAGTGATGGGAGTAGGGGAACTCTGGTTCTGGCTTCTTGATATTAAGGAAGAGATGCAGACTCTGCAGGGGGATTTTAGCACTATTGCTGCAGATTTGCAGGCAGAGATGCATGACATTGGGAGGTGAATAGAGATGGTGGAAACCATATCAAAGAACATGAAGAGACCATTAAGGAACAATCCAGATATGTGTAGGAGCTCGAGGAGGCACAGTGCACTTTGGACGATAAGCTTGAAGACGTTGAAAACCAGAGTTGCCGCTGCAACCTACACTTCCATGGGATCCAAGAAAAGCAGACCTATCAAGACAGTGGGGCAGAGGAGACTCAGATAGTGAAACAGTTATGGCCCAGAGATGAATGTCCAAAGATTGAGCTGGATAGGGCACATCACGTTCTGGGGCCCCCACGGGCCAATCAGCCAAGGGATATCATGGTATGTTTCCACAATTTTCTGATTAAAGAACAAGCGGTGGCCCGTGCTCACAAGTTCAGCTCTCTGACTTAGAAAAACCATGGCATCAAGATCTTCGATGACCTTTCCCTAACCATGCTGTGGCACTACAGAGAGCTGTGTGATATCATCTTATAACTATGCAGTGTGGGAGTCAAGTATCACTGGCAGTTCCCCTTTACCATTGCCATAACAAAGGATGGACATGCTGTTTGAGCCTGGATCAGGGCAGAGGTGCTGGTGGTCATGCAGGACTTAGGCATTGAAGGGGCAGCCAACTTTCCAGCTGAGAGACTACAGGAGCAGTGTAAAGAGGCAGCATGGGCATGGGTGGAAGGTGGCAGAAGGCTGCACAGACAACCTGATCTTCCAAGGCAGGAAGTCCTATGGACTTTAATGAAGTATTACCGAGAGTGGCCTTCACACAGTTTGGACATTGCACAGACTGATATATGTCACTGTATATCTGGTGAACAGCTGGCATGGGGAGAATGCATTGAGTGGGTGCGCGACCGATGTGGGGTTCAGGTGCATTGAGTGGGAGGGTTGATAGCAAGGGATGTGATGCAGGTGAGGTTTATGGAGTGTGGAGAATGGGTGGTAAAGGACTTGACAGGGGAGGAATGAGGGTGGATGGAGGTTTGGAGGCATATGGAGGTATGAACGGGCATGTGGGGATTTGGAAGCAGGAAAGTGGGGGTTGGGTGGGGGGGCAAGGAGCCACAAGGAGAGGATGTATATATGTTTTTTGTTATAGGAGGTGCTTCCAGAGTGGGGAGGGCAGCTTTGCTGGTAAGGGGGAGAGAGGAGTGTGGGGAAGATGGAGGGAAGGGGAGGAAGTCACAGACCTAGAGAGAAGCAAAGGAGTGAAGGAGGAGAGGTTGGATGGGGGAACTAAGGATAGTAACCATAAATGCTAAAGGGCTCAATGTGCCTCACAAGTGTCAACTTTTCTTTAAGGAACTAAACCACCTACAATTAGAGATAGTATATGTCCAGGAGACACACTTGCAGATTAGAGATCATGGGATTCTCAGGTACAAGAACTATCAATGGGGCTATTGTGCCTCCCCCAGAGGGGGTGGAAAGGCAGGGAGAACAGTCCTCTTAATTTGAAATTCAGTTTCCTTTGAGGAAGAAGGGATCCTTCAAGATGCTGAAGGCCATGATGTTTCAGTGAAAGGGCTGTTACAAGGGCAGTGCCTAACTTTTGTGAGTGTGTATGCCTCCGAATCAGGGCCAAGGTCTCTTTTTTGAAGGCTTAACACCAAGCTATCTGGCTTTTTGGGGGGCCCAGTGATAGTAGCGGGAGACTTTAATATTCTACTTAACCCCAGGCTAGACAGCATTGGTGGCAGAAGAGTGGAGGAGCAATTGCATCAGCAGCATTTGAAAGAGCTAATGCATTTGTGGCAATTATTGAATGGGTAGCAGGAGAAATTTCCTGTAATTAGGGTGTATTCTTATTACTCTACATCGCACCACACCCACTCATACATAGACATGATCCTATGCACGCTCACCTCGTGGCTAGCATTGATCAGGTGGACTATGAACTCATTACTTGGTCTGTTCATGGCCCAGAGCAGCTAGTACTGCATGACTGGGGACAACAGCCTGGTGTGCGGTTCTGGCATATGAATGATAGCTTTTTACGGAACCCCATATAGTGTAGGTGGTTGTCCAAGACATAGAGAGTTACTTTGCCCATTATTCGGGGGGGGGGGGATATGGGAGGCAATCATCTGGGATGCCTTTAAAGCTTACCTAAGGGGGCATTTCATCAGGTGAGGAGCCCTGAAAAGAAATCAAGAAAGCAGGTCACCTTAAAGATCTGGAGCAGCAGCATGGCCAAACGGGTGGTTGGGACCTAGCTAGGGAATTGGAGGCAGCTTGAACCAGGGTGTGGAGCCTCCAATCTGAGGCTTTAGCCTTCCAACTGCAGTGTGCCCACCAAAGATTTTATGAACATGGAGAAAACCCAGGCCGTCTGTTGGCCCGCAGTCTCAAGGCGCAACAGTCTCAGTATGTGGTGGCTAAGATAAGGAAGCCTGGGAATGGGGGACACCACAATAAGGGCAGAAATTTGAGAGTTTTACCAGGGCCTGGATAGTGCAGAAGGGGGGACTTCAGTGGATGACATCACTCACTACTCAATACCTTAGCATTGCCCACACTGAATCACCTTGGAGGAGCTGAATAGAGCAATAGATGCTTTGGTGAACTATAAATTACCAGGTTTGGTTTTATCAGTCTTAGTTTTAGTACTAAGGCTGATAAAATCCATTTAAAAGTGAGGGTCTTAGACTTTAGGAAAACTAACTTTGCAAAGTTGGGACAATCCCTCAGAGAGTTGTTAGCGGGAGGGGAACAGCTGGAGGATGTAGAAAAACAGTGGGTAAAACTAAAAGGTGATATTTTAAGGGCAACAAACCTTTTTGTTAGAAAGGTAAATAAATGTAAAAGAAAAAGGAGGTCACTATAGTTCTCAAAAGAAGTAGCAGAAAACGTGAAGAAAAAGAAGGAGACCTTCATGAAATACAAGAGATCACAGAGAGAGGAAGACAGGCATCTATATTTGGAAAATCTTAGAGAAACTAGCAAAATAGTGAGGAAAGCAAAGATACAAAAAGAAGAAATAGCCAATGCAATAAAATGTGGGGATAAGACATTTTTCAGATATGTTAGTGAGAGGAGGAAGGGCAAAAGTGGTATTGTCAGACTCAAGGGTCCAAGGGAGGAATATGCAGAAACTGATGAGGATAAAGCAGAATTGTGTAACAAATATTTCTGTTCTGTGTTCATAGATGAAGGTACAAGAACCAGGTGGAGAAGAAGGACCAGACCACACTGGGAGAAAACTAAAAAAGCCTTTATTGAGGATCCAAATGAACAGGACCTCAGAAAACACCCACAAATAGGAACCGAATTGACGGGGATCTTGAATGATTTTCAGAAGACTGTATTCATGAGGAACTAGCTAAACTAAAAGTAGACAAAGCCATGGGTCTTGATGGGATACATCCAAGAATACTGAGGAAACTTGGGAACGTTCTAGGGGCTCCACTCTCTAACCTTTCAATGCCTCTTTGGAGTTGGGAGTGGTACCAGAGACTGGAAAAAGGTACATGTGATCTCTTTACACAAAAGTGGATGTAAGGATATCACTGAGAACTACAGAATGGTTAGTTTAATCTCTGCGGTTAGTAAATTATTGGAAAGGCTACTAAAGGAGAGAATAGTGAGGTTTCTGGAGTCTAATGGATTACAGGATTTGAGACAGCATGGATTCATCAGAGGCAGGTCTTGTCAGACAAATCTGATAGATTTCTTTGATTGGGTGACTAGGGAGTAGGACCGAGGGAGAGCCCTAGATGTGGTGTATTTAGATTTCAATAAAGCCTTTGACACCTTCCCACACAGGTGACTTACAAACAAACTGAACACCCTAGGGATGGACTCTAAAGTTACTGCTTGGGCTAAAAATTGGTTGAGTAGGAGGTGGAAAAGGGTACAGGTAAATGGAGCTCAGTCTGAGGAGAAGGAGGTTACCAGTGGTGTACCGCAGGGATCTGTCCTTGGTCCGATTCTGTTTAACATCTTTGTTAGTGATATTACGGAAGGACTGTTGGGTAAGGTTTGCTTGTTTGTGGATGATACCAAAACCTGCAATAGAGTAGACACATAGGAAGAAGTCAATAATATGAGGAAGGATCTAACTAAGCTTGAAGAATGGTCTGGAATTTGGAAAATGAAATGTAATGCTAAAAAATGCAGGGTCATACATTTAGGCTGCAAAAATCCAAAAGAGCTGTACAGTGTAGAGGGTGAGGTTCTTCTGTCCACAAAAGAAGAGCAGGACCTTGGCATAATTGTGTCTGACGATCTTAAAGTAGCTAAACAGCAGAAAAGGCAACTGTGAAAGCCAGAAGGATGCTTGGGTGTATAGGGAGAGGAATGGCCAGCAGAAAAAAGGAGATGATAATGCTTCTGTATAAGTCTCTGGTGTGACCTCATTTGGAGTATTGTGTGCAATTCTGGAGACCGCAGCTTCAAAAGGATATAAGCAGGTTGGAGATGGTACAGAGGGTGACAACTAAAATGCTTAGAAGACTTTATTATGAAGCATATGAGGACATAATTAAAGATCTTAATATGTATACTTTAGAAGAAAGGCAGGATAGGGGCGATATGATAGAGACCTTTAAATGTATTGGAGGGTCTCTTTCAATTGAAGGCAAGCTCTGCTATGAAGAGACATAGGATGAGAGTGAAAGGGAATAGAATCAGGAGTAATATGCAAAAATATTTCTTTGCAGAAAGAGTGGTAGATACATAGAATAGTCTCCCATTGGAGGTGGTGGTAGTCTCCCACGTGAACAGTGTCTGAATTCAAAAAAGCATGGGACAAACACAGAGGATTTCTAAAAGTAAAAATGGGACTATTGTAGTTGGTATGGAAGGACAGACTAGATAGCCCATGTGGTCTTTTTCTGACCTCATGTTTCTATGTTTCTGTGTCTGATGGCAAGGGTATATAATGTAAGAGATATAGGGAACAACTAGCCCCTAGGTTATCATGGGTGTTCAATGGCGTGTGCGACAGTGGGCGCTTTCCAGATACAATGGGTCAGGTGGGGATAAGCATCCTCCTCAAACCTGGGAAAAAGGCGACTAGGTACATTTCCTATCAGCCAATCTCGCTCGTAAATCTCGACAAAAAGTACTGGCCAGGATCCTGGAGAGCCGCCTGAGTGCATATATGCCTCATTTGATTGATGCTAACCAGACTGGTTTTATCCTAGGGCGGCTTGCAGTGGATAATGTCAAATGGGTGATTAATTTGTGCCAGTTGGAATGGCATGAGGGTATCCCTGCCCTGGCCTTAGCGATTGTTGCCACAAATGCATTTTATTGGGTGGGGTGGGAATTCCTATGGGCAACTCTTAGGAAATTTGGGGTGGGGGAGTACTATCTTAAATGGGTACAGGCCCTGTATGCTAAACAGGTTGCAGCAATCAAGGTGAATGGAGGGTATTCTGCCTTCTTTGCTCTCCAAAGAGGGACCTGGTAGGGTTGCCCCCTTTCCCCTCTGTTGTTTGCCCTTTCAGTCAAAACATTTGTGATGCGGGTGTGTTGCAGGCAGGATATTGTGAGTGTTAAGGTTCAGGAGGTTGAGTACAAGATTTTGTTTTTTGCCGGTGACATACTGCTGACCCTAACTGAGCCTGAGCGGGCCCTCAGGGGTCTTCAGGAAGAAATGGGGCTCTACCAGGGGGTTGGGGATTTAAGGTTAACCTATACAAAACCGAAGCTCTTAATATTTCCTTGATGGGGTAAAAGATGAAGAGGTTTAAAACCCTCTTCCCCTTTAGGTGGACAATCGGGACACTGCACTATTTGGGGATTAACTTAAGTGCAGAGGTAGCTGTATAAGCTAAATTATGAACCACTCTGGCGTAAATTGTTTCTTGATTTAGAAAGGTAGCGCCACCACCCATTGTCATGTTTGGAGTGAATCGCCAATTTATGATGGTAGTACTACCCAGGGTGCTCCGTTATTTCCAGATGTTGCCGGTCCACGTTCCCAGGCAAGCTCTAGACATAGTGCAATGCATCGTGCAAGTTTTCCACTATATTTGGAATCATCATCCCTCGAGAGTGGCTAGGAGATTCCTATATAGAACTCGAAGGCCATTGGTTTGGCTGTGCCTAACTTGTATTGGTACTATGTTGCAGCCCAGCTCTCCAACACTGTGAGCTGGCACAAGGGACCAGAGTGCAAGTGGGTACAGATCGTACAGGCCTACTCTGCTGGGCACTCCATAAGGTTTCTCCCTTGTTTGGAGAGATTGTGTGGGAAGTCCCTGAATTTCTTGTACATCAGGTTAAATACCACTGGAGGCATACTAGGGTAAGGGATCATGTGTGATAAGGGAGTTCCCACTTTTCCACTTGGTTTTCACAGCCCTCTATTTCAGAGATGGGAAGAATTAGGGCTTCATGCTGTATATTGATGTTTTGATGTAACTGCTTTGATCATAGGATAAAGCAGTATAGAAAAACTGTTAACTAAAGAAAGGAAGAAATATATTAAGTGTGCTCTGGTGAAGAGATCCTCACCTTTACAGAAGTGCAGGAGAAATTAGGGTTAGCCTAGGGAGATTTTTATGGATATCTTCAGATCTGCCACTAGTTGACTACAGGGGTGTGGAGAGGAGTGATTTCTCAAGGCTTGACTGATTTTTTTAAATAGATTATTAGTCAAATACAATAACCAAAAATATTACAGGACACTTGCTCCCGCAAACAATATAAAGCAATGGATACACCAATGAACAAAACTAGAAAAAGAAAAAAAGCGTGAATACAGTCCAAATCAAGAGAGTATGACTGCAATACTAAAGAACAGACATGCCAATCAATCAATCAATCAATCAGAAAACAAGGCCAAAAGGCCCACAATATGGGAGGCAAATTAATCAGACATTACCCTCCCTAACTATACCCTGCCTATCAGTCAAGAATTTTTCCAGATGAGTCACATCAAGAAAAACATATGAAGTTCCATCAAAATTAATGATGCACTTACAGGGAAAACGTAAGAAAAAGGTGGCACCCAATGCTAGAACTCGGGGCTTAAGAGATAAAAATTGCCTCTGGAGTAATTGGATGCCACGAGACGTGTTGGGAAAGATATTGACTGTCTGTCCACAAACGTTTGCCGACTTAACCTTAAAGAAAGCCTTTAAGACACGCTGTTTAAATAGTACCGATGAGAAGGTAACCAGCAAAGTGGAACATAAATTAATTATATCTAAGGAGTCCTCCAAGAAGGCAGTAAGATTAGCCATAGAAGGAACTATCTCGGCCAGATCACCCTCCACAGAGTTAATCTTTTTAGAGCCTGAGGGAATATAGTAAATTTGTAAAACATCAATAGAATATGGTATGGCTAGACTCTCTTTTAAGTATTTATCCAAAAGAATCTTAGGTGACAAAAGAGAAGATTGAGGAAAATTCAAAAAACGCAAATTACAAGCCCACATAGAATTTTCAAGCGCTTCCAGCTTAGAATGCAAAATTAAAGAATCCTTAATCCCAACAACATTAATTGTCTGAAGTGGAAGAACCTGAGATTCTAATTTAGTAACAGCCATATCCATCAAGGAAACTTTCTCATCGAGTTGCTGTAAAGATACAGCAGCTTCCTGAGAAAATGTACATAAAGAACTTACAGCTAAGGACACTTTAGTATCAATATATTTCAAAGCCCCCCAGAGATCTTTTAAAGTAACTTCTGCATCCGGGAGCAGCACTGGTAGCTCAAAAGAGCCTTCCAGTGCCATAAACTGGACAGGAGTAGGTAAAGTAACCACAAGTTTATCTTTCCTTTCCAACTCGGATGACTCCCCTGAGATAGCAACTATCCCTGAGACAGGACAGGGTGGGGGAGACCTCCCGTCGGGGCTCAAAGAAGCACCCTCGGGAGAGGACTGCGCCAGAGGTACGGGGCAAAATGTTTATCCAGAGGACCGACTGGTTTAGAAACCACGGAATCGGCAATCTGGGGCCTGCTCTGTACTTTAGCCTTCCTTTTACCCATTATATTAAACAAAGGTATAAAAACATAAATATAGAAAATCTAGCACAACCACTCCACACAAGTGCAGCCCCACCCTCTAGCTCAACAATACATCCACCAGGTTGAATGTATATAGCAACCAGCAGGTTGAATATGTATGTATATAGTAACCTAATACTGTAAATTATTAATAGATGCCAATGTGTAATAGATGCCATTATGTCTATAGCCACCCAATTATCACAATACTGTACAATACTGTACATCCACACTCTGGGCGATCAATCTGTATATAGTGTCAGACGGCTGCCTGGGTGAGAATCTTCACAGTCTTGTCAAGTGCATATATCTATATGATTTGCAAGGTATTGTGGGCAATGTAGTTCATTCACACCAGACACAGCTGCTGACAATAATTTAGTTGTGCTCTTGGGTAAAGCCAATAAGATATTTATTTATGGGGCTATTTCTCCCAACACAGATATGCTTGGTAGCACATAAATTAGGTTACTTGCTTTCAGTGTTAACTTGGAAAAACAAAGTCAAAATCAGGAAAACAACAAATGAAAAGCCACAAAGCAAGAAACAAACTGTTCTTTTCAGGTTAACTTCTGATTACTTCCCACATAGATACAGAAGTGATTCTCTCCTAGCTCACAAGCAATTAGGTAAGGCTTAATTGCTAGCAGTCACCAGCTGAAACCCCTTAGCTGGCTTGCCTTCCACTGTGTGGGTCAAATCCTGCTTCAGGAGCTTTTCTGAGTAGATTAAAGAACAAATTTGTATTTCTTTGTGATGGTTGCTGTACTTTATAACAGAAAGTTACCAACGGAGTTTAGATAGAGAGCAGTCCATATAAACAGGATCCTCATCTGCTATTATTCCCTCTTGTTCAACAAGCATGGGTTCAATATCATGGATTGGCACAGATGAATCTCTCAATGGAGCATTTTCAGGAGAATACTTGTTTCCCTGCTGTCTTTCAAGGTTATAGCTAGGGCATAGATCAGTGTTCATACCTGAGCTTCCATTGCTGCTAGAGTTCCTCTCTATATAGCCTGGCCAGTATGTAGTCCAGTTCTTATGTCCAGCCTTCCAATCCAGATCCCTGGATACTGGATCTCTCTTCACATACCTTCTGGCACAGGTCTTAGGGTCCCTTCCACGTGCAGCCGTCTCCCTCACAGGTAGCCTCTGGTGATTCCTAGCTCTGCAGCACCATTCCTCTGGCTTTCCCCAGTCCAATGGTGTATGCTGGCCCTTGGAATACCTCCCAGTATACGTACTGCTTTGGACTCTTCTAGACCTCTCAAAGGCTTTTCTCCTCTTTCTTCCAGAGGGTCTCTTTCCCTCTCTGTCCGTCCGGTTTGGCTTCTGCTTCTGATAATCCTTCAGATGAAACTGAGGATAATTCTCTGGATATCCAAGGTGATCATGAAGATGGTCATCTGTAGAATAAACTCTACTCTTATTCTGCTTAGATGAGTGTTCCTCCCTAACACAGCGCAGCTGTGCTGAATCAGGCCTTGACCTTTGAGATGAGTGTTCCATCCTAGCACAGCGCAGCTGTGCTGAATCAAGCCCTGCCCTTTGCAATGAGTGCTTGGGGATTACCTCATAGCCCTTTTGATTGAACACACGTTTTCTCACTTCAGCTCCTCTCATGGCTGTTGGAAACCTGGTGCATTCTGGGACTGGTAGTCTTTTTTGGCAAAATTCTGTTTTCTCATTTCTACCAGCACTGACAGGTTGCTTGTTCAGAGACACTTCACCTTTTCTATAGCCCCTTCCTGAGCTATGATAAGCTTCCTTATCACAATAGTTAAACAACCTGTAAATAGTTGTAAGTGGACCTGGTCACCTGTGACCTTTCGCTTGCATGTACATAGTTAACCGTATCAGTCCCAAGTAGTAACACCTGTTCATTGTAAGTCCAGCATAGTTCCTGCCTGCACTGTACAAATTTTGTTGACTGTAAACCGCACTGATTCCAAACAGCGCGGTATAAAAAAAGACATTAAATAAATGAATAAACAAACAATATCAAATAGAACAAAGGAAAGCACCAGTCATAAGCAACCTATCATTCGGCCCACAACCTCCTTGATAGTATAAACACCGAAAACGCCGCTGTGACGTCGAAGGGGCATCAAAGGGGCAGAACCTGCCCCTTTAGACACGCCCCTTCAAAATCGCCCCACGGTGATGCTCCGCGGTTGCGGAGTGACAAGAGAAAACACTTATAGCAAGGAAAGCCCCACCAGGAGCAGGCTGCCCTGGGCGTGCCTGGCCGATGGAATCAGGGCAACAACAGAATCAGCAGCACAAGTGCAGTCCCGGCAGTCTCACGGCCCAATAAACAGGGCCGAGCACACCTCCTCTCGCTCCTGCAGTCAGATTCCTTGCCTTGACTGATTTTGAGATAGTGTATTGGCAGCCCCTTGCACTCCATAAAGGCCTAGACCACATGACGATGAAAAAGGTGTTCAAAAATTATTTCAGTCTTCCCCTTGACATGATGTTGGACAGGCAGACTGACTGTAGAATGGCTAAAACTCAAATGTAGCATGAAATGGAAAACTTGTTACTGTAGTTAGACTGATGGATCTCTGGAGTGTGTTCCTTCCTACTGATAGGGATTATCCCATGCTGAATGCATGTCCCTGCCTGCTATTTTGCATGTGGAGATGTGCATTGGCATGCTGACCAGAAAACAAGTGCCCAAATTTCACTTCCATTTTACCTTTTCATCATGTAAATTATTGCAGATATCAGAGTACTCTCTTCTCAACTCCATCTAAGTATTTTCGTGGCAGAATGAGAACTTTTCTGATGCCTATTCATGCCTTGGAGCAGGAATAGACATGGACCTTACTTTTAGTGGTATTAGATGTGCCCATTGTTTATGAAATCAGGCACCATGTATATCATTTCCAGAATGCCGTGGACACACTTCCACCATCCCCCCATACAACATGGATGTGTTTGTCCTGGAGATGTTTACATATCTGGCTTTGTAAAATTGTTCTGTGGATGTCTTCTTGATTAGCATGTGTCACATGCCCGGGTCTGGCCTGTGCTATGCTGGAGGGAAAGTCATCCTAGACGCAGTACCTGCTTCAAGGTTCCGTGTGCACTGCTGCCATTAACTGGCCTATTGATCCCTCGTGGTCATCTTAACACAGTCCCTAGCATGACTGGGGCACAGCCCAGCTCCACCACTCCAATAATCCTCAGGCATCAGCAAAACAGTCCATTAAACAAGTGAAAACCAATGCAAAATGTGGCTACAGTATGAACAGTCTCTGTAGTAACAAGCAAAGCCTCAAAGTGAGTCAGTCCAAGTTTTTGTCCCAGTCCACTGCCCAGAATTAGCTGGACACGTCTTATTGGATCCTAAACAGCGTGACCAGCTCTCACCGGCTCAGCCCTGTCAAGAAGGCTTTTCCTTCAGCTATTAACAGTCCATAGTATCCAAGACAGTTCATCAATAGTTCTGTCAATTCCAATGTTTCAAACCACTATTGCAAACCTGGGTAAACCCTTACTCCTCAATGGCTGGAGTAGGGTTGGAGAAGCGATTCACCCATGCCTCCCCTAGGCATTCCCAGGCGCAATCCAAATCCATCATAAGGTAATTCAGGAAACTCACATCTGAACAGCCAGATTCCTGATACTCCATGTCCTCAAGGGTACAATCCCAGGGTTCTGCTTGTCCCTACTCCATTGGTTCTGGCATTTACGGAACTGTGGTGAGCTTGTGTGAGGCTGACTCCCAGCTGGAGGAGTTCCCTGTGCTCCTTGGGAAGCTGCTTTATATTCTCCTCATCCTATTGGGGATGCTAGGACCCTCTTCCTCAGGTGTTCTCTTCATAATTGCACTACTTGGGCTTTCCTGTGGCAGAGCCTTCCCATCCCTAACTCGAGGGATTCTGGCACCTGTAGTGCCTGACCCTGTCATACATGTCTGCATGCCCGTTTTTAGACATCCAACTCATGAACAGGGCTTCTAAATGTATCAGATCAGCTTTATATATGGCCAATATAGTGGAGACAATACTAGGATTTTTCATGACTTGATAATAGCGGTGAAACATTTAGACCTCCCCTTAACAGAAGTTTCACTAGATATCATAAAAGCATTTGATTATATAGTGAGGATGTCTGTTCAAGACCTTAGGCTGGTTCAGGTATGGACAGGAATTTGTAAAATGGGTACAAATGTTATGCTAAAGCCCTTTTATGCAGCTCCTTATCAATAGAATTTTGTAGGAACCCCTACAGTTGTTTAGGGATACATGACAAGGTTGTCCACTATCACCCCTATTTTTAATCTGGCTCGTAAGCCTCAACTTCTCGCTATCAGACAGTCTTCTGCAATAAATAGTTTCAGCTGTCTCAACGTGAATGCTGTTCCTGTATGAGCCCAATGTTTCTTTCCTTGTGCTACTGAAGAAGATACATTTTTCCTCTGTTCTAACTCTAAGGATAATTTGTTTAAATCTGAGGTTATGCCTGGATTTCAGTGGGTTGCACTACAGTTTAAGTACCTGAAAATTCTCTTTCTCAGGGACGTTGATGCCATGATGCAACTTAATATGGTTGTTAATACTGCCAGGCTCATGAACGCAATCTAGCATTGGTCTCCTCTTCGGTTAACGTTGTTGAGCAAGATGGGAGATATTAAAATTGTGCTCATTCCACAGATTACTTATATACTGGGCACACTGTCTCAATTATGTCCTAAATCATTTTTCATGGGAGAGGTAATGCATATAGATCTGCAGACCTGACTCCACCTGAGGGTGGGGGGATACTGCCACTTTGCAGGCCACCACAAATGTACTTATGATTTGGGATAAGGATACGGATCATTCAAATTTTCAATCTTGTCAAGTGCCGCTATGAATTAACCCCAATCTTTGTATTAATAAGAAATAGGTTTTTTGGCCATAGTGGCAGAGATGTAGCTTGTGGATAATGGGTCATCTCTTCGATCATAATAATATGATATCCTTCACAAGAGCATGCACCATCTATGGATTGACTATTAAAATGGCCTTTCAATGGCAACAGCTTACACACTGCCTCATAAGCAGCTCTATTCTATGCAAAGCTCTGCATGAGGACGCTGACATCCTCCTATGGTGCAAAGCTATTTTGGCTAGTGCTCACTATATCTCTTCTTTTTACAAGTTTCCTTAGGAGGCAGTGGTATTCTGTTCCAGGTTAGTGAAGATCAGGTAGATTGTAACCTCTTTTGAGTTAATCAGCCAACTTTGTCTAGTAACCTAACTCAAAACTTGTACTTTCTGACCCACAGAGCAGTTTGGATCCAACGCAAAATGTGGAGCACTGAGCTATTATTATCAAATAAATTCTGGCACTGCTCTGTGGACACTGGAACCTTACTAAATATTTTGTTTGAATTCCAGAGTTCTGGGCTGAATTTTGGCATTGAATCTGTTACATATTGCACATGAAAGACGTATTATCCCTATAGTAATAATTTTTAGATCTCAAGGTATTGATTTTCCTTTAAGTAAGCCATACAAAAACATTTTGATACGCTTATTGCTTTAACATTACAAATGTTTCTGGCCAACTGGAAGGATGCATCCATGCTAAATATGACCTTCTGGTGGAATACAATCTGCCTGACTTATAAATATATGTTTAAGGCCGCAAAAAGTCAAGGTCCAAGTCCCGGATGGTGAAGGTGTGGCATCCAGTGGAGGACTTTCTGCAGCTGGTAACATTTCATTGACACTCAAGTATATGGTGGAAATGGATGTCTTCTGCACTTTTTTAAAGTTAGACTGCAGTATTTGTCATTCTTCTCTTCTACTTTGATATACTAGGCCATTTTTGTGGTTCTGTGTTAATATGTCTATGGAGGGAATACTTGCTTGTAACTTGTTGTGTGTACTTTATTTGATTTCCTCCACGTTTTATACTTGCTATATTGTATGTATATTGTTTTTAATAAAGAAATTGAACTGAACAATAACAAAAGGCATTGGGAAGGATGAATTTTAGCCCTCTTAGATCTAAGTTCATCCATTAATCCAGTAGACCATTAGCATCTGATGACAAGACTATAAGATATAGGTGTACAGGGAACTGCCTTGGAGTGGTTTCAGTTCTACGCAGACCAAAACTCATGCTAGGTTCCCTAGACAGGAAGCTTTCATCACTTTGCCCAGTGAGTTGTGTTCCTCAAGGATCCATCCTGGCACCAGCCCTTTTCAATCTATTAGTTTTTCCTTTGGCTATATTGATTCACAATTTTGGATATATACATATACGCAGATAATATTCAGCTGTGACATTAGTGTAATGCAGATGAAGAAATAGCAGAGACTAACCTGAAAATATTATTGGAAGCCACAGCCTCCTGGCTATCAGCAAATAAAATGAATGCACTTAAATTAGAATGATCTAGAATTCAAGAAATAAAAATACATTGAATGATAAGTTCATCTATTTCCTGCACATCAGTAACCATGAAAAAGGTAGTCTTCATGCTAGGAATCCTTTTGGATGATTAGTTTTAAGGTGGGCCACACATATCAATCAATTTAGCAAAACGAGATCTCAGTTTGATCTACTTGCTAGTAATTAAAAGGCATTTTTTACAATGGGACATCCAACTGCAATCTGGGACTTCAAAGCCAGAAGGTCTGAAAAAAATGTAGGCATGTGCAAGTTCAGGCACGATTTCAGAAACGTGGACGAGACAGATATGGACTTCTATAGAGCCATCTACATAGACAACCCCAGAATAGCCTCTCAGAACATGAATGTCTAATAATATAATGGGTAAAGTAGTGAGGTGGGAGCAGGGTGGCTAAGGTTCAAATTCCAATGGTAGTCTTTATGATCATAGGCTAGTCACTTAACTCTCCATATTCTCTGGATGTTTTAAGGCCAAAACAAACACTTTCCTGATGTCTAGTCATGCCTGCAGCAGGTCTAAATGGAGACATATAAGTCCATTGCACCTCCCCAGATAGGCCAACACCACGCCTCCTTACCAACTTAGACATCCCTGCACCGGAGAGATCTATAAATGTTTCCGGAAAGGCTTCAGAGACATTTCTGTGATTTCAATGTCTACATGCACGTCTTCGGATATCCAAATCACAACTAAGGGTTATGATTATTAAATGGTGCTAAGGGAGCAACTGGCTGCTATCGGCACCTGGTAGCAGTTAGCACAGCGGAAAGTGCAAATACCATTTCCATAATGGGTGCAAAATTGCTGCTGGCCGCTAAGGGGAACAGAGACAGGAAAGGGGTGCAGAGTGGGTGGAGTCAGTGAGTGCATGTTAATGCCGGATATGAATAGTGGGCGTTAGAGACGCAATTGCGGGGAACCCTAATGCCAGCTCAAAGCTGGTGTTAAGAGCTTGTTGTGGAAGGAGAGAGCCTCTTTTATCTGTGTAACACCACACAGAGTGCCCTTTCACATGTATGCAGTGTGTACCTCCCAGACTGGAGCCCTGAAAGTCGTGATAGTACTGGTCCATTGCCAGTCACAGCATGGTGCTCTTGAAATAAAGGGCACTATGTTGTTGCTACCAAAGGTGCCAAAGCGGGTGCCATGTGATTTAGTGAGGCTGGACAGTCTGCTAGGTGTATTAGGCAGCCACCTAGGGTGTACATCCGCAATGTCTGGTGTGACGCTGCTGTGACAGCAGCGGCATACATACATTCCACTTCTGTCACAAAGAGTCATGCCACCGCCACTGCCACCACGCGGCCATGTTTAGCAGTGTGTAGGGTTGGGAGTGGCAGCGGCAACATCTCCTGTCTGGTACAGAAGACACCATTGTCACTACCATGCATATCAGGGGCAATGCTGTTTGTACTGTCAGGGCCAGGCCTAGGGTATTTGCCATTCTAAGCAGACACCTCCTGTGCAACCCCCCCCCCCCCCCAAATGCTGCCTCGAGGTTCCTGTAGCATGAAAGGGAGGATTCCCCATGTCATCCCCCCTTCCTGGCATCTACTGCCTCACCTAGGGGAGGGAGCTATATGACAATTGTTCCTTGTCATGCAGTGGTGAGGCTTAAGGCAGCATCATTCATGCTCATGGCATGCCGGCAGCTCCTGGCCCTCTTTGACACCTCCTGTTGGGGGGGGGGGCAGGAATAGCATGTCACATCTACCTGCATGTGAGCTGCTGCTCTAAGGCCACCCACAGCACTGAGGCAGTGACTGTGCCTTGCATTCAGGGAGGAAGAGATCAAACCTACTCGCTGTGGTCTGCCAACTATGGGATTATTCCAGGACTGGCCCACAAACACATATCGGGAAATGGTACATTGGTCACTCTGCTAGGTCATCCATGATCTGGAATGTGTGTGTACATGTATCCTGGCCTACTTCTCTGGTAGGACAGATCCCATATGTAAGACATGAATGTCATTTGAATCAACAACATATCAATGCAGTGCTACATACACACCTAACAAGATATTCCTCTCCCACACCTGCCTAATATACCCTGGCAGACAGGTATGGTACAGAGCCTGCAGAGAGGTACACAGATATAGAAATACCCCATCTTATGCCCCATGCAGTCTGACAATAACCACATATATACACATGGAGTGATGCACCCATGCTCCCTCATGGCTGCTCTGTGGCTCCTAACACATGGACACCAGGGCCGGCCCGTCCATTGAGCAAGAATGTTTTTTGCACAGGGCCCCGCGTTTCAGGGGGCCCCGCGCAAAAAACATCTTGCATCCCAGATTCCCAGCTAAGTTTAAAAAAAAAAAACCAGAAACCGGCTGCTGCTGCCGCTGCCGCCGTGGCAGCGGCAGAATGGAGAGGGGCCCATTTACAGTCCTTACCACCCCCCCCCCATCAGCCCAGCTAAGTTAAAAAAAAAAAAACAGAAACCGGCTGCTGCTGCCGCCGTGGCAGCGGCAGAATGGAGAATCCCGCGGGGCCCCCCTGTCCTGAAGTCTTCTATGCGGCCTCCGTCGGCTGTCAGAGCTGCGAGAAGAGAGAGAGCTTCTCCTCTCGCAGCTCTGTTAATCACGCCGCGGGGCTGATGGGAAATCCCATCAGCCCCGCGGCGGGATTAACAGAGCCGCGAGAAAGGGAAACTCTCCCTTCGCGCGGCTCTGAAAAGCCCGCGCTGAGGCCTCTTAGAAGACTGCTGGACAGGGGGGCCCCGCGGGATTCTCCATTCTGCCGCTGCCGCAGCAGCCGGTTTCTGTTTTTTTTTTTTAAAACTTAGCTGGGCTGATGGGGAGGGGGGGTAAGGACTGTAAATGGGCCGATGGGGGGGTAAGGACTGTAAATGGGCTGATGGGGAGGGAGGGGGGGGGGTAAGGATTGTAAATGGGCTGATGGGGAGGGAGGGAGGGAGGGGGGGTAAGGACTGTAAATGGGCTGATGGGGAGGGAGGGGGTAAGGACTGTAAATGGGCTGATGGGGGGGTAAGGACTGTAAATGGGCTGATAGGGAGGGGGGTAAGGACTGTAAATGGGCTGATGGGGAGGGTAAGGACTGTAAATGGGCTGATGGGGAGGGAGGGGGGGTAAGGACTGACTGTAAATGGGCTGATGGGGGGTAAGGACTGTAAATGGGCTGATGGGGAGGGAGGGGGGTAAGGACTGTAAATGGGCTGATGGGGAGGGAGGGAGGGAGGGGGTAAGGACTGTAAATGGGCTGATGGGGAGGGAGGGAGGGAGGGGGGGTAAGGACTGTAAATGGGCTGATGGGGAGGGAGGGAGGGAGGGGGGGTAAGGACTTTAAATGGGCTGATGGGGAGGGAGGGAGGGGGGTAAGGACTGTAAATGGGCTGATGGGGAGGGAGGGAGGGGGGGTAAGGACTGTAAATGGGCTGATGGGGAGGGAGGGAGGGGGGGTAAGGACTGTAAATGGGCTGATGGGGAGGGAGGGAGGGAGGGGGGTAAGGACTGTAAATGGGCTGATGGGGGGTAAGGACTGTAAATGGGCTGATAGGGAGGGGGGGTAAGGACTGTAAATGGGCTGATGGGGAGGGAGGGAGGGAGGGGGGGTAAGGACTGTAAATGGGCTGATGGGGAGGCAGGAAGGGGGGGTAAGGACTGTAAATGGGCTGATGGGGGGGGGTAAGGACTGTAAATGGGCTGATAGGGAGGGGGGTAAGGACTGTAAATGGGCTGATGGGGAGGGAGGGAGGGGGGGTAAGGACTCTAAATGGGCTGATGGGGAGGGAGGGAGGGGGGGTCTGCACTGAAAATGGGCTGATGGGGAGGGAGGGAGGGAGGGGGGTAAGGACTGTAAATGGGCTGATGGGGGGGGTAGGACTGGTAATGGGCTATAGGGGATACGGACTGGAATTGTGCTGTTTGGGGGGTTAAGACTGGGAATGGGCTACGGGGCGTTAGGACAGGTAAGAGACTATGGAGGGGCTAAGACTGGAAATGGGCTGATGGGGGAAGTTATGACAGGTAATGGGCTATGGGGGCTACGACTACAAGTGGGCTGATGGGGGGATTAGGACTGGAAACGGGCTATGGGGCGGTGGGCTAAGACTGGAAATGGGCTGTGGGGGGAATTAGGACTGGTAATGGGCTGTGGGGGGCATTAGGACTGGTAATGGGCTATGGGGAGGTACGACTACAAGTGGGCTGATGGGGGGATTAGGACAGGTAATGGGCTGATGGGGGGTTACAACAGGTAATGGGCTATGGGGGGGCTAGGACTACAAGTAGGCTGTTAGGGGGTTAGGACTGGTAATGGGCTGTGGGGGGTGTTAGGACTGGTAATGGGCTGTGGGGGCGTTAGGACTGGTAATGGGCTGGGGGGTTAGAACTGGTACTGGGCTATGGGGGGGTAACAGCAGGTAATGGGCTATGGGGAGCTACGACTACAAGTGGGCTGATGGGGGGGTAGGACTGGTAATGGGCTATAGGGGATTCGGACTGGAAGTGGGCTGATGGGGGGGTTAAGACTGGGAATGGGCTATGGGGGGTTAGGACAGGTAATAGACTATGGAGGGGCTAAGACTGGAAATGGGCTGATGGGGGAAGTTATGACAGGTAATGGGCTATGGGGGGCTACGACTACAAGTGGGCTGATGGGGGGATTAGGACTGGAAACGGGCTATGGGGCGGTGGGCTAAGACTGGAAATGGGCTGTGGGGGGTGTTAGGACTGGTAATGGGCTGTGGGGGGCATTAGGACTGGTAATGGGCTATGGGGGGGGGTTACAACAGGTAATGGGCTATGGGGAGGTACGACTACAAGTGGGCTGATGGGGGGATTAGGACAGGTAATGGGCTATGGGGGGGTTAGGACAGGTAATGGGCTGATGGGGGGTTACAACAGGTAATGGGCTATGGGGAGGTACGACTACAAGTGGGCTGATAGGGGGATTAGGACAGTTAATGGGCTATGGGGGGGGTTAGGAAAGGTAATGGGCTGAGGGGGGGTTACAACAGGTAATGGGCTATGGGGGGGCTAAGACTACAAGTAGGCTGATAGGGGCTTAGGACTGGTAATGGGCTGTGGGGGGCGTTAGGACTGGTAATGGGCTGTGGGGGCGTTAGGACTGGTAATGGGCTGTGGGGGCGTTAGGATTGGAAATGGGCTGATGGGGGACTAGGACTGGAAATGGGCTGATGCAGGGACAAGAAGGGAGCAGATGCTGGGTGGGGCTGGAACTAGAAAGGAGCTGATGTTGGGGGAGGATTAGAATGGGATGGAGCTGGGAGAGTGAAATGGAGAGGGAAAAATATTTTGCGTGGGAGGGAAGACAAATCTACAATTGGCCGGATATTGGGAGAGTAAGTGGGGATTGAGGATGGAGGGATAAAATTTGAGTGGATGAAATAGGAATGAGGAAAGAGCAAAAGGAGAAAGATTAGTATGTTAAAGCAGATGTAGAGAGAGAATGGAAAAAAAAAACAACAAGACAGAAGAAAGGACAAATGGACAGCAGATGGAGAGTTAGCAGAAGACACGAAGAAACCAGAAGAAAGTGGCTGGAACAATTGCAACTGAAAAAAAATGCACAAAAGGTAGAAAAATATCTCTTTATTTTGAATTTATTAACTGGAATATGTCAGCTCTGGGAAATGTGCATCATTAATTTTTGCGCTTTGTTTAGTACAAGAGGAAATTAATTTATAGTTTTATTTCTACAGTGTTGTTGTATATTCCAAGTTTGGCTTTTGGGGTTCCCAGTTTAATTATTGTCTTCCTGTTTCTAAATTGTGATTCCTTGTTTGGTGATGGTCTATGTTCTGCATGTGTAACTGAGCTGAGGTATTCTGTTTATGTAATTCCTATTTGACATTGCCACTTGTTCTTTCCCCAGTAGGTCATGTATTATTGTTCTCTGAAATGTATTGGTTTAATATTTGCAGTGTTGTCTTTTGATAGTTAGGGTATGGTGCTTTGTGAGTCCTGGTAGTGCTGTTAGGATACGGCAGGTTTGCTATGGGTTCTAAATGGGCAGTGTTTGTAGTAGTTCCTAATGTGCCTGGCGGTTGGTACTGGATTATAGTAATGTAGAAACCTTTTAGTCTTTCTTTATCCATATACTCATTAAGAGGCATGTTTACTAAAAGTTAGTAGTGTATGGTAACATTATGCAAATATTTATGCAAATGAGGCACCTTATGCAAATGAGGCCCCGCACCGAGTCTCCGCACATGGCCCCGCACCCCCCTTGGGCCGCCCCTGATGGACACTATGTGTGAGTGAGAAGGGTCATGGAGTCAAGACCAACCAGTAGATCAAGAGTGATATGTTCAGGTGTATTAACATTTCCTACATTTTCATATCTGTATCCACAGGTGCAACCCTCCCTATATTGTTCAACATTGAGAAACTATACCAGCACCTGCTGGAAGACAGAGCATGCTAATAGTGCCCATACACTGAGCTTGCCTTATCAATGATGTGTGCGTGCACACACTCAGAGCAGATGTTAGCAAAGTCCAGGCATTAAAGGAATCCTAAGGGGCAACTTACACCTCCTTTGGACAGTGGGGTCATATGTATCAGGGTGTAGGTGTCTCCAGAGGACTGTGAGCTTTAGCTATGAACTGTTTATACGTGTGATGCCACGCTTTATGACTGTGCATACAACATGCTGCACGGTCAGTTATTCTGCAACTCCACAAACTGTGTGAGACACCATTTATGGATAGAAGGATAGTTTTCAGTAGATAGTTGCAACCTCTGGGAGTCACTGGCTGACTAGCTATGTCTGTACACATCTTGTCCCCAAATGCATTCCCAGTTAAACCATCATCAAGGCCCATCCCCACAGCATGTCCCTACACCTACCTCCCAACATGACATTGCTGTACAGCTCCCATATCGCTTGCTGGTTTCACTGGAGTGAACTAGGAGGCATGGCCTTACCAGGGAGAGCTCCATCACATGTATGTGTGTGTGCAGAAAACTTACATCTGATTGAGCCTCCAGGCCCCAGGACACACCTGGTTGCAAAGCTGAAAGGCCTGATTAATGGTAAATGCCATAATAGCTGTATCCACAGCAACACTGTCAGCCCCCTTGGGGCTGCTGCAGCCTATTGGGTGATAGGCTCACGTGGAGGCCTGGCCTCTGTGATTGTCCAATGGAGTCACTGAGTTGGTGAGATAGGAAAAAAATGTGCCATGTAACTGCATGCACCTTGCTCTTGTCCTAAGCTTCAATCACAGAGTGTAATCTGGTGGTCTTTTATCTCCATGCACAGTATGCACATACAGGCATGTCAATGTTAGGCACATCTGCATACAATGTACTACTAATCAGTGAACACTCCATAACCACAACCAGCCTTATGTTTACAGAGCCGACATGCATTGATTTGCCTGATTGTAACAGTGGGAAACTGATCTCTGAATGGTGCATGCACAATTCCAGCAGGAGGAATGTGCCACAGAATGTCATGTCAGTCTCTGCATTGTCTGACACCATGTGGGAAGGCAGTGCCTGGAGGTGAATATTGGGGTGGAGGTGGGGGGGGGGGGGAACAGTCTTATACCTGTTCTTATACCTGTTTTGAATGTGCCACTGGTAGATGGCTTTGCCAGACAGAAGCTCTGTTGAGATGCATAGAACCTCTGAGGACCTACCAAGTCTCTGCATGTTTCACATCAGAGGTCCTGCATGAAAGCCTCACCCACTTTCCAAGGGTGCCAAGTGGGACAGCCACACGGACATTGTTAGAGTTCAAAGAGGCTGTGGATGGCAGCGTATATGTAGCCAGCAACTGAACCAACATCTAACCACATGTCCATCCTGCCATGCTTCCATGTGCTCCTGATGAGGGGTGGAACTGCGTATGAAGCATGGGAGAGCACTGGCCATTTTTGCAGTGTCCATAGCCAGGGATATAACATGATATGGGAGTACAAGCATGCCACTATGCTCAATGCTGACTGCCAAAAGCTGTGTAGGGGGATACAGTCTTCTGGTATGTGAAAGACGTACATTGGCCACTGTGGGCCAACATGCACTCACAGCCTGCCTCTGGGCCAGTTTCCAGTACTCTTGGCATTGTATTAGCTGTTCCTAAGTTCAAACATAAGGAGTACACAAATGAGGAGCAGAGGGTTCTGGATATTGTCTACAAATGAGCAGGTTGTAGTGGATGTACATGAATCAGAGATTAGGTAAATAGCTGAGTCATCAAAACATGGGTCCGGCATGAGCATGGCCTGACTGCACACAGCTGTTCATGCTGACAGGTTATCCTCATTGTGACTGGGCTGAGGCCCTGTCACAGCTATGTATCCATATAGTGCTATATAGAATTAAGCTGCAGTAACAAGTGTGCTGTTTTGGGGTTTGTTTGTTTTTATGGCACTGCATTCACTTCTCAGGCTGCTGGTTGTCCATGCTGTTTGTACAGAGCCAAGGTCCTCATCATGGCTATGTGTACCTGTAGTGGGTGGTAAGTAGCCAACCTAGCACAGATGGTGTGTGGATGGCTGACACAGGCCAGTGTTGTACGACATCTGCAGGCTGACTGTGATGAATCTAGCTGAAAGAGGGGAGAGCTGATTTCATGCACTGCCTGTAACCTACTGGTGGCTATGATTTTGGCAGGCTGTGCTGGTTGGGATCAGAACCTCCATTCCATCCTAGGTATCACTCACTGCATTCAGGTTCCTTGGAAACTTCTACTCAAGCCCTAGAGTATTAAATTTCTGCTACATGAGAGTCCTTGGCCAGCAAGTGCAGGACACAAGGGCTGAATGGTTAGAGCGCTGGTTCAGTAAGGAAAGTCCAGGGTTTAAATCTCACTGGTGGCCTTGGGAAAGCCACTTCACCCTCCATTACCTCTGACACAAGGCCTGCCAATATGTTTCTGATCACACTACCAAGAGAACCTAGGAGTTGTTGGATCACCAGAAATCAGTGTTGTTATGCACATTGGTTCTGCAAGCATGAACATTGTAATCATAGCCATCTGAAAGCATGACTTTATTGCCTCTGCTGCAGCACATTGCAAAGGGTCATTATACTTAACCCTGAAGATGCATGACACATGAGTTGTACATGATTGGAAACTATCATGATAACTGCGAATGAACATCATTTGCTCTGTCACATATATGCAATACATGCAGGCATGTCACACTCCTGGGATGTCCATCTGCACAGAACATCCCACATCTTTACTTGCTACATATGGACAATATTAGAGACTACTATTACTACTACTACTGAACGTTTGTATAGTGTAACAAGAAGTACACAGCACTGCACAAACACATGTAAAGATGGTACCTGCTCATCAGAACTTACAATCTAGTCAAGACAGACAACACAGTAGCTGATACATAGGATGCATCTAGGGGGAATGGTAAGGAAACATGAGGGAGATCAGGTGAGTCAATATCTGAAAGCAGCAGTGAAGAGGTGAGTTTTTAGCCTGGATATGAAAAGGGTCAGAGAAGGCACCTGACGTACAGACTCAAGTAGTTTGTTCCTGGCATAAGGAACAGCAAGGTGAAAGGAGCAAGGTCTGGAGTTAGCAATAGAAGAAAAGGGCACGGATAGAAGCCATTTGCCAGAAGAGCGGAATTCCTGAGGAGGGGTGTAGGGAGGTATCAGAAAGGAAAGTTAGTGAGAAGCTTCAGAGTGAATACACTTATAGGTCAGCAGGAGAAGTTTGAACTGGATGCAAAAATGGATAGGGAGCCAATGAAGTGACTTGAGAAGAAGGGTAATATGAGCATGAAGAGGCTGGTGGAAGATTAGCCACGCAGCAGAGTGTTGAACAGATTGAAGGAGAGAGAGATGATTCAGAGGGAGGCCAGCGAGGAGTATGCTACAGTAGTCTAGATGGGAGGTGACTAAGGAATGGATAAGTGTCTTAGTAGTGTGTTCATAAAGGAATGGGTGGATTTTGTTGATGTTGTAGAGAAAGAAACGGCAGGTTTTAGCTATCAGTTGGATATGTGTGGAGAAGGAGAGGAGTCAAAGATGACCCCAAGGTTGTGAGCTGAGGAGACAGGGAGGAGTAGAAACATAGAAACATGATGACAGAAAAAGACCACATGGCCTATCTGTCTGTCCTTCCATATCAACCACTACAACAGTCCCCTTTTTCTCCTTTAGAGATCCTCTGTATTTTTCCTATGCTTCTTTGAATTCAGATACTGTCCTCATCTCTACCACTTCCATTGCGAGAATATTCCATGGATCCACTACTCTTTCCATAAAAAAATATCTCAGCATATCACTCCTGAATCTTTCCCCTTTCACCCTCATCACATGTCCCCTCATAGTAAAGCTTGCTTTCAATCGAAAGAGGCTCTCCTGTTCATTTATGCCACAGAGGTTTTTAAACATCTCAGCCATATCACCTCGATCCTGCCTTTCCTCTAAGGTGTACATATTAAGATCCTTAAGTCTGTCCTCATATGCTTTATAATGAAGACCACTAACCATTTTAGTAGCCATCCTCTGTACCGACTCCAGCCTGTTTATATCCTTTTGAAGATGCGGTCTCCAGAATTGCACATAATACTCCAAATGAGATTGCACCAAAGACTTATACAGAGGCACTATCACCTCCTTTCTTCTGCTGGCCATTCCACTCCCTACACACCCAAGCATCCTTCTAGATTTTGCTGTCACCTTTTCTACCTGTTTAGCTACTTTAAGATCATCAGACACAATCACGCCTAGATCCTGCTCCTCTTTAGAGAATTATCCACAGAGACTGAGAAAGCAGGAGGGGGAGAGGAGGGTTTAGGGGGAAAAATAAGAAGTTCAGTTTTGGCCATGTTCAATTTCAAGTGGCAGTGAGACATCCAAGCAGCAATGTAAGAAAGGCAGGCAGAGATCCTGGTCTTGATTGCCGGAGAGATTTCAGGTGCAGAGAGGTAGATCTGGGAGTCATCAGCGTAAATATGGTACTGAAAGCCATGGGAAGAGATGAGCGCACCAAGGGACTGGGTATAGAGAGAAAGGAGTGGACCCAAGACAGAGTGGGATAGCAGTAGAGGAAGATCCACCAGAACAAACACTGAAAGAGTGATGGGAAAGATAAGAAGAGAACCAGGATAGCGCAGAACCATTAAAACCGAGCAAGTACAAGGTATCAAGGAGAAGATTGTGGTTCAACAGTGTCAAAAGCAGAAGAAAGGTCAAGAAGGATGAGGATTGAGTAAAGGCCCTTGGATTTTGCCAGGAACAAGTCACTGGAGACTTTGGCAAGAGCCGTTTCGGTAGAATGTAAGGACGAAAGCTGGATTGTAGAGTATCCAGAAGGGCTTGAGAGGAAAGAAAGTTAAGGCAGCAGCAGCGGTGAAACACACGTTCAAGTAGTTTAGAAATGAAGGGGAGGAGGGAGATGGGTCGATAGTGAGAAGGACAAGTAGGGTCTAGTGAGGGTTTCTTTTTTTTTTGTGCATAAAGTTTTTATTGAAAGTCAGAAAACAATCAACACAGGATTGTCTCCATACCACCACACTCATAACCATACCAATCCATAAACATTTGCGGGTAACCAATATAAGTACACTGGTAACTGCTAACATAACAAGCAAAAAAAGAAAGAAAGGGAAAGAACTCCCAATACAAGAAAGAGGATACTATCTAGCAAGCATGTACTAAGTAACCAAGGAGATTCCCCCCCTCCAGACGAAACCAACCCCAAAGTATAGACTTTTGTTAACGAAACCCCACCCCCCCTCCCCCCAACCGTCCTACTCCCCCCAACCCCCTAAAACCCCCCTAAAGCCCCCCCATCCCCCACACCCACCCCCCTCCTGTAAGACCCTGACCACCAAGGAGAGAGAGGAGAAACCAAACCAAGTCAGCCACCAATAGCCCAAACGATTGGTTAAAGACACCTAGTTAGTCCCAACCTGCAGACTCCTAAAATCAACACCTACCCCCCCCCCCCCCCGTCTCCTGCAGGAGACGACCGTTGCTCGGAGTCAGTAAGTCCAGACTTCCAGTACCTCTCCCACCCACCAACGCAAATCACAGGGGCAAGAATTTGTTCCAAAGAGTATTCAGCTTGTCCCTCCTATCACGCACTTCCACCGTCATCTTTTCTATACGGTAGAGATCCCGCACTTTAACCATCCACTCCTCATGGGTAGGCACAGTCTGTCTCTTCCAGAAGCGACTAACCACCGAGCAGGCAGCCAAAAACAAACACTGAGCTAAACGGGTGTGATCCTTGGACGGTAGATCCGGATGAAAGTGACCCAAAATGCAGTGTTCCACATCAAAGGGGATGGAGATCCCTAGTCTTTGGGTAATCGAAAAGTGAATCAAACACCAATAAGAGTGAATCATCGGGCAACGCCACCACATGTGGATGAAGTTGCCCACCTCCCCACATAGCTGCCAACACAAGGGATCATCAGACCGACCCCACCGGTAGAGATCGACCGGCACTACTGACATCCTCAAGACAATCCGAAGCTGGGTATTGATTAGCGACAAGGAAAGAGAACATGTGTGGGCATATTGAAATACCTCAGGCCAGAAGTCCTCCGCTTGGGGCTGGATAACTTCTTCGCACTGTGTACACACCTTCGGACTTGGAGCTACCAGCGCAACAGCGCTCCCTAACGCCCGATACAATTTCGCCAAGAGCACTTTAATGGATTTCGAGAGAAAAAGTAGTCTCTCCCAAACCGAAGGGGTGGAGGCGGCAGCTTCCCTCAGCACCAAAGAAGAGAAACAATACCAACATTGTAGATACTAAAAAACAGAGAGCGAACTTTGGAACCTCGACTCTAAACCTGCCTGGGGAAGCTTCGGATAAAGCTCATGCAGAGAGCCCAGATGAAGAGTATCTAACGTGTGCTGCAAAGGCGGAGGCAGACTTCTGACAAAGGGGAAAGTTCCCAAAGATGTGCAAGGGGACCACAGCGAAGAACGAGCAGTCTTGACACATACCTTACGTCAGGCCGTCCAGATGGGGCCCAGAAAGATATGAAAACGAATGAGCCATAGCACCCGGGGCTCCTCTACGACCGGGACTGTTATCAGCGGGAAAGGGGCGACTATCGAGGCTTCAAGATCAACCCATCCCAAAGCCCCACTCAGACGCCACAATGGGATAGCCCGCAAATAAGCGCATAGATAATAAAGCTCGAAGTCGGGGAGACCCACTCCCCCCCAAACTTTGGGCCTAATCGTAGTGCACCAACTTAACCTAGATCATCTCCCCTTCCACACAAAGTGCATGAATATCCTGCGTAGGCAAAGAAAAAAAGACCGTGGGACTTGAATAGGAAGTTGCTGAAATAGAAAAGTGATTTTCGATAAAAGCAACATCTTAATGGTGTTCACCCTTCCAAGCCAAGAAACCGATAGCCCTTGCCAGGTTGCCGTCTCCTTAGACAGCGTGCCTAGCAGCAGAATGTAGTTGAGAGCAAAAAGCTCCTCCAATTTCTGGGGAATCTGGATGCCCAGATATTTGAAGCCCGTCACCTGGGGAAAGACACTATCTCGCTTCATCCGACACACCCCATGCAAAGTCACACAGGGCATCAGGACCGATTTCGTAAAATTGATCTTGTATCCCGACAACGCAGAGAAGTCTGTTAAGATTGCACTTAACAGAGGTAAGGTCAAGTCCGGCTCCCGAAGAAAAATTAACGTGTCATCTGCATAGAGAGAAACCATGTGGAACTGATTCCCTAGGGGGATGCCAAGTCGAGCTTCCTGAGCCCTTAATTGTACCGCCAAGGGTTCCAGCGCCAGCGCGAACAGAAGAGGTGAAAGAGGGCACCCCTGTCTGGTCCCGCGCTCTAATGCAAATGGCGTCGATAGAAACCCATTAACTTGCACCATACTCAACGGAGCTTTGTAAAGAGCCGAGATCCAAGTGAGAAACGAAGGCCCCACCCCAAAATGTTGTAGGACACTTAAAAGGTACCTCCACTCTACCTTGTCAAATGCCTTCTCAGCGTCCAGGGAAAGGACCCCAAAGTTGCCCTCTAACTGCCTGACCCCATCTAAAATGTTAATGAGGCGCAGAACATTTTCAGAACCCTGACGTCCCGAGATAAACCCCGTCTGATCCGGATGCACTAACCCTGTGATCTTAGAATTCAGGCGGGAAGCGAGAATCTTAGTAAAAATTTTGTAATCTATATTCAACAGTGAAATAGGCCTATAATTACTTCCATGTATTGGGTCCTTGCCCTCCTTAGGAATTACTGTGATTAGAGCTTGGCGCTGTGACTCCGGAAGTGTGTGGCTCAACAAGATAGAGTTGTAAACTCTAGTTAACACGGGCACCACGTGATCCGCAAGGGACTTGTAAAATTCCGCTGGTAATAGGTCAGAGCCCGCGACCTTCGCCGATTTGAGCTATTTTAAGGCCAAGCGCACTTCAGCGATACTAATTTCTCTGTCTAAGGCGTCTCTGTCTTCTACCGACAGTGTCGGTAAGGGAAGACCCGATAAAAACTGATCTATGATGGAGCTATCAACAGAAATCTGGGAAGAGTATAACTCTTTGTAGAACCTAGCAAATCGTTCAGCAATCTCAGAAGACTTAAACAGGGGCTGGTTATGTTCATCCAAGACTGCTGTTACCCGACGCCTTAAGCGCTGTCTTTTTAGTTGCCATAAGAGTAGTCTATGGGCTTTGTCTCCGTGTTCGAAGAAGTGCCGTCTCGTCCTCAACAGCGCAGAAGATATCTCTGCCATCTCTAGCGCCACTAACTTGCCTCGCAGAACCGTTAGTTGACGGAGGATTGAGGGCTCGTTATATCGCTTGTGTTGTCTTTCCAGACCCTCAATCTGCAATCTAAGTTCGGCTTGGAGGCGTTCACGTTGATGCTTGAATGAAGCCGATTAGGAAATGACCTGCCCTCTGATTACAGCCTTCCCTGCCTCCCATAGTAAAGATGGAGATACCTCTCCCTGGTTATTGTGGACGAGATACTCCTGCTAACCCTCCTTGAGCTGCTTCACAAACCTGTCATTTTGCAACAAATGACTAGGGAAGGACCAGGAACGCGGAGGAACTTCTGAATCCATGGGCTCCCAATCTAAGGCAATGAAATAATGATCCGAAGGACCCCTCGTACCAATACTTACCTTGTCAATTTGCCCCAATAACGCCTTCGAGGTAAGCCACATATCAATATGCGAATATGAGTAATGGGCCGTAGAGAAAAAGGTATAATCCCTCTCCCCCGGGTGACGAGAACGCCATACATCCTCCAGAACAAGGGATGAAAGGAGCGTATGCAGTGTTCTAGATGCGCCGGGCAAAGAATTGGGCCCGGAGGATCTATCAACCTCTGCGAGAACACAATTAAAATCTCCTCCCATAATTATGTCTCCCTCCCCTTGAATTGCTAGGATATCGAACAAACACTCCAACGACTACACAACGTCCGCTGGGGGAATATACACATTCACCAGGGTAATCGCCGCACCGTTAAGCGTGCCGGACAATATCAAGAAACGGCCCTGAGGGTCTTGAAACTGGTTTACCATTTGGAACGGACACTTCTGAGCAAGCATAATGGCCACCCCTCTTCTATGGGTTGAAAATCCGTAGGAATAAATCCTAGGGAATCTGTGGGACTCTAAACAAGAATGGCCTCCTGGAGCCAAATGGGTTTCCTGAAGAAAGACAATATCGGCACGTTCTCTAAACAGCCCCTCTAGCACTCTGTGTCTTTTAATTGGTTGATGTAAACCCCACACATTCCACGACATAAGTTTAACCATCATCCCCACGAGCCCATCGAAATTTGAAACTTGGGTCAGTCCCAGCACATCGTTCACTTACCAATGCCAGAGCTCTCTCCAGCAGGCTTCTCCACCATACCTCTGTACCCTTCGAATTCCAACAAAAACCCCAACCCACTCATACCTTCCTCCAACCCCAAGTCCACCGGTCTCTCCGCGATGACCAGTCCCCAATACCAGTCATGCAGCCCTTCCACCCTCCTCCCCTCTCCCAATTCCCTCCCTCCCTCCCTCCCTCCCCCTCCCCCTCCCCTTCCCAAACCCCCTCCCCCAACCCTATTCCAAAAGACCCAACCTCCCCTCCTATAGCGCTAAAGAAACCCGACCTGCTCTCTTAAGGAGAGTTCGTATCGTGGGTGGAGTATCTTACCACCCGAGAAGAGACACTAAGGCTGAAAGTCCCCTACTAGAAGCACCTAGCCACCATTCCCCTCCCTGAACCCCCCGAACCAGTAACCTGCTTTAGAACCTTGCCAACCACTAACTCACTGTAATCAATCAAATGCATAACTGCGTTACAGAAGCAGTTGAAACATAACCCCCAACCCCCTGAGAACGAAAGTGAAGAACTGAGAGTCGTCAGGGCCAGCTAAATCAGCTCCCCCCCCCCCCCCGAAGAGGTCCTAGTCTCAAATTAGAGAATGTGGAATTATACACCCCAAAAACCCCCTATGAGGGAACTAAGTAGAAGACAAGAACAACAAGAGAAGACTGTTTCTCTCTCAGGTGGGAGTGGTAGTGTCCATTCCAATGCTCCCGGCCCCATCTGGATCCGCTTCGGAAAAGCTTTGGGATCTTGGTACTTTCCTTCGTTTGGGCATAGAGACTTCCCAATCCCCATTAGGTTTACGGTGAGTAGGCGAGCGGTCTCCATATTGAAGAGAATCCAAAAAGCGTAAACAGTCAGAGAGTTCAGAGATCCGTTTTTGAGACCCTTCCCACTCAAAATTCAAAGAGAAAGGGAATCCCCATTGATACGGGATTGACCGCTTCTGAAGAGCTTGCGTCAAGGGACGGAAACTTTTCCTCCATTCCAGAGTTCATTGTGCAATGTCCTGAAAAATCTGCAGCTCATGCCCCTTGAATACAAAGAAATGTTGACCCCGCGTACTGCGAAGAAGGGCCACCTTATCCTCAAAAAAAGAGAAGCAAACAACGATAGGTCATAGACGAGAATTATTATCTTTCCTGGGCCCCAAAGTGCGGTGTGCGCGTTCTAACTTGACCGGGCATTCCACGGAAGGGACACAGAACGCAAAAATCTCTTGTACAAGGGCAGCTGAATCGTCCTTGTCACCGGAACTCTAAGGAACTCCCAGGATGCGCACATTATTTCTTCGCTGCCTATTCTCCAGATCCTCCTGCCGATCCAACAATTCTTTGGATGTTTGATCTAGCTTCCTCAGCTTAGTCTGAACCTCTATCGTAGAATCCATCTGTTCCCCGATAAGGGTTTCCGCATGCGATACCCGGTCATCCAGAGCTTTGATATCCGACCGCATGCCCGCAATCCGCAATCTGTGCGGAAAAGTTTAAGTTCCTGCAAGATCTCCGCTAGGTCTTGTTTCTTTGCAAGCGTAGAGAGCACAACCTCCTCAATCACTCTGGGCACCCCAGACTGCTCCGAGTCAGAAGCAATTTTTGGTGAGTCCTCCCCCGATCTAGAGAACTTGGACAGAGCTGAGGCATAGTTCTTCACTTTGGCCATCTTCGCTGAGATCTGAATTATTCTCCAGCAGAGGCACAAAATCAGCTGAGTTATACTCTTTAATGGCACCCTTCTGGCGCTGGGGATGGACCCGTAAGGATTGCCTTCCTCTGAGGGCTTGCCTGACCCCTCTCCTTGTGCGCTGCCCTGTAAGGGCTGATGAATAGAAATAACAGAGGAAATTCAGAGCACCAGTACTTCTCAAAAAACAAAAACAAGTCCTGGTAGAAAGCAGATCTGCCACTAGATGGAGCTCCAGGATAAACCACAACGATGCCGAAACGTTAATGCAGCTGCAGATTCAGCATTCATCCCAATCTGGAGAGAAAGATAGAGATCTGGCCGGAGAAACACAAGCCTCTGCCGGTAACTGTGGGACTCCAAACTGCCCTCTTCAAACCAACGGGAGAGGAATCAGGCACCCCCTCAACATTGGCGATTCGGCGGACTCACAAATGCCATGCGGCCATCTTAAGGGGGCATGCTATGTGTTTCAATGACGTGCTCTGTAAGCGGTGGCCATCTTTAAGTCGTCAACTTTGCATTCCAGCCCGAAGCAAGTGAGACCGCTGCGAGGAAAGTAGCACCACAGGTCTGCGTTCCACAAGGGGTTTTCCCACATCAGCTCCTGCACACTCCTGCGTTTCATCAAGAAAACTCTCTTCTCAGATCCAAAATGGCTCCTCGTAACTGCCCAACACCAGCGAAAAGCCCTTTAGGCCACAGATCAGCTCATGCAGACCCCCCTCGCACACATCCTCTGCACATGTTCCCTCCAGCGTTGCCGATAAAGGAGCTCATACTCCACTGCTGTTATCATGCTGCGACCAGCTCCTTCACATGTACTCTCCGGTCCCTGAATAGGACCATCCCCCGAATGTTTTCAGAGAAGAGCCGATCGCTCTCAGCAGAGAGAGACTCGATGTAATGAGGAAACTCCCGCACTGCCCCACACTTTCGCCCCTTGCACCTCTCTGCTCCGGGGCTTCACCAACCTCTGTTCCGCTGTCTCCAGCAGTCACTCACACCATCAAACCGATCCGGCCTGGCCAGCCACGCTACATCTCATCAGGGTCACCATAATTGGAACCGGCCACATATTTGGATCCAGGTGGGTCAAGTTAACTTGAAAATGTGGTTTTCAGGGGGCGGAGCTTGCCGCGCTGCGAGATGGCTGCCTGAGAGTGCTGCTCCTGCCCGGAATCCAGAATCCTGACTCTCTCCCCTTTTATAAATAAGCACTGTGCCCTCGTTCCCTGTGTGGGGCACGGGTAAGATGTCGTCTTTAAAGCCAGCTAGATTGGATTTTCAACAGGCGGCCGGTCAAGCGATTAAACGAGCAAAACAGGAGGCACCTTCCTCGCAGAAAGTGACGTCAGAAAAGGAGGCTGGTGATGGCGTTCGAGAGATCTTGAGTGAACTGAGATCAGTCAAGGAGATGATAGCTACTAGCTCTGAGACACTAAACCAACTGCAAGAAGACTTAAAGGAGGTCAAAGAGAGGTTGGAGGACATGTCAGGGTGTCTGCATAAAATCGAGACGCAGACGAATAAACATGAGGATATGCTGGCGCAGCTGGGCCCACTGACTAAATGGGTCTTGGCACTGGAAAGCCACATGGAAGATCAGAGAAACCGGGCAAGAAGAAACAACGTCAGAATAACCGGTATTCCAGAGGGCAGGGAAGGTGCAGATCCGATCGCATATTTAGAAAAGTTGATACCGGAGTTGCTACAAGTCACTTTTGCTAAACCTTTTGAGCTGGAGCGAGCTCGTCGAGTTCCATCTCATGCAGGAAATCAGATGAAGCTGCCACGCCCATTCGTGATTAAAATATTAAGATACCCGCAAATGTTGCAGATATTTCAGACTGCTAAGCAGAGAAAGATGCTGCTGCTCGAGGGACATAAGATATCATTTTATCCTGATCTCAGTAAGTGAACGGTTGAGCGAAGGAAGGAGCTTCTGGCCTGTAGACCCCTGATGCAGAAACTGCAGGCACGATATGGACTCTTCTATCCGGCTAGGATGCGGGTAACGTTTGATAATACTACGCAAACTTTTGACAACGGGGAAGCTCTGCGGTTTTTCTTACAAGAGCACGCTCGAATGGACGTGGAGACATACAGGTCGGGAGCAGCCCAGGAAGAGGATCGGTATCGCGACCTCCGTCTGCTGAGGCTGATGGGTCAGCTGGATCTCAGACTGCAACTACTGAACATGAAACTGGGCCTGATAGCTCATACTGTTTGTATGTGTGGTATGAACACAGAGTGGATCTATATATGAATGTTGTGGTTTAACATCTAATAATAGGTATTGCAGAAGTTAGTGTTGCTGGTGATTGAAGGGGAGAGGCAAATCTATGGATAATTACTGATTTTGGGAGGGGGTGGGAAGGGAGTTTAATCGCATAGGGGGCGGGATGGGCTCTACCATGCAAGTTATTAAAGTTTGTGTGTATGTTAAGATAGGGGGGTTTCAGTTTGTTGAAAGCTATGCAGTGTTAATGAATCCAAGGGACACGGTGATAAGTGTTACTACCACAAGGGCTCACAACAGTATTTATGGCAAGTAGTTGTTTGAAGATACTGTCTTTAAATGTGCAGGGTATCTCAAATCCAGTCAAGTGGAAGAAAATTTTAACATATTGTCAGCAGCAACATGCGGACATAGTATACCTTCAAGAAACACACCTTTCACTGTTAGAGTCATATAAAGTGGGAGGAGGCGCCTATCAGAATATCCTGTCAGCCCCTGCGGTCAGAAAAAAGGGCGGTGTAATCATACTCGTTTGGAAAAAGCTGACACCGGCGGTGGGAGAGACAAAGATAGACCCAGCGGGGAGATGGGCCAAGGCGAATGTGCAGGTCAGTGGGGAAGTATACACATTGATGACTATATACGGACCTAACCAAGATGAACCACAATTTTTCGAGCAAATTGCTATAGAGCTTCTAGAGGCTGGTTTGACACGTATACTGCTTGGTGGGAATTTTAACATTATTCAAGACCCGCTACTGGATGGAACCCCATACAGACAACAGACCAAACCCAAGTCTACTAAAGTTTTATTGAGTATGATGGAGTCTCTGGGGTTGATTGATCCGTGGAGACTCCTATATCCGCAGGACAAGGAATACTCCTTTCACTCACTTCCGCATAATACGCAAACAAGAATTGATTAGTTTTTAGTGTCCAAAACAGTGGTGCCACAGATTACAGCTGTGGGATTGCTAACGAAAGCAGTTTCTGACCATGCTGCTATTATGCTTGCCCTGGACACAGAAGTATTTATTTATTTACATTCTCTTATATACTGTGCTATTCTGCATCAGTGTGGTTTATATTGAACAAACTGAAATTACATTGAACAGGGCATTATAACTTGGAGATAACTATTTTACAGGGAACATGGGCTATGGAGGGTTAAGTGGCTTGCCCAAGACCACAAGGAGCACCTGTGGGACTAGAAACCCCATTCCTTCTGGCCCAAGGGTGCTGTCCTCTACTGGGATTTGAACCTCCGACCTTCCAGCCTGAAGCACCTTGCCGCAACCATTAGGCCACTCCTCCACTCAGTCAAGATGGCACTTAGACAGAGCATGGCTTACTGATGAGAAATTTGTTCACTCCATGCAAAAAGAAATCGAAGAATACTTTCAACATAATCAAAATTCCGATACGCCAATATGGGCCTGGTGGGAGGCTTTCAAAGCCACTATCCGGGGACATATGACATCGTACTGCATACATCAACGGCGGGCGGAGAAGAAGAGATTGATAGAGCTAGACCAGGAAATACGTGTGGGCGAGAGCCTCTTGGCAAAGCGCACGGATTCAACTGTTTTGTTGCGGCTGCAGAAACTGAGATACCAGTACAATTCTATTTTAAATTCAGAAGCGGATGCGCAAATCAAGGCTCAGCAAAGTGTGTATTATCATGAGGGCAATTGAGCAAGTGCGTTGCTGGCCCACACGCTAAGAACTAAAAGAGCAGTGATGAGGATTACAGGTCTGAAAGACACGTATGGGAATCTGAATGTGAAAGATGGGGAGATTCTGGAGATATGCAAAGAATTTTATAACAAGCTATATCAGACTGAAGTGAGCTGTGATGAGGAAGCGTTCTTAAATTTTGTCTCCACAGTTAATGGGCCTAAACTTTCGGCGCAGCAAGTGGTGTCATTAGAGAAAGACATTACTTGTCATGAGATACAGCAGGCAATGCAGCAACTGGCGAAAGGGAAGGCGAGTAAGCCGGACGGTTTGCCGGTAGAATTCTATGCCGTATTTTCTAAACAGTTGGTCCCTGAATTGCAAACATATTACAGCAGGCTGAAGGAGGAATGGCCAGAAGTGGGAGCGCTAGCTGAGGCTACCATTGTAATTCATCCTAAGCCGGGACGGGACCCTCAGAAAATAGAGAATTATCGTCCCATATCGCTGTTGAATGCTGATTACAAAATATATGCCAAAATATTGGCCAATAGGCTTGGCAAAGTGATTGAGACATTAATTCATCCAGATCAATGTGGGTTCATGCCCAGAAGATCGACTACTGATAATGGTCACCTGCTGACGCATGTACTGTTGAGAGCGCAACAAGCAGCGGAGCCGACGGTGGGCCTGGCGATAAACGCCAAAAAAGCATTCGACAGGGTAGAACTTCCCTTTCTTTTCAAAGTAATGAGATGGTTTGGAATGCAAGACACTTTTTTAAAACGAGTAGAACTGCTGTACACCAAACCGGTCACACGTGTAGCCGCGAATGGAGTGACTTCAGCGGAGTTCAAGCTAACCAGAGGCACAAGACAAGGATGCCCTTTATCGCCAATTCTGTTCAATCTAGCTTTGGAGCTCTTTCTGTTGAAAATTCGGCAGTGTCGAAACAAATTTGGTATAAGATTTGAAGATTGCCATTGTAAGCTATCAGCGTACGCTGATGACCTTCTCTTGTTCGTGAACCCTACTTCATTGGAAGCTGTCATGGGTACAATTGCTGAATACTCCAACATATCCGGATACAAATTGAATTTAACTAAGACGACAATTATACCCTTGAATTCTTATGTCTCAGAGTCGATGCTTCGTCAATACCCTTTTAAGGTGGAGTGCGCTTCCTTCAAGTATCTGGGAGTCACCTATGGAATCACCATACAAGACACAATGAATCGCAATAGGGTACTGTGTGAAGGAATAATTAGTGAGTGTATCAATAAATGATCCCCGCTTAACTTAACCTGGTGGGGTAGGCTGGAAACGATAAAGATGGTGATTGTACCTAAGATAAATTACATTTTAAGTATGGTACCGATCCTGTATGAGCGACGATTCTATGTGAAGATTGGAAAATTACTGCTATACTTTCTATGGCGTAAAAAACCTCCGCGCATTGTGGCCTGGAAGCTCAAGTTGCCCAAAGAGTGTGGGGGAGTGCACTTCCTGTACTTTTTCTGGTATCACGTTGCGGCTCTGTTGAAGCAAGGGTCCCAATGGAGTGATGAAGAGATAGCATCTGATGGCCTGACGTGGCTTCGAATAGAGGCAGCATTAAGCAAGCCAGTTCCGTTATGGGTGCGTATTGGAACTGCGGGTGCAGCGGGGGACAAATGCAATGAGATTATACAGGCCACTCAGCTAGCGTATCAAGTTCTTCTGAAGCGCACAAGAGAGGATCAGGAGTATACTGGAGCAACAATAATCTGGTTAAATCCGAAGTTCAAGATTGCAGGGCGCAGTTTCTTTTGGAATGCATGGATGAACCAAGGCATTTTCAGTCTAGACCAGTTAGTTTGTAATAAAGAGTTTAAGTCTTTCTTGACCTTACAGCAGGAGTATAGCCTGCCTAATAGCTGTATGTTCCAATGGTGTCAATTGCGACACTGTTTGGGCAAAGCTGGGTCTCACCACTGTTGTTAGGACCAGGCAGCCCGCTACACCACAAGATCCAAGAGATGAAAGAAGGTGTGCAATTAATCTCTAAATTTGTTGCTATTATTCGGGATGGTGAGGAAAGAAGATGCAAAGGATCGCAGCTGGTTTGGGAGTTGGAAGTGGGTGACTTGGAGAATCCAAAAATGTGGAATGACTTCTGGAGCACACAGATACGGAGAACGAGATCCGCCTCGCTCACACAAATGTTATATTTCCTTGCACACCGGGCATATCTGACGCCGGTAAAAGTGGCCAAGTGGCAGACCCAGGGAACAAATCGTTGTTGGTCATGCAAAACTGATATTGGCACGTTTGCGCATATGTTATACTACTGCCCCAAGTTGCAGAGGTACTGGCAGCAAGTGTGGCAACAAATAACCCAGCTGCTACGGATGTGGACACCCTTGACGTATCGCATAGTGATATACAAGTCACAGGCTAGAATCCCGGAGTTGGAAAGGCGGAATAATGCCATTTTTGATTTGATGTTAAGTTTGGCATTGAAGGCAATTATGAGCCATTGGAAGAGTTTTGCGAGTTTGAGCGCAGAATATTGGTGGAACTTGCTGTGTCTGCATCATGCCTATGAGAAAGCATACGTGAGCCAGAACATGAACTATCAAAATATGCTTAGAAAGTGGGATACCCTAGACAGGCAATTGTTGCGTCAATAATTGTCTCAGGTGACTCCTTGGGGGTAACACTCGTCACCAGGGGAACTCTAAATGGTTGACATTGGTATGAGTGTGGTGAATAGTGCACGAGATTGTATTTTGCTAGTGGATAGTACATGATTGTCAGCCATTATGCAGTGTTCGTTGTTTTAGTGTCTACTGTGTTTCTTTTTCTTTTCCTTATATGGAGTTGACGTTGTTTTTTTCCTTCTGATTGTACAACTGATTATAAATGCTAAATAAAGATTTTAAAAAAAAATGTGGTTTTCAGGCAAAATTCATCGGGATCACCGGCAGGGTGCCATCAGCTGGGGAATGAGGCTACGGAGAGTCAGGCAAGTGTGGCCATCTTGTAGGACTCACGAGCGCCCTCCTAGTGAGGGTTTATTGAGGAGAGGAGTGATCACAGCATGCTTGAAGGCTGCAGAGAAAGTTGCAGTGGAGAGCGATAGTTTGAGAATATGAGAAATGGAGGGGACTACAGTGGAGGAGATGGAGCTAATGAGATGAGTGAAAATCGGATCAGCTGAACAGGTGAGGATGAGGAAAGAAGGTGAGTGGTTTCCTTCTCAGAGATCATAGAAAATGAAGAAAGGGTAGCAGAGGTAGGGGGGGGGGGGAAGGTTGGGACTGAAGAGGGGGAGGAGGGGAAGTAGCTGACCTCATGGGGAATTGGAGTGTAATCTTTCAGATTTTGTCATTGAAGTAGTCAGCCAGGTTCAGAAAGAGAGGGAGAGGTTGGAGGCAGGGGTACCTTGAGGAGAGAGTTGAGAGTTGTAAAGAGATAGCGGGGGTCAGAAGCAAGAGTTAGTCAGATGAACATAATAGCCTTGTTTGGCATGTGCTATGGCTGACTAGAAAGCGAGAAGCATGAATTTGAAGTGTAAAATGTCCACAAGGGTGCGGGATATGAGCCAAGCATGCTCAGCGGGCACAGGAATAAAAATAGCAGGTAGTGGAAGACAGCCAGGGTTGAAGTACAGTACACCTCACAGGAAGTGGCATGGGTGAAGCAAGAGCATCCAAAGCAGAGGAGAGTACAGCATTATAGGAAGCTACTGCCTTATCAACAGACTCGGAGGACATAGTGGAGGAAAGAGGTGATGAGACAGTGAAGGAGAGAGTCAACAGATCAACAGCATGAAGAATTTGAAAGAGGTTGGAGGAGACAGGGTGAGGTGGAGGCAGTGAGTGATTAAAAGTGAAGCTTAGCAGGTGATAGTCTGATAAGGGAAGAAGTGAGGTAGAGATGTTTGAGGGTAAGCAATTAGAGAAGAATACAAGGTCAAGGCAGTGGCCTTGCTGGTGAGTAGGGGCAGTAGAGCAAAGCTGGAGTCTAAATGATGAGATAAGGGAAAGGAGCTTTAAAGCATAAGGGTCAGACGGGTTATCAATATGAATGTTAAAATCCCTGAGAATAAGGGAGGGAAAGGATGAATCCAGAAAGAAGGAAAGCCAGGAGTCAAAGTCAGAAAGAAAGGTAGAGGTGGACTTAACAGGGGGTCGATAAATAACAGCTAATCGGAGAGGCAGTACAGTAAAACGTTGGATGGACCTCAAAGGAGGGAAAGGAGTGAGACTGAGGCAGAAGGAGGGGTGGAAATTGACAGGAAAGAGAGAGTAGAAGCCCAATACCACCTCCAGGGCCAGAGGGATAAGGCGTATGGGAGAATTGATAGCCACCATGCCAGAGAGCAGTGACTGAAGCCGAGTTGTCAGGGAGGAGCCAGGTCTCAGTTAGAGCAAGGGGATGGAAAGCATTAGAGATAAAGAGATCATGAGTGAAGGCACGTTTATTTGAGATGGATTGTGCGTTCCACACGGCACATGAGAAAGGGAGGGAGGAGGGGGAAAGGAGAGGGATATGAATAAGATTTGAGCTGTTGTGTGAGGGTCTATTCTGAGAGTTTGACAAAAATCTAGGGAGCCAGTGTTTGGGTTGATATCTCTGGATAAGAGAAGGAAAAGGAGTAAAAGAGTGTGGGGTAGAGAGGAGACAGCATGGGGGTAACAAGGGTGAGGTTTCAGAGAGAGAGAGAGGAGATGGCTGAATGAGAGGTAGAAAGTGGTGAAGCTCAAGAGCTGTTGACAGGGTAGAAGACAGGATGGTGGGGGAAGTGAGGATGGTAAAGTGGATATAAGGGGGGGGGGAGGCATGAAGGTGTTGGTAGGAGGGGAGACAATTAGGAAGTATGAGGAATAGGAAGAGAAAGTGATGAGGAGCCATAGAAGAGAGTGATGGAGAGGAGAACAGATGACAGAAGAAATAAGGATACGTGGGAGAGAAATCACAGGGGACTAGGTACGCCTGTGAATAAGTGTGGTAATGAGCAGAGGATGGCTATAAGAGGATGAGCACCATGGGGTGGGTGAGAAGAGGGAAGAGAGGGAGAGAGGGAGAGATAAACGTTATGAGGATAAGTAGGAGACAGGTAGGAATGGAGAAAGCTGGACAACCTTGCAGATTAATAAATAGCACACTCACAATGGGACAGATAGATAAACAGCACATTGTGATAGAATAATTATATCAATGGACACACAGGACTCACAAACTGACAGATAAATGTGCTCAGACTGGCAGTAAAGCAGGTGAGCAGCTTCTCTGTGCAGAGGCAGAGAGAGAAATCAGCACACCTGGGAAACAAAACAGGAAGAGAGGGTTAAGCAAAGATGGGGGGGGGGGGGGGAGGTGTTAATCACTCAGCAAGATTCAAGTAGGGGGAGGAAAATGGAGAATGCTGGATACAACACCAGCATAGAGAAGAAATAGGTAGTGGATTAAATGTTATCTTTGCCCCAAAAGACAGAGACTAGGAAGCTGCAAGAAGTTATGAGGCTAAGTAGAAGACAGGTAGGAATGGAGAAAACTGGACAAGATTACAGATAAATAAATAGCACAATCACAATGGTACAGATAGATAAACAGCACACTAATAGTGATAGAATAAATATATCAATGGGCACATAGGACTCCCATGCTGGCAGGTAAATGTGCCCAAACCGGCAGCAAAGCCGGTAAGCAGCTTCTCTGTGCTGAGGCAGAGAGAGAAATCAGCACACATTGGTTCAGAGACATGAGTGGATGCCAGGTGTGTAACATCATGCGAGTGACCTTTTTCCACCAGACAGTATGTGTGCAGAACGTTTCTATCCAAGAGCACTTTACGTTTGCATGCAGCTTGTACAGATGTATGTCTTTTATGTCTTTGGATCATAGTCTCCTTACTTGTGTAGTAGTTATATGCATATGTGTCAGGAGAATTGTATAGTAGTTAGAACAGCTAACAGCTGTGAAACCTAAATAGATGGTGCTAGCCCTTCCCTGTGGCCCGGCAACTATATTTCACACACACTACAACTGAGGTTGCCTGCATTTGTGAGGTCACATTTGGGCAAGAAGGCCATACAGCACTCTCATCTACCCTCATCCATTCTTTGGCCCATCCATCAGCATATATTCACCATGTTCAGTCATGTATTCTCCTGGAACACACTGTGTCATTTTACTCACTGGGGTGTATCACTCCCACTTCACCTGCAGCTGAAGTGCAGGTCACCACTGCTGCCATGGCATTTGTTCTATGCCTACATCGTGGCCATAGTGGCTACTCCATAGTACACATCTACCCACTCCTTTGCCACCAACAGTCATCACCATGGATTACATGTGCATTCCTTACTGCTAGAGTCCACCTGCCTCCCAAATTATCCTTCCACTCACTGTCTCACATGTCATGGAAATATGGATGTGATATGTTCATCAGCTATTACCTTTGCTCCCATCCAGCATCTCAAATGTGACTTGTAGAAAGGCTCCCTTATCCCACCTTATGGCAACCGGCCTTAGCGGGCATTAATATGCACACTTGGCACTCTTTACGCTTGATATCCACTTACTGCCCACTAACCGGCTGCTAGTACCCTTAATGCCAGAACACCTACTCGCTGCCTGGTTCTTTAACGCACATTGGGACCCTTAACAGTGCAGTTTACCATTCGCAAATAGTGCGCCTTTAGCGCCATTTAGTAATCATGCCACTAAGACCACCCCACCCTACCTTCAGGAAGAAACTCAAAACTTTATTCCAAGAACAATTCATCTATAGCTTTAACTCAGGTCATCAACCCAGTGTGACCTAACTTCATCCCATAACCTTCTCATGCCTAATCAGAGCCCCTCATCCCCCTCTCCCATTGATATGTCCCACAATCCCACCCACCCTTGTCCTCACCTATCCCGTGCTGTACATAGTTTGATTTGTTAATGTTCACAGCTTTAAGATAGTTCATGTTCCATACCTTATCTGCTCTTGCTCTCTGTAAAGCAGTTGCTCATGCACTGCTCCTGTTTTGTTCATTGTGAACCGCCTTGGAGAAAGGCGGTATATAAACACAATTTAAATAAATAAATAAACTAAATAAATAAGACTTTTAAAATGACCCCCTTACTGTCTAGTGTACTCTAATTTTTTTAATGTGAGTTTGCTGAAATAAACCTTACAATGGAGTCAAATTTAAATATGGCAGTAAAATGTATGCCAACCACGCAAGCACTAGACTGAAAAAAAAAAAGGTCAACAAGTCGTTCCTTTATTAACATTCCTTCTTCTCACAGCAAGCTAAAAGCTCAGCATGACTCAGACAGCTTTCCCATGAAGGTATAGGTGCAAAAAGAAATCATGCACAATGTAGGGTTATTTAGAAGTCTTATTTGGGTTTTATATGTGCATTTACCAGAGCATACATGTGTAAATGGTAGCCATGGCTAAATAGCCATTTTAGGAAGGGCCTGATTTAGACATGAATGTCTTCATAATGTCTAAATTACATGGAGACGTGTCAGAGGCATGGTTAAGGAATGGCCAGGGCAGGTCAAAAATCAACACGTTATTCCCCATTTCAGATAGGGAATACACATGCATGCATTTGAATAACACACATCACAATGTACTTCTGCTCCCCGTCAGGTTCAGTTTTTTAAAATGTGCTCATTTCAGCCGGTCCTTTATAGGAGGAGTTAAGGGGGTTATCTCTCTTTAATCCCTCCTAGTTTATTCCTCACTCCAAGCTGCATTTAGATAAAAATAGAGACCTCTGCAGTTAAGTAGTAGTAGCTACACATTTATGTTTGTAAAACGGTTCATCTGCACGAGTAACCGTTGACATGTAAGTTGTGAAAGGTCAGCACTTGCACATGTAAGTTGGAAGGTTTCCCCTGTATAAAATTATAAAATGGCTCCTTCCAATGCACAGAGATATAGGGCTTGATATTGTACTGGGCAGGCTATGCGCTGGTACAGCACATAGCCCTGCCTGCTGACCCTTAACACTGGATATTCAATGCTGCAGCAATGGCATTGAATATACGGCATCGCCGCACATGTCCTGGAGCCTCTGAGGCTAACTGGGTAGCAACGATACTGCACCGCTACCCGATTAGCATCCACAGCTAAAGCTAGGTGAGCCAAAAGCTGGCCTAGTTTTAGCCATGGATCACTAACCGGGTAGCAGTGCAATATCACTGCTACCCAGTTAGCGGCAGTTTCTGCCTCCGCTCCATCCCGAAACATACCCAACATGCCTTGATGCTAACCGCAGAGCATTGGGGCATGTAGCGGGCTATGAAGGGGATATTTGATGACACTATGTAAGTGCCGTTGAATATCCCATTTTAGGACATTTATATGGTTTACTGAACTGTAAACTGTATAAATGCCCTTTGAATATCAGGCCCATATATTTTGGAAACAGCTTCATGTTTTGCAAAGTAGTACTCAGAATTGAGTACTTGTTGGCCTTAATGACGCAATTCTGATCGCCATGTCCTATCTAAAATGTTTCTTCACCTCGCTATATAATAATAAGTAACTAAATAGTTGATTCCCCTGGAGAATGGGGTGAGAGGCAATTGTAAGAAAATATACTATTTTGAGTTGTTAAAGAAAATAAAGGAGAACCAAATAAATTAATATATAAGAAAATACTGAACACGAGGTGCAAAATCTAAATAAAATCTTTGGTGTTTCCCTGTCTAAATTCACATCTGTAATTTTTAAATATCTGTACATATATTTCTTTTTCTTGTTGTGACCACTAGGGGGCGCAGGAGCTCACTCACATGCTCCCATAAAGCACAGTTACTTACCTGTAACAGGTGATCTCTGGGAACAGCAGGAATTAGTCTTCACATATGGGTACGTCGGTACCGACGGAGCCTGCACGGGAATGCTCCCCAGCATCCAATCAGAAAGCTTTTGGGAGCATCCCTCACGCCTGCGCGCTGACTTCCCGCCTTTCCCACTGCCTCTCCTCAGTTGAGTTTCATAGCTGAGACAGAAGGAGAGAAAGAGGAAAGGAGATAGATAGATACAACTCCTAGGGGAGGTGGGTGGGTTGTGAAGTCTAATTCCTGCTGTTCCCAGAGATCACCTGTTACAGGTAAGTAACTGTGCTATCTCCAGGAACAAGCAGGAATAAGTCTTCACATATGGGGACTCCCTAGCTGTGGGTGCCAGGGGAGATCCCATAAAATGTGTATCCCTGGAACAGGACAGCATTTCCCAAACCTGGATCCCTGGCATCCCCTGAGGGATGGGGGGTAGGAGTTGAATAGAGAAGAGCTGTAGAGGAACAGCGAATCTAAAGACTACAGAAAAAATGAGTCTTTAGAATGTATGTCAAGTATCATTAAAATATTTAATGAACTAGTACAATATAGAGCTTACCTACTGGATTGTAGGAAGTAGAACTGTGATGGAGTGTACTGTAGATGCAGTAGCGGAATCCTCAAGGTAACTTCACAGCAGTGAGGATGAAGTTCCAAACCTGGAATGGGCAGGTAACCCAGGTGTCAACTGGGGCAGGAGAAGAACGGCAGGTCTTCAATGGAAAGCTTTATGGGAAAAAGCTGAAAACTCTTTTAGGTACAGAGTTATTAACATTAAGGACTAAAAGAAGAAGACTGACCGATCTGGAGAATTAGCCCAGTCCTGAAGGGAAGAGGTGGTATGGAAAAAAGCCCCTATTCCCAAGGAGAACAGAAGTGTACTCAGAAATACTGAAGATGTACACCGTCTTTCCTAGCTGGTAAGAGATAGGAAAACATTGAAGTTTGATACTTCATAGACAGGGAGATCTATAACAAAAATAGAAGCTGTTGACATCACAGCAGTAATTGTGTGTATAACCGCTCCCACTTACTGAGCCGCATGAGAATAGGCAAGTTGACTGTCTGGACCTCTTGAAAAGGTAAAAGCTTTATAGCACAGACAGTTAGGGAGATAGCAGGTAATAAATGGCGTCCTATATATGCCCAATGGGTATATATATATATATATATATATAGATGGAGAGACATACATATCTATATATATATATATGTGCATATATGTCTAGATATGTGATATATGTAGAAATATGTATGTATAGGACATATACATACATGAATATAAGTCTGAGGATACATGCCTGCAACTGAGCCCTACAAAAACATTCACATGGGGAATGTGATGGGAAAAGATTCATCTAATAATAAGGGGGTGAAAACCACCTGAAGATATATAGAGAATCTATTTCTGCGGTACAGGAATGTAGTTCAGTGGAATAACCTGGATGGTTGTGTGAAAAAACAGAGGATAATAGCAGTCTGGCAAGAGCACGTCAGGAGTACTTTAGGACTCTGACATGTCCAAAGGACAAAAGAAAAACGCATAAACTAAGACACCAGGATGACCCAGCCAAGGGACACAGGGGTATCAGGTACACTAAAAGAGTATGTGTTGTCCAAGTAGAGCAGAAAAGCATAATGCCAAGCTGTAAGGAAAAAGGGGTAGATTCCTGCAAGATTGGGAACTCTTTGGACATTCACGCAGAAAAAGCTTGTCTTCTGTATCACAACAGGAGACAAGAGGGTATAAAGAACCCATATAGTCATGGAATGATTATATAAGTTTTTTCTACTATATGGAAAAAACCCTCAGAGATAAAGTTCAATGCTCTGTAGCAAGGGCCCATAGTAGTAAGCTTCTCTGAAGATTGCAGAGAGCATTGTGCAGGAGAATTATGAGATAAAACTGGCTGAAGTCAGGTGTGTTGCCACATCTTAGGAAAGGATATGGCTAGAAGAAGATAACCTGCAGTGAGTAGTATTATGCAAGATAGTTTAAAGTAGCTTGCAATGAGCACTAAAGTAATCACTGGAACTCCTGCATGCACAGCAACTGAACAAACCAGCAGAGGGGATTCTCCTGTATAAAAACAGAGAGAAAACAGACAAAGGGAGCGGAGATATTCCCGTCCCTGTCTGTTAAGTTGTTCAGAGCATGCATTGAAGGATAACAAAAAGTCTACACTGGAAAGATAGAGAAGTGTTTCAGTATGATATCCACTCAAGCAGGGGAAACCCTGGAAGAGAGGGGGTTGGAAGGTGACTTACCATATGGTAAGTCAGCTGAAGGAAAAGATGTCCATGTGGGGACAGAAACTATCATGGGATAGTTGTAACCTCCCTTCGTAGTAGTCAGAAGGGGAGAATTCTGTAACCCAGGACAAAAGTATCCTAACAGCTTAGCATACTGAAAAAGAAAAAAACAGTGTAGAGTTTGAAGAATAAACTTCTGCTAAGAAGAAGTTAACTGTAGATTGTAACATACAGGAACCTATGGTTGCTGGTTATGATTAGACTGGTTAGAGTCTGGAGACTTCAGACTAGGATGAGATGTCCCTTGCTTAGGTACATCTGGAGGATGGGCAGGAGAAGGGTGAAACCTTCTTTTCTTAGGGAAAGAAGGTTTGGTAGGACATTTCCTACATCCTGGGGAAAAAGAAGGCTTAGGATGGTTTCCAGAACCAGGGAAGTCAGTGGAGCAATGAGCAACCTGACGTAAAGCCTCTCTATTGAAGAGATTTTCTCCAGTACAAGGAGAATTACCCAGTGTATGTTGTGCAGAAAAGTGTCATCAGGAAAAGCACACAATGTGCACGTTTCGGGCAAAAAACATAGCCCTGTCTCAAGTGTCGAAGGTCCTGCCATCCGAATCCAAATAACTGCCATTAAACGCCCCCACTAGAGCCCACAGTTTTTCAAGGAGCAATGCTAACAAAAGATTGGCTGTTCAACAAAGTCATTCAAACTAGAACCACCAATGAAAGAAGGGAGATCCCAACCAAAGAGCACAAGCATTCATTCAAACGAGTTTTATTTTACTGTATATAGCATTAAGTTAATCTGTACATAGTTCCCCCGGTTGTCCTCTGTTAAATTTCCCTGTTCATTGTAAACTCAATGTTACTTGTATGCATTGTAGTATGTTCTTGTTCAATGTACACCGCACTGATTGTAATAGCGCGGTATAAAAGAAATGTTAAATAAATAAATAAATAAATAAATCATCACCAGGGAAGCCCTTCTAACATTGGACGACATCATAATAGGCTAGACCAATCGATCTCCCGGTTCAAGTCTTGTGGGTGTATAGAGTTTAACAAGTATATCCAATGCTGTTCTAAAAATTGCAGACACGAAATTCTGTCACCCCTGCGGGGATTCCAAGGAACATGATCAATGATCTATCAGCATAAGTCAGTAAATTGATGATTATGTGACAGGCAATGATCCACAATAGGTGCCGAAGAAACCTTCAGACGCAGCCGAGAAGCATGTTCGCCCAGCCTGAGTTTGACTGACCAGATAGTCCATCCTACATAAAGTAAGGCACATTGGCATTTCAAAAGATATACCACAAAAGTAGACACACAAGAAGTGGTCCACCCGCACACACAGGAATGGCCAGAAACCGGCTCTGACCAAACGGAACCCAACAAAGAAGAAAGACAAAACTGACAATGGCCACATGGAAAATGACCCGACCCATCCAAAGGTGGTGTTACAGAATGGTCAATTGGGGGTGCCGATCTCACAGGTTAGAACCGCGAGAAAAAGCAGCTATAAAAGGTTTTACAAAACAAGAATGCAAACTCAAGACCGACCAATGCCATATATGAGTTTGGCAACTTGTGTGGAATTGCACATATAAGGCAAAAACCCCAACCACAGAATCAACTGTACTGGTTGGCGTAGGATCCCTTGAACTCATCCATCATAGTAGAACAAAGGCGATGAAGTCTCAGAAACTGGCCAAAAGTAGGCCTCTGCGAAGTTGTCCAGGATGGAAACTGTGATAACACAGCAAACTATTTCTCTGAATTGGCCATCTAAATAAAGTCATTTTCAACTCCTCTGAGTCTTTGAAAACAGTGATGTCCAAAAAATCAATATGTTGTTGATGTATGTGCGCTGTAAATTTGATTTTAGATTTGATGGACTTTAATCACAAAAGAAACAACTGTAAATACTCATAGGTCGACATCCATAAAAAGAAAATGTCATCTAAAAACCATTTCCAAAAACCAACATGTATGAAAAATGGAGAAAGATAAATGAGATGTTCCTCTAAATCCGCCATATATAAGGTGACAATTGAAGGAGCCTCAGTGGCCCCCATGGCAATACCATAAATCTGTAAAAAATAAGTTCCCTCAAACCAAAAATAGTTCTGTGTAAGTACAATACGGATCAGATCCTGCAAAAAGGATTTTGGTATACGCGAAGGAGCATAAGTGAACAGAGAGCTCAATAACGATAAAGCCTCAATCTGGTCAATGTTGGTATATAATGCTGCCACATCCAAAGTTACCAAATAAAAGTCCAAAGTAGGAAGGTACAAAGACAGAAAACTTAAAAAATGAGTAGAATCTTTAATAAAAGATCTAACCTGAAAAGCCTCCTGTTTTAAAAAAACATCACAAAATTGTGATAATGGTTCTAAAATAGAACCCCGGCAGGAGACAATGGGTCTACCAGGTGGTGAAGTAATGATTTATGAATCTTCGGAACCGTATATATCTTTGGAATCACAGGATGAATAACCATCAAAAATTGTTGCTCCTTCAAAGTTATCCAACCCGCCAAATGTGTTGCAGAAACCAATGAAGTAATCAAAGAACGTAAGTCCAGAGTGGAGTCCCAATCCAAAGGTTTGCAAACCTGTGTGTCAGACAATTGATGTTGAAGGTCCTGAAAATAATTAGATGCCAGTTGGACTACCACTGCACCATCATTGTCCGCTCCTCTTATGATTATGCTGCTATCATTAGCTAATTGCTTCAAAGCTAATCTGTCCTGACGACTAATGTTTGAAAAATTATGATGAAAAGTAGATTCAAGAGTCAAAAGATCCTTTAAGATCAACGCTTGAAATGTAGCATTGGTAGGATCCATCGGACCTGGAGGAAGCCACTTAGAGGGTAGTTGAACCACTGCAGAATCGTCCGTCGTCAATACATCAGAAAAAAGTGAATGACTTGTAATTTGCAAAAAAAACATATGTAAACAGACCCATATCCTAAAAGGGTCATAAACAACCATAGGAACAAATGAAAGACCCAGGTTTAACAACCGTTCTTGTTGAGATGTAAGAGGATTATCCATCAAATTAACTACTGTTGTTGTGGCTGTTGCTTGGAGCGCTGTCTGGTGTTGGGGGATAAGTACTTTTGCAGTCTTATGTTCTAAGAACCGTTTTTGATTAAAAGGGACACAACCAATTGGGAGAGTGAGTTTGTTTTTCTCCCCTCTGGTCTGACATTTATAAACAAATTTATATACGAGGGGGTACCCAAAAAAAACAGGAATAACATTGCCATGGGTGGAGCTTGTGTGGTACGCACTTCTGCCGCTAGGCGTGTATAGTGCAACTCATTGTCAGTTCAGTGTCGCCTGTGTTGTCGACCTGGCTTGTTCTGTTCATCTGCAGTGATTGTTTTTGCTAGCGCTGTTTTGTTCTTGTTTCTTTTTTTATGATATAACACAATAATGGTCTCTTTTTTGCACTACTTGAGTGCACATCCAAATTCGTTGCGGAATAGCCTACCACTGTCACAATTTATTCGTTATCGTCGTAACTGTTCAGATCTCTAGGAGTTTAAGAAACGCTCTGTGGAACTTAAATGCCAGTTTCAACGAAGGGGCTATCCTGATAAAATTATTAAGGGGGCATATAAAAGAGCAATGTATACCAATCGCGACTGGCTACTCCGTCCGGTTTCCAACTGTAATTCAGAGGTAGACGAGCGGCAGGTTAATTTAATTACATCTTCCCCCCCCCCCCCACAGTAATTTTTTAAAGCGTAGTCTTAAGCGACATAGCAATGTCCTTCACAGCATTCCGGGACTTGAACAGCATTCTGTCCGTTGTGTTTGGACACGGCAGAAGAATTTTAAGGAACTTTTAAGTCTGGCGATTTTGAGACCAGTAACATCACTAGAAGGATGTTTGGAAGTGGGTCATAAGAAATGTGGATCTTGTACAATTTGTGGAATCACAGAGGAGCTATCGGAATTTAGTTATCACGGGAGATCATATCATCTACGCAGCATGACTTCTTGTACCTCCACACATGTGGTGTATGCGATTCGCTGCCCGTGTGCCCTGCTGTATATCGGGAAAACCAGCCGTGTTTTTAAAGTCCGTATGTTAGAACACAAGAGCAAACTCAACTGTCAGCGAAAAGAAGCACCTATTGTTGACCATTGTCTTGAACATCATCATGGTTTTTCTGATCTACGATGTTTCTGCATCCAGCGTATTACTACCGCATATAGTGGTAAGACTATGGAGCAGACATTGCTATTCAATGAACAGCGCTGGATTCACAAGTTACAGTCTGTGGCTCCCGCTGGGCTCAATGCTCGGGTTGAGTGGGAGGTGTGTCTTTAAGAAGGTGGCTGCTTAGTGGTACTAGCCGTTAATTCTGAATGGGGTCTATAAATGTACTCCGCATGCGCGGCGTCCTACAACTATCAAAGAGTGAATGTTTGCGAGAGAAACTGGATTTTTAACAGCTAAGGTGCAATATATCGTATACCTTTAGTGTTTGCTTTATCGTTGAAATTGAAAGTTGGTAACTAATGAACTTGTTTTGTGTATTTTTTAGTGCTCTACGAGATTCCCCTGATGAAACCTGGGAAGGTGAAACGCACTTTTTGGCGCGTCTGTCAGCGTTGGGAAATTTTAAGCTAAAGTTTATCTTCAAAGCAAAGCTAAGCATCTGTTTCTTTAAAGCACTGGAAATTTTAAGCTGAAGTTTTTCTTCAGAGCTAAGCTAAGCACTTGTTTTCTTTAAAGCACTACAACAGTTCTGAATTACTCTTCAAACTACTAAAAAACTTGGTAGCAGTTATCTATATAAAGGTCGTTGATGTAAAAAGGGCTGTGAGTCCACTAGATGATAAAATGATAATCTAATGGCTGCCCGTATATGCTGAGACCTCTTGCTACAAAGTTAAAGTGTTCTGTATATACATTTGATAATATCGTTTAACTATTGCAACAGTATCAAGTCTTATAAGGTTATAATATACTTTCGAGGTACACTCTGGAGGCTTTTTATGTATTGTCTTTTTTTATGATGACAAGTTTAAGTGAACAACGTGCAGCTGTGAAATTTTGTTTTCTACTCGGTAAAAATGCTGCTGAAACTGTTTTAATGTTGAAAACAGCTTATCAAGATGACACTATGGGAAAAAGTCAAGTGTACCAGTGGTTTGCTCGGTTTAAAAATGGCGACATGTCGATTGATGACAAACCTCGTTCTGGGCATCCATCAACTGCCCGAATCGACGAAAATATTGAAAATATTTGAGAGCTTGTGCTCACAGACCATCGACAGACAATTGATCAACTGTCAGAGATTAGTGGGTTATCTTTGAGATCGGTTCAGCGAATTTTAACGGACGATTTGGGAATGAAAAGGGTTGCTGCCAAGTTTGTTCCTCGGGTTCTGACTGACAATCAAAAGGAACATCGAGTTGAAACATGTCGTGTTTTGAAACAACAGCTTGAAACTGATCCAGATTTCCTGTCGAAGGTCATTACAAGTGATGAGTCATGGTGCTATGGTTACGACCCAGAAAGAAAGCAACAGTCAAGCCAATGGAAGACGTCATCGTCACCCCATCCAAAAAAATGTCGTCAAGTCAAATCAAACATCAAAACAATGCTGATTTGCTTTTTTGATGCCAAGGGGGTAGTTCATTCAGAATTTGTTCCCCCAGGTCAGACCGTCAATCAAACCTTTTATTTGGAAGTTTTAAGAAGATTGCGCAACGGTGTTCGTCAAAAAAGACCCGATTTGTGGCAGACAGGAGACTGGTTCCTCCACCACGACAATGCACCTGTACATACAGCCATCTCTGTTAGACAGTTTTTGGCTAAAAATGGCATGGTTCCGCTGCCCCACGCACCTTACTCGCCTGACCTGGCTCCGTGCGACTTTTTCTTATTTCCACGCATGAAAAGGGGCATGAAAGGACACCGATTTGACAACATTGAAGAAGTCAAGAAAAAAAAGAGGGAGGAGCAGTCAGCCGTTTCTAAAGATGACTACAAAAAATGTTTCGAACAGTGGAAGCACCGGTGGGACAAATGTATCAGTTGTAATGGAGAGTATTTTGAAGGGGATAAGGTTGTTTTGTAAAGAATTTGAAATAAATAGCTTTTAAAAAATAATTCCTGTTTTTCAAAGGGTCTTTTGAGGATCAATTGAATTTGGTGACTCATTTTTTGGCATTGGATTTTGATCACTTTGGGGGGGGGGGGGGGTTTGTTCCAATACTATATTAATGGCTGAAAGTGAAGATGATCTAAGACATCCACTTATCATGATCAAGGAATATAGGGTTAGTGCGCTATTTTGGTACCATGCTAAAAAGGAGCACAGGTCCCTGTGCTAAAACAATTGATGGTACTTGGGCAGCATGCATATGATCGGCACATGGGTGAGTCATGGGTGTTCCCACTACGGTATTGCTAGCGTAGTCCTTGAAACCCAAGCTGCCAGCACCTAGCGGGGAGCAACTACCACCAGCACAATGAAGAAGAAGTTTAAAAAAGGCTTGAAAGGAATGCTATTGACAAAACATTAATGGCAATGTTGCAGCTGTAACTAAAGAATCAAAGCTAAACCTTAATTCTATCAGCCTTGATTATGCTGAGGTTACTGGGAGTATTCCTGGCATAAAGCTTCTGATGCATCTTTCCTCACTCTCATTGCTGCCTCTTATACATGGCCCAAGTGATCCAGCAGTCTAAACCTACTAACCATACCATCAGTTTACCTTGTCTGTGATCAATGTATTGGCACATACTGGTTCCACTCTTACTGCTTTTCATTTGTGTAGCCCTTTCTTGACTTGGGTCTTCATTCTACCATTGCTGGTGCCACATTACCCTTTCTGTCATATCTTAGTCTCTTCTCTACGTGATACAGAGAGGAAATTCACTGGACAACAAATTTGTTCAAAACATTTGCTTCCTGAAAAGTTATTGATGATTATGATAGACAGTTCCAAACTGAATACAAATATAAGTTTTATATTTGTATTCAGTTTGGAACTGTCTATCATAATAAATAAATCTTCAGCAACATGTTGCACTTCATGGTTTTGTATGCTTGAAGCACATTGTCAACTAGTTGGATGTAGTTTGGTGCCCTGTAATTGCCAAGAAAATTCTCTACAACATCCCTGAATGTCTTCCATGTGATTTTCTCAGGCCCCACTAGCAGATCTTCGAACCACTTGTCATTGGTGATGTGTCTGACTTGTGGACCCACAAAAATGCCTTCCTTAATCTTGGTATCAGTTATTCTTGGAAACATCTATCTCAAATATCGAAATCCTTCAACTTCCTTGTTCATCACTTTCACAAAGTTTTTCATCAGTCTGAGATTTATATGAAGAGGAGGCAAAAATATTGTACTTGTGTCAGCAAGTGGTTCATTTGCCACATTTTTCTGTCCTGGAACCAAACACTTACAGAGCGGCCAGTTCATTTTAATGTAATAAGACTCTCTAGAATGCAAGTCCCATTCATAAATGAGGGACATGCTTTTCTTATAAGGATAAAAGAACGGCAAGAAGAAAAAAGAAGTTAAAAAAAGAAAAAAATGTATAATTAAGAAGACCAAGACATGTCACATCGGTACACAAGTGAAGTACCTTTCTATTACTTTGCATTGAGTGTTTTGATATCGATACGGAAATAGGTGACACAAGTATTGTTCTTCATCACACATAAGCCATTGATGTATAAAAACCTGCACATGTCTAGGAAAATATACAACATTCCTAGAATATATAGTGCTAAAGGTTGTTTTTCTGAGGCTTATGTTGCGACAGAAAAAGAAATACTGAAAGGAAATACAGAAGTGAACTGTTGAATGAGTTCCCATTGAATTTGTATAGCATTAATCATTCACGAAGAACGGCCAGTTATCTATTTAGCCATTCATAAATGAAACAACAGTACTTGGTATACCTGAGCTGCATTCCTAGTAGTAGTGCCACTACTTTTTAGATCAACCACAGATGTTCCAGTTGTAGCTGTGTGCTGCATAGGCAATAGGTATTGAAGGGTAGACATTGCCATTGTGTAACAAGACAGCTTTCAAGCTTTACAGTGATGAATCAATAAAAAGGTGGCATTGTTGTGGGTCATGCTCACAAACCAAAGCATGAACAACCCATCAATGTCAATGCAGAAACAGAGGTTGTCAACCTGTGCAAATACATTTTTCATATCTTCTTGGCGGGTCCGAAAGACAGACATTTTGATACCTGACAACAGCAAACCCCATCCTTGCAATCTTGAACAAAGTAGTTCAGCTTTTGTTTTTGAACATTGAATTCTGACTATGTTATCAGATGAGTTACACTGGACATAAATGGTTCAAAATTTGGATCCATGTTGTTTTCCATATCTGGCCTGTGTATTGTGGCATCTTCATCTGCCTCATCTAGGCTTCACATCTCTGGTGGCTTCAGTACTGACATACTGTTGTCATGCGGCACTGGTCTCATGGCTGAGATATTCAATAGGTTTCTTATTTTTAACAGAGAAGCTGGACACAATGGTCAGACATAACTAATAATCCGTCATGTGATCCTTCTGTTCTCATATATCATTGGGACTGCAAATAGCATTGACTTCCAAGCCCTTTTGAGCCAAGCTCTGAGATGGACAGCATATGTTGCACAGCAAATGTGAGGAGTCCAGGATTTGTCTTGAACGCCAAATTTACAACCGAAGTAGAACTCATACGCTTCCTTACTAAGTGCAGTCATGCTGCATTTGAGGCTTAAGCGTATACTCATCAAAATGTTACAGAATGTATCATGGCTGTTGTTAAGTACACAAAATGATATCAACATCATGCATAGCATCTGTGTATGAAAGCTGCTTTTATAGCCTGTGCTACCAGCATCCATTCTGACTAAGCATGACCATGCATTCCTGAGCAGTAGCATTTCCATTGTGCATTGTGAGCCTGCACTAAGTGCATACCTGGACTAAACAAAACAACTTACTTATTAGGCAACATATGAGTAGACTTGAAATATGCAAGGAAATCACAAACATAGATAATTGCAAAAAAATGGTGAGTGATAGGAAAATTTCAGGTTATTTTTGTGCTTAGCAACCCAAAAGCCATAAGATACACCCAAAAGTATTCAGGAAGCAAAATCGTCATTGTCCATTGCTGTGCCTTTTGAATCTTTATTACGAAGTTCCCATCAGATAACTCTTTCTCCTAAATGTATGTGAACAAATTGTATGCACCCAATTTTATTTTAAATCATGCTGACACTCATAATGCTGACCTGCCCATTAAACCCCAGTGGACACATTTTTATGAGATAATCCCTAATCCACTGTGTCTTTGGGTCTGCTAGTCAATATTGGTGCTTCTTTGCCCCTCTTGCGGTATCTTGGATTCTTCAAGCCAATGGTGATATCAGTTTACTCATGTCCTTTAGATTTAGGGTCTTCATACCAATGTTATCCATCTTCCACTGTCCTTTTACAGTCCTACTGTCTCATTACAGTCCTATTGTCACATTCTAGAACATGGATAAGGGCTGTCCATGTGCGATATGGACGTGTAAGTGGCGAATATATCCCCACCGTATTCCGCAACACTGCTGACATGCATATCCTGGGTGTTAACACGGGGAGTTAAGAACGTGGGCAGGACAGGGCAGAACAGGGACATGGCCAGCTGCCAAGACATAGAAAGTTTATTCCTGAATGGGTTGTGTATGTATGAGGTGGAATCCAGAAATGTCTACGTTAGACCTGCTGAAAACAGGTATAAAGATCTGACTTAGAAAAAATTCAGCTCTGCCCTGCAATGCATCCCATAAAGGTGAATGGTTGTGACAGGATGGGTCTGAAATGGTGCCATTGCAGACAGGACAAATACAAGATGCATGAAGAAGATGGCATAGGACAGACACAGTGGATCCCTTTACAGCAACAGGATAAAATCAAAATAAACTTAACTCATTTCTCAACATACAGGGGTGTCCTACATGGAGCGGTGGGTTCACCCCTTAAACAAAGACATGGGGAGGGGTGGCCTGCACAGAGCGGCAGGTGACCTACTCTTGCCATCTTACTGGGCAGACTAGATGGACCATACTGGTCTTTATCTGCCGTCATTTACTATGTTACTATATACAGGGAGCAGAACTGAGTGCCTATTGTCAGGCAAAGAAACATAACTAAACAGATGTTCAGCGATACAATGAAGAATACCATTATCCAATCATGCCATGCACCTATGTGCTAAATGTGCCAAAGGAGACAATTCACAGGATGTCAACAAAACTAGGTATATAGATGGGACCGCAGAGTCAAAAAGAATATAGATGTGAACAGGGAAAGGATACCTTTTGGGGTGAGAACAGGAAAGTAGATATGTAGCCCTGGTACTCTATGTGTATATGTTATGTCATAGCTGATTTGTACAGGTACAGGTATCAGGCAGCCCCCCGCAGAATTATGTTGCTTTTTCAGAAAGTGAGAGAGGGTGTGGGTGTGGTCTAAAGGATCCACAGATGGGAGCTGGTTTTGGCAGCAGCAGGGCAGGGGGGGCATGAAAGCCTGGCCAGTACCTGGATCGTATGGATGAGCACCGTTATTAGTGTGATGAAACAAGCAAAGACAAAGAGGGCCCACCACAGTCAACTGTCCAAAGATAAGGGCGGCAAAGATAAGGGTCACCTATAATAAGGGAACCCAACATTGCAAACAGCACTAATGCATGCCCATGATGCACAGTGTGTTGTTGAGCAGGTAGTAGTGAGGATGAACCAAGACTGCTCCAGAATGTGATATACCATGTGATGGTAGTTATGTCACAACATACATATTGATATTTGCAATTTGGAATACCATACAGGTGTGCACTGGGCCTAGCCAGTGCTCCACGGGGCAAGAGGAGGACTGAGATGCAGCTGCAATAGCACAGTGTTAGTAATGTCTATTGTGCATCCCCACACTGCTAGCTGTGATAGTCAGCCTAGGAGATGCATGTTCTATCCAAAGGGTGTGGCATCAGCATGTACAGTGTGAGGATGTGTAGGATGGAAACATCTAACGTCTTAGAATACAGTATATGTGTGGACGTTCCAAACCATTTGCCATGTCTGAGGGCAGGGGCGACTGAAGAGTGCCTGCATGAGCAATGCAGAACATCTCTCCGCACACATGCTCACCCGTGGATGTGGCATTGGGTGCAAACAGTCACCGTGTCCACTATAGACATGTCCATATGTGCATGTAATGTAACCATAGCATGATATGTGATCAGTGGAACTCATGTCCACACTGTGGGCTTGTCCAAGACTCCCTCTCGGACTGCCCACACCCACCTCTGGGGAATGTTAACACGGTACGCTGCCTGACAGCAATGTGACGGCAAAGAGGGCAAACCCATGTTAATGGCAGTCCACACATGTCACTGCTGCTGCTGTGACATGGGCATACCTCTGAAACAACCCCCTCAAACATGTCTGAGAAGATGTGTGCTACCAGGCGTACATGATGTATGTAATAAATAAATGGACAAAGAGGATGCACAGAGATTGAGTTGTGCCCCACAACCGTGAATTGTGCCACCATAATGATCTTACCAAGTACATCATCTCCCATGGGTAGGCCTGAAATACACAGATGACAACTGCCAGCAGTGGAAGGACACCCAATGTCTAAATTCCCAGCCATGGTCTGAGAGAACGATGCATACCAGAACTGTGACATGGATATGTGATACAGCTGGAGAGATGTCCAAGGTGTGACTGAGTGAAACAGATGTAGAGTGGCGGTATGTAATTGCCACATGTGGACACACATAGCAGAGGCTTGTAGAAGGGAACCTCACTCATACAACATCCACATTGTGTCATGTTAGACTGACAGATTTGCAGTTGTAAGATATGTAGTGTCTGTATCCTGAACACACCAATGGCCCCATGTGTGTAACCCATGCATGGTCAGGGTGAATGTGAGCTGTAGATGCAAAAAGATAGTATGGGGACTGGCCTGACAAAGCACATGGCTGACAAGACTCAACACCGTAGGTCCATGGAAATGTCAGTGACCAAAGGTATGGGACCATATGCTGGACAAGGCACCACAATACCCACCTACCTGTCCATGAGGGACCAAACAGTGATCAGAGTGTGATGCCATCAATGCAAGCTATAGTTACAGGCATACCACATAGTGCATGTGCAGCGCACTGAAAACAGCACTAATTTGAAATCCAAAAGTCTTGGCTTCATGACCCAACACAACCCAATGTACCATCTACAGCAGCATCTGAAGTGCAAGTATTTTGCCACAGGAGGGTACCACATGCAAGTGTTTCGCCACAGAAGGGTACCACATGCAGCCACCACACCATGTGTGTCAGACCAGGCCCAGGAAGACATCTTCATAGCACAGACAAAGACAAGCAAAGGTGTGCAAGATAGCCACCACTGGTCACCAAGCAGGACAGGAGACCCCCGAATGGGTCACAGCTCCACCAGGGTCCCAAGGGCTGGGGGGTACATATTCCCTAAGCACAGGCAGCAATTATGGCACCCTATGGTGCATGCAGAGGGCAGGTAAAGGGCCTCCCAACACCCTAGCAATATCAGTTGTGGAGGGTACCCAAGGGCAAACACCAAATTTTATGCCAGTGGATGTGTCCCTAAGGAGACTAAGATGGAGAAGGGTGTGACAAATGTGACAGTGGGCACAGCATGGACAGGTGCTGTGCATTGATGCTGGCAAATGCCCCCTGCAGTGTCTGCCTGAGGTGGCACAGAGGGGCACTGACCAGAATACCAATGCCACATACACCAGGATCCTAGGCTGGGCAGTGTGTTGACGTTGCAGACATATACATGTGTGATTCACGCAGCAACACATGAACATAGGTGTCCATGTCATTCAGAGTGGTATGTCCCCTGCACACACCCAATGCCAGACCTATGAGGCAGTGTCACCCTGTGGATCCCCCAACTACTCATGCCCACCCACATGGCACAATGCCACATAGACAGCCCTAGAATGTGACTGATACTCATTCCACACACACACACACACACACACACCCCCCGTACACTGCACAAACCTATGTTGCCTATGCACCCTCTTGGGACCCAAGCCCACACACCAAGTATTCCACATCCTGATCCTGATGCTAGAAAACATCCCGGCATCCCCTCCCCCATGCCCAGCCCTTGCCTCTCCCCTTCTCTGAGGACACATGCATCTGTGTATCAGTCACTATGGTCACAGTTGTGCATGGTGGCATTTCCTCGGACCCCGAGGTGTCACAGCTCATGCTGCCTGACTCCATGATACCCTCATGGAATGGAGGAAACACCATACGGGAACCGGTGGCCCAAGGAGAGGGTCTGTCTTTGTGGTAGACTGACCAACAATGGTGTGGGTACATGCTGAGGCCTGTGTTGTGACACCACTGGTGCCTGGCTGTGGAGGAACAGGTGCACATGCTGCTGAGGATAGTGCAGCTCTGGGAGGGTTCCCATCAGTCCTAGGTGTGACGGGCAGCACGCACATTGCCCTCCAGCCACCATGACAGAGTGAGGCTGTGAACCGCAACCGCAAGGTTTTCCACTCTGTCAATGTACAGGTGGTCTGTAATGTGAATAGGGAGATTACAGATGTATGCACCAGACACCTAGGTTCCTGCCATGATGCCTATGCCCTGAGTCTGTCAGGGATCCATGCATTCTTTGAGGGGTGCTACATCAGTGGTGGATGGCTGCTAGGTGGGCATATGCACGGATACCCTTGGACTAAGAGGCAGGGTGCAACACATGGTGGTGGGTCTGCTGGGCAGGTGATGTTGGCCCCCCCATGACCCTGGGGCCCTGTGTGATACCCCCCCTTGCCATGGGGAGGCAGCTGGACATTTACAGGGGGGCAGCCTGGCCCATGCCACCACAGTAGGGGTATGCATGGGTCACCCCCCTGGGAACCCCCCCCCCACACACATATATGGGCATGATATGACCTGACCCTGTCTATCTGGGGGTTGGTCCCAGCTTCCCCACACATACACCCTCCACATGCGTCATACCCCTGTTTCACAAAACAGGCACAGTGGCCCTGTGCATGCAGCAGGGGACCAAGGCAGGTGACAGGGGTGGCAGCAGCAGGCCTGCATGTGATGGTATGTCAAGCAGACCTGTCTACTTCTGTCCAGGGGTGTGACTGTCATGGGACACAGGGTGCCCAAGCACAACCCCACCCCCCAGCAGGGACCCCAAAGCCTTTGGGGGTGGTCATGTATATGTAGTGGGCTATGGATTTGCACAGTCAGCTGTCCACAGCCCACTACATCTTTAGCACACATGGCCCCCTCATGGCACACCAGCTGATTAACAGTTTGCTGTTCTGACTCCCCTGCAGGTGATTGGGGCTACCCCTTTTGCAACTGACTGATGACCTCCATACTCTACCCCAGAAACCCAGCACAGCACGGGTACAACTGTGTGCACCAGACCACAAGGGGATCATAGAGAGAACCTTTGGCCAGCTGAAGTGCCGGTTCTGCTGCCTGGACCAGTCTGGGGGGGGGGGGGGAGCTGCTGTACTGGCCTCATAAGGTGTGTGAGGTTGCCATGGCATGCTGCATGCCACATAACGTTGCCCTATGGCACAGGTAGCCACTGTCTGATAAGCCAGAGCCAGCCATGAATGACGGGGATGAACCCAATGCCAGCGCAGATGCACAGGTGGATGCACCATCCAGATGGGGTGTGTTGGCACGTGCTAGCCTTGTCCAAGCACACTTTGCTGACAGTCTGGTACATATGTATCCCACCCATAACAATCAAAGCACATGCCAGCAAATGGGGAGGGGATGGAGTATGTGCCATAGCCGACAGAGGCTTGTGCATGTCCACACCGTCCAGACATGGCCTTTGTGTCCAGTCCATACCCCTGTGCATCTTTCACATTGCCTGCCTGTGACAGTGCTAACAGCTGTGCTGCACTGAGGCCCGCTAGTATGTGAGTGGGTCCAGGGGTGGTGGGTTCAGGACCTGTCCCACTACTATTTTTGCTGACATGTGCCAGGTGTGTGGTGACTGACCAGCCACATAATGTACCCCTATACCTGTGTATGGCATGAAAAGTGTTCAGGGCATTCAACGATGTTGCCCTGCATGGGTGCCCCTATATCTAGACATGGGCATCCATGGCATGGCACCCATAGCTAATACACAAAGGAGGCACACATCGCATGGTCCACCTGTCCCTTGGCCATCCAGCAGCCACCAGTTGCATGCTGCAGATGGCGCACACCTGTGGGCTAGTCTGGGGGGAATGAGACAGTCACTGCCCTGGCCTACACCACCCCCATGGGCCACTGGTTGTGTTGCTGCCACGTGTTTATGGCTCCCCATCCCCGTGGCCACTCCCCAATCTCCATGGGTTTTTGCACCATCTCCTGGTGTGTGTGTGTGGCATTGGTCTGGTGGCCAGTCTACCTGGCTATATCCCTCAGACATGCATTGGCAACCATTTACATGTGGCATGCAGCACAGCATCCCCCCTGTGGCGTGACACATATGTCCAAGACCATTGGTGGCCAGGGTCTCCGACAGACACATAGGCACACAAGGCACACATGTTGAACTGCATAACACTTTATTTTCTCAGCCAACATGCATGGGACAGAGAATATGGGCAAACAGTGCCCACACACACTGGCCAACAGTTGTGTCCCCCAGCACCCAACCCCACCCTTGCCACACCAACAGGGCCATTAACAGTGGTGGCCAATCTGCCCTGTGGCTGTCACTGCACCAGCAGCCACTGCTGCTGACCATGCCGCTTATTGTTACTGCTGCCCCTAGGTGCCTCCCAGATGACATCGCCCCCTCAATGCCCCACAGGGTTGCCTGCTGTGTGACTGGGGGGTAGTGTGTAGGGCTGCAGATGGGCCTCCAGCAGCAGGCACAGGCTCCTGAGCTCACCCCTCAGGCCCCTCACCTCACCCATGAGAGACTCCACATGGCACAAGAGGTGTGAGAGGGGCCTGAGCAGTTGTGCAAAGCTATGTGCCAGCATGCACTCCAGATGGGCCAGGGCTGGTGCGACTTTGGGGCCTCCGACTTCCTCCTGGGTGCCCACATCAGTCCCACTTCAGCCCCAAAGGACCTTATGAAGGGACCCAAGAGGCAGACGGAGGCCCCAAAGTCACAGCAGCCCTGGCCCGTCTGGAATACATGCTGCACATAGCCTTGCACAACTGCTAAGGCCCCTCTCACACCTCTCGTGCCATGTGGAGTCTCTCAGGGGCCCACCAACATGGGCATGCTGCTCCCACATGGACATGGACATGGACAATGGCACCTCCACAGTATTACCACCCTCACACTGACGTGACCAAGCACCACCACTGCCTCCTGGCAACCCCAGCTTCCATAACTTGGGCCCCCTTCTGCCTCCTCACCATCTGTATCCCCCTTTAGCTGCACTGTCACATCCATTCCCAGACCCATGCTCAGCATCCATACCCACTCTGCCCACCCACCCTCACCTGCACTCACACCCTGCCTCCCCTCCATCCATACCCCCTCATTTCCTCCTCCTGCCACTCACACATCCCCACATGCTCCCCTTGCATGTACTCTGAGCATGGGAATGGAGTAGATACCACACCATCCACAGAAGATGATGTATTGGAACAGCTTGCAAAACTGAAAGTGGACAAGACCATGGGACCAGATGGGATGCATCCCAGGATACTGAAAGAGCTCAAAGAGGTTCTTGCAGGGCTGTTAAAGGATGTTTTTAATAGATCGTTGCAGACAGGAGAAGTTCCACAGGACTGGAGAAGGGCTGATGTGGTACTTCTTCACAAAAGAGGTAGTAGGGAAGAAGTGACAAACTACATGCCATTAAGCCTTACCTCGGTAGTGTGAAATGCAATGGAGGCATTTCGGAAAGAGTGAATAAAGACTTTCAGAAAACCAACAGGTTGCATGATCCGAGGCAACATGGTTTTACTAAAGGATGATCTTGCCAAACAAACCTGATTGAGTTCTTTCACTGGGTGACCAAAGAACTAGATCAAAAGCATGCAATGGATGTGATCTGCCTAGATTTCAGTAGAGCCTTTGATACTGTTCCTCATAGGAGGCTTATCGATAAACTAAACAGCTTGGGGATGGGTCCCAAGGTGGTGAACTGGATCAGAAACTGGTTGACTGACAGATGAGAAAATGTGATGGTAAACGGAACTCACTCAGATGAAAGGAACATAAGAACATAAGATATACCATACTGGTTCAGACCAAGGTCCATAAAGCCCAGTATTCTGTTTCCAACAGTGGCCAATCTAGGTCATACGTACCTAGCAGTTTCCCCAAAAGACACAAGTTCCACAATGCTTGTACTGGGTCAAACATTGATATCCTGGGTCCCTTCTTAATAACGGTTTATGGACCTTTCCTCCAGGAACTTGTCCAAACCTTTTTTAAACCAGCTACACTAACAGTCTTTACTACATCCTCCGGTAACAAATTCCAGAGTTTGATTACAAGTTGAGTGAAAAAATATTTTCTTTTATTAGTCTTAAATAGTTTACCCTGTAGCTTCATTGCATGTCCCCTAGTCTTTCTATATTCTGATAACGTAAAAAATCGATCTACGTTTACCCGTTCCACTCCGTTCATTAATTTATAGACTTCTATCATATCTCCCCTCAGCCGTCTCTTTTCCAGGTTAAAGAGCCCTAAATGTTTTAGCCTTTCTTCATAGGAGTATCCTTCCATCCCCTTTACCATTTTGGTGGCTCTTCTCTGAACCTTTTCTAAAATCGCTATATCCTTTTTAAGATACGGTGACCAGAATTGCACACAATATTCAAGGTGCGGTCTCACCATGGAACGATATAGAGGCAGTATAATATCTTTTGTTTTATTTTCTATTCCTTTCCTTTCTATTTGCTCTCTTGGCCGCCGCTGCACACTTGGCGGAGGGTTTTAACATGGAATCCATAATGACGCCTAAATCTTTTTCCTGGGTGGTGGTTCCTAATGTGGAACCTTGCATCGTGTAACCATAGTTTGGGTTGTTCTTCCCTAGGTGCCTAACTTTGCACTTGTCCACATTAAATTTCACCTGCCATTTTGATGCCCAGTCTTCCAATTTATCAAGATCCTCTTGCAATTTTCCACAATCCTCTCGGGTTTGAACAACTTTAAATAGTTTTGTGTCATCTGCAAATTTGATAACCTCACTCGTTATTCCACTTTCCAGGTCATTTATGAATATGTCAAAAAGCAGCGGACCCAGCACAGATCCCTGGGGTACACCACTATTCACCTTTCTCCATTGGGAATATTGGCCATTTAGCCCTACCCTCTGCTTTCTATCTTTTAACCAGTTCCTGATCCACAATAGTACACTGCCTCCTATCCCATGACTCTTTAGTTTTTCCAAAAGGCTCTGATGAGGGACCTTGTCCCGGCTTTCTGAAAGTCCAGATACACCGACTCACCTTTGTCCACCTGTTTATTCACTCCTTCAAAAAAACATAACAGATTAGTAAGACAAGATCTTCCTTGTCTAAAGCCATGTTGGCTGTCTCCCATTAGGCCGTGACTATCTACATGCTGAGTAATGTTATTCTTTATAATGGTTTCTACCATTTTTCCCGGTACTGACGTCACCGGGTTGTAGTTTCCCGGATCACCCCTGGAACCCTTTTTAAAAACTGGTGTTACATTCGCGATCCTCCAGTCTTCAGGTATTAGAGATGATTTTAATGATAGTAAGGTGATTAGTGGTGTGCCCCAGGGTTCATTCCTGGGACCGGTACTGTTCAATGTATTTGTCAGTGATATTGCTGAAGGACTGAATGGAAAAGTCTGTCTTTTTGCAGGTGACACAACAATTTGCAACAGAGTGGACTCTCCTGAAGGAATGGATAACATGAGGAAAAATCTACAAAAGCTGGAAGAATGGTCTAATGCTTGGCAGTTAAGATTTAATGTGAAGAAGTGCAGTGTCATGCACTTGAGAAGCAGAAATCGAAGGGAATTGTATGTGATAGGGGGCAAGAGGTTGGTGTGCACGGACCAGGAGAAGGACCTCGGAGTGATTGTTTCTGAGGATCTCAAGGTGGCCAAACAATGTGACAAGGTGGTGGCAAAAGCCAGAAGGATGCTAGGTTGCATACAAAGAGGAATTACCAGCAGAAAGGAAGATGTTCTAATGCCACTGTACAAGTTACTGGTGAGGCCTCACTTGGAATATTGTGCTGAGTTTTAGAGACCATATCTCGCAAAGGATATAAAAAGACTGGAAAAAATTCAGAGGAAGGCGACCAAACTGATCTGGAGCCTGTGTCAGAAGACTTATAAGAAGTGACTTGAAGACTAAAAATGTACACTCTGGAGGAGAGGAGGGACAGAGGAGATATGATTCAAACGTCTAAATACTTAAAGAGTATTAATGAACAAACAACCTCTTCCAAAGATGGGGAAGCTGTAACACTAGAGGGCATAACATAAAGCTGCAAGGGGATAAACGGAAAGACAATGTCAGGAAATACTTTTTCACTGAAAGGGTGGTGGATGCTGGGAATGCCCTCTGGATGGAAGTGGTGGGGGCAAATACAGTTACCCCCACACATGCTCCCCCTGCATGTACCCCAAGCCCTCTCCTTCACTACCCCACCTCCTGTCACTCACACACCATACGTGCTCCCCCTGCATGCACACAGACATCTCACCCTCACCACCACCCTCCAACCACTCACCCTCCTACATGCACTCAGCCACAACACCCTCCCCATCCCTGCCTGACCCCTCAATCTGTGTCACTACAGTCTCACCCAACACACTCCATGGGTCCTCCTCAGCCACCTGCCCTGCCACACCACATGCACCCTCCACCAGGGGCCTGAGAAGGAGGGTCCAGAGGTTGTCTCCTGTCTCCAGAACTTCTGCAAATGGTACCTCTGGGACCTGACCATTGCTCTGCTGCACACTATCCCCCAGGAGTGCTGTGAAACATAGGCCCCCCTGCCCACTGCTATCGACTCCGCCCCCTTCAGCAGGGGGTAGAGGGGAGAATGATGCATCCCCTGCTGGCCCAGCCTCATCCTCCTGTTCATCCACAGATGGTGTTGGGCTGGACAGGAGGATGGGGCTTTGTTGTGCACTGCTGCTGCCCCCACTGCTGTACGTGCTGCTGCTCCCACTGGGGCTGGGGAGTGTACCTGTGCTGGCAGTCTTCATGGTGTCAGGGGTGGAGCTATCTGGAGACGGAGATAGGGAGTCCTCCTCTCACTGTGCTGCCATTGTAGGGGAAGGAGGTCATGGTTAACGTCACGACTGTGATTGCTGGGGGGGCCAGCCACACACAGGGTGTATTCCAGCACATCCCATCTCTGCAGTGGGTGGCCAGGACTATGTGTTGTGGGACCCTGGGCTGGGGGCATGCTCTTTCTGTGGAGTCCATGTCATAATGGTGTCTGCTCTTACATGTGTTGACCCACCTCAGTGTTGGGGTTCTGTCGGCCTGCTGCTCGGACAGGGTATCTGCATGGCTACTCACTCTGCTCCTCCTGCAGCTGCTGATGGATACACCATATCAGCCGTGGGTGTGTGCAGTGCATTGAGCGGTACCACACACGGTAGGCCTCCTTGTCATGCAGGATCCAGAAATGTCTGTGAGGTAGAGACACACCTCATCATTCACCCGTGCCAGAGCACAGACATGTTTACTTTATAGTGAGGTTATGCTGGCACTCTGCACATGATCATCAGGTGCCATGTCCCCATCTGCTCTTAATGGCACATCACCCTGCCATGCCATGCTGGGGAGGTGGGGAGCAACAGCTGGTCATTGCATTTGGTGTACATGCACAAGGACATGTTCCCTCACCTCTAAGGGCTTGGAAGCACTGACAGCTGTAACATAATGGTTCTGGCCATACATCACAATACTCAGAGTTCTTGGTTTGCCTCCTGCCTGGACTGATTCATTTTGCACCTCTACCAGTCACACTGGGCCTCCCCCTCTGACTTGCCATGCTCTCTCTTTTCCTACCTCCTGGGAACACTGAACCACAGTGCTCAGGGTCCTGGATTTGCCTCCCATCTCTGGGCATGTGCAGGGCCCTTTTATGTTGCCTCCTCAGGGGGGATTTATGTGGCCTGGGGATGTGACTGACATTCTGGGACTGCTCTCTGCTATGCATGTCCCTTCCATATGTCTCTCTGTCCCCCTGTGTCTTCTCTGTGGGCCTGCATGCATCTTTTCTCCCTTGTTTCCTGGGCCCCTGCTGTAAGGCTGCTCTGTCTGTGCTGTGCTATCCTGTCACTGTGCAGCCTGCCAGCTTTCTGCCTGGGCCAGATTCTGATTTCCTCTGCCCTTCCTCTCCACCTTGATGCATGCCTGTCTCTGTGCCAGCTTGGGTGCTGCTCCAGCTTGGCTGCTTCTCTCTGCTTCCAGATTTGTCTGCCTCTGTTGTGCTGTACTTACTGGGTGAGGGTGGTCCTGACATGTTCCCAGCCCTTGTGTGCTGCTGTGTGGACTGGCCGCCTCTGCCCAGTAGGGAGGAGAATCTCCTGCTCGATGACCATGGTCACCAGCAGCCTCATCTCCGCCTCGCTGAAGTTGGGCTGCCTTTTAGCCATGTTGATGTGTGTGTTATTTTGGGAGAGGAGCCTTCTTCCTGGATCCTGTCACACGTGACCTGCAGGACATGGGGTTGGGGACGTTTTTGTTACAGGTACACGGAGTGGCTAGGCTGTGTGTGCACGGCCCACACATGCACTGGAGCAAGGCGGACTGATAGGCTGACAGTTGGACATGCTTTGCCGTCAGTGGCCACACGCCGATTCTACAACACCAGTACGTGTCTACGGGGGGTTGTAGAATCAGGCTGTGCATGCACATCCTAAATGGAGATGTGCACGGGGCCCAGATGTGCTCCTTTCAGAATTGGGCTCATAACCTGTAAGGATCTGGTTAATGGTAGGAGAGTACAGGCCAAACGTTTCATTCTGTCTAGTTTAACATATTAAATTCTGGGATTTTTCATTATATTCATTCCTTTTTTTTTTGTTTCATGGGGAATGTCATCAGTGGTTTGTCTTATTGTTCCGTAAAGTTGACATTTTCCATGTTGTTTCAAACAAATGCACCTCCCTAGTCAATAGCAGTTCCTTTGTGACAGGGGAACAGTATAGGTGACCTTTTAGGAGGCATCCCATCTTATCTTCCAAGTAGAGGCACTGAGTCCTTTCATGTGATATTTATGGAAGTGACTTTGTCATCAAATTCTTTTTTGGAAGAACACTGTGGAGACAAGCACTCAAACAGGATCTATTTGCTATATATGTTGTGCTAAACCAAACCATATTTCTTCCTCCTTTTCCCAGTGCCCAGGTGCTTTTCAGTCTTCCAGCTTATCTTGATGTTGTGTTGCCTTTCTTCAGGTGCTTGAGGACAAGGGTGGCCAACTCCAGTCCTGATGCATCACAAACACCTGAGGAGGGCCGCCACAGCAACAAGATACGTTAGAAAGCCTAAAGCAGGGGTGGCTAACCCCAGTCCTAGTGCACCACAATCCAACCTGGTTTTCAGAATGTCCCTAATGAATATTAATGAGATATATTTGCATACAATGGGAGGCAGTGGATGCAAATATGCCTCATGAATATTCATTAGGGGCATATTGAAAACCAGGTTGGATTGTGGTGCACTAGGACCGGGGTTAGCCACCCCTGCTTTAGAGCTTTCTAACTTATCTTGGTGCTGTGGCGGCCCTCCTCGGCTGTTTAGGGTTTTCCAACCTATGTTGCTACTGTATTGTCTCTCTTTAGTTGTTTTGGGGCCTTCCAAACCATCTTGCTGACATGTTAGTTCACTTCATGTGTTCTAGGGCCTTAAAACCAATCTAGTTACTGGGTTGGCCATCTTCATGTGTTTTGGGACCTTTCAGCCAACTGGAACTGAACCAATGGTGAATCTTCAGTTGCTTTATGGCTTTCTAGCCTATCTAGGTGCTGTGGTGGCCATATTCAGGTGTTTTGTTGCCTTCCAGACAATCTGGTTGCTAAATTGACCTTCTTAAGCTGGTTTCAGCTCTTCCAGCCAATGTCATTGCTACTTTAACCCATTTATACTGGTTTTCGTGCCTTCATGACAGTGTATCATCTGCTGTTCAGATAAATGCCACAGGATCTTCTCCAAACAGTCCATGAATGCTTTTCATTCCCCCAGTCCAGTGGCTATTTACTACAGATTTCCATGCTGGCACAAAAGTCCTCAGTGCCTGAGGTATAACATGGAGGCATACAGCTTATCTGTCCTCACCCACTCCCACTGTCTGGGCTCTCTCAGCCCATCTTGATGCTACATTGGCCCTCTTTAGCTGTTCTTGGGCCTTCCAGTCTATTTGTGTATTGTTGTATTGGCCCTTTTCATGTTATGGGATCTTCCAGCAAATGTTACTGTTGCTTCACCCCTTTCTCATGCATTCAGGTAGTCTAGCCAGTGTTGTTGCCACTTTACCCCTCTTTCCAATATCCTGAAATCTTCCTGCTAATGTTGGTGCTTTTTATACCCCTCCCTTGATTATGCTTGTCAAATTTGGTGCAGTTTTGCCCCTCTTCTACTGCCTTTGGATTTTCACTCTGTCTGTTTGCCTTTCTGATAGTAGCTTGAAGTCTTCATGCCTCTGTCAGAGCCTTTTGTCTCTCTTTTTTGCTGTGGGGTCCTCATGCCACTCTTGATGTCCAGTAATACTGCTGCTTCTGTTACAGAAATCTTCCAGCAAGTTTAAAGCAATGGGTGGAAAATCACTCTGTTATAGAAAACAATTACTTTCCCATTGACTTAACCAAGCTGATCAGTTATTCAGTACCCCAAAAAAGGAACTAAATGGATGATCGAACTAAAGATGATCTGAAGCAAACATTTTGTGATGTACATCCCTAGCTTCCAATATCTAGAGCCTTTACTTCTGAATTTCACCTGTATCAACTTAATTCAGATTAGTTTGTTTAGCATTAATGCCCCTGAAGAAAGTTTTTTTTCTTTCTAGCTTTTTTCCAAGGTTCTATTGAAGAGATAATGTAGGAAAGCTGTGTTCTCATGGGCCTTTTTTCATTATTTTATTGTTTAGCTTTCATTTATTAATGTTTATGTAATGTCAGATTATTACTATTATTATTATAAATGTTCTGTGCTATACAATGTTAGTGATAGTAATACAGTAAGAACTCTCACTATATCTCCCATATTTGGCAGCAACTTTAATGAAAGACTTTTTATATACATATCTGAGAACCATGAGGGTGACCAGAGATCCTTTACTATCAAATGATGAATTTTGCTTTTCACTGAGGGGGCCTTGGGCCTTCTCAGAGCAGGTATTCAGTGTATGTTTCATGATCATCTCAGCAAGATACGTGCTTCATATGAATAATGGTTTATGTATAATGGCATCCCCTTGCCCTTCCAATAAGCTTTCTTGCTTGAGTCCTAAGGTCGTGCAATACTTTATCTTGTTCACTTGCTGATATTCCAGATACACTATTCACATACATCAATGATGTTCTGATTTCCTCTGGCATCTTCTGTAGTTATGCATACAGGTTTCACTATAAATTACACTCTCTCATAGAGTCACGGGAGCTATGTTGTAAATATGGGCCTTCATATTCAATGCATGCATTTGCTTTGAGAGTAAGTGGCTTTTAACTCTCCCTTGCTTGCCATAGCATGCAGGCTGCTAGTATATGGCTTTTGTGGAAAACACAGAAGCTATTTTCTAAAACAGAAAACTATCTAATAAAATGCCCCTGGAACATCTTAAATGCCTTTTTTCTTATTAATATATGAAGAGTACGGGGCCTGATGCATATATTTACTCCACATCTGAGGTGATTCATAATAGTTGATTTGATGGTGATCTTCTGCAGCCTCATTCCATAGCACTTTCTCATGTGTTATATCCCTACTGCTCCTAAATAATGATGTGAACATTATTCTATACTATGCCCGTGTACCTTTCTCCCTTGGCATTACAGTACAAAAATTTCAGCACAGTTTTGTAAAACTTATATTTTTTCTAATAACTATGTTTGACAATTTGTTTCTGAATGGGTACTATTGATTTCCTTAAATAACTAGCTTGGTTATATTAGATATTGGTTCCCACAAAGTCCCAGCTGGATATACTGATAAGCACACTCCTAGATCCTCACACATGTCCTCTAATTTTAATAAATGCACACATGCCTCCCCCCCAACACACATTGATATTGAAACACACCTGCTTACGTGCACACTAACATACCCATCTCTAACTGCCCATACACTCCTATTCTTTCTTCATACATATAAACACACACACACGCATACACATTCCTACATACCTCCATCCTCTAGTCCCCACATCCACATGCTCCTAGGAGAAGGGTATCTTTGGGATAGTGCAGGCTCCCTTGCAGCCCTGTAGACAGCCCAGAACCTGCAAGGGCGGGAAAGATCCAGCCTGCCCTTGGAAGGGAAGGCTCCTCCTTGCACAACTCCTGCTAAGAGAGAACAGGGCCAATCCACTGATCCACCCCAGGACCCAGAAATTACACCTTAGAGCCAAGGGGAGGCAGGAGAGGGGAGGGGTCATTGGGTCAGGCCTTAGAAAAGCTTCTGGTGTTTACAGGGAAAGAAGTTGGATACCCTGAGGTTGAAGAAACTATGGAAACTCAAGAGCATGAGGACAATAAGGACCAGGAACCCATGGAGGTACTGTGGATGAGACATTGAAAGCTCTAGCCCTGGGGTAGGTTCAGCCAATTTATAGTGAACCTGAAGGATGGAAGGGAGGGGCAGCTACACAACTATTTATTTTATTTTATTTATTTATTTTATTTACAGTCTCTTATATACCGCACTATTCATCATCAGCGCGGTTCACATGGAACAAAATGCTCAGTACATATAACACGTATGAGTTTACAGGTAACAGGGTATAAATAACTTGGATAACCGGGGTAACTATTTACAAAACATACTACATGGAATCATATACACAGAAGATACATAGAAAAACCAGCCCACTGTAGGAATGAATATCACACTTCGTGAGTTGTTGATATACCCTAGATTTATCTGGGACTGGTATCAGTGGGTGTTATTGGGCTCTAGGTGACGCCATTGGGTTCTATAAGATATTTGTTGAAGAGGTGGCATTTGAGGGCTTTCCTAAACTGTGTCAGGCTCCTAATAGCCCGGATATCAGGGGGTAGTGCGTTCCAGCATATTGGGGCACTGAGACTGAAGGCTCTGTTGGCTGTCGATTTAGTGCAAGTGGTAAGTTCCTTCGGGATTTTGAGGGAGTTTATAGCCATGGATCTCCTTGTTCTATTAGGAGATGTGCTATGGATGAGTGAGGATAAGGATGCCGATGTGAGATTATTGACAGCTTTAAAAGTAATTATCAAGGTCTTGAAAACTATTCTAGCTTGAATAGGGAGCCAATGCAACTGTATCAGCAGGGGCGTAACGTGGTCGTACCTGGAGGCTCCATGGATGACTCTTGCAGCCGCGTTCATGGCTAGCTGAAGCGGGTTTAATGTAGATTGGGGAAGACCTTGTAATATGACGTTGGCATAGTCGAAATGGGGTATAACCAACGCCTGGAAGATTGTCCGGGAAATCGGTTGGATCAAGCATGGAACGTAGGTGTCTAAGTGAGCGGATCTTGTAGTAAACTGATCTGACTATGTTACCTATGTGGGCTTTCATGTCTAGGCGTTGATCTAGTGTGACTCCCAAATATCGTATTGAGGATTTAGATTGCAACTCCGCTTCTTTTACTTTAAGATATTTTGGGGGGGTAAAATTGGGATTCCTTGTTATGAAGAGTACTTCAGTTTTCTTATGTTGTATTCTGAGGTTTTGAGACAGGAGCCAGTCAGATATTGCATTGAAGCAACTCGTCAGTGGGGAGAGGTCCAGATGCTCGGTAGAGAAGGGGATGTAAAGCAGGACATCGTCTGCATATAACATGCAGTCAACCTTGAAAGACCGGATGATATTACAAATTGGCTGCATGTAAATATTGAAAAGGAGCGCAGAAAGGGAGGATCCTTGAGGAACTCCTTGGCTTTGGTGGAAAGGTTCAGACTTTATCCCTCCAGAACGAACATGCTGCCATCTTTCGGACAGGTAGGATCTGCACCATTCAAGCGCTTTTCCATTAATGCCTTTGTCAGTCAGACGTCCTAGTAGAAGCTCATGATTTACTGAATCAAAAGCTGCAGCAATGTCCAGAAAGATGAGTGCAAATCCTTGACGGATGTCGTCGATGCCAGTGATTATTTTGCAGAAGAGGGTGGTAAGGAGGGTTTCCACTCCATGGAATTCCCTAAAACCATGTTGGCAGGGGTCTAATGGTGCAGCGGAGTCAATGTGGTCCTGCAGTTGCTTTTGGGCCTCCTTTTCGATGATTTTCGCGAGTAGTGGAATACTAGATATGGGTCTGTAGGATTCCACCTGTTGGGGGTCAAGCTTGCAGTTTTTTAGCAGAGGTCTGATAGAGGTGTGCTTAAGGGCTGAAGGGAAGGAGCCAGTTGAGAAGGAGAGATTCGTTATTTTGGCCAGTACTGAGCTGAAGTGACTGCGAAGCTCCTTGATCCAGAAGGCTGGGCATGGATCGGTCTGAGCAGTACTAGTGTTAAGGGCTGCAATAGTTTCTTCAATTCCTCTCTTGGAGGGGGTGGAAAACATGGTTAGGGTTGTTTGGCAGTTTTGCTCCGTGGTAGAGGCTATAGTAGAGGTTTTGTTAGTCTGACATATCTTGGATTGTAAATAGGTTGCAAAATCTTGTGGGTGTAGCTCATTTGCCGTGCAGCTGAGCAACATTGTTTTGTTCTGAGAAAGACTCTGGGTTTGAACCTGGATGATATGATTTGGTGATCTGGACTTGTGACTTTGTGTGTATTTCTGTTCTGAACTATTTTCCTTTGAGAAAGAGAGGCCACACCCGGCCCTGGGGCTGAGGGAAGCCCATGGTGTTGAAGCTGGCATAACAGAAATATTTACTGGACTTTGCTATGGATCTGAGAGGAATGCTTGTGAGTGTTTGCCTGGAAAGCCCAACCTGAAATTGAGGCTGTGGGATCCAGGACTGTGCTTAGACTGCCCCAATTGCCTTGGAACCCGCCCCACAGCATCACAGTAGACACCCTATATAAAACCCACATCCCACACCTTCTTTCACCCATTTACCCAAGAAGTGCACAAGTATATAAATCTTGTTCATCTATATACATACATACACATCCCCTAAGGGTTATGACTCCACTCATCCCCAGATGTAATGTACTTTCCCACATAATCAATATTTCAAAAACTGGGCTGGCTGAAGTTAGGATATGACACACAAATGTTACCAACAATATAGGTTGAAAACATCATAACTAGTGTTAATATAACTGATAATTGGATAAATGCAAATGTAAAATCAATATCACCAATCTTTAGGTAGCTTCATTTTCACATGAAAAATAATTAGAGCAACAATACTGACAAGTTGCAAAAAAGGTGGAAGATGAACTAGAAGTTAACACTTGTATTAACAAAATCACAAGGATAAACATTCAGTTTTGTTGGAGTAGATGTCAGGTTTGATTGTGTTAGTTTTGGTCTACTATATGTTGCTACTTCAAGAGCTGAAATGGGGAAAATTTTGTATTACATTAATGTGATTTAATGCATGTTATTGAACACAGGACCCATTATTCCTAATGGGATCTATTTACTAGGCATTTATTTATTTATTTATTTTATTGCTTTTATATACCGCTCTTTTTAAAATCAGTGCAGTTTACAGGCAACAGTTTTTATGCATAACAGGCTCACTGTTGTGCCCTTACAATAAAACGGGGGGATACAACTTGGGCTTCAACTGGGGGAACTATCTACAGTTATCTACAGTTATCTACAATATTAACATGAGTTGTCTGTGACTTACAATTACCTGGCAGGGTGTATGGTAATTACCCATAGAACTGGCCTTCGTAGGAAAGAACGTGCATTAACGTTAACATAGATTAGTAAGTCTAGCCCCTTTGCTTATTATCACACAAGTCAAACATATATGTCTTTTGTCAGAACAGCACTATGTTAAAGTAGAAATATATTTCCAATAAAATACGCTACTATAAGTTACTATAATTGATGTAATTCGTTCATCACACCTTTTACTATATTTTATTCTGCTGATGCCAAATATTTTAGCTATCTAGTTTTGTTTACAGTATGAAACATTGCTTTGCTTTTTAATGATTTGAAATTGATATAATTAAAATATGCTTTAAAGAAGTTTGTCGGAAAAGCACAAGATTTAGTTGGGTGTGTATAACATTGGGCTGAACCTCCACCCTTCCTCCCTCCTGTATGGTTAGTCACCAGGCAAAATAGTTTGGAAGATGGGGTGAGGAAGTCTAGCCGCTGCCTTCCCTTTTTTTACATGGAATTTCTATCCATAAAGATTCTACAATATATTTTGTTTTCTGCAAAACCTTTATCCTGTTTGACTCAATACCCTCTGCAGCATATATCAATTGACAAAAGGCCAGCACTGAGTGGAAAGAGTGATTTTAACTCTGTGTTTTGAATGACAGTCCGCTTGCTGTCCTGCTGTCTGTGATGTTCTTCTTTAGCACTTGTTCTCTATTTTATTGGGTGATCATTGAGTCAACGGTTGGCAGAGGCATTCAGCTATTGGAGCTCTTGGGCTTTGGATCTTTTGGGTCATTTTATTTGTAGGCTCTCTGCTTATTGGCACTCCTAATGTTTTCACGTTTTAGACTATAAATTTTCTAGAATAGGGATTGTCTCTTACATGTAGATATACAGCACTGCATAGCACTATACAAATGATAAGAAGAAGTAGCAGTAGTTTTTGAGGGTCTGCAGGTGGTTCAGCTGGCTGTGCTCAGGTTGGCTCAAGCAGTTTGGCCTCCCTGCCTCATTGGCAGAGGATTTTGTGTCTACCGTGCATGGCAGGGCGGAAGGAGGGGATAGGTGACTCAAGGATAGGAAATTCATGCATAACATACAGTCATCATTAAGTGTTTGATAATAAAAAGCACTGACTTAGATCGATCGAGCCTCTGATTCTGTAGGTTCTTTTGAGTCTTCCTCTTCATCAACAGAATCTGAGTTTTATACAGCTTCAGGGCCTATGTGCCATGCAAAGTCACATAGTACAGCTAAAAGGGGTTCTGCAGGTGGGACTCATGCCTCATTATGGGCATAATTTCAATGAGCAATTCTATTAGGAACCCATGTACTTTTTGCAATTAAAGAAAACATTTATTGGGAAGTATATTAAAAAGATTTTCTATGATAGTGAAAGACCAGGATTAGAGAGTTAATGAGAAATAGGATGATGGAAAAGACGGAAGGCAAGAAGAAATTTAGTGTGCTTTTAATATCTTTTGCAATTTTGGGAGAAGCTAAGCTAGTTTTATACCCCTGTTTCTGGAGATATTTGAATATCATGTGTGTCATACTTATGGCGGGTAGGCTTGACTAATTTTGATATTCAGTTTGAGGCATTTGGTGAAAGAGAAATTGTATGCTTTGGGTTAATGGGATATGGATATTTGGTTGACCAAAATGATATCTGTTAGGCCTTTTCCTTTTGAGGATCATTTAATTCTTAGTTACCAATCTTAGGTAAGTAGGCTTCTGCATTTCTGGTTTATTTGGACATTCGTTTGCGCACTTAAAAACTAAGCATGCACATAAATTGTTTGTAGGCATATATTGATGGTGTGCGCTTAAATTTGGAGGAATAAGAACACATAGCAATTTCCATGCACAGTAGCTATGCAATCAGAATGAAAAAAAAAATAGGTCTGTGGCCAAAAAAATGAACATTTTGATCGTGCACATGCCTACTTGGGGGGGGGGGGGGCTTAAAGCCTTTGAGATTCCTCATGCTTTGGTACCAGGTCTACACCAGTCAGGGCAGCCCTTTCCCAGTAATTGGGCCTCTGGGTCAATTTTATTGCAGAATAATGGAGTTAGAGGGCATGTCTACTTCTATTTCAGTTCAGAAAAGTGCATGTGAAAGGTCTGCATATTTAAGTGTAAGTGCTCCCTCTGTGGTGCTAATCAGCCTACCTTCTGTTGTCACCCCCAGTCTACTGGATTTTCTTGAATTGTTGCATTTTGACTCTTGCCAATCACCAGTTTTCACTGGGTTCTATAGCCAATCATATTAGCTGATTTATGAGTGGTTGACAAGGTGTCCTATGCGTGAAGATACAGATTTGCCGAAGGAAGGTTTTCAGTATGATTTATGTATTTCTTTTATTGGCCACTAGTTGTCTCATAAGCCCAGAAATGTTACAAAAGTCTTCTCTAGAAAACAAGGCTGTGGCTAAGAAATAATCTAAAGAAATGGAGTTAGGGAGGATTGAGGGTCCTTTCCTCAGTTAACCATCTAAACATTTTGTCATTTCTTCTTTAGGTATTGTACCTAAGAAAGAATCAGGAAAATGTCATCTTATTCAGAATATCTGTTTTGCTTTTAGTAGAGGTATAAATAATTTAATTGACCCTGAATAATGTTCTGTGTGTTATGTTTCTTTCAACCAGGCAGCCTGTTGTATGCCAGTGAGGTGCTCAGTGGATTATTCCAGGTTTGAGGCATATACTGTGTTTATCCATAGGGTGGTGGAAGAAGTGATTCTTTTTTATATGTGAGTCCTGCAGATAAAAGAGATTGTCAGGATTTAGGAACTCCTTTAGCAGCTGATAATTCCACGATATCTTGAACAAGTCTTCATTTTCTGGATGTAGAGTTGGTTAATATGAAGACTGGATTAGAATTTGCCAGCAGCCTGAAGTCTGGCAGTTTGGAATTCACTAGCAGCCTAGAGAGATATGTGTACCCAAAACCAAGGCCTTGTTTAGCAGAACAGGACAGAATGTTTTTGCTTCTCCTAATTCAGCTGAGCAATATGTCTGTGCTTACTTTGACCTATAACATGACTTGTAACATGTAGATAAACAAAAGTGATGCTGAAGCTTGACATAGAGCTAAATTTGTACCATGTAATAGTTTTCTCTCAATAAATGAGGTGCTCTGGCCTAGCGAGAGGGATTTACAGGAACTGTGCAAGTTTGCAGACTATGGGCCCCCTCCCCTTAAGGCCTTAAGAGTAATGTGTTTAACATAATTCTCTGTGTTTTGTTTTTATTGGATTCCTCCTTATTTGCATTTGAATTTAGAGAATTGAAGCCAAAGAACAGAGGCCAGTTATTTGGTAGCCCGGTCGGAAGTAGGCCATGGGTAAAGAGATGTCTTTCCTTCAGTTGGATTTGGGGCAGAAAGAGCATGTACTTATCATGGGATGCTACCACACACTAGCTGTCACAACTACTGATTTTGCAATTGCACTTAACATCACTTCAAAAGGAAGCATTAAGTGCAGCCTCACTACCAGCATTCCGGCAGCATGGCTGCTGCCAGCCCCTTAAAAAATGCATGAAGCTGAGACTGTGGCAGTGTACCTCAAGCCCCCCTAATGTGATGCTCCCTGCTTCAATCAACAGTGACAGAAAAAGCAAGGATCCTTCAGCTAGTACCCTTGCTCCCCAGTCAGCACCCCCTAGTGGAGCATCCCCCAAAGACTGACTTTCCCAAAATTATTTCCCCTAAAGAAAGACAGAGCCCACATTCCTGCAAATCCTGACTCCTGAACCTTTCCATGGGACTTACCCAGTGGGGTTCCATTGGGCTTCAAAATGGCTGCTATGAACCTAGAGCAGTGGTTCTCAACCCAGTCCTCTGGGACCCCCAGACCAGTCAGGTTTTCAGGATAACCATAATGAATATGCATGAGATAGATCTGCATGTATGCAGATCTATCTCATGCATATTCATTGTGGATATTCAGAAAACCTGACTGGCCTGGGGGTCCCAGAGGACTGAGTTGAGAACCACTGACCTAGAGATACTACTAGGAGTCAATCTTCCATATAGGTTCTTGGAGATTTGGTCTTTGGGGGACTGTTCCTCAGGGGGAGTGTCCTGCCCTGAGGGAATGAATTCTATGGGGGAAGTGGGGTGCTGATTGGGGGAGGGGGTAATGGCAGGGGGGATCCATTAATTTTTGTCACTGAAGATAGGATGGGGTATGGGGATTGCATTGTGAGGGAAACTGCATCAAAAGGGAATCACATCAGGAAGGCTGGGTCCAGGGGCGGCCCAAGGGGGGTGCGGGGCCTCATTTGCATAAGGGACCTCATTTGCATAAATATTTGCATAATGTTACCATATACTAACTTTTAGTAAACGTGCCTCTTAATGAGTGTATGGATAAAGAAAGACTAAAAGATTTCTACATTACTATAATCCAGTGCCAACTGCCAGACACATTAGGAACTACTACAAACACTGCCCATTTAGAACCCATAGCAAACCCGCCGTATCCTAACAGCACTACCAGGACTCACAAAGCACCATACTCTACCAATCAAAAGGCAACACTGCAAATATTAAACCAATACATTTCAGAGAACAAGAATACATGACCTACTAGGGAAAGAGAACAAGTGGCAATGTCAAATAGGAATTATATAAACAGAACACCTCAGCTCAGTTACACATGCAGAACATAGACCAGTGATGGCTAACCTTTTTGAGCCCGAGTGCCCAAACTGCTGCACAAAACCAAAGAATTTCCTCAAAGTGCCAGCACGTCAATTTGCATAAATATTTGCATAATGCTAACATACACTAACTTTTAGTAAACATGTCTCTTAATGAGTGTATGGATAAAGACAGACTAAAAGATTTCTACATTACTATAATCCAGTGCCAACCGCCAGGCACATTAGGAACTACTACAAACACTGCCCATTTAGAACCAATAGCAAAACCTCCGTATCCTAACAGCACTACCAGGACTCACAAAGCACCACACCATACCTATCAAAAGGCAACACTGCAAATATTAAACCAATACATTTCAGACAATAACAATACATGACCTACTGGGGAAAGAGAACAAGTGGCAATGTCAAAAAGGAATTACATAAACAGAATACCTCAGCTCAGTTACACAGTTGCAATTGCTCCAGCCACTTTCTTCTGGTTTCTTCATGTTTTCTGCTAACTCTCCATCATCTGCTGTCCATTTGTCCTTTCTTCTCTCTTCTAGTTTTTTTTTTTCCATTCTCTCTCTCTACATCCGCTTTAACATACTAATCTTTCTCCTTTTGCTCTTTCCTCATTCCTATTTCATCCACTCAAATTTTACCCCTCCATCCTCAATCCCCACTTACTCTCCCAATACCCGGCCAATTGTAGATTTTTTATCCCTCCCACACAAAATATTTTTCCCCTCTCCATTATACTCTCCCAGCCCCATCCCATTCTAATCCTCCCCCAACATCAGCTCCCTTCTAGTTCCAGCCTCACCCAGCATCCATTCCCTTCTAGTCCCTGCATCAGCCCATTTCCAGTCCTAGCCCCCATCAGCCCATTTCCAGTCCTAGCAACCCCCAACCAATACCAGTCCTAGCCCCCCCCCATCAACCCACTTCCAGTCCTAAACCCCCATCACCCCATTTTCAGTTTAAGCCCCCCCTATAACCCATTACCAGTCCTAACCCCCCATCACCCCATTTCCAGACAGCCCCATCAGCCCACATCCCATTAGCAGTCCTACCCCCCCCCGCCCGCCCGCCCGCCCATTAGCAGTCCTAACCCCCCCAGCCCATTAGCAGTCCTACCCCGCCCGCCCGCCTGCCCGCCCCCCCCCTTGCCCATTAGCAGTCCTAACCCCCCCTGCCCATTAGCAGTCCTAACCCCCCCTCCCTCCCTCCCTCCCTCCCTGCCCATTAGCAGTCCTAACCCCTCCCTCCCTCCCCCCCTGCCCATTAGCAGTCCGAACCCCCCCCTCCCTCCCTCACTTCCTGCCTGCCATTTATCAGTGCTAACCCCCCCTCCCTCCCTGCCCATTAGCAGTCCTAACCCCCCCTCCCTCCCTCCCTGCCCTGCCCATTAGCAGTCCTAACCCCCCCTCCCTCCCTCCCTGCCCATTAGCAGTCCTAACCCCCCCTCCTCCTCCCTGCCCATTAGCAGTCCTAACCCCCCCCTCCTCCCTGCCCATTAGCAGTCCTGACCCCCCCCTCCTCCTCCCTGCCCATTAGCAGTCCTTACCCCCCCTTCTCCTCCCTGCCCATTAGCAGTCCTAACCCCCCTCCTCCTCCCTGCCCATTAGCAGTCCTAACCCCCCCTGGCAAATTTAGAATGAGAAAAATGCAGGCGGTGGGTGGGGCGGCGGCAGAGGGCAATGGCCCGCGGGGCCCCCTCCGCCCGCTCAGCCCCTCGGCAAGGGCTTTCAGCTTCGCGACGGAGAGCATCTCCCTCGCGTCTCTGTTAAGCACGCAGGGGCTAATGGGAAATTTCCCATCAGTCCCTCGCGTCTATAGGGGCTGATGGGAAATTTCCATTAGCCCCTGCGGGCTTAACAGAGACGCGAGGGAGACGCTCTCCCTCGCGAATCTGAAAGCTCTTGCAGAGGGGCTTAGCGGGCGGAGGGGGCCCCGCGGGACGCTGCATTCTGCCCTTGCCGCGTCCGCGGCAGCAGTCAGAGCCAGCTTTTTATTTTTCTGCGGACCTTCCCGCGTGCCAGCTGCAAGGCCTTCGCGTGCCACAGCTGGCACGCGTGCCATAGGTTCGCCATCGCTGACATAGACCATCACCAAACAAGTAATCACAATTTAGAAACAGGAAGACAATAATTAAACTGGGAATCCCAAAAGCCAAACTTGGAATGTACAACACTGTAGAAATAAAACTATACATTAATTTGCTCTTGTACTAAACAAAGCGCAGACGTTAATGATGCACATTTACCAGAGCTGACATATTCCAATTAATAAATTCAAAATAAAGAGATATTTTTCTACCTTTTGTGCATTTTTTTTCAGCTGCAATTGCTCCAGCCACTTTCTTCTGGTTTCTTCGTGTCTTCTGCTAACTCTCCATCGTCTGCTGTCCATTTGTCCTTTCTTCTCTCTTCTAGTTTTTTTTTCCATTCTCTCTCTACATCTGCTTTAACATACTAATCTTTCTCCTTTTGCTCTTTCCTCATTCCTGTTTCATCCACACTCAAATTTTACCCCTCCATCCTCAATCCCCACTTACTCTCCCAATACCCGGCCAATTGTAAATTTTATCCCTCCCACACAAAATATTGTTTCCTTCTCCATTTTACTCTTCCAGCCCCATCCCATTCTAATCCTCCCCCAACATCAGCTCCCTTCTAGTTCCAGCCTCACCCAGCATCCATTCCCTTCTAGTCCCTGCATCAGCCCATTTCCAGTCCTAGCCACCCATCAGCCCATTTCCAGTCCTAGCAACCCCCCAACCCAATACCAGTCCTAGCCCCCCCATCAACCCACTTCCAGTCCTAACCCCCTATCACCCCATTTTCAGTTTAAGCCCCCCCTATAACCCATTACCAGTCCTAACCCCCCATCAGCCCACTTCCAGTCCTAACCCCATCAACCCATTTCCAGTCAGCCCCCCATAGCCCATTGCCAGTCCTAACCCCCCTCCCCCATCAGCCCACAGCCCATTACCAGTCCTAACCCCATCAGCCCACCTCCAGTCTTAAGCCCCCAAGCCCATTTCCAGTCCTAGCCCCCCCATAGCCCAATACCAGACAGCCCCATCAGCCCACAGCCCATTACCAGTCTTAACCCCCCATAGCCCATTATACCAGTTCTAACCCCCCCCCCAACAGCCCACTGCCCATTACCAGTCATAACCCCATCAGCCCACCTCCAGTATTAACCCCCCCAGCCCATTTCCACTCCTAGCCCCCCCATAGCCCATTACCAGTCCTAAACCCCCCCCCCCCCCTCGGCTCAAGTAAAATTAAATAAATAAAAAAAAACGCTGGTTGCTACCGCTGCCGCCACGGCAGAATGGACTGTCCCGCGGGGTCCCCTCTGCCCGGCTGAATCCCTGAATCCCTCCCTCCCTCCACGACGGCTGAGCCCCTCCGTGCCGGCTTTGAGAGTCGCGAAGGGAGAGTGTCTCCCTCGCGTCTCTGTTAAGCCCGCAGGGGCTGATCGGAAATTTCTCATCAAAAAGCAGAATGTTCTTTGCGCGGGGCCCCCTGAAACGCGGGGCCCTGTGCAAAAAACATTCTTGCTCAATGGACGGGCCGGCCCTGGCTGGGTCATGCCACTGTATGACACAAGTTCTTTTTTTTTAAGTTCAATTTGCACCAAGTCCACCTTTCCTGTCTTGGCAGGTAGTGCGGGTATAACCATGCTGCCTGCCAAGTCAGGGAACATAGTATCAGGTGGTGGCATGCCCCTGCATCTACCACACAGAATTTTATAGGTATACACATCAAGCATAACACCATGAAAGAACGTTTAGTAAATACATAATCAAAAGAAAAATAAAAGAAAAGGTTTTCTAGCCCACATTATGTGAGGACAATCACCCCTAACAAGTAGAAGAAAACAAAAACTTACAGTACAATCCAAAACTAAACCACTAAATA